>CM077645.1:48018349-49218349 GCA_039707465.1 Rhabdophis nuchalis
CTCTCCCTACCTACCTACTGTATTTCTCCCTCTCCCTACCTACCACCTACCTACCTACCTACTGTATCTCTCTTTGAATCTTATGGACAGAGTATTATGTCATCCTTTATGACATAATACTTGTGGTCCACTGTTCTCTCTGTATCCATCTACCTAACTTTTTAACAATTTTTTACATTTCCGTTGCGTGTACCTGCCAAAGGTGTGACATCTACACAATCTATATATATAACATTGGTGCCGTACTTGAAAGGAACGTTGTGTGAAAATTGGGAAGTGACCGGTGCAGTACTTTCGGAGATTAGCTGTTTTGAACAAACTCGTTACATTTTTATTTATATAGATTATTATAATATTATTATTATTATTATATAGGTGTAAAAAGATCTAGGAATGACATTGATAATTCTGACACATTTACAGATATATTACCATGCACATATGCAGTTAATCTAGTATGGAATGTTCAGATAATTCATCATATATGGGCACCTTGGACTCCTACAATGAGATCTTAAACATGTCTGTTATACACAGACATCTTCCAGAATGCTAAACAGTGGGATAAAGGGACGGTAAAAATCAGAGAAAGGGTGAGTAGATGAATCATGCTTGGATTCAAATGAAACTGCAGCTATGGGAAGGAAAATGATGGGAAAATTGGCAGGGGCACAGGAGGAATGGAGGAATGGAAAAGTAGAGGAGGGAAAACCAACCTGGATTTTGCCTTATCAGAAATTGTTACAAGTTTTGCTTTGATCAAATGGGAAAGTTTGGACAAAGATTCAATCACGGTAAGTTTGCTTCACTCACAAGGAAAAACACATTTACTTTTTTGTGCAAATTCCTATTTATCATATCTGTGCAAAATTTCAAGAAAACATCCAATTGTGAAGCAAGCTTTATTTCTTGATTCACATGAAATGACCCAAAAGCAAACCTAACTAGCATCCATAAACTAGAAAGAACGCACCTTTCTTCCTGTCGAACTCTCCTTTGCTCTCTTTCCCTGGTATCCTTCTCATCCTCTTTATCAGCCCTGTTTAAATTAAGGTTGCAAACAGATTGCAATATGTCATTATTCCATATTACAAGCTCATCAAACCATTTAAAAATTAATCAAAAATAGACTGCCATTAGGGCATCCAGGCAAGATTCTATGGCTGATTATGTCTCTGAAGGAACAGAAACGGCACTGAGGGGGTGAATGACAATAGTGGTGATTTCTGGCTGGCAACATATTTGGAAACACTTTCTTAATCACTTTCAGATACAATAAATTTGCAGTTGAAAAAAGTCTTTGAAATCAGCAGGACAAAGAAAACGGCCACCTACTTGAGCCAGCATTCCTTCCAAATTACAGAAAATAAAGCAAAAAGGAAAATAATATTTTAAACACTTTAAAACAAAGCAAAAAATATTTTGATTAAGAGAGATATAAATGAATAAACGGAATGGTACGGAACAAATGTAACAAGATTAATATTCTGATGAAAAGTGCTATTTGAAATTGATTAAATAAATAGACCGGATCTCCCAGATCTTTATGGGAATGAAAATTGTTCATCATCAAAGATAAAAGCCAGTGGAATTTATGAAATATGATAATGTGAGATCAATTGTGTCATTTAAAAATATAGAAAAATATAGAAAAATAGACCGAACTAAAACCTTAAGGATATAGATATGTAGAGTTGAAGCTATTTGCATGGGACCAACACTGACAAAGGGAATTTATGTTCCAAATAAGGCTAAAATAACATTTTATAAAGGACTTAATGGATAAACCAGGGATCAGCAACCTTAAACTCTCAAAGAGCCATTTGGACCTGTTTCCCACAGAAAAAAACAACACTGGGAGCCACAAAACCCTTGAGACGCCTAACAATTTCTGGAGTGGCTACAAAGCTAGCATATGTAGTTGAATTAAACATTGTTTTCTTCTGAAACTTTTATTTTCTTGGATTTATTCATGGTTGGCCTACCGAGAGTTGAAAAGCTTAATAAATCGCGTGCCAGCAGGTGTCATACATTGGCGGTTGTGACGCATATTTTGAGTGAAAGGGAGCCGCGGCAGAGGGATGAAAGAGCCACATGAGGCTCCAGAGCCGCAGGTTGCTGACCCCTGGAATAAACTAACCTACTTACCATATGAAAGCTGGTTTTTAATGGGAGATTGGAATGGTGAAATGTGTCCACAAAAAGATTGTGTTTTTTTGAGAAAGATATTAAAATGACACAAGGTAAATTATCAAGTTTTTTTTTTTTTTAAAAAGGGACAACTTAGAATTGTGGATGCATGGAGATACAAAAATGGTGGTTCAGAAGAATATACTTATTTTTGTTCAAATACATACAGTACAGGTAGTCCTCAACTTACAACAGTTCATTTAGTTACTGTTCAAAGTTGCAATCATGACGAAAAAAATTTCATGAGTATTTTTCATGCTCATGAAAGTTGCAGCATCACTATGGTCACATGATCAAAATTCAGATGCTTGGCAACTGGTTCATATTTATGACCATTGCAATGTCCTTGGGTCATGTGATCAGCTTTTGTGACCTTCTGACAAGCAGAGTCAATGGGGAAGCCAGAGTCACTGAACAACAGTGTGACTAATTTAACAACTGCAGTGATTCACTTAACAACTGAGGCAAGAAAAGTAAAATGGGGCAAAATTATCAAATGTTTCACTTAGCAACATCAATTTTAAGCTCAATTGTGATCATAACTCAAGGACCACATGTAGATTTTTTTCAAGATTTGAAGAATTTGGTCACTATTCTTCAAAGAGTGGAGATACTGCCAAATACCTTTTCAGACACAATCCAGAGCCTTTAGCACTTAAAAATTCAGTTCTTTCAAAGGGAGGTTAAATGAAACATTGTTTTAGAAAGCAGCTGTAATGGATGATTGAAAAAAAGTTAACATAATTTTTAATAATCTTAATAAAGGTATAGACGTAAAGATGGGGCACAAGTGTAGCTTTTATGAGGGGACATTTTATATATATAAAGAAGCTCTCCAAAAAAGAGACAAGGAAAAAAAAGCAATTTTAGATAATAATCTTAGACAGTAAATCATAAATTTTATCTACTTTTTTATAACTTAAGGAGGAGCCACAGTTGTTAGAATGCAGCATTGGAGGCTCACTCTGTCCACTGCCAGATGTTTGATCGTGAACCAGCTCAAGGTTGGCTCAGCCTTCCATCCTTCTCGGGTCAGTAAAATGAGGAGCCAGATTATTCCGGGCAATAGCTGACTCTGTAAACTCTTTAGAGGGGGATGAAAAGCACTGTGAAGCCTATTGCCATTTTTCATTTGTCTCTCTTTTTTTTACTCGTTACTCCTCTTTCAAAATTTGTATTTTTATTCTTTTAAAAATAACTTTAATAAAAACTGTGGTAAAACATATTGCTATTTTAATATAAAATTCTCCCCAAATCATTTGATACTTGCTTTCTGTTCTTCTTTTTTCTACAGCAGAAACAGCAACAGATGAAAATTGTGAGGAGGATTATTCCTCCCACTACAGACATGGTAATGATCAGGGCTTCAAAATTCACTGAAATATTTAAACACAAAAAAGTTAGCGTGGAAACTAACTGCCAAAGAAATATTCATTTAGTCAATTTAGAGTCCTAATTGTTTATTTAACAAGACAAATTATTTCAAGCAAAGATTGAAAACTTGTGTCTTGAGCAATCTGTATTATTATTATTATTTTATTATTATTTATTTGATTTATAGACCGCTCCCTCTCCCCGCAGGGACTCGGGGCAGTGCACAGGACTTTAAAACATATATAAATACAACAATAACAATATTTAAAATTAAATTAAATAATTTATCCTGTGCTAAAATTCTTAAAATTTTAAAACCTTTAAAACCCTTAAAACTATTCCCTACTATCCCTATTAAAACAATCTCAATTTATACTACAGGCTACAATCGGATTCTTTAGGCCAGGCCGGCCTGATGAAAGAAGGAAGTTTTTAACTTTTGGCGGAAGGAGCGAAGGTCCGTGGTTGTTCTACGTTTGGGGGGGAGGGGTAGGTCATTCCAGAGGGTCGGGCCCACCACAGAGAAGGCCCTTCCCCTGGGCGTCGCCCGCTGGCACTGCCTAGTGGACGGCACCCGGAGAAGTCCCTCTCTGTGGGAGCGGATCGGCCGCAGGGATGTATGAGGCAGAATGCGATCCCGCAAGTATTAGAGACGTTTCATACAAATGAGTTATAAGGAGGCAAATTAAAGCCCCCTGCAGAAAAGAATTGAACATATTTAGTGGCAGCTGATTTCCCCCCACCCAAATTTGAACTCTCATAGTCATGAATGTAAAATTTGAAATGGGGGGGGGGGGGAATCAGCTGCCACTAAGATCCCCCCCTCCCCATTTTTAAAACTCCCATAGACATGAATATGAACTTTCAAAGTCAGAAGCTGCATATTTTCTAGTTACCAAATGATGCAGTCAAGCAGAGAATGATACGGTGGAATCATATTTTGTTTTAATTAATTAATTAGATTTTTATCCAGCCTGTATTATTTTATAAATAATTCAAGGTGGCGAACATACTTAATAATCCTTCCTCCTCCTATTTTCGCCATAATAGCAACTCCCTGAGATGGGTTAAATACGTGAGAGTGGTCCAAAGTCATCCAGCTGCCTTTCATGCCTTAGGCAGGACACACTAACTCAGTTGCCTGGTTTCTAGGCCAGTACTTTAACCACTACACCAGACTGACTCTGTTTGCAATTCCTTATACAATCACCACAGGCTTAATATTTATATTGATTAGAGATTCATTAAATTTTTAATCCATTAAATATTTGTATCATACAACTGGGAGATACTGATACTAAAAGAGGCTTTGTCCTATCATCTTGAAACCCATGGAAATTTGAACTGTACATGTGGCAAAGAATCTGTAAGCTTCTGTTAAGAAGTTAATCCTAGAAGACTTTACAGTAATATGAAATATTTGCAGGAGGAAAGGTATTGTCTGAAACGTAACATGCTAATGACAACTAAAAGAAAATTTCTTGAGTGAACTTACCCCAACATACGCCCCAGCGTGCAGAGCTCAGCTGACAAAGAGAACTTGGAGGGAGGATATTTCGTACAGGATACTCCACACATTTTTGGCTGCTGCTGCACCATAAACACTGGAAGAAAAAAATGTAATTCAATAACACAAGTTAAGAGAGATTGCAGAAGTCAATTAATAAATGAATCAGTACTTTATTATGCATTACAAAATTGGGGAGTGGGGTTCTTTCTGTCATGTCCTTGAAGTAGCATGCGAGTCAAAGAATAAAAATAAACAGTACAACAATATTTATATCAATACAATAATGAATCATTATTGTCATCACCATAATATGGTATTTAGCTCAGATACATTTTGTTTTTAAAAAAGCAAGTTTTATTAGCCTTCTTTATCTCAAAAATGGGATCAAAGCCCTATTTCTACTGGCAAGACATTTTATAATAAGGGAGCTTCAGCAGAAGTCCTGTCATGTCTGATTGGGAACCGTTAGTACATATCCCGGGTTGCCATGCCTTGAGGTGGTTTTATTTCAGGTAAGTAATCTGGAACAAAAAGGTATGCAGTGGCTTAGTGGCTAAAACGATGAGCTTGTCAATTGAAAGATCGGCAGTTTGGTGGTTCGAATCCCTAGTGCTGCATAACGGGGTGAGCTCTCATTACTTGTCCCAGCTTCTGCCAAACTAGCAGTTTGAAAACACACAAAAAATGCAAGTAGAAAAATAGGGACCACTTTGGTGGGAAAGTAACAGCGTTCCGTGCGTCTTCGGCATTTAGTCATGCCCAGCCACATGACCACAGCGACGTCTTCAGACAGCTCTGGCTCTTCGGCTTTGAAATGGAGATGAACATGATCCCCTAGAATTGGGAACGACTAGCACATATGTGCAAGGGTAACCTTTACCTTTAATCTGGAAGATTTTCAGGCTTCAACTATGTAGAATTCTATAGGCTATCACCAACACCTTGAATTACGCTCAGAAATCAACTTGTAATCATGGAACCAATTTTATATGGCAATAACAAGTTATCCATGCACGTAGGTAGACTGCTATCTTTGCTCTAGCTGGAGTTTCTAGAAGGCTTTCAAGGGCAGGAGCCTGTAGCATAAGTAACAATAAATTATCCAAACTGCGACAACGGATGAGTGATCTTTATTTGATAAGAACATCCGTGGTACACTAGCCGGGCAAAGGGCTCAATATAGATATTAAATGAAATAAAAGAGCCAAGCCTTGTGGCATTTCATACTGAATGGCCAATGGCTCAACCTTTCATCCTCCCCACCACTCCTAACTGAGAACATCCATTCAGGAAAGAGCGGAGCCACCATTGAACAGCGTCCCCAATTCACATCCCTTTCAGTCCAGGCATCCAGAAGGGTGACATTTTTGATGCTATTGAAGACTGCTAATAAACCCAACAGGTTAGGGTCATGGTCCTCATCCAGGTCCTGCCACAGGTCAGAAATGACCAATGCAATTTCTGTCCTGCGCTTTTAAAAACATTTGATTCCCCCTGAAGAAAAGAGGAGACTATTCATTAAACCGATTCAGCAATGCTTCTTATCAAAATGCTGAATTTAACACATATTATGCCAAGAGTATTAAAGAAAAAAAATCCAAATCAGAATTTTAAGGAAAAAAGGAGCACACGAGTGGTCCTTTGGAAAACATTATGCCTTTACTATTGTGAAAAAGGTACAGAAATTTATAAACCAGAACATTTGCAAAGTAAAAAAACAGAGAAGCAAATAGGCAAAAAACTTGGAAAACAGCACTTAAACCGTTTGATATAAACCCTCTGGATAAGCAGGATTTCTGTTAATCAGTACGAGTATTTTGTGTCCGTGGGGTACAGCAAGTCCAATTAAGTTCCAGAACTGAATAATACTTTTGTCCGAATGTGGCATCAAAGGCTTTAGAAATGCTTGATTTAAGAACTTCAACTTGCAAACATACAGGCAGGCTTAACTGACAGATTAGTTAATTAAAAAGTGAGCTCTGTCAATGGTTGTTAGCTAAAATTTTAAGCAGAGCATTTCTCAATTTCCAGCAGGATTTTTGTTCAATCTTTGCCCCATGCCTTACAAAAGTTAAGCCGTACTAGTTGCTGCACTTCCTGTTTTGCGATATTCATCAAGACAGCCTTTTCCACCTTTGATTTTCAGGTAGTTGCAATAACTGCCATCTGTTTAAAGAATAATCTGTTCCCAAAATAAGCTGTCACTATTCGAAATACACGGATTCAAAGTTACTTATTTTCCATGTTTCCTGTATCATGCAGATTGCATCACTTTCCTAATGGAAACTGAAACTTTTCATATTGTGCTAATGTATATACATCAGTACATTATTTGACCATTATAATTTTCATATTCTCATATAAGATTAGAGTCTTCAGCTTTACACATTTCTTTGTCGGAAACAGTACTTGTGCTCACTCTGTAAAGCAATATAGACTATAAAATTAACTTATTTGGATTGATTTGTAGTCATTTTATCCACTTTGTCTCCATCATGCATTTCCATTTTTTTATCAAATATTTATATTTCAAATAAGTATTACAATGCATCAGTGCAGTTTATTATTGTACACAATGTTTAGTAAGCAAATCAGCTGATACATAAACCACAGAAGAGAACAGTAAATTCTCATTTTAATGGATTAATGGGGCATGCTGTCTGCTATATGTAAACATCCTTTGGATTTTGTTTGCATGCATAGCAACCTTGTGCACATGTATAAAATAGTAAATTGAATTTTATCAACATGTAACATGGCAAAGTGTCTGCCCAATGGATCTGCTAGACTGAGTTGCAGTGCAGGCTTTACTATGGCGACCATTGGGGGAAAAAATAATTGCTGAAGAGACTGTTTTACAACTCCTATCCTTCACAATGCCTTACGAAATGTTAATTTTGTACAGGAGGATTCTCTGCTCCTGTCAAACAACAAAACTATAACATTGATTCTTGGCTAGTATGGAACTTAATTTGGATTTTAATGTATTGTTAACTTTATACATTTCAAAAATTTATCCATTTCAATTTCAAAAGTGTGAAAAGGTAGTTTATCTCATTTTTCCAAACAATTACAAGCAATAAAATTTATTTTTCACAATTGTAAACATGTTCTTATCCCTAGTATTTGTTTCATATAATTTTGTTAACAAGTTGATGATCTTCATTTTTTGCTTTTGCTTTTCTGTAATACATAATCATCTTTTATGCCATTTTCCTCTTTAACTAGCTTCTCTTTGAATAAAGTACTTTCTGTTCTCTTTTATAGGACAGTGTCTCTCTTTCACACTACTAAGATGCCACATGTCATCCATCTGACTCCTTCCCATTCTGATGTCTTGCATTTTTTGCCAGCCTTCCAACCTAAGACAAAATGTTGTTTAAGTATACTCATTCTCTCAGTTCCCCATTTTTAACTTTGTCTTTCGCACTAATGCCTAGAAATGGATTTCCAGAATATCAGCTAAAAGCAATTACAGGCAAACAGCAGGCTTAAAAGAATGAAACCTTCTGAAAACATTAATTCTAGACAAATCATGCAACAGGATACTAAATAGACGATTTAGTTTCAGACTACAAATTCTGTAAATTCCAACTAGATGGGAACCAAAATTCAGACCTGATGTATCCTGTGCGATACCAAACATTTCTACCACCTAGAATGTATACAAGGTTGTGAAGAATGGATGCTATAATTTGTTCTCCCTTCTAATGATTATCGCAAAACAGCGGCAAGAACAAGCTATGCTTCTTAAATGTGCTGGTTCTTACTCTCTTCATCTGAAAAGAAGGTAACTTCACCAGTGCAGCTCATATTCTGCAGAGCAGAACAGGAGACTCTTGGGGCCCATTAGTAATTAACAGCTCAAGTATTGAAACAATCAATGCCCAATTTTCAGAATAAAGCCCAATGGGGACAATTTCCAAGTTGGAATACACAGACTTGCAATATAAATGTAGTTAGGCTAATATTATTCAACAAGATTACTTTTGCACGATCTTGGTTTGCACTTTTAGAAATCCTTTTTAAGTAGAACGGTAGCATAAACATAAATTAGAAATAAAACAGATGTAATTCACTTTCTTTTGTATGACATTTTTTTTTAAACAATAGCCAATCCATTGTGCAAACAGATATAGAGTAGACATTTTAGGGCTGAGCAGCATTTCACCATCTTATGACTCACACTATTAAATTATTTGTAACCTCAAGGCATTCTTGGAAATTATGATGATAATGGAAGCTAGAGCTTTTTATCCTGTTGTTGTTTTAATAAGTATTAGCAATTGCAAAAAGTCAGATGGAATAGGGAACTCATCTAGCACCAAGGAAGATATCTGCAAGTACATTGATATCCCCAGGCATCATACTGAGTAATCTGATGTACAAAACTGAATTGTATTCATTAGTAATATACCATTTCCGTATAATTAACATATAACTTTTGAGAACAAATCAAACTGTTTCTTCCTTCCTCACTCTTTAGCATTAGCTTTGGTTCGATAATTATGATTCAAAATGTTTCTAAACAGAATTTAGCAACAATTTAAAATAGGGTTTGAATAGGTTTTTCAGAGCATTATAACAGTACAAGAAATGAAATTGCAGCATTTCTTGAAATTCAAAACATATTTTTAAACAAACAAGATATATATAAACAATTCTGCTTGAAAATTAAGATGTTTTTCTACTACATTATCATTCTTAATCTTAAATAAAATACATATATAGTCACCTGGTTCTATTTCAACATCCCACTATCTGCAGTCATGTGATATCCTAATCAGGAAGCTGGGTAAATATGTACATATATCCTATACACATGCAGAAATCATTTTTATGACACTAGGTATGGTACTTTATAACACCGGAACTTGTTATATAAATCAGAATATCTGAACAGCTCTAGATTAGACTGCTCTTGAAATCACTGCATGAAGCAAGTGTAGATCAGGATTTTATTTAGAGAACAGCTGTTTACTAATTGTGTTACTTACTGTGACATTTTTCAGGCATTCTTCACAAGTTTTATTTGTGTACTTCTGGCACCCCACTGTGAAAATAAATTAATAATTAAGTTAATCTCTTCATTTTTCCCAATTCTCTCCTGACTTTGTTTGTTTTGTTTTGCAATGAGACATAAAGCTGGCTCTTTTGTGATTGAATGTCCAGAGTCTGGACTATTTATCTGAATACTTAATTCTTGTTTGGAGAGATAACAGTGTCAACATCCAACACATTGTTTTATACCTTAAAGCAGGGGTCTAAACTCAAGACCTGGGGGCTACATTGGGAAAAGCAAAGGACCAGCCTGCAGGGCCTCTGCCAGCGAAAATGGAGCTCGGGAGAGCGGCCCACCCAAGCTTCGTTTTCGCTGGCAGAGGGTTGCAGGAGGCAGTTGCAGCCGAAAGCATAGCTTGGGAGCCCATTTTCACTGGCAAAGTGCTCTGGCCACCACAGACACCCTGACACAAGTTACATCAAGCTGCCCACGCCTACTATGGCCATGCCCAAACTGACCCCCCCCCCAAGGTCAAACACAATTCCGATGCAGCCCTAAATGAAATTGAGTTTGACACTCCATCTTAAAGGCAGCTGTTAAGCTTTTCTTCTACAAAAGCAGCAGGTTTTTTTCCATTTATGTCCGATTCGCACAGAATTCCTGGAGAAGTCCCTCCAGTTTTCTTGGCAAAGATCAGAATGGTTTTTCGCTGTTCCTCCTTCCTAGGCCTCAGAGAAAATGACTAGCCCAAGATCATGGAGTTCGCTTTGTGCCTAAGGCAGGACTAGAGCTAGAACTCATAATCTCCTCGTTTCTACCCTTAACCTTACATCAAACTGGCTCTCAAACTGCCTTACACAATTCTTAACAGGCTATGTGTACTTTGTTCAAGTATAAGAACATTGTTTTAGAATCAAGGCTTTCACATAATACTTTAGCATTCGGGTAGTTACATATACTATCAGGTCACACATTTCATTTACATACAATACTGATATGGATACAATACAATCCTGCTTTATATAAATTAAATGTGTTGAACACAAATGCCAGAGTTTGTGTCCAAGGAATGCAGACCAGCAGGATTAGATGTGAATTATTATACCAGTGTTATATCCCAATTTGAAAGCCACTTTTGTATGGGCACCAGGCTAGAATCCAGAAACTGTTTGTTCTAATCCCACTTGAGGCACAAAGTCAGCTCGGTGACTTTGGGCCAGTCACTCAGCCCTAGGAAACTGGCAATGGCAACCACTTTCAAAAACATTTTACAAGGAAACTAGAGACTTGAACAGGCAGTCACCAGGAAGCAACATTAACTCGAAGACATACAAAGAGGCATGCATACACAATTCCCTTTTTGGACTGTCTAGAGCAGTGGTCACCAACCTTTTTCGTAGCAGGGATCAGTTTTATGGAAGACAAATTTTTACATGAACAAGGAGGGAAGGACGATTTTGGTTTCACTCACTTGCCCAACATTCACTTCCAGTTGTGTGGCCGGATCCTAATAGGCCATTGGGGAGGGAGGGGGGGAGACCTCTAGAGCTATCAATTTAAGCCATCTCAGATTGTATTCCTCAGATCCAGGGAAGTATAAATTCAGTTTTAATTAGTTAAAATATTAATCGGTATAAAAGTTTTGAAGTAAGATACTTTGCATCTCCTATACAATGGGAAAATGGGTACTGTGTTTTTAGAATGCTGTTTGTTATGGGTCACTTTCATACTACTTTGAATTTTAAACATTGGAAAAGGGAAAGACAATGTTGAATACAGTAAAAACAAACTTTTAAATTAATTCAGTACTTATGGAATCAATGCTCTGGAGTACAAAGACGCAGCTTTGAGCTGCTGACACCCCGCACCTCCCATGAATTCCAAATTACGAGGCACATTGAGAGTTTTAGTTCAACATCTGCAGAGCCACAGGTTGTTGTTCACTCTTGAGTTACGTGTTTCTTTCTCGCCTCCTTTCTCACCCAGACACCCGTATTACAGCAAGCACAGGGATCTGGAGACCAGATCACAAGGCTGGCGGCTCTCCTCTCCCCCATTCTCCAAAATACACCCAGCTGCTCTCTTTGCTTTCTAAACTCGGGACTCAAAGCCGAAGAGAAGAAAAAGCCGAAGCGGCGGCGCAAAGTTGTACAAAGGAGCGTCGCAACTGCTTCGACGACATTCCCAAACAATCCCCTCGGTAGCCCCTATACCGCCCATGTTCCATAGCAGCTCCGGAGTCTCTTCTTACTTTCTTGGCCAGCGGCCGCCAGAGTGCCCAGGACCACCGTATTCAGAGTCCAGAGGAACAGCGGGAGGGCCGGCAGATACAAGCGGCGCAAGAAGCCCATGGCGACTGAAACAAGCAAAGAGGCCGCCTCCGCTCGCCCCGATTTTTCAAGACCGGAAAACAGCCCCGGGAAGGAGGCGTCTCGGCCCGCCCATCGCCGTGCACGCGCACTATTTTTTTGACGGGAGCACGCCGTGGGCGGGACTAAG
This sequence comes from Rhabdophis nuchalis, assembly GCA_039707465.1. Classification (NCBI taxonomy): domain Eukaryota; kingdom Metazoa; phylum Chordata; class Lepidosauria; order Squamata; family Natricidae; genus Rhabdophis; species Rhabdophis nuchalis. The sequence continues at coordinate 48,030,925 of CM077645.1, forward strand.
CAGCTCCCGAAGAGGCCTCCCTACACGGTGCGCGCTCCCGAAGCAGAGTGGGCGGCTCCGTATTTATGCTAACGCTTGACCAAGCTGAATGCTTCGGTTTCTTTGGTGTCCGCGGCTCTAAATTCTTATTTTATACATACTTCTTTACGCCAACCCCTCTCAAAAAGTTGGAGCTTTCAACTCACCTGGATAATATCCCCCAAGAACATATTAGCTGGTGCACTTTGTTTTTCAATATTTTTATATATAAAACATTGAAAAACAAAGTGCACCAGCTAATATGTTCTTGGAGATATTACCGTGAGTTGAAAGCTCCAACTTTTTCAGAGGGGTTGGGTAAAGAAGTGCCTAACCGAAGTTTCCAGACTGTAATTAAGGAGAAAAAAGGAAAAACAGACGTTTGCCGGCAAATTCTTTCTGGTTTCCTTCTGATGCCATCTGCCCTCAAATGTCGCTCGTACGAGGGTGGATTTGCAGAACACTCTAACTCGTAGATGTGGTAAATTAAACCAAGTAGGATTTCACGACCCCACTGAACTACTGAAGCACTCATTTTGTGTTTAGTGTAATTTATAAATTCAGCCATTATGGTTTGTGAGCCATAGTTTATAGCAAAGTTTATGTTCACCAGGTTACTATGGCTTGCTCAATAAACCCGAGTAAATATATAACTTGGTTGCAGTGTGTTAAACACACACAAATCGTCATCCTATGTCCAACATGTAGGATCTCCAGCTCAACTCATTGAGTACTGTATTCGCAAACCAGATTGCCTTTTGGAAAACATGAAAAGGTGGAATTGTGTAATTCAGGTTGAAGCCCAATCTCATTTGGAAAGTACATTATGTGGTTGGAATTTGATTCCAGTCTAGTTTATCTCTCAGGGTTGTATAAGGAAAAAAAATATTTCTAAAGCAGTGTTTCTCAACTTTGTCAACTTGAAGATGTCTGAACTTCAATTCCCAGAATTCCCCAGCCAGTGAATGCTGGCTGGGGAATTCTGGGAGTTGAAGTCCAGACATCTTCAAGTTGACAAAGTTAAGAAACACTGTTCTAAAGTATGCCATGTTGCCTTAAAGTGGAATATAAGAAATAACAAAATGAATGGATCAAAAATTATGCTTTGTTTTTCAGCAAGGTTTCTTAAGAAACTGGTTCCTGAAGTATACTCCTCACTTCCAGCTATCAAAATGTATTAGTGTATTAAAATTATTGGAAAGTAACCAACAACGTTGCTTTCTTCCCAATAATTTAAACTGAAATTACTATTTCTTCCAGTTTATTTTTCCCCATTATATTATTTGTACATAAAACACATTTGTAGGCAATGACTCTGGATTGTATGCCATTAAAATATACAATATAAAAAAGAAAGCAATAAATCTGGATCTTATTTTAAACACTTGGTTGATCCAGGACAGGGAGATGAAACATAATTTAACACAATTTTGGCATGAGGTGCAGTTTGGGGAAGGGCAGTTACATTTTATCTGTGTGTGCAAATGTTACTTGATATGTGTTAACATAGTGTACTGTTTTTTTAAGTGAATGTTTTATTATATAAAAAATGGAAAAGGTTTCCTTAACTAAGTATGGCAAATCAATACCTAGGTTCTAAAAAGAGCATTAGCTATTTTCCTTGAAAAATCTTTACTCTCTTGAATAATGTAATGATGTAATGTATATGTAACCTGCCAAATGAATCTAAACTCATTTTCCAAAATTGAAATCTGTTTTACATATCTGTTTTACATATTCAGGAGATGAGTCTCCCTAACTACAAGGAAACTCACCTCTAGAGCAATTCATTTCCAACATTTTATTTGTTGCTGGATTAAGGTAAATTTAAATAATATAAATAATGGTAATAAATGACCACATGATGGTGCCATAATATTGAGTTGTTTAGTCAATCATGAAAATAATATCAGTACAAGTTACTGAAGTGTCCCTAATGTTTTTTAAGTCGTAAGATTCAATTCATTATTGTACTCATTAAAATTTTTAGATGTTTATTTGTTCTAAATAGTACATAAGAGGCAAAATCCTGCGCGAGCTGCACTGGCTACCTGTGGCCTTTCGGGTGCGCTTCAAGGTGTTGATTACCATCTTTAAAGCGCTCCATGGCACGGGTCCTAGCTATCTGCGTGATTGTATCCTACCCCACACATCCCTTCGACCGATTCGCTCACACAGAGAGGGACTTCTCCAGGTGCCGTCCTCCTGGCAATGCCAACAGGCGGCTCCCAGGGGAAGGTCCTTCTCTGTGGCGGGTCCAACCCTCTGGAATGACCTACCCCCCGAGCTTAGATCTACTACAGACCTCCGCTCCTTCTGTCAACAATTAAAGACCCATCTTTTCCAGCAGGCCGGCCTGGCCTAACCTAATCTACCATACCAGCCTAGTTGTAAATATTACCTAATCGGGTTTTTACGTTATAAATTTAAACGAGATATTTTAACACAGGGTAAAACATTTAATTTAGTTTTATTATTTATAATTCTTATATATGTATATGCTCTTAAATTCTTGTACACCGCCCCGAGTCTCTTCGGAGAGAGGGGACGGTCAATAAATCCAAATAAATAAATAAATAAATAAATAAACAAACAAACAAACAAATAAATAAATAAAATTCCAAAGGAGAAATATGTAATTCTGTGCGGACCAAGGGACAAACACAGCTTCTAAATAGCAATAGCATTTACTTATATATCACTTCATAATGCTTTACAGCCTTCTCTAAGCAGTTTACAGAATCAGCATATTACCCCCAACAATGTGAGTCCTCCTTTTATTGACCTTGGATGGCTGAGTCACCCTTGAGCCCAAGAGACTGGAACTGCCAAACTGCTGGCAGTCAGCAGTCAGCAGAATTACCCTGCAATACTGCATTCTAACCACTGCGCCACCACAGCTCTTAAATGGCATATTATGGGTTGAGTCCAGCAATTTTGGAATGATATTATTTATATTTGTAGTTCATTGAAATTATATACAATTTATATAATTATTCCAGCCAGATATTAATGCATCTCTTCTCCTGATTACAGTATTTACAGTATCTCTCTCAAGCCTTTATGGATCCTTAAGCAGTTTAAAGCCTCTTGTGGTTCAAAATGATAGGGAGCACACTCACAACCAACGGAGAAGCTTCCTTGCCAGTTTGACTTCAATAAATCTATATTATGTGAGTAGCTTTCTTCTTTAAACCAGCCCTTTTGTAAGGGTGCCCAGATCATGCTTTAAATATTCCAGTGTTGGAATTGGCTCTAAAAAAGAGACCCTTTGTGAGATTCTCTTGGAATTGAATTATGGAAGACCTCTTAAATCTGGTTCTAACTGGCCCTTAGCAGCAGCTCCCACAAACACAAAAAGCCGCATCTTTCTGTGTTAGTTAGGGGTGACTGTTACATAGTGTAGTGGTTCTCCATTTAAAAATCAATAACTCCAGAATGTGTACATGTGTGCATCTTGCTTAATAAAGCACATTTTTAAAAAAAATAAAGCTTATGTACATAGATGCATGTATCCACATACCATAACGTACAACTTTTTGTTTTTAACTTTTACAGGAAGAACTAAAAGCAATTTAACAACTTGTAGAGAGAGATTATGTAGATATAATCAGATATATTTTGAAGTTAGCATGTGAGGTTCTGCATGCTTATAAATGTAAGAAACTTCCTTATGAAACATAAGGAATGGTTTAGCCAGAAAATAAAATGTCTGATTAGCTCAGCGGTTCTCAACCTGGGGGTCGCGACCCATTTGGGGGGTTGAACGACCCTTTCACAGTGGTCACCTAAGATTGGAAAACACATTTTCGATGGTCTTAGGAACTGAGACAACAATTTTATGGTTGAGGGTCACCACAACATGAGGAACTGTATTAAAGGGTCACGGTATTAGGAAGGTTGAGAACCACTGGATTAGCTGATGTTGGAAGAAGTAGGAAGAAATGTCACAGGATAAGTGGTAGCCATTCTTCCTTTCAAGCACCTAAACTACCTGATATTTTAAACTAGCTTTATTGATTAAAAAACCAGTGATTGAATGTGCATTTTCAGAAACTACTATGGATTTTCAGTTAACCTGAAAGATATTACTGCCTGCTAGAAAAAATTCGAAATGAACCCTGATTGTTCTTTGGAAGGAGGGATCCTGAAGCTGATGCTCAAATACTTTGGCCACCTAAGGAGAAGAGAGGACTCATTGGCCAAACCAATAGTGGTATGGCGGCCGGGGTCACTGGAACTGGCAGCAACCCAGGCCTGCCACGCCCCTAAACCAGTTCCCCAGTCGCTGCCATCGCCATCTGTTTTAATTAAACTGCATACGCATCCAGCACAAACTGTGCACACAAGTGAACTAGTAGTAAAGCCGGCCAGAACCCACCTCTGGTTAGATAGTGTCATTCACACAGAGAACATGAATTTTGGCAAACCCGTGGCAACAGTGAAGGACAGGGGAGCCTGGTGCGCTGTGGTCACATAGAATTGAACACAACCTAGTGATTGAAGAACAAAACAAGGGAAGAAACTTCTAAAACACAAGACAAGGATATGTAAAGTATTAATCATTTGAGAGGTCCTTGGTGTTCTCTGAGATTGGTTGTTTTCATTACCCAAACTAGATAACATCATCAGTAATAATAATTTGTTGTCTAAGTGCTCTAGCTTTCCTTATTGTCTTGACATGAAGTGAACTGCTGTTATAGAATATTCATAAATATTCTCATTTTAGGGCAATGTCAATAATAGAATGTTGCAAAATTATTCCTTTGCTTCTGGAGAAATATTAGATCATCTAGAAATATGATAATCCTATATATTTATATAAATTCAAAATTATATTCAAAATTATTGAAAGGATTGGAGGTTTGCATTGAAGCTTCTATATGCATTGCATATATCCTAAATTCTATTTGTAGATAAACCTAGAGAAATGAAGCTGTTTTTAAAGACTGCTTCTGCTTGTGCTATGTATTATTTTTCTGGCATATAATTATAGTGTTTCTATAGACTACTAACAAACACAGCTTATATCAGTATTCAACAAAACAGCAGTTGTTCTCTACAAAGGGAGTGTTTCCATTGTTTTTCTCATCTTTATCTTTCGGAAAACACCTGCTCAGGAGTCCAAAGACGAGGCCTCTCAGACATGCTTCTCTTCATAGAACTTTGCATGTGCTCCAACAGATAAAATATATGAAGCACATTAGATTTGCTTTATTTTGTTTATTTGAAGTTCCCATGTATGATTGTTGCATGTACTCATTTTCTGTTCCCTCATTCCTTTGCTTAAATTCATTTCCCCCAAGTATTATAGATTTCTTTCGGAAAATCATTATGAAATATTACATTATGGAATAGCATATAAATATCTTTAAAATACGCTAAAGTGCTGATTACAGTATTTTCTTTTCATCTCTGCTGCTCAATATGCTCTACTTTACTGATGGTACTTTTGCATTACAGCTTATTTTCCTGTCCAGGTTATCATCTCTTTCCGATGAGTGTAACTTACAATACAATACAATACAATACAATAGCAGAGTTGGAAGAGACCTTGTAGGTCTTCTAGTCCAACCCCCTGCGTGGGCAGGAACCTTATACCATTTCAGACAAATGTCTATCTAACATCTTTTTAAAGACTTCCAGGGTTGGGGCATTCACAACTTCTGGAGGCAAGCTGTTCCAGAGGTTAATTATTCTTACTGTCAGGAAATTTCTCCTTAGTTCTAAGTTGCTTCTCTCCTTGATTAGTTTCCACCCGTTGCTTCTTGTCCTGCCCCCAGGTGCCTTGGAGAATAGTTTGATTCCCTCTTCTTTGTGGCATCCTCTGAGATATCGGAACACTGCTATCATGTCTCCCCTGGTCCTTCTCTTCATCAAGCTAGACATACCCAGCTCCTGCAGCCGTTCTTCATATGTCTTAGTCTCCAGTCCCCTAATCATCTTGGTTGCCCTTCTCTGCACTCTTTCAAGAGTCTCCACGTCTTTTCTACATCGTGGCGACCAAAACTGTATGCAGTATTCCAAGTGTGGCCTTACCAAGGCACCATACAGTGGCATTAACACTTCACGTGATCTAGATTCTATCCCTCTGTTTATGCAGCCTAGAACTGTGTTGGATTTTTTGGCAGCTGCTGCACACTGCTGGCTCATATTTAAATGGTTGTCCACTAGGATTCCGAGATCCCTCTCACAGTTGCTACTATTGAGCAAGGTACCACCTATACTGTACTTGTGCATTTGGTTTTTCTTGCCTATATGTAGGACCTTACTTTTTTCACAATTGAATTTCATTTTATTAGATAGTGCCCAATGTTCAAGTTTGTCTAGATCCTTCTGTATCTTAAGCCTATCTTCTGGAGTGTTGGCTATTCCTGCCAGCTTGGTGTCGTCTGCAAATTTGATGAGTTCCCCATTTATCCCCTCATCCAAATCGTTGATGAAGATGTTAAAGAGTACTGGGCCTAAAACAGAGCCTTGGGGGACTCCACTGCATACTTCCTTCCATGTAGATGCAGTTCCATTGAGGACTACACGTTGAGTGCGGTTGGTCAGCCAGTTGCGAATCCATTTGGTGGTGGTGCTGTCTAATCCACAATTTTCTACTTTATCTAATAGTAGGTTATGGTCTACTTTATCAAATGCCTTACTGAAGTCCAGGTAAATTACATCAACAGCATTCCTCTGGTCCACTGATTTTGTCACTTTGTCAAAGAATGCAATTAGATTTGTCTGGCATGATCTGTTTTTGACAAACCCATGTTGGCTTTTGGCTATTACTTTGTTTGCTTCTAGGTGTTCACTTATTTGTTGTTTAATTATCTTTTCCAGAATCCTTCCTGGTATTGAGGTTAGGCTGATGGGTCTATAGTTTCCTGGATCTGTTTTTTTTCCTTTTTTGAAGATGGGAACCACATCAGCTCTTTTCCAGTCTTCTGGCAGTTCTCCGCTGCTCCAGGATCTCTGAAAGATATAGTTCAGTGATTCTGAGATCTCGTCTGCCAGTTCCTTCAGAACCCTGGGGTGTAATCCATCCGGTCCTGGTGATTTGAACTCGTCCAGGGCAGACAGGTGCTCACTTATCATTTTCTTCCCTATTTCAACTTGTGTTCCTAATCTGATTTTTGTGGTGCTGTTTTTGATTGGTTGGACTGTTTTATCCCTTTGTGTAAAGACAGATGCAAAAAAAGAGTTAAATAGTTCTGCTTTCTCCCTGTTGCTTATCATCTTCTTGCCATTTTCTCCCAGCAGTGGACCAATTGTTTCCTTAACTTTTTTCTTATTTTTAACATGTTGGAAGAAGCTTTTTTTGTTATTTTTTACTTTTTTAGCAAGCCTTTCTTCATTGCGAGCCTTAGCTTTCCTCACTTCATCTTTACAGACTCGGGCTATTTGCTGATATTTTGCCTTAGTTATGTCCCCCTTTTTCCACTTTTTATATTGATCCTTTTTGTCTTTCAATTTGTCAGAGAGTTCTTTTTGCAGCCATGCTGGTTTCTTTTGGGAGCTGTTATTTTTCTTCTTCATTGGTATTGCTCTGGACTGGGCTTTTATAATCTCATTTTTCAAAATTTCCCAAGCTTCTTGAGTTGTTTTCCCCTTGAGGATTCTCATCCATGGAATCCTTCCCAAGCTCTCTCTGAGGTTATTGAAATTAGCTCTCTTAAAGTCTAAGACTCTAGTTTGACTTTGTTCAACTACTTTTGTTTGCATAATGTTGAATTCCAGTATTTCATGATCGCTTGCCCCCAAAGTTCCTGTAGCTTCTACACCTTCTATCATTTCCTCTCTGTTAGTGAGAATTAAGTCCAATATTGCTGATCCCCTTGTTCCCTTCTCTACCTTTTGGGAAACAAAGTTGTCTGCTAGGTTTGTTAGGAACCTATTGGATCTTCCACTTGGTGCAGAGTTTGTTTCCCAATTGATGTCAGGATAGTTAAAATCTCCCATTACTATTGTAGTGTGCTTCCTACATACCTTAGTTAGCTGGTTAGCAAAAAGTACATCCACTTCCTCTGCTTGGTTGGGTGGCCTGTAGTATAGACCTATGACAATATCATTCCCCCCCCAACCTTTAATATTGACCCAAATACATTCAAGATAGTTCTCATCATTGTTGTGCTCTATTTCTGTAGAGATGTAATTATTTCTTATATATAGTGCAACTCCACCTCCTCTTTTATTTGGTCTATTCCTTTTAAATAATTTAAATCCTTCTAGCTGTATGTTCCATTTGTGGGTTTCATCCCACCAAGTTTCTGTAATGGCAACAATATCGTATCTGCCCTCATTTACTTGAATTTCTAATTCACCCTGTTTATTCCTCATACTCTGTGCATTGGTGTATAGACATTTGAGTCCATTTTGTGGGGTCTAAATCAGAAACAGGCAACTTGCACCACTTAGGAACACCCAAAATTCTTTTCTGAAGGGCCCCCATCTCAAAGTAAACAAACATTGCTGACACACTTTTCTACCGTGTAGATGCAGAAGTGCACATGGACTGTAGTGTTCTGTAGCATCTAGAAAGGATGAAATAAAATTTCAAAAACAATGAAACCCTCTCAATAATGATTGAACTACAACTTAGCAACCTCAGTAAAGATGACTTATGATGAAGAGTGGTAGGAGCTATAGTTAAGCAATATCTACAGGGCTGTACGTTTCTTATTACCTAGAACCTAGGTAGGTTCTAGGGCTCCTATATAGGGCTTAACTTTTAAAAACTAATGATGCCCTCCAAATTGTGGAGGTAGAAGGGTCAGGTTTGAACCAGGAGATTTGTCCTCCAAATATTTTGCATGCTCTGATGCTCCGTTTCTGCCTAATGGGAAGAAGACTGTTCTACTGGGCACGAATGAGCAGTAATAAAGCTCTGCACATTTAACAGAGGATGTAAATAATAATTATTGGAACAACTGTAAGGAAAACACTGTCTGTTCCCACACATTGTCTAGCAGTTCAGTCAGGAAGCTTTCCTCAATTTGTCTTGTTTATAAACATTCTGCACTTATTTTTCATTTCCTCTTTATTCATGGATGGCCAGCTATACTGTCCAATTCCTCTTGGTGGGAGAAAGAAAGATCAAACAAGAGAGACATTTTGGGCAGATTGTTATGCTAAGGAAGAATGGAAGCTGGCATAAGAAAGATATGATCTGAAAAGGCAAACAATTGGGTAGATTCTGAACTAATAACAGAGATCTCTGAATTCTGAGGCATTTTTTAAATAAGTTCTTTATACAAACCCAGATAATATTTAAAACAAACAATAAGAAATATATAAAGGACAAAGAATGTTTTCATGTTCTTTAAAAGCAGATCCTTGAGAACGCTTCTGAAACATGGCTGATAACCTTAAAAATGGCTGGGGTGGAAGTACTATTTTATTCCTACTGTCAAAAAAAAAACCCCATTTCATAATCATGATGAATATTTGATGATACCTGATATAGTTGCATAAAGATTGTCTACCCTAATTTGCCACTTCATATCTTAGACAAATTTTATATTATTTTTAATACCATAGGAATATTCATATGGCATCCCATCTATCAATGGCATTTATTTCCTCTTAAATGCCTAAATATTGTCACCCCAACCCTTGAGGAACAATTAAGGATCAACCTCCTTATTTAGGTCATGGGCTATATTATTTATTTATAAAATTTATTGGCTACCCATCTTACCATAAGGTAAATCTGGACAGCTTACAGACATTATATACACATACATATAAAACACACACACACACACACACCATACATTAAAACCAAACATTAAAATCTAAGGACACATGGGGAAGGCGGAGGGGAGGGGGAATCTGTTGTTACTCGATCAATCAATTCCACTGTGCTGTTCTTCCATTGGGACCCCAGGCTAATTGGCAGAGCCAGGTCTTTATACCCCCTTATGAAAAGACAGGAGGATTGGGGCCAACTTCTTCATGGGAGGGGGGGCAAGATGGTTCAGAGGCAGTAGCAAAACAGAGAAAGTCCTCCTCCTGGACCTCACAGCCAGTATAATTGGGCTTGCAGGACCCGCAGCATGCAGCTTCTTCAGCATGAATGGGATGAGCCAATCTCAGTGGGGTGAGACAGTCCCTCAAGTAATCTGAATTTATGCCATGAAGGGCTTTAAAGGTGATCACCAATATAATGCATGTTAAGATTCTGTTATTTAGATTCTAAATATGGATTCTTCAGTATGTGTTGGGCTTCACCTCCCAGAATTCATAACTTTTGCCAATATTGGCTAAAATTATAGTTAAAGTCCTAAGAATACAGTTTTAGGTGATAATTGTCAACATAACATGATTAATGCTTAGATTGGGAACCACTAGGGAATTCCAGGGTGAAAAGTCAAAAAACATCCTGAAAGAAGGCAATGCAAGCTAGTTCTGAACCATAATTATAGTAACCACATAGATGTTTCTTTGTGGTCAACAGGATTTGAAATGAACCTTCACTTTTGAATAATTCAGAAAAAAGATGGGCCACTATCCTAAAAACACTCAATGGTAAATTAATGGCGGAACACAATTTCAGTTGTGATAGACATTTAACATGCATGCTGTTTGTGAAAGGTAGTCCTCATCCATAGATTATTTGCAAGCAGATTGACTTCATAAAAGGAGAAAAGGAAACAAGGTAAGTGTGATAGGATGGGACAAACAAATTTTAGCATTGCCTTGAAAAGTGTGTGCTAAACAGACAGTAAACAAGCAGCCTGCAATCCTATGCACATTTGCCATCAGCTCACTAAACTCAATCAAATTTGAGTTGACATATACCAAATTGTGTTATAAATTTGCATCTAAATTGGAATCGAGTATTGTTGAACTCTTTAAAAAGAGTATAAAAGATGACCTAAATGGAGATAAGTAATATTGGTTACCAAAGCAACAAGGGATGAAGAACATTTTAAGTTTATAAGAGAACAAAATTACGTGATAAAAGCTAGTATTGGTACCTTCGTAATTCATAAGTATTAGAAGGGGAAGCAGGAAAAAGCAAAACCAGAATTTCCAGATTGCTATTAGAGCCTTCTCAATAAAAGTAGTTTTAGCTTTCTTGCAGAGTTAATTTCCTGGTCTTCTGTATCTGGTGGAGTTGACACCTCTGCAGCTGCGTCCACACAACACACTTAACCAGGTCAGCTAAAGATCTAGCAGGTGACTCAGAATGCGAAGTTGGCGTTTCTGCTTAATATCTTGAGTAACACACACCTGTATGTTTATGGTCCAGCAAACACTGTATTTCCAAAAAAAAGAGAGAGATTAATTCAGCTAAGTGTTTTGTATGAACTTGACCACTGTTTCGGCTTTCTACAGTGTCAGGCAGACGGCGGTCAACTTCCAGACGGGAAAGTTTCACCCAAGCTCCTGTCCGGGGTGTGGATCTCAGCATAGCCCCTTCTCGGCCTGTGATCTGGTAAGGAATAAACCGATCTGGCGGGAGGTGCGCCGGGCGACCGCTAGGGGGAGTGCGCGCCGGCCGGTAGCGAGGGGCTCCCTTACGCGTCTTTGCGCGGGCTGCCGTCGCCGTTGCCGCTCGCCTTATTTGTCTAGGAAGGGTATTCTCAGCCCCTCCAAGATGGCCTCGGAGCGGTTGTCAAGGCAACAGTGTGAAAGTCATCAGTGCCATGGAAACCCTTTTGCGTGGCCGAATAATATAAATATTTTTTTTTCGCGAAGAAGGAGCCTGGGGATGAGTGGGCGATGTGCTATTTTCTGACGCTGCAGTAGCAGCGGGCGGGAGGGGGGCTCCCCGGCGGCGAGGGAAGGGGTGGGGGCGATAAAATTAGCTCAGCATGGAGGGGAGGAAGAGTTTCGGGAGCGGCGGGGATTGCCCTTGGGACGGGAGCCCGAGGAGCCGCGGGGGCTGCCTTTGCATCTCCGAGTCCCAAAGGCCACTAACTGCGCACAGGTAAGAGGGCTTCGGGGGCTGCTTGGGCTCCTCTTGCTGCGGCTCCGGGGCCCCGCCATCCCCATATGGGGCGAGAGCAGGCGCGTCGGCCCCAGCAGCAAGCAGCCCCGAGGGCAACTGTTCCTGCAGCCCGTTCTGGCTGAGCCAGGTGGATGCGGCCCCCTCTTCCAGTCTTCGGTGCCGCAGCGCAAAGCGTGGTGAACGGGGAGGCAAGGCGAGGGTGTGCGTGTGTGTGCGTGCGCGCGCGCGCGTGTATGAGTGTGTAGTGGGATTTGAAATTGAACGGTCTGGAAGGCACTGGTGACTGCACGGGTGGATTTAACAGATTAACAGAGTTGGAAGGGACCTTGCAGGTCATCTAGTCCAACCCCCTGCCCAAGCAGGAGACCCTACATGTGCCTCTACCTAGGACTGAACTCACAACCTCCTGATTGGAATGCAAGATTTGTCGGGACAGAGGCTTTTCTTGCCTGTGTATCTGGAAGGGTAGTTTGGTTTTATAGACAGGTAACCCATACAGGAAATCTATTGCCAGAAAGAAGCCATGGGCCAGGAGCTGTTTCTGGGATATGTGCCCACAGCAGGAATGTGGAAAAGCAACCTATTTGCTTGTTGGGCATCAGTTCTCATGCAAGAATGCTATCTGTTCCAACAATTTTACAGCAGTATGAAGGATCCCACAATTTAACTGTGGGGTGTTTGAAGATAATCATAGGCTATCTCTACTTTCTGATCAAATTCTAGTTAGAATGAATCTTGTGGGCTTTTTCACACACTTTTTTATTTTTTTATTTTTAAATCACGTTAACAACAAATGCAGAGTTTTCCTTATGAAATTTCCTTTGTTGCTTTGTGAATGTTTTTGGAAATAGCTCCCATCTGTATACAGGTACTCCTCAAGTTACGACCATAATTGAGTCCCAAATTTATGTTGCTAAGTGGGAAATTTGTTAAGTGACTTTTGCTCCATTTTTTAACTTGTCTCACATTTGTTAAGTGAATTGTTGCAGTTCTTAAATTGGTAATACTGTTAAGTGATACTGGTTTCCTCATTGACATGGTTTGTCAGAAGGTCACAAAAGTGATCATATGATTCCAGACACTGCAACCATCCTAAATGTGAGTCAGTTGTCAAACATCTGAATGTAAATCACATGATCACTGGGACACTGCAATGGCCATAAGTCACTTTTTTCAATGCTGTTGTAACTTTGAACAGTCAATAAATGAATTGTTGTAAGTGGAGTACATACTGTATCCATACTGTAATGCGTACAATAATGATATATAAATGAATGTGATAAAGACTTGAAATTGATTTTTCACTTTGTCAACAGAACTTCAGATAGCAGTAAAATAATCTGTTTGGGTTTTTTGCCCATTATTTTGAGTGGTAACATATTAGACAAAGTCCATTACTGGCTGAATAGTTACATGCATATCATGTTAAAGAATTTAAATCAGAGCAATATTTCTTTCAAGAGTAGAGAAATGATTATAAAACTAATTGTTTAGTATCGTTTTGTGCATATCTGCTCAGATTAAGGACCTGTCCATATAGTTGAATACAGATAGGTCTTTGTTAAACAGCTCCAGACCCTTTAAAATAAGAAAAAAATATTTCCAACTCATCAATTTTTATAATTGTCAATTCTTAATTTTTCAGCACACTGAATAAAAGTTTAAGCATGCAAATTAAAAAAGCCACTAGGACAATACATGACTCATTTTTTTTGCTTCCTAATTCTGCCTGCTCACTAGTAGTGGCTTTCCTGAAGTTTTTCTAACCTTTTCATGATCCTTTTTTGTTGATATCCACCTGCAAAATTGTTTTCTTCCCAACCCATCACTCAATTTTTCTGAAGGTGAAACGTACCAACATCTTTAAACAACTTCAGAAGTCCAATACAATCATAGCATTGTTTCCCTAATATATATGTGTAGAGAGGAGGAGCCCACATTCAGCTCTTAACTTAACATCCAAAGGCTTAATTAAACAAAAAAAAAACTTCTGCAAATATTTTGCTCAAACTTTTGCCAAGAGCAATGTGTTCCTATCCTGGCAGATACCTAGGCAAGGACAAATGAAGATGGAAAGAGAAAAGAAGAAATTATAATTTATCCATTTTCATCTCCAGTACCTTCCACTACCAGAATTGGTTTGCCAAACATAATTCTGAGAAAGAATAAGAGCTGCCAATTACTGTGGAACAGCATTGCATGAGTCCATCTAATTCCACAACCTGACATTCTTTAGATGTGTTGGGACTACAACACCCAAAATTTGCCATATTGACTGGGAATTTTGAGAGCAGCAGTGCAAGTGTCTCTTGTATCAGGTAAGGAGGCTGATTTTACCAAATATTAAATGCAAGGAAGACCAGATTGTGCTTTTTAGGTGTTCTGTTTTGCAGTCAATACAGTCAATGTGGCAGTGATGCAAAAGCAGGACTGAAGGGTACAGAATTGGAATTACTGGCCCTGACTGTCTCTCCCTCCCCCCCACACACACACATCTTCACCACCCATATTTTTTGAGATATGTATTAATATTTTGCCCTTTCCCAAAGTGGAAATTTGAACTGAAACTATTTGGTATATTGTTACCAAATTCTTGAAGCACAAGCTCAGAGGGATTTTACCAAAACAAAGGCTACCTTATGCTCAGCTCGCATTTTACATAAATAGATTTGTCTTGTGTTCTTGGCAACAGTACAGAAGGGGTTTGCCAGTGTCTTTTTTTCAGGATGCTTTTTTGACTTCCTTCTGTAGACTATATTATAGCTTGGGTTTCCTGGTACTCTCTCATCTGAGTGCCACAAAGGTCCAGACCCTTTTCAGGTTTTTTTTTTCTTTCATCCAAGGTCAGCTTCATTCCAGAGGGTAGAGGAGGGAGTGAAGGAAGAATTGGGCTGGGAAGATGCAGAGCAAATGGTTGTCCATGATTTTTTACTGTGCAGATCATCCATCGCAATACTTATCTATAAAATATGTAATATTTTTCTTTAGCAACTGAGCCACAGTTTTGCAGTTTTATAAATTTCTTGTTTAGAGCTAATGACACAAAATAATCCACTTCTGACAGTTAAACTACCCGCAACCCCACTTTGAAATTATATTGATTATCCATATAGATGCTTTTAGTAAAAAGTGGAGTCAGATGGACTGGACCATAAAAATTAAGATATTCAGTACTGGTATAGTCCACCATTGATATTAGTAATTAACAATATTAAGTTAATAAATATTAATGTATAAATGTATTAAGAAATATATTGAAATATATTGAAATATATTGAAATCACATTGATGTGATTTAATGGTTTAATTGGAATTTTGTTTCAGAAAACATAATTAACAAACATCGGTACTTCTTTTTAAAATTATAATGACTTGGGCATGAGAAAATTAACCATAAACCCTCTGTATAACTAATTATGGTTCTTATTTATGATTGACATCTGGGCTGAAATTATAAGTAATTCTACTTTAAAAATAAAGGCAATTAAAACGTCTAAGACATTATTGAATAAATATGTTAATCTTGGATGGTAAATTTGTTTATTTTTTATCATAATATATGTTAAGGTCTTATAGTTTAACTTATTCTACCATACTAGTAAAACATATTTCAATATTTATTCTGCATATGGATTTGCCTGATTGACAGCTTTCACTGTTCAGTGGTATTTTTGTGTATGAAAAATACTCTTGTTTTCCTTAAATCTTTTGAGTCGGACATAGTCACAGAATACCTCAACAATACAATGTAAATTTATGTCACAGTGAACTGTGGTAAAATGGGTGGGGGGGGGGGGTAGTTTAGGCACAAATATAAGGAGTATTATTAATTTATCTTTTAAGTAACGTTTCAAATTTGGGAGAGTAATAGGCAAAAGAAAATCAGTGCATGCATATCATCAACATTTCTCTACATGAAGGTCAAATATTCCCTGTCTTTCTATTTCAAATATTATGAAGGATGTAGAGTAACTGAACTTGTATATGAATCCTTACTGGAATGGGTTTCCTATTCTCATAGAACCATGGCAACATGATTACTAACAGCAATAAAGTCTGTCTAACATTTATTCCGGCTTTGGTGCGGGGGGGGGGGGGTCTGATTCATTTTTGCATATTTAAGAGGTGGCTAAAAATCATGGCTTTTCATTTATTTTAATGGCAAAAGCAATCCATGTTGTTCAACTGCATAGGACATTCCACTGTGGCTGCTTCTGCTTTCCAAAACTTCCTGAATTGATTATGTAGCCATTCATCATTATGTGAACAGGAGAGCCCTTCAGGAGAGCAGCACATAGCACTTGGAGTATTTCTGCTATGGAAAAAGAAAGTGTTAAGAACTCTAGCCACTTTGCATTTTCTCAGAAGTAAACCATCCCATGTGCATCTCAATGGAGCTCAAAATTTTTAACTCTCATAATTAATTATCTCTTCCAGTTAATGGAGTAACATGGGTAGCGCGAATCTAAGTTTCTTGACATTGATCAGAGAATAACTATTATCCTCTTCCTGTACACCATGCATTTGTTTTTAAAGGCACTCCTTGGGCTTCATTTTTTTTTCAGTTGGATAGGAAATGCCCTGGCTGATCATTCTCTTTCTGCCCTGAAGCCTTTGTAGGAAAAAACAGGCTCCAAACAAAAATGTTAGCCAGAAGTACAGTGATAATACCTGTAGCATTGACAAGTTTCACACATGCAGGTTAAGCTGTATAGACTTGAGTAAGTGGAAGGGAATCAGTAATATATGCAATGCAGTTGTTGAAAATGAAATTTGGGGGATTAGACACTTTTTAAAATAGAGAGTTAGAGACAGTCAGACAGACAGAGAAAGACAGATATTGAAATAGGTCATTTAAATGTACAAGCTGATTGTAAGCTCAAAATGGAAGAGTTGAGGTAGGACAAATTAAATATGGAGGAAAATGACAGGTAAAGTCCAAGTCAAATTTGCTGAACCTATTCCTGAGCTCTGTGAAGCAAAAGTAAGTTTTAATTATAAATAACTATTTTTGTATAGAGAAACAAGAAATGATGTGGAGATTCCAAAAATTATAGCAATGGGGCAGAGGCAGCAGAATGTAGGAATTAAAGAGTCTTCCTACTATGGTAACTACTCATCAAACATGGTTTAGGTTGCAACTTCAAAAAGTATAATACATCTTCTTAAAGACTTGTAGTGTTGGGGCATTCACAACTTCTGGAGGCAAGCTGTTCCACTGATTAATTGTTCTGACTGTCAGGAAATTTCTCCTCAGTTCTAAGTTGCTTCTCTCCTTGATTAGTTTCCACCCATTGCTTCTTGTTCTGCCCTCAGGTGCCTTGGTGAATAGCTTGACTCCCTCTTCTTTGGGGCAACCCCCGAGATATTGGAAGACTGCTATCATGTCTCCCCTAGTCCTTCTTTTTATTAAACTAGACATACCCAGTTCCTACAACCGTTCTTCGTATGTTTTAGTCTCCAGTCCCCTAATCATCTTTGTTGCCTTCTCTGCACTCTATCTAGAGTCTCCACATCATTTCTACATTGTGGCGACCAAAACTGAATGCCATATTCCAAGTGTTGCCTTACCAAGGCATTATAAAGTGGTATTAACACTTCACGTGATCTTGATTCTATCCCTCTATTTATGCAGCCTAGAACTGTGTTGGCTTTTTTGGCATTTGCCAAAAGTAGAGTACTACTTTTACATTTGCTAATATACTTCAGAATACAAAACTATAACAATGCAGGCCACTTTATTAAAACTATATATTTTTTTGCAATGTAGAAAAGCTTAAAACCTAAGAGCTTCACTGCAGGATTATGTAATTTTCATAAGCAGTTAAAGATAAGACATCTCACATATTGAAATGCTGTTTCCTGCCAGAACCAGGAGAAATGAAACCTGAGTCTCAAAGGAGCAATCTTCAACTGTGCACATTCAACAGCGCAGGTTATGATAAGAGCATATCTGACCTACAGCCTTCATCCCTGTAACAAAAAATAGTGATGAGTCAGCATTCATGATCAGTTCTAAAATAAAGGATAAGCTTTACCTTAAACATACACAGGAAAGATGATTCATCTTTGAACATACACAGGAAAGGTGATACATGAAAAAAGTACATGTGGTTGTCTCAAAGTTGCTTTTCAAAATGCAACTGGACTTTCTTGGGGGGGGTTTCTTGAAAATGTTTCACTTATCATCCAAGAAGCTTCTTCTTATATAAGCAAACTGAACTGAAGATGAGAAGGGAAACATTTTTATGGGAGGGAAAACCAAGAAAGTCCAGTTGTCCTTTGAAATGCACCTTTGGGAGAACCCTGATCTGGATGATTGAGATGATAGACAATGCATGTGGTCCCCAAAAAGTTATTGGGAGTTTTCTTTTCTTTTTTAATAAACAATTTTTATTTATTTTTGAACAAAGACAAACATAAAAACAAGAGACCATCTTCCATTACAAATTATAGAAAATGTGTTGGTTGGTTACAAAATTTCCATGCATCTCTTCCATAGTCCACACCTACTTTTCATATCGAGTCACATATTTTAAATTCAAATATATTTTTATATGTTACGATTATTATATCTCAACCTTAATTTGACTATAATTGTTTTTACATCCTTTTATATATAATATTCAAAATCTAGCATAAGATTATATAATGGCATTCTATTAAATCATCCTAAAATCATCATACATATTTATAACATATTCTAGATAAATAAAAAATAAAGATTGTTTATTTAATATCCAAGCTTTTAAACCTCCTCTCATAATCTCCATGTGTTGTTTATATAAAATTTCATATTATCACTAATATATCTATATGCATTGTCATTGTCATTATCTGGATGGGTAGTAACAAACTCAGGCTCAACCCGTCCAAGACTGAGTGGCTGTGGCTTCCGGCACCCCGTTTCAGCCAGATTATTCCAACTCTGGCCATTGGGGGCGAAACACCAGCACCCGTGGAGAGGGTGCGCAATTTGGGTGTCCTCCTGGACTCCCGGCTGACCATGGAGGACCATATGGCGGCCGTGGCCAGGGGGGCATTCCATCAGGTACGCCTGATGCGCCTTACTGGATCGGGGAGCCTTACGCACAGTCACCCAAGCACTCATCACATCTCGACTTGACTATTGCAATGCTCTCTACATGGGGCTTCCCTTGAGATGCACCCGAAGACTACAGTTAGTCCAGAATGCGGCCGCGCGGATAATTACGGGAGCGCCCAAACACTCCCATATAACACCTGTCCTGCGCGAGCTCCACTGGCTTCCTGTGGTCTTTCGGGTGCGCTTCAAGGTCCTAACGACCATCTTCAAAGCGCTCCATGGCTCGGGACCTAGATATATGCAAGACCGCCTCCTGCCCATACATCCCTGGGACCGACACACTCCCACAGAGAGGGCCTCCTTAGGGTGCCGTCAGTCGGTCAATGTCGACTGGCGGCACCCAGGGGGAGAGCCTTCTCTGTGGCAGGACCAGCCCTTTGGAACGACCTGCCCCCTGAAATCTGTACCATTCCTGACCTCCGCCTCTTCCGCAAATGTCTTAAGACTCACCTCTTCCAACTAGCCGGTTTGCGTAACCCCAGCACCGCCAGTTGTAAATGGGGATTTTAAAATGGTCACAACACAGGCACCTAATATCTCTGTATTTATGTTTATTGATGTAATTCTTTGTTCGCCGCCCCGAGTCCCTTTGTGGTGAGATGGGAGCGGGTTATAAATGTGAAAAATAAATAAATAAATTAATTAATCGTTATTTAAGTATAGCTATTATCACTTTATTTTATACATACTATTAATAAACTAAATTTATCTTAGGTTTTGTTATACATTTTCATCAGGTTGATACATCAACCTGTATCTTTCCAGTAATAGTGCAGTCTTATATCTCTTGCCATTTGTAGCATTAATGTTCTAGTTACTTTCTTGATTGATCTTGTATGAACTTCTCTTCACAACATGTTCCTTTCATATCTCATAAAAGCTCAAAACCCACCATCTTCTCTTTCCATCAGCTTATTTTTGATTATCACTGGTGCTTCTGTCAAGCTTGCTCTCCTTATCTCCATCAATTTTTCTCTCTTTTCTTCTTCAATGCTTTGAAGTCTGGGGTAGAGTTCCAATCTGTCTATCTCCTGTTTCCATATTCCGCTCTTGCCATTACCAACCATGCTCACTTTGTTGTCAGTATCCACAATTTTCTTATCTCTTTGCTCATTTTTTCTTCCATTTTTTGAACTCTGTCCTCCACTTTCTTCATTTGATAAACATCCTCAGTTTTTCCATCAATTTTTTCTGTTTTGTATTCCATATTCTCCAATCTCTTTTCAATTCTCTGTCACAACTAATACATTTTGAATTTCAAACATAATCATTTGAAATGTTAGTTTCTTTTTCCTGTTGCACCATTCCTCCAATTTTGCAGGCACTGCCACTATAGGATTCAAGGCTTTTTATTTAACTTCAAACAAGTTCATTATTATCATTCAAGTCAAGATGTTGTCTTCCCTCCAGTTTGTTTTCCCTCCAGTAGCTAGTGATAGAACTCCCGAAGAGCACCTGTATAAACAACTTGTGCTCTTCCTACTATCACTCTCAATAAACAAACTGAAAAAACCTTGAATATTAAATGATCAAAGTGAAAGAAGAAAAAACAATGTATCCAGTCTCCAGCCTCTAAGTGGCAGTGTTACTGCTTTTCCTCCTGTTCTTACAACCCTCTTTATATTTCTTCTTATATCTTCTTTATATTCCAAACTTAAGAAAGAAAGAAAAATCCTTAAATGGAGATCAAAAACAATCCAACCAAGCATTGTAAAAAAAAGAAAAAAATTAATCCATAGGTATAAGCAAGAGTGAAAAATAGAAGAAGAAAAGATTAATCCATTCAGTTTAAAAAATAGGGAGCCTTTGCAAAAATCCCATCCATGAAAAGCAAAGTTAAAAACAGGTTTAATGTTGTTTAATTTTGCCGCTTACACTCTTCTGTCTTCAATTTTAATTTAGCTTTATTTGGGGGGGGGGGTAGTTTGTTTTTCTAATAATAAAATTTCCTCACCAATTCTACACACTTTCTCTTTCTGCTTCCTTCCTGTTCTGGAACTGTCCCAACTTCAGCAGCTTCATTAGCTGCGTTTCTGTTGCTGGAGATAAAGGCTATTCCTGGATCTTTCAGGGACTTTGCGGTGTCCCTGAGATCAGCAGTAGGTGCCTTTCTCAATCACCATCTCTGCAGGATGGTTTAGGTCCAAATGGACCGTCCAGCAGTGGAAATTTCGACTGTGATCTTGGCGCACCAAGACCACACGTCGTGTCGTCGCGACATCAGCCCCTCCTTCAAGTTATTGGGAGTTTTCATTTCCTACCTAGGCTATTTTTCTACTATGTTAGAAGAGAAAACACAGAGTACAGGTATATTCTAAAGCAGCAATTTATAGAAAACAATAAATTATGAAAGATTTAAAAATATAAAAATTATACTTTGCTAGATAGAATATAACTTAGAAATAGAGGTGGAAAACTAAGCTTAACATGTAAGTGGAGACTGGAAGAAATGAACCGAGTCCCAAGTATAACAACATGAGATTGGAAACCTTAATGGTATATCCTGGTGGTTGCCATTGATAAGAAGATTTTTTTTTACAAAAAACATACAGATCCTTAAATCTAAACCAAAATAGCCTAACAGAACAGAAAACAGATCTACTTCCAAGAATGAAGTTGTGAAAGAGTGAGGGACAAGAATCTTAATTACAATGAGCAAGAAGAGGGACCAGGGGACTGAGTATCTTTTTTACATCAGGAGAAGCCAAAATTAAGGCAAGTAGCCCATGCTTATAAGAAAGTGGATTCTGAAGAGGTTTTTAGTTACCTTATAAAAGAAATTAGCTGCACTAGAAGGATGTTCTATTTAAGTCTAATTATGATCAAGATTCTGTTGAGTCTTATGGGATTCAAGAAAGTTGCTACAATTACAAAAAATGTCACAGAAAAACTCCTCTGTGCCCACTGTAACTGTATTCACACATTATGATTGTGCTGCTATTACATTACTGATACTAGAGCAGGGCAGTAATAGGACAGTCATATCTTTTGTTCCTCAAAATAGTGTGAAATATTCCTTGCAATTAATAAGGAAGGAAGAATAAAAGAATCAATTACGTGTCTCAAATTGATTGCTAAGTCCTAAGGAGGAAGCTTTGAGAGCGCAACGAAAATATGCTTCTTGTCTTAGGTACGTAAGCAGACTCTTTCCCCAAAGCAAGATAATGCCAGCTACAATGTACCCCACAGCTTCTCTGCTTAACTTTGCAAATAAGGCCATTCTGGCAAGTAGGCATTGTTAAAGATGAAAGGGCATCTAAGTACAGGGACCATTTTCAGAAGGGCTCCATTCTCATCTGGCACAACTGCTTTTTCAGGAAAATTAGATTCCAAACAAAGGTATTAGTGGATTATGGAATGCAATTAAAGTTAACTACAATAACATTGTGCTTTATTGGAGTTAGTTGATGCAATAATAAAAAAAGATCAGTCCTTCAAATATGTCCTTTTTGACATTCTGAGATTCAATAATCCTTTAGGAAACAAAAGCAGAAAAAATTTCATTATCCTGAAATTGTGTTAAGTGCTAATAAGAGATACAATATTGTTCAGTATGTTGCTCCTTGCTGCCATTTTAATTTATGTAGGTTTTAATGTTTGAATATAAGTTGGTGTTAAGTGTTTTCTTTTATGTTATGCTCTGGTCCAGAATCTGTGCATTTGAGTGGGGTGTGGGTATACTTTTGTGACAATGATGACATACTTTCAAAAATATGTACTTAGGATTATAACCACTTAGCTGCCTAGTAGTCACTGCGCAATTCTTAAAATGAAACTTGTACTTGCTCTTTACTAACAATAAACAATATTACTGGTTTAAATTCTTGGTTTTGTGGTGGATGAGCAGCTCAGAAAATGTAGATGATTCAGACTGAGGTGATTCAGCTATTACCGGTCTCATTCATGATATAATTATAGTGATATAGTTCCAGTGAATAAGGGAAGGAGGCCAATCTTCTACTGTCATCTTCCACATTGCACAATATATGTATGTGATAAAGTCACAATTTTAATTCATTTGCATCATCTTCAAGACACTCTAATGTGTTTTCTGATTGCAAGTATCCTAAATACATCTTTTCCTATCACAAGGCTCCAGAGGAATAAAACCTTATGGGCAGTACCAGAGAAATAAAGCTTCCGATGCATAGCACTACTATAAGAAATTCTAGTCTCAGGAATCTGTAAAATATTACAATATTTCATTCAGGTCTAGCTGAATGCCTGCTGACTTCATGGACACTTTCATATGTTTGCTATGGCTATAGAATGAAAGCGGTTGGCTTTCCCTTTGAATTTATTTAATTTCCTAGGATAATCTATAGCCCTGGTAGTTTCCAAGTTTGCTTTGCTTTTGAACCATAGAAGGTCAATGTGATGCTGCCATTTGCTTCAAACATTTATAGCAATCCTTTCCAAAATAATGCTTTCTATGTGGATACTATATTTCTCATAAACTCTAGTGACATTGAGGATTATTTGGAGAATATTGTGTTAGAGAAATCCACTTCACTTTCTGTGCCTGCACCCATTGCTCCAGTTGATGAGTGGTTTCATACGTTTTTCAGTACACATGGACTGAAACAATTCTCTTTGTATTAAGATGGTATATATTGTATCTGATGCTCTGAGTTAGAACATAAGTCACTGCATCTGTTCAGAAACAGTTTTGGATATGAATGAGTCACCTGTTGGGTTTTTTCTTTTTAAGATAAACATTCCAGGAATATCTATATAAGTAAGGCGCCTCCTGTAAACCCATGTTTGCAGTTAAATCTCCCCAGAGGTCTTGGATAGAAGCCCTAGATTTACTCAAAATGTTTCTTTCAAATTTCAATTTTCAACATGACAAAAAGGGAAAATTGTGGGAATTAATCCTGTTCCCATGCATGGGTTTCATTTCCCAACACTTAATTCAGTGCATACAACATTGTTAGAGACGTATAGGCTTATATTTAAATGCAAAGTAATCGTATGGATAACAATTGCAGCACTGTAAATAGTTTGAATTGCATCAGTCTTGTGTATGTATAACTTTTCTGGAGTGTGAATGTGAACAGAGAATAGGATTCAGTTTGGTAGCAACACTAGCAGTTGGACATGTACAAAGGGTCTTATATCAGTCTCTAGGCAACTGTAGAAAAACAGCATTTGCTCAGCATCTAATTACAAATGACACTTCAGCTGGTGCTTTAAAAACATCAAGTGATGGGGAAGAAAAGGTTTACTCTCTGCTGTGATCTGAATTATTAGAGATGTTGTCTTTCAGGGCTACATAGAAAACCACCACTTTTTTGACACAGCCCTGTTACTGCTTTGGTCTTCCATTAGCTTAACTCCCAGTGGGGCATTTGAAAGCACTTCACAATCAAAACTGGTACTCTCACTCAGACTGCCACTTTGTGTCTCTAAATTTTTTACACAGTGAACTATAAAGCCACACCTTTGCTGTGGTTATGGTCATAACAGCACATATTCAGAGAAAATAGTGTACTACAGCATAAAGTCAACATTCTGAAAGCAATTAGCCATTGAATAAAATTTATCCCAGCTTTTTCCATGAAGGTGCCCTCCAGAAATGCTGGAACTACAACTTAGGGAATTTCCAACTATGGACATGCTGATTTACAGTTGGAATGTCAGCAATGGCTTTTCCATTGTTCTTCCCAAACAATTGCAGTCTTTTGTTTTTCCAAGGAAGAAGATCCAGGGAATATTATCTGAAGATAATGATACTAATTTATTTATTTATTTTGGTTTCTAAAATGTTGCTCAGCTGAACACCAGATCATTCACAAATCATTATATTCTGTATTAGAGATCCGAATTAGGTTTCTATGACTGGAAAAGATCATTCTGCCATTCAGATTCAGAGATGTAAAAGATAGAGAGAGATGAAGGATGGAGAGGCAGCCAGTTCTCCCTTTCTCAGCCCTGAGTTTTCTTTTGGAAAAACACACCTGTTTGCTGGTTGATGGGATGTTCCATAAGTGACGGTAAGAGAAAACTAATGAACTCAGCACCCTTTCTCTGTAACATTAAATTCCACTTGTTATATACATTGTTAAAAGTCTGTATTTTATTTCCTTGCTTAAGTAACAGTTTATTTCCAGTGAGTTTGGTTTGAAAGCATGATGTCTATGGTAATATGTGAACTCTCTCAACATATGTATTCAGTAAATTACAGTTTATTGAATCATGATTTATACAGTATAGTTCATAATGTATGAGCAAGCTCATGAAAGGAAATTTTCCACTTACTTCTTGACTTTTTATCAGAAGCCAGAGAGCTTCATCAGTTTGAGCCTTCAACAACTCAGAGTAGAAAGCTCATCTCTGGAAATCATGCAGAAGTTAACTGTAATCCATAGAATTGATGAACAAAACAGGTTTTAAGATAGAGATAAAATATCTTTGCAGCATTATGACAAACATGAACTCTATGTTATTTCAAAAGAACTATGTTAAGACATAGAATGAAGTTTTTAAAAATATAGTAAGATAGGACAAACTACAACTGTCATTGCTGGAGAGAATTTCTGCAATAAAAATGAGCGTTTTGCCTGGAATGATGGTTTTGTTCAAATGATACCTGTTTTGACAACTGCATTATTTAAACAGTGGCAGAAAGATATATCAAAATGTGTGTGTCAAAGGAAAAAAAACACGACTTAAATATATGGTGTTATAAGATACAAAGGAAAGAGGAGGACTAAGTTTATTTGATTTGAAATTATATTTTGCAGTTTGGTTAGTAGGAAAGGAAGGAAGCTGCTGATAGATAGAAGTTCTTGGAGTTATAAGAACATGACCTAAGACTTGGGTGGCATGAGTATTTGTGGTTAAGGTTAGGTTTATTGTGGATTTTAAAAATAAAGATGTTACATTTGCCATTTGGAGAATATGAAATATGAAATAGATACAAACCCAGGTTATGCCCCAAAACACCTTCACATTCTCAGCACAAGAAGCGTTTTATAGACAAAAATAATAAACAAACACAAATGGCTAACCTATTATGAATTACTAGAATTTTGTCACGAAGAATGTAAAATAAAATCAAGAGAAGAATTGGTAGCAGAACAATATATATACATATACTTTCAAATTCTGCATTGCCTTCTTCCCTGCAAGAGTGGTCAATTTTTCTTTGTGCAAAAAATGTACTCGGGGATCACCATCTGACAAGCCCTAATCACTGCCATATAGCTTAGTGAAAATGTGGTGCTCACTCTGAGACAATCTGGTACAGGACTTGAGACCAGGAGGAGGGACCCTTGGGAACAGGGGGATGAAGCTCGCAGCTTTCACTGGGAATTACCATTGGCTATTTCATGCCGGTAGACCAAAGCTTCCTCAACACTTGCTTAAACATTAAGAAAGAATAGTTTCCGCAGAATCACTCCTTCTATGTGCCCCTATTCATATACATTTATGGCATTTTTGAAAACTTGGGCCCTATTTTATCCTTTTCATTGGTGATACATAAACAGCCAGTCTAGCTCAAAGGCAACTGTTCCTCGGTACAAAGAAACAGGCTGAACTTCAACTCATTTTCTGAACTTAAGCAATATTAAGTGGTGGGAGCTAAGAAAGTGAGCCACTGTTTCCTCATTTAGGATGCCCACACATTTCATTCCATGGGGTTGTTGCTTTATTCGTTCACAGCAGCCATCTCACAGACTGTAGCAGAGCTTCTATTCAAAACTCAGCCTTTTGTACATTTATTATTACCAGATTCCAGGGGGTGCCTCTACAATGCTTTCCAGCATCTACCACTTTATCTTTAATAAACAACCCACATTAAGGATAGAGCACAAAGTAGGACTTCCAACTTCTTTTTAGCAAGCTTTAGGTTGGCTGCCTCTGATTTGAATTGTTTACATGTTGCTTGTGCTTGTTTATAAGACTTCTGCCACCAAGCAAAATCATGTCATCAGGTCCTGCCCAGATAGTCCTGCTGTTAGCTATGTTACGTTACAAGCAGGAGATGGGTAATGGTCTTACCCAATGGTCTAGAGCAGGGCTGTCAAATTCCTGGCCCATGGGCCGGATGCATCACACACTGGCCATGCCTTCGCCCAGTTTAGCAAAAGGGGGGGAAAGTCCCGATACATAGACCAGCGTTTTTCAACCACTGTGCCGTGGCACACTAGTGTGCCGTGAGATATTGTCTGGTGTGCCGTGGGAAAAATTCCAATTTCATCCGTAACATGCGGCTTCGGCTCACAAATAGACCAATCATTAGATTCTAATAAAATATTCACACTCACCAAGCAATGGCAAGGTGTTCACACTACTGCACTGTGTGAGATAATAGTTAAACATTTAAAAACTCTCGAGGAGAAGTTGTCATTTTATTTCTCTTCAGTCTCCACTGAATGCCTTGACTGGGTTAGGGACCCTTATAGCTCAGCATCAGTTGGTGGAAAGGACATGACTTTACAGGAGCAGGAGGAACTAACTGAACTGAGACAAAATTGTGGTTTCAAGCTAAGATTTGCTGATCTACCTTTGGACAGTTTTTGGTTGGATACTGCCAAGGAGTTCCCCGTTCTGGCAAACAAAGCTATTTTGACATTGCTCCCATTTTCCACTACATATCTGTGTGAGATGAGCTTTTCAAGCCTGATTGCTATAAAAACTAAAGACAGAGAGAGACTGAGAGCTGTTGACGAAGAGCTACGTGTGTGTCTTTCTTCGATTTCTGCCAGAATATCAGCTTTGTGTTCAGCCAAACATGCCCAGGTTTTGCACTGAGTAAGTAAACAGAAATATGAACAATTATAAAATACTTTTTAACATTTTCTAATGGTGGTGGTGTGCCTCGTGATTTTTTTCATGAAAAAAGTGTGCCTTTGCACAAAAAAGGTTGAAAAACACTGACATAGACAATGGGTGAGTTTAACACCCCTAGTCTAGAGAGAAAACATCTCTTAAGAAAATGAGCTGAACAAAGGCCTTCTCTCTTTTTATGAAAACAGAGATTTTACAATCCAATTCATAATTAATCTGTATGTAGACTCTCAGTCACTACCTCCATATATTGTTAATGTAGAAAATAAACACTGGTTCCAGTCATGTTTCTAGGACATTGTCATGGAAAGAGCAAAACAGTTTAGGAACTTTCTCTGTCCTTAGGAAAAGTCAGTTTTCCTGTGAAGTGAAAAAGTTCATGTTGCAATACTGATAAGCTGCAGCCGGTTCATGATGTGATGCTGCAATAGCAAGCATATTAGTTTTATTTATTTAAGTATCACCATACTCCATAGGGACATGTGGGTGGAAAGGCAAAATATTATAAAGCAGTGAGCAAAGAAGATCCACAGAGAAATTAAGAGAAAGAGAATGAGGATAGATACCTCAGTTCAGACAGAGATCTCACACTGCCTTAACAGTGCATATCAGTTTCTTTATTCAAAATTAGCGGTGCTAAATAGTCAATGATCTTTTCCTTCCGAATTCTGATTTCCTGTTTGAATTTTGTATTTTCAGTAGTCACTCATATATATGTAATTCCTCATTGTGACTTCACAAAAATATTTCTATATATAAAACATAGGATGTGCATCCTTTTTTTGGTTGGAGGCATCACTCAATACTTTTAGAAGGAGAGTTGCAGAATCTCAATAATGAGTTTTACTTATAATACTTAATCTGAAAGTTACAACACTCTTTGCTCACAGAGCTAGACGATCCTTATAACATTATGCCCTGGCTAAGCTACTTATCAGCTAAACTAAAAAATGGATTGTTTGTTATCTCAAGCATACTGTATTTCTGTAGATAGATAGATAAAACTGCTTCCTTGCTCAACTAATATTTCAAGAAAGGAAAAGCAATAACAGAGATAGTTGTAGATTTTCCAAGTGATAAACCAGTATGTTCCATGTGCTCAACTCTTTGAGAACATGGAATTAGGGAAAATATGTCTCCAGGGCCTTTTCATGATACCTATTATTGAAGCTTAATATATCAATATTCAATATTATTGGAGCTGAAGGGATATTTAGTAAATGACTTATCCCTGAAAACAAAGTAGCCCAGGAAACTGATTTTCACAAGCTTAAATGGGTTGATTGGGTTTTATATCTTGCCTCTGCTTAAAAAGGAAGACAACTCAGTGACAGAAAATGTCTAGCTTTATAAATGGGATAGATGGATGTGAAAACTTTGCATGTATTTATAATCACATATTTACATTAACTTATATTTTAAGAAGAATCTACATGAATATTCACATGTACATCAATCAAATGTTTGATTGTATTTTATCAGTTGCAGGTTTTGTCCTTCACAAAACATGATTATGAATCGTATTTTATATAAAATGCATGTTCTAATAGATTTTTTGTTTTGTAATAGATAATTGCTTTTATAACAAATTTCAGAAATCCAAACTAAAACTATATTTGTGGATTAATTTGAGAGATTCGCTTTGAAATGAAATTCTAAAGCATTCTTTATAAAACACCCATTTACCCAGATCTTGCTGTACAATTGTGTGTTTTAGCAATAGAGTTAAGGGAGGCTGTCAAGAAAGGCTTTGTTCTATTTTTGCAAGAAAGGAGTTTCCTCATAATTCTGGAGCATCCGATTCCACTGGAAGGTGGGAGGAGAATGCCATAATAGCAGACGGTTTTATATTTATTGTTTATTACAGATATAGTCAAGGATGGTAAAGGAGGTATCGCTGTATCAGAACATAGAGTCCCCAGAACAGTTTGTCTGGAAAACTCAAGATGTTGTACACAAATCCCTGACCAATAAGCATGGCTCGGGACCTAGCTACCTGCGGGATCGGATCCTGCCCCATACATCCTCACGGCCGATTCGCTCCCACAGAGAGGGACTTCTAGACTTTGTCAGCGGGCGACGCCCAGGGGAAGGGCCTTCTCTGTGGCGGGCCCAGCCCTCTGGAATGACCTTCCCCCCGATATCAGGACAACCACGGACCTCCGCTCCTTCCGCTTAAAATTAAAGACGCACTTTTTTCGTCTGGCCGGCCTTGGGTAGTCTCTTTTTAGGTTAGGGTTTTTTAGGAGTAATTTTTAGTTTAGTTATGGGTTTTAGCGCAGGATCTATTTAATCTATTTTTAACTCTGTATTTTGTATTTGTTTGTGGTTTATTTGTATTTTTAATTGCCTGTGCCCCGCCTCGAGTCCCCTTGGGGAGAGAGAGCGGGATATAAATTAAAATTATTATTATTATTATTATTATGACATTTCACAGATCTCCACAGATTATTCTAACAGAATCAAGACTATAATACTGGCATAAATTCAAAGCCATATCTAGAAGCTCATTGAAAGCAAATAGGTTAGACTAGTTTGAGTCACAAATAGATGTAATGTTTGCTGACTTTTTAGATGAAAAACATTGGTCTTAAATCAATAAATATTGTAAAATATATTTTCTAGTGAGGAAGTGATGCAATGAATCCATAACATAAAATCCAGTACAGACTTATATCCTTTCTCTCATTAAATGTCATTTTTTACAACAAACATGAAGGCTTATACATTCATACAGTACATACCATACAGCCCATGAAGATCTTTTGACATTCAATATAGCCTGAAGATCTATATCATTTGTATTTGTATTTATTTGTCGAACATGTACAAGATACAAGTTATAAATATAAACATGGACATGAACAAGGAAATGAGTACAAATAAATGGGGACAGTAGGACAGGGATGGTAGGCATGCTGATGCGCTTATGCACGCCCCCCTTTTTATATACATATACATTTTTATATCATATGAAGTTCCCAAAGCATGCATCATGTATGCATATTCATAAGAAAGCAGTATTCATGTAAATAATCTAATGGAAATGAAATAAATGTCCACGTTTAATATATTATTTATTTTTTATTTTATTCAATTTATATCCCGCCCTTCTCCAAGAGGACCCAGGGCGGCGCACAGGAATTTAAAACAACATACAAAATAGCACCAAATATAATTTTAAAAAACCTATTAAATGACAAAACCTGCGCTAAAACCAAATTAAAACCCCCCATTTAAAACTGTCTAATATTTGTCCCAGCGGAGGCTATGTTAGGCCGGCTTGATGAAATAAGTGTGTTTTTAAACACCGGCGGAAGAGGCGGAGGTCGGTGATAGTGCGGAGTTCAGGGGGTAGGTCGTTCCAAAGGGCAGGGCCCGCCACAGAGAAGGCCCTTCCCCTGGGTGTCGCCAGCCGGCATTGTCCGGCCGATGGCACCCTAAGAAGGCCTCTGTGGGAGCATATCGGTCTAAGGGATGTATGGGGCAGGAGACGGTCTCGCATATAACTAGGCCCCGAGCCATGGAGCGCTTTGAAGATGGTCGTCAAGACCTTGAAGCGCACCCGAAAGACCACAGGAAGCCAGTGCAGCTCGCGCAGGATCGGTGTTATGTGGGAGCATCTGGGGGCTCCCGTAATCACCCGCGCGGCTGCATTCTGGACTAGCTGTAGCTTTCGAGTGCACCTCAAGGGAAGCCCCATGTAGAGAGCATTGCAGTAGTCCAGTCGGGATGTCACGAGGGCCTGAGTGACTGTGCGAAGGGCAGCCCGGTCCAGTAAGGGGCGCAATTGGCGCATCAGGCGTACCTGATGAAACGCCCCCCTGGCCACGGCCGCCACATGGTCCTCCATGGACAGCCGGGAATCCAGGAGGACACCCAAATTGCGCGCCCTCTCCACGGGGGCCGGTGTTTCGCCCCCAATGCCCAGAGTTGGAGTAATCTGGCTGAACCGGGGTGCCGGAAACCACAGCCACTCAGTCTTGGACGGGTTGAGCTTGAGTTTGTTACTACCCATCCAGATCCGTACGGCCTCCAAGCACCGGGACGGCATCGTTGGGGTGGTCTGGGGTGGTCTGGGGTGGATATATTTGTTTAATATCCTTCAAAGAGACAAGATTCACAAACAGCCAGAAACAAAAAATACACTAACTGTAGTCCTAATTTTAATTAGAAATACAGAGACATGCAGTCCACTTTCTATGGGCAGCATTGTGCCAGAAGGAACTCTTGGTCATTTTAACTGTTTACTTAAAGCTACCTGTAAAATAGCTTTATTTTATTTCACTTTATTACAATATTTTGCTGATTTTATGAAACTGCTCTAAAATGAAATATCGATATTCCAGTTTCTTAAAGATTTCCTACCAAAACTTTCCTAGCTCTCCAAGTGAAATACAGAGCCCAGATTTCCTTGAGAGAAATAAATCACACTTAAGGCAGAGTAAGTTCCAAGAATCGCTACATGCTACAGCCTGGGCATCTTATTTCATTGTAATTTTAGTACTACGACGACGATGATGATGATGATGATGATGATGATGATGATGATGATGATGATGATGATGATGATTGATGATGATGATGATGATTCCAAAGAGCAGCCATGAGGTTCAGAAGTTCTGCTCCAAACAAAAGTGGCTTTGCCATTTAGAAGTCCAGAGGCTGCATGAGTCCCTGATCTAGCATCTACTGCTTGCATTTAGAGTAGTTCAAACAGAATATCTAGGAAACATTTCCAATGTTGCTTCTCTCTCAGGACTGCTGAGTCTGTCTTATGCCTTCAAAAAGCCAACATGCAAGTGTCACAGATGCAGCTGAATCTAAATTTATTTTCAAAGCCAAATGTTTGCACAAAGTTGCCCATTATTTTCTCAGCTGTGCTAATTAGGGAACTGTTCTGACTATGTGCTGGTGGTAAAGTGTTAATTAATGCTACAGCATTATGGTCTGTTGTAAACAAATTCGGGGGAAGTAAGTTTGTGCGGGAAATGTGGAAGTATTGTCAGAATCAAATGCAAATGCCTCCATGTAACCCACACTGAGTCTCAAATTGCTGACACTACACTGCCTTTTATAGAGATGAGAAATACAAGGATTTGATTGACAAGCTAACTGCCTCTTGAAAATTTATTAATTAATATTCAATGACAATCATAAGCAAATCAGATAACACAAAATGTGAAACCACAGTTGAAACATGTTTTCAGACTCTGCTCAAATGCAGACCTAATTGCATTTACAAATAGGAAAATGAGTGCATCCATCTTAAACAATACTGCAAAGTGCTGCCAACAACTGCATTTAAACAGAAAATGCAGGTGCATGGTGACCCAGTTAGGCCCTTTGTTTCTAAAAATACCCATCTGAACACTTGTGGAACTTGGAGAACAAACTGGAACAGTGGATATACTCCTGTACCCTGATTCAGTTTCCAGACAGATTAATGGCTGTTTTAATAATAAACTAACCATTGGTCCATATACACACAGCATGGGAAGCTATAGTAAACCAGATGAGACACGACAGCCACAGGAAAATATTGTAGGCATATTAAAATAGCATGTGGCTTCCTGAAAACCATAGCTAATTGTAATGTAACTAATTAATGTGATCCAGGAGTTGTAGTGTCTGAGTTTAGCACTGTCCAGAAATAAACAAATGAGTTTGGCCTTGCTTATTTTATACTTTGTCCCTGCTCCAGGATAATAACACAAGAAAAACAATATACCAAAACGCGTTCATCTACTTTAGCTAAAATGCTTGAAGAGACAGTGGTTCCATATAGAAGCTATTGATGAAACAGAATCTGCGCCTAACCATTTAAACAAATCCTTTTTTCAGTTAAAGTGACTTTTAGTACTTTTAACCCTGCTCAACAAATATTCAAAGAAGGCTTATTTATTATATTATACACTGTTTTCATTCTCTTGCCATTACTCAGGAACATTAATTTATAATTGTTCATGCTTCATTCTTCTGATACTCTCAAGCTTTAATAAAGGCTTTGAAAGTCTTTTTCAGAAGAAATTCTCTTGCTATCGCAATCATCACAGTGTGTTAATAATCCTTTTTAATATTATTGACACAAATGACACTAGAGAACTATGTTTTAAAACATTTTCTACATATTACACAATGAAGTTTAGAGATTACAGCAAACTCTGCATTTGACGTACTCAATTTTCCAAAATTTTAAGCCATTGATCTTGTTGCTATTGCCAAATCATTCATACTATTGTTCCCCAATGTGGTTCCATGTAGATATGCCAGTCTAAATTAATAATAATAATAAATTTTATTTCTAACCCGCTCTCTCTCCCCAAAGGGACTCGAGGCGGGGCACAGGTAAATTAAGAACAGTAACATAGAACAAAGTACAAAATTAAAATCACATTAAATCATATCCTGCGCTAAAACAACTATAAAATACCAACTATCCTAAAAAAACACCTTAAACTAAAAACCCCATAGAAGAGAGACTACCCTAGGCCGGCCAAGCAGAAAAGATGCGTTTTTAATTTAAATTGCCAGAGTTCATTGCCAACATTAGCTATGTTCATAGTGACTGGAAATTCTGACACCGGAGGGCATATGCATAGATGTCAGGAGCATCATAATGTTACTGAGAAAATTTTATCAATTACATGAAGATATTACTCAGCCCTCTATATAGATGCCTAAGTACATGTGTTTGAGAAAGGTAATAATAATTCATTAATATTGGTTTTTTTTTAAAATTATGTTAACTTCCACTGAATCTGAGTGGCTCAAAACTATCAAACAAGTAGGTTTATATAGTCATCTTCTATCAAATGAATAGGGAATTCTCCTTTGATTGTTTCATGTTGTATGACTGATTACAGTCACAATGTTGTAATTAGTACCTGTGAGTGATCAGTGTCAACCAGGACTTGATAAGAGTTGACATAAAACATTAGAGAGATACTTAAAATGGATTTACATTTACTATGAGAACTATACTTGGTTATAATGCAGTCAATAACCAAATAATATCAATTAGACCTTGCAGAAAACCCTTTATTATGGAAATTATCTAAGCTAATGTTCAACCACTGATACAGAAGAAGAGATGATTGATGAGGTTTTTTTAACATTGAAATTGACAGAACATGCAAATAACAGGTACACTGTTTGTAATTGGAGACTGGAATGCTAAAGTCAAAAATTGTAAGGAAAATAATGTAATTGGACTATATGAAACCGAAATGAAGAAGAATGACAGTTTTCAAACAACCAGGGAGAGAGAGAGAGAGAGAGAAAGAGTAAGAGAGAGAGATTGTCATCTCTGGACAAGATGGATGGCACATAAATTTAATAAATAAATACAGTATATGGACATCACTAGATGGAATACATGGAAATCACATTGATTATAGTATGGTAGAACAAAATGGAAGAATTCAATTTTGGCAGCAAAAACATGGCCAGAGAATCGAATTGCCGAACTGTAGGCAGACGGCAGTCAGCAGAAGTAGACTGCAGTACTGCATTCTACCCACTGCACCACCATGGCACAGAAATTGATAGAAGCAATGGAAGAATTAGGAAAGTTTCTAACTAACATATAGCAGCAAAATATAGGGAATCAAACAGTGGCAAATAGATTGGAACAGATTTATTTATTTATTTAGTTAGTTAGTTAGTTAGTTAGTTAGTTAGTTAGTTAGTTAGTTAGTTAGTGTATGGCATATCATACATGGATTAGTAATATTTATTAACATTTCACTTAGATCAGTAAAATACAAAAAATATTAATATAATATTAAATATTAAAAAGATCTATGTTCACATAGAATGCCTAGGCCATTTAACCAATGAAACGCAGTGGTATTGACCTCAGCTTACAGCTTATCACGATTTGATACACAGTTTGAAGTGGGACCCCACAGTTACACTAAGGGGACGATACTATCCCCCATTTATACAAAGAGTCCCAGCAGATACCATGTGAAGTATACATTCTCTTCAGGATTGCTGACATGGTAATTCAAAACCTGGCAACCTTTTTCTTGGTCTATTTATAGGTCTACCTATATCTAGATGTTTAGCAACCCATTTGGCTTTCCATTTGGTATCCAGGTTAAAGTTGTTGGGCAGATGTTGTGCAGGTTCAGTGGGGCTTCCTGAATTTGAATTTTCCAACTGATAAATGAGGAAAGACAATATGCACCGGTAGGAGTGTGTTGTTCATAATTTTTTTATATTCCCTCACTTGTGCATCTTGCTTTTTGAAGGTGCTCAGAACAGAAAGCTATCAAGTCAGAGTGGTTCTAATACATTTGTTTATAATCCTCATGATTTTGTTGAATCTGGGGTCTAACTTTTTGGTATGGCAGTTGTTAAGCCATATAGGGCACAGTATTCTGCTGCAAAGTAGACTAACCCTAGGGCAGAATAGAACAACCCCGAGGGTGGCAGCTGAAGCTCTCCATTTAGTTCTACATAATTTCTGGAATATGTTGGAACAAATCAATTTGTATTACTAAAGAAAGGAAACTTAACAGAATGTGTGAATTGTTGTATACATTATACATTGGTAGTATAATTTTGCATACTACCAAAACCATACTTAAAATATTTAAAAACAAATTAGAACCTAGATGGAAAGGAGGATGGCAGATGCTGAAAATGGCTTTAGAAAGGGCCAAGAAACAAGAGACATTATTACTCACACATTGAGAAATCCAAAGAATACCAAAAAGAAGTCACTATGTTCTTCAGTGATTATAGAAAAGCCTTTGATTGTATTAAACATGTCAAGATGCAGAATGGGAATCCTACAACATCTTACAGTTCTTATGTAAAACATTTACGCTGGTCAGGAAGCCTCAGTATATTGCAGAGCATGGTGAAATTAAACGTCTCTAAATCATCACAGGAATAAGACAAGGATGTGCATTCTCCCCTTTTTTATGAAATCTATATGAAGGTTTCATATACTAGGGAAAGCTGGATTAGAAGAAGATGAATCTGATTTTAAAATTGGAAGAAGAAACATCAAGAACCAATAATTATATTGATCGTATTACTCTGAAAGCTGAAAATGTAAATGATCTGCAAGCTCCAGTAATGAAAGTCAGGAAGCAAAGTGAAAAGATGGAAGTGCAATGAAAAATAAAGATGGCCAAACTAATGAGAAGTATTGCGACTACATTTAATATTACCTAAAATATACTGAAAGGGTTAATAGCCACTGCCTTTTAGGTTCATTAATCAGCAATAAAGGAACAGTGATCAAGAAAGACTGTCCCTTGGTTGTGTATCAATGAAAGCCTTGGAGAAGATATTCAGATGCTGAGATGTATTTATACATAACGAAGATCAAAATCATACAGGTAGTGGTTTTCCTGCGACACTATGGAAGCAAAAATTGGACTCTGAAAAAGCAGGAGTACTGGTAATTTTAAAATCTCCAGAGAATGCCATGAGGGCCAAGAAAAGGAACAAAGGAATCATTTAACAAAACAACCCAGAGTTCACACTCAAGGGACAAATGACCAGGCTCAAATTATACATTATGCAGAAACTAGCTGTCTGGAGAAATCTATAATGCTGGGAAAGGTGAAAGGAAGAAGTAGTCAGACAGATGGATACGCCTGATTGCAGCAGTGATGGGTGCACCAGTTGATGACTTGAAAGACCAGGCAGGAACAGATCATCCTGGAGAAAACCTGTCTGTGTGATTGCTAAGAGTTGACACCCACTTGATGGCTCATAATCAGTTATAAACTAATATGGAAACAGATGCATGCTTGCATTACTCCCTTTCCTATTCTGATTCCGTCTTGTTTTCCAAATTTGGTTCTTGTTCATTGTAAAGGTTCTTCTGAAGAATGATCAGATGACAAAGTTATTAGCCTATGCGCCCTTTTGACACATTCTATATAATCAAAGAAATTGCTGTATACGGGAAAGCAAAGGTGAGTCTCCTTTTTAAATATTTTGCTCATCTCACACTAGCTATCTTATCTCCCATACACATCTTCTAAAATCCGCCTGTTTTTATAAGGGAAACAACAAAATGTCTGATTGCTTTTTTCAGCTCTGATTGTAACCTGGAATAAAATTGCTTTCAGTGCATCCACCTACTCCTCTCCCATGCTTTGGCAATGGTAATGGAGAAATCTCTGCTCATTTCTTCCTTTCTTCCACCCTTTTTTCTTGGTACATGGAATGCTGCGTTTATCAGGTGCTGTCTTCAAATTTATATTTTAGAGATATTATCATGATAAAGACAGTCCAGGTGTCATACAAAGAACACCGAAGAGAGTAAAGAAAGAAATATCCCCCCACCCTATGTCAGATAATTCACGTTCTATATTTGGCAGACCTGATCCGTATTCCTGTCTAATTAAAGACTGACCTACAGTATCCATCAATACTTAAAACCCTTTTACAGCCAGTTTGATTCAAAACTGGATGCTCAGTCTTTTCTTTTTAACAATCATGCTTTCAGTAGGCAGACAGGTTCACAAATCTGAGCTGACACTGAGCATGTATCTGCAATATTTCATCAAATGAGGAAGCAGTTGCTTCACTTCCTATTTAATGAACAATTGCCATATTGTTACAAATACAAAGAAAGTTGATCAAAAATGGCATGTCACATATGTTCTAAATTGTGGGATTATTTTGTATCCCTTATTACTGCTTCATTGCATATAGAATATATACAAATTGAATTCCCTAACATTGATTTGAAAATCAGTGTTCAATTTAAAGTCAGTTTCAGACTTCCCATGACAAACTCAGCAGAACCTATCCAGACTCTAAACATGTCCTGGTTAGATAGTCACTAGGAAGAAGCCATTTTAAGCAGCCAATTAAATTCTATAGAGGGACTTCTATTACAGTTTAAATCTGTTGCTTATTTTTTTTTTGCCTTTCCCGCACTTTAGATACTTTGGTTTGTTACTTCTCAGGCTAGTGCAAAGTGGCAGTTGACATGTGTTGTACTGTACAGCATTATAACATTAGTATTCTGTAAACATTCATTTATCTACCACATTGCTGTTACAATGGACAAAAAAATACAAGGGTGTGGGGGAGAGAGGACAAACTATATTTATTTAATTTATTTTCCAAAATAATATCTAGCAATGCATTCATTCGTTCACTCATTCACTTCAAGTTATCATTTATTTACTTAATTGTTTTTCTTTTCTTTTTAAAACTTTCTGTGGGCTTCAGTATCAGGACAGTTCACATTACATCTCAAGTACTTATTTATTTTATTTTTAAATAACCCAATAACCAAGGTTTTATGGGTAAATTATCAATGATTACATACTTAATATACAGTACATGCATAGGAATATATACATATACATACATATACTAATATATCCAAATGTACAACAAAACACACAAACCTGAAGTTTAAAAACAGCAGTCATGCT
The DNA here is from genome assembly GCA_039707465.1 of Rhabdophis nuchalis. Taxonomy (NCBI): domain Eukaryota; kingdom Metazoa; phylum Chordata; class Lepidosauria; order Squamata; family Natricidae; genus Rhabdophis; species Rhabdophis nuchalis. The sequence continues at coordinate 48,070,214 of CM077645.1, forward strand.
GGATGATGTCAGCAAAAATAACAGTGAGAAACATGCTGGGTCAAATGGATTAATCTCTAAATGTCCAAATTCCCAAACCTCCTTAAAATGGCAGTAATTCTTTAATTAGAAGGATGTGGTCAATTCTGGAAACAAACTAAACTATATCCCCAGGAAGGTAACCAAGGCAATAAAGGGCTTGCAAAATCCCAAAAGGAATAGTTGAGTAATATTAAGCTTTGAGAACAGAATCTTAAGAGCAGCATAGGTTTAGTAGTCTAGAAATATCAAACCAAAACGTTTCTGTATTCCAAGGATCCGGGATTAAAAGCAGTGGGTAGAAAATGTGGAGAGATAAATGTTCACATAAGGATGAATGACCTTAAAAAGAGGTGTTCAATAGTGAAATAAACAGACTTGAGAGAGGGCAGGCTCCCTCCATACTTGTACTGTGTGCTGTAGATCCTGTATAGGACAGAATAGTACAGAAATCTCTTAAGATCTCTTTCAGAGCTATAATAAAATTTTTTAAAAAATTGTTGCACATTCAGCACTCCGTTCAGAATTCAGTGAAGCAGACTGAAAACGATTGCCTCTTGTTCCTACTTTCCTTAGAATTACCTTACTATACTGAGGATGAAACAGCATCTCCTGACATTGTCAAAAGAAGTTTAATGACATATGTCCCCTTCAATATGCCTAATCTTTTGTTTTGTCAGCCCTTTACAAGAGTGACCTTTATCACATCCCCAAGGTGTTGTTTGTTTAAAAAAAATGGACTTTAATTCCACTAGAGGCACATTTCTTGTGTGCCTCATCTTGCATGGAACAATTCATACATATTAAAATCTACCAGTTCCCTGCAGTCTTCTACAAACAGTGCAGTTAACCAAAGTTGGTATTTATAGTTTTTGTCCCCTTCTATTTATTTCTACATAACTAAAGAACATCCCAATAAATAAAAACCATCCATCCTTTCAACTGCTTAGGGACAAGTCTTTCTCTGGAATTATGGAAGTGCTCGATGATTTATAAAAATGCCATCTCACAACATGCACACTTTTATTGTAACACAAGAATGAGCTTCTGCCAGACTATTTTAAGTACGCTTGATGAAAAAAGTCAACTCTGAACTCTGCCATGGCTATATTTAGCCAGAACATCTCTCTCTGGGATTCAGACTCTATTTGGAAACCTTGTAGCTTGGTGAGCTGCCAAACCATTTTTTTTTAAACAGACATCCCTCAGTGAGGTTTGTCCTCACTGTGTTTTATGATCAACTGCATTAATCTGAACAACAATGCCTTTTACGGTGCATCTGACTTGTGGGCAAATATGGGGGGACAGCATGAAGAACACCAAATAATCTTTTCCCAATCTGGCATTAATTTTTAAACACATATAATACTTTTGGTGAAATGGACCATGGACAATATCACTGTTCTTGTTAAAAAGCTAAACTTGAAATAAAGTGCTGTACTAACTGAATATTACAATCACTGCACCAAATACAAGAGAGGGTAATACAATATGCTTCCGTTCCATATTAAAATGCTAACGAACATATAAAGAATTACTATTCCATACAGTTAACCACAGGGAATGGCCCTAATACACTAGTATCTATAAACAAATTGTACACACACACAGTTAGTGACTCTGAACAGGGATGTACATTATTCTTCAACATCAGGAGGTGCACTTTTTATTCAAACTGGGCGCAAAGGAAGATCTTCTCTCAATGTGTCACACCTAAATGTGCAGTTGTATTTTGTTGGACATGACAAATACTAATTCTGTTTATGTATCTCCTTCATTAGATTATGGGTAAAACTATTTATAATATTAATTTATGTGTGCGTTTTACTTACTCAATATTTTTGAAAGTATAAATGTATACTATACACAAAAATGCTCCCCACTAGTGGAGTACTATATCAATCTGATGAAATTGTGTGAAGTAGAATTTTCCGTATTTTGGGATCAGTGAAACAACAAATAGATTACATGGATGATTCAATAGACACCAGGAATGTGTATAAACCATGAAATAGATTTTGCTTCAAACCCAAAACAAAACAGTATGATTGGCAAGCTTGCTGAACCTTTTCAAATCAGTTATAGTTCAGCAACTAAACTGGGAACATTTTGATTTTTCTGGGTTTCAGTTGAAATAAAATCCAAAGGAATGACAAAGTCATCTGATGGGGTAAATCATAGGGCAAGTGTGATGTACATTCCCCCTCTCACTTCTCTGCCAGAGTGCCTGCCCAAAACCTTCCCATCCTTCCCCTTTCTTGTCAGCCAATGCTACTGCTCATATCTGGACGTGCCATCACCAAGGAAACGCCTCACCTTGATCTTATCATACTTTTAACCTCTCCAAGCCAATCCTGCTTGAAATTCCATATGTATACCCAAGCATCCAAAACACATTTTCATTCAGACATGGAATCAGCTGTTCTGTGCATGGAATGGTTTGTCTATGGATCTTTTGTACATCCCCAGTAAATGCTGTGTTCATACTCTAAAGTTGATAGGCACACATCATAATCACTGTGGAAACAAGAAGAAACAAAGATAAGAATTAAAAAGATAATTCTCTCAGTAGAGAGTCAATGCCACATTGGGAATTTTAGTATTCATTTAATTAATACTGATTTTAAATTGAACCAACTTTCTAAGAACATAAAATTATTCAGGATGGCCAAGCGGAAACGGAAGGGAAGGGAGGGACCTTCCCAAAGGCTTTTAGAAGATGATGAATGATAACTGAATCCCAGGTCATGGACACTAAGTCTGTTGATGACTGTAAGTCATGAACCTCTATGAAGACTACATATTTAGACACAGCATGGAAGCCAACAGCAGAGAAAAAGTGCTGTTTGTAACTTTCTTGGAAACAATTGCCCAAGGAACCAGATATAGCAATAGAAGGACTTTTTGTTGAATCCAATAGGACTGCTGTGAGCAAAATGTGTTACAGTGCAATTTGTATCTCATACATTCATGATATGCTTTTTTGTTACAAGAATGAGTCCACTCATGGATGATTGCTAGGAAGGTACTAGTTGTTTCTTATATTAGCTATTGTATGAAATGAGTATAATGCAATGCAACTTAAATATACCCTCCTAATCCCATTAACTAAAGCAGGCTGAAGATGCTTTGCTTTTCCAGATGTTCCTAGAAAAGAACTTCCAGTGTCATTAATCATTAGCGATTGGGCTGCTAGGAATTATAGTTCAACATCTGGATGGCTACAGTCTCTATCCTTATCTTAAATATATGGGATTGAACAGCATAAGAAGCTAGTTTACAGCTAATCACTGAGCTGCAGTATTTAAATAATATATCAATTTAAATATCTAAATACTTTTATTCAAGTGAAAAGGTATCAGATTAAAAAGATTTCTTAAAAACAAAAAAGCATAGGTTGATCCTACCTAGGAAAAGGAATTTTGACTTTTATTATATATTCTCCTTTTGGGGGTTAAATAAAGGCAAATTTGCAAGTTCTCATCTAAATCATAGGGACCAGAGATTTAGTCTTCCAACCTTTCGGATTCTGCTAGAGCCCATCCTTAAGAAACTTCTCTATGTGTGCAGTGGGCTGTTCTGTGTATAGTATTTATGGAGTATCTAATTGTGTGTAGCTTTTAGTTGTTAATTGGAATGTTGATGACCAGCTTTTAAGGGCAAATTTCCCCAAGCTGGACAGCGTCTCTCCAGCCTGAGCCTCCTAACCTAGCTATGGCCAGATTAAGCATAATTAATAAACATAAAATTTGAATACAATAAATTCTTGACACTTGAGATTGAAATAGAATGAATACATGGTATATGTGTTTAGAAAAGATTAAACTATTTGGGAAAAAACGTGTGCATTTTTTACTATTGACTTCCACAAAGTACAGACTAAAAGAATATACATCATTTCCATACTTTTTTTTTCAAAGAGTGATTGTGATCATGGTTTCAGGTAGGTGGCAACCATTTTCTGCACCCTTAAGTTGCTCCTGATCTGTGCTTATGCCAGCTTGACTCTATGCCAATTTAAGTAAATGCTATCTAGACTAAGACCTTTGGTAGCAGCTTGCCAAAGATTCAATTCAAATCAGATTACAGGATACGACGACAACTTCCCTGTTGCTACCATCCTGATCTAGTATAGGTTCACAAATACCTGTTCCCAGTCCAGACTGGTGAAAAGTCCTCCAGCCAGTTTCTGGTTTTAGGAAGGATTGGAATTTGGTCTCCCCATTCCTACTCTACCATTTAACTACCATATCACACCAATCTGTCTGGCTCTCTATTGAACAGTTGTGAGTTTAAAACACAAGAAATTAAATCGGTAGATATGAATTTAAAACTTAAAGGCACCTGTATGGCACAACAGCTTGAAAATAAATATCCCTTTCTTGCATTTTCCCAACCTGCTGCTTGCCCTTTACTTTGTTCTCAGCAAACCCCTGTAGTTTGAATGGTTATTGTTCAGAAGCAGGAATGCCCCCTCATATTTTCCAAGCTTTTCTTTAAGGAAGTCTGCTGCAACTTCTGTTACAGTCCTTTCTCGGTGTTGTAGCAATGAAAGTGCTTGATATCCAGAACAACCTTGGTGTAATACCTGGCAGAAATATATTTTGATTACATTTTTCCTTCCCTGGATTAATTTTCCACTAGGATTTCATTGTTTTTGACACCATTTTGTCATTTTTCCAGTCACTTGAGCTAGAACAGTTTCACACATACATCCCACTCAAATAGCCCAAATAACCAGGTTCACAGACTGATAATCAAGTGTTGTAACCTGTAAACTAAATAAAATGTGGAATGGAAGCTGCAGTAGACCCTTCTTAAGGAAAAACTGAGAAAATGGTGAGGGAGCATTCTTGCTTTTGCATAGTAACCAATTAAACTGCGGAGGGGGGGGGGGGTGTCTGCCTAAAACAAATTTAAGCACAGCAGGCTACTTGAACAGCAAAACCTGAGCTAACACAAATCAGGAATTATTACTTTCAAATTTCAAGGACAGGAAAACACTGTTGAAGGTCACATTTGTAGATTGTTGCACACGAGTAGAACATTGTCCATTCTTAACTTCCACAAACTGTTGCTGGTCCTTATTCACATTAAAACTAGCTGGAAATGTGGATAAGCCCTAAGACATTTTAGTACATCTCGTTTCCCCCCCATTATTTGTTGAAGGACACGAATCGTCCATATTTTATGGTCTCTTCTGAAATGCTCAGGCAAGAAAGATATATATTAGTCAAAGCTCATCTCTTACTGAATACTAACTCAGGAGATAAGGTCCATTTTTTATGTTTGGTAGACCAGCCCAACAAACAAATAATGCAAGGTTCAACTTTTCAATCACTGTAATATCTTAAAAGAGGGAAACAATCCAGATTGGATGAAGTATTATAAAAACAGTTTCTTTTGACTTTGACTTTTATTCAATTTATATACCGCTCCCTTTCCCAGAAGGGACTCGGGGCGGTGCACAGGAAATTTAAAAAACATATATAAACATAACAATATACAAAATTTAAAAACCAGATTAAATTAGTATCCCTGTGCTGAAAATTTTAAATAAGTTAAAACTGTGTCTCTAAAAACCAATTAAAACAATTTAACTGCAGACTATAGGCTAGGTGGTGGGAACTAGGCCAGGCCAGCCTGTTGGAAAAAATAAGTTTTAAGTTTCTGGCGGAAGGAACAGAGGTCCGTGGTCATTCTAAGTTTGGGGGGTAAGTCGTTCCAGAGGGTTGGGCCCACCACGGAGAAGGCCCTTCCCCTGGGCGTCGCCCGCTGGCATTGCCTAGTGGATGGCACCCGGAGAAGTCCCTCTCTGTGGGAGCGAATCGGCCGAAGGGATGTATGGGGTAGGATGCGATCCCGTAGATAACTAGGTCCCGTGCCATGGAGTGCTTTAAAGATGATAGTCAATACCTTGAAGCGCACCCGAAAGACCACAGGCAGCCAGTGCAGCTCGCGCAGGAGCGGTGTTACATGGGAGCATCTAGGAGCTCCCATAATTGCCCGCGCGGCTGCGTTCTGGACTAACTGCAGTCTTCGGGCTTCAAGGGAAGCCCCATGTAGAGAGCATTACAGTAGTCTATACGGGATGTCACAAGCGCATGAGTGACTGTGCGAAGGGCGGTCCAATAAGGGCCGCAACTGATGAACCAGGTGAACCCGGTAGAATGCCCCCCTGGCCACGGCCGTCAAGTGGTCTTCTAATGACAGCCTGGTATCCAGGAGGACGCCCAAGTTGCGTGCCCTATCCACGGGGGCTAGATGTTCTCCCCCAATGGACAGTGATGGCGTCAACTGGTTGTACCGGGACGCCGGAAACCACAGCCACTCCGTCTTGGAAGGGTTGAGTCTGAGTCTGTTCCTTCCCATCCAGACCCGTACGGCTTCCAGACACCGGGACATCACGTTGACGGCATCATTGGGGTGGTTTGGGGTAGATATATACAGCTGTGTATCATCAGTGTAGAAATGGTATTCTACCCCAAAACCACAGATGATCTCACCCAGCGGCTTCATGTATGTGTTGAACAGGAGCGGCGAGAGGACCGGCCCCTGAGGCACCCCACAAGTGAGTGGTCTCGAGGTCGACCTCTGCCCTCCTGCCAACACAAATTGCGATTGACCGGAGAGGTAGGAGGAGAACCACCGTAAAACGGTGCCCCTCACCCCCAGCCCCTCCAGCCGATGCAATAGTTTCAAAGTGTTATGCTCTAGACATAAAGAATAGACTGTATTTTTTTTCCAGGAAACCCAGTATTGTGCCATTTTATTGTATTATATTTAGAGTAGGGAGAGCTCTCAACCCCTAGTTATTCCATTCACATATGCAATCTTCATAGGGCAGTTCCATCAAATCACAGTATCTGTGGCATCCAAAGGTTAGGATAGAGCAGTGATGGCTAACCTTTTTTGGATTGCTTGCCAAAAGCCAAGGGAGTGAAGGGGGGTGTCATGCGCGGGTGGTTCCAGTTTGCTCGTAGGGCCATTTTTTGCGCTCCAGAGCCTTCAGGGAAGCCTCCTAAAAGCTCTGAAGGGCCAAAAAATGTCCCTATGAATAAACTGCAAGTCTGTTCCTGAATATCAATTTCATTTAGGAATTTTATGCTAAGCTGGCTTTATAGCCTATATTTAATTCAAACAACATTTTTTTGGAATAGTTATTATTCAAGTAAAGTGTTATCTGTAACTACATATCATTTCAGTCAATAAAATATAAAATTTAATTCTGCTTTGAGGATTAAAATAATCATGTTTTCTATTCATAACAACCAGGAATATCAATCTCGCTATAAAAAAATGATCACAAGAATCAGCCTGCCTATGCAGGAAGGTGTTTTGTACCTGTGATTTAACCAGAGTCATGTTTTTTGAGTAAGGAATTCTGCCAAATTCTATTATTAAAAGAAGATGAATTTTACATCAACCCCCACCTGATATCTCCTTGCCTGCAATTCTTTCGCCCATCAATATAATATGTCTTCATGCCAGAAGAAAAGACGCTTAAGTAGAAATGGAATAAAAAATCTTATTTCCAGCATTCTCTTAAATTCAGAGTAAGGGATTGCTTTCTTGGCCTGTTTAAATGAAACAAACAAATTAATGACAACCAGCCTGATATGACCTACTGCATAACTCAAGATGCCAGTCCATGTTAATGATGCCTTGAATTAAGAAATCATCTCCATAGCTTCATGTGCATAATTTCATGGACACTAAATCCAGCCATTTTCTGCTAGAGGGGGATGTATTTTACAAACTCCAAGCTCAGCCTGTTTTAGGATTACTTGATGGTCTTTTCTGACTGAATAAAACTAGTAAGATTCCAACGAGGGTGATTTGGCCCCTAATCAATTTCTATCTGTGCACCATTCCATTCTCCCTGTGTCTTTTTTGGTGTGCTTAAATGCTCTCAGATGATCAGAAAGCAATGAAAAAAAATTTCTCTTTAAAAATAATTAATTGCCTTCCAAATTCTACTGATGACCTATTGCTACATGTTGAAGACTTACTTCTAGACTACCAAAACATCAGAATACAATTTCACACACACACACACACAAAGTTTGGCGGAAGGGAAAATATTGGGAAATAGAGGGGACTGAAACAAAAACTAGCATTCTTATAATATTTCAATGCAACCTTTATTTAGCACTCCTTTAATATTAAAATTAGTGCATTTGTTTTTTAAAATATTTTTATCCTGAAATAGTAAATTATAGGAGAAAACTGATACAAGATGCTTTTCACCTTTAATTAAAGTCTATTTTGATGTAGGATAATGATTTAGAATCTGTTAAAATGAATTCAGAAGGCATCTGTTGTGAAGAAAAGTGCCATTAAAAGTCAGATGGGAATAACAAGGATAGGAAAAAAACTTACATATTTAATTAAAAAAATCTGGTTAGGAAGCTCCCAAAGCAACAGCTGACAACTCTTTCCAATTAACAATATCATCCAGGTACTTTAGATCTTTTCTGACTGAAGGATGTCTGAAAGATCTGGGCTCCACTCATTTATTTCACTGTTAACATGTTTGGAAAAGTACATTATAAAGGATAAATAAGAGTTATCTTTGCCAAGGATTCCATTTGGTCTACGCCACAGAAAAGTGAGCTTGAAAATCTCAGATATAATGAAATTAGCTATGTTATAAATTAACCAGCTGCTCAGCAGAGATTCTTTTTTGTATTGTATCACAGCCTAAAAGAAATGTCTGGTCTCCATACCTGTCGTTTTAAGCTGAAGCCTTCCCTTTGAGGTTTGTTTAGATTTCAGAAATTGATTTTAAAATAATTATAAATTTCAGAAGAAAGGGTTAATCAATAAAACTTTGTCATGACAGTTAATAAATACAAGATGGAATTGTTTCTAGACATTTTGCCATTATTAGGTCTCATTCTCACATTCTCTTTGGCATGAATCCCCCACGAATCATTTTTAAATGACACAATATTGCCTTCATGTCATCCTTATCCCACAGTGTGGGTAATTTAGTGTCATATTTAGCTATTCCAGTTTTAAAACGTTTAAAACATTTAAAGTGTTCTCTCTTCTCCCATAACAATTGTTGCCATAGATATAATCTAGAACAATTAATGGTGTGGTGATTGATGAGTGTTGGAGTCTTTCTAACTCAGGGGTGTCAAACTCGTGGTCCTCAAGCTAGATGTGTCACACACTGGCCATGCCCACCCCAGTTTAGCAAAGGGGGGGGGGAGTTGTGATACATCACATGATGCCATGAGTTTGACACCCTATTCTAGCTCTTACTATTTTAAGCTGACATAGGTATGTTCCCTCCCTTCCACCACTGAGCATTCATGATCATTTTGACTAGGTTGCAGCAGAGAGCCATTTGGCTTCCACAAAGGCCTATATAATGCCTTATCAATGCTTTCCAAAGAGTTCTAGATGTACTAATTACATGGGTTTTGTTTTGTTTTCCAAAGCACTAGACTTCAGTGGGTGCTAACAGCTGAAGTAAATTATGCCAGTTGTGTGTTACTGATTCTAAGTGTATATTATCCACTTTCCATAATTTGGTCAACAAACAGTTTTACATGGCTGTATTTTTTTATTATTATTTTTGTCATAGAAGGTATATAAATTGTTCCTGTCCCACAAGTTACATCCAGATGATGCTAACCACAGCTATTATCTGTGTTATCTCCATTGAAACATCTCTGTACCTGTTAGCCTGACTGACAAGTCACAAACATGGAGAAGGAGCATAGGGTAAAGGAGGATGGAGCACCTTTGATACTCCTTGTAATTCCTGCAGTGATGACTTGTCAGCTGAGCTGCTTCTAAACACAGGTCTCGTCCCTTTTTTTGAAAGAGCAATAAACACATGACAGGAGTGGAGGGTGAAGTGACAGGTAGCTTTCCCAACACATTAAATATCTTTTGGAAATCTCCACTCTTTGCCTTCTTATCCAGTTTCCTGTGTCTACTTCTCATCCACAATCCCAGAAGTTAATCTGTTTTCTTAATAATCTTTTCCTGTCTTTCATATAATGTAAAAGGGCCATCTAACACATGTTGAACAGGAAGTAAAATCATATGTGTGGCTGTAAACAATACAAATGTAAGCTGCATTTATTTCAAATGCTTTTATGGACCCTTCAATTACTGATATTTGGGCTCTGGGTGGCTCATTTAAGGAATTTGTAACTTTTAATAGTCTTAACTACAGACTTTTTAAGTGTAATTCTGACTTGATCGCCAAAGTTGACCTTATGGTAGTAGTATGCAATAAATATTGTAGTCAGATACATTTCATATCTGCTCCTCTGACCTCAGTAGCAATGTGTTATAGCTAGTGCTTAGTAATCAATAATAGAGCTTATTAAAAATATCCATCTTCAGAGAGTGACTACGTGATATATACTGAGCTACTGAGTTAATAAGAGGAACGTGCGATGAAAGAGAAAAGAGAACAAAAATAGTTCAAGAGGAAGAATCAAAATGCAAAACTATATTTGTATATTCATAGTCTACAAAATTTCCTGGGGCTCTTTTCTCTTATTGTTTTAATTGAATATATTCATGCAACTATTTTAGTTTATTATTAAATTTAAATAAAATAAGCAAGGGAACCACATTTTTCCTTGCTGTTGACTGTCATTATTCATGAACATGTACTCCCTTTCGAATTACTTTGAATTAATGCTGTTCTACCTTTCTGCACCTTTTTATCTAGATAGACTGTATGTACTTCCTTAGTCTCAATATTCAGCATATAATTCATAATTTCCATATCCATCATAATGACTAGAAGAGAATTATTTTTGCTGGGCAAATAGGTTACATGCTATTAAACATGGATTCTTTCCAGTGTAGCTAGACCATGGTTTCTATATATATCCAAAGTATCCTTCTGATTATAGCTTCCTCAACAAAAGGAGCATATACAGGACCATTGTTCAAATATATTTTATACATTGGGATACAAGTACAAAAGGACAGTTCTTTCATCATAATATCACCATGCATATGATCTCATTTTTAAAAACATAATTGTGACTCGCTGTGGACAGCTACCATTAAAATATATGCTTATCAAGAAGGCCAAGAGTATACTGTTGCCCAGAAATACAGATGCTATTAATAAAAGAAAACTTTCTTTAAAATACACAAGCCTTCCCAAATAATAATAATTAAAAAAGAAGAAACTGGCAAAAAGTGTGCAAGCTATCAAAATTCTCTTAGCTTGATGTTTCCAAAGGCACCAAAAGTACATTTATGGTAGCAAAGCTAATGAAGACATTACATATAAAAAAAATTCAGTAAGTGCCATAATTATAGTGAAACCAGAGTTCAAATCTTGGAACTCTTTTTCCTATCTGTGTGAAGTAAAACATTACTCTCTTGAATAAGAGTTATGGTTTCGGCTTGTCTTTTATTTTGGCAAGAGACTGATCTGATATCAAACTGTTTGTGATTGTGTGAAAACTGCTGTCACACAAACAATTAGGAAAAGATGCAAAAGGAGAAAGACCAATGGAATAGAAAACCAACCAGTGCATTATGAGGATCATTAAGAAAGGATAGGGGAAGGGGTCTTGTTAAAAAAAAGAGAGAGAGAAATATCAGAGAAAATGAATAAATATCTTTTATTCCTTACTATTAAGAATTTCTATTCTTTTCTATGGAAAAGAGTTTTGGATTTTATTTTCAGGAGGAAGCAGATGCAGTTACTGAAGCCAAATTGACAAATTAAAATTAAATAAATTTTCTGGCTCCATATAGATTCACTCAGGAGTTCTTAAGGAATTTAAACACAAAGTTGCTGATCTAGGCAATAAATCACAGATCACAGGTTACAGATTAGCTCAGCTTCATAGCTTGACATGGTTAAAAACTCTCAACATGGTTCAGTGAGATTTGACCTGAGTGATGCCATGCACAGCAGTTGATGGTTCACTGGTAGAGCAAAGGTGGGGAAGACTTTTATACTTTCAGGAGGTTTAAACATGAGACTTACTCATTCCACCCTTCCAAAGTAAGTTATCTGGCATCATAGCCTTGCAACTGTATACTTATAATTGTATGTATGTGACAATTGCTGGTTCTCGTTTTAAACAACTCAGATTTTATACTATGCCTTCTTCAAGGGTGAAATCTACTTACCTTTGCTACTGGTTCACAAATATGAGCACACAGGCCACCTTCCGTGCATGTGCAGATCATCAAAAATGGATGTGATGATGTCTGGGTGGGTGGGCGGAGCCTGTTACCAAGCACGCCTGCAAAGGTAAGTAGAACAGTGAGGGGGCAATCCAGTGTGCCACTCAATTCAGATTAGTTAAAAAGCAGGAAATCCTGCTTTCTAGCTAATATAAATTGTGTGTCACAGCTGATAGTTGAAAATACTGGTTCCCCCTAACTTGCAGCATGTTTTTACTATGGGTACAGGCAACCCAGTCCAAACCAGTAGCATTTCACCCCTGAACTTCATTTTCCATCCCTGTCTGTGCTGGAAATGTTGGTTGATTCTCCCTTTCCTCATTTGCTTTTGGGTAGCTAGAGAAGACTTCTCATAAGTCATAACTTCTGACTGATGTAGAAATTATATTGTACAGCCAGTCTTATGTCTTAGGTAAATTTTGAGGTTTTGGAGAAGGATCTGGAGTTCCAGGGAAGCTCACTAGGCTAGTTAATCTAGTTAGTTAATCTAATTTACTAGATTAGTTAATGAGCTAGTTAATCTACTGGCCCAGCATACTTACAAAGTTGTTGCTGCGTAGGAAACTAAGAAGGAAGATCACTCTATATGTTACCTTGAGCTCCTGAATGAAAATGGTATATTAGACAAAATAATTACACAAATGATGTTGTCAAAGATAATAGAGTAGATATGCCATTTGCTGTCTGGCAAGAATATTAATATTAATATCTCCTTCCAATAAATCAGGTAATCTATTCTAGTCATTATGCATCAGAAGTCTAAAATATTTCATATACTCCTGAGTTAAATTTTAAAATCCTATTATAGTAGCAGGCATTATTTAAAAATTAAAATAAACATCACTGTTCTTTCTTCTGGTTTCAGTTACACAGTTGCCATAGAAAACAGCAGTTTTCTCAAGGTTAAAGAGGTAACAGCAGGCAAGGATTGCAATCCAAAACAAAGTCTCTGGAAAAAAGAAACTTAAGTGGTTTTTGCTTTTAACAGGAACATGCAGAAAAACAATCAGTTCCATAAGCCATGTCAGGGTTGCTAGCCAGTCCAGAATTTCATGAGCAAAATCTACACAAACATCATACAAGAAACAGAGATTAGACAATTCCAGCTGAGGCTGCCTCATAGATCAAGCTGCAGCCAGCTATCTTTAATAAAAAGATTTAATTCCTTGTTTAGCAAAAAGCCTCGTATAATATACCTGCTTGGCTTGCCAGATGTGGGGAATGGGAGGCCTTATGTGATCATCATCTGACTGCTCCAACTCTGGTGAGTCTTGCCTTTGTTTCTCCTGAGGCTGACATCCCACAAATTCTCCTGTAGCAGCTTCTTCAAATTCAGAATTAGCACCTGACTCCTGGGCAATGACAACATGGGATAAGGATAGGACATTCTTTGTAGTGGCTGATTAAAACAGGAGTACCACAGTTAAAACTATGGCTATTAACACATCAGCCATAAGACAGAGTGACAGTCACCAATGTAGAGATCTTTGAAAAGGAAATGCATGACTCATGGAAGGTTAAAGTCATTAGTGGCTACTAAATTAATGGTCACTTATTACGTCTGGATTCACAAATGGTATAGCTGAAGTACAGCGATAATGGGACATCAGTAATGAAGGACTGTTTCTTTCCTGTCTATATCTACAAACTTTCTGAATGCATCCGATTGGCCATTACGTGACCAGAATGGGATGATGCAACAGGCCTCTTATGTTCTTATTTGAAGAACTACTCTCTTTGACTCATATTATGCTTCCAACCTAGCAGCCTATCTAATACTTCATGTTCCCACAAGCATGATGATAGCTAGCCAGCAATTTATTTTTTTACAGCCGGTTATTATTTTCTTTTCCATTTACATGGCCATTATAAAATAACTGATGACAGAGCAAATTACACTGCAGGTTGGAAATAAGAGCTACAACTCTAAGTGATTTTTATAAACTGAATATTTACAAAGCAATGAAGAGAAATCCAGGACAATTTTAAATATTGACCAATATTAACAACTGCAAAAATACAAATGGACAAAAGCAAGCAGAAGTTTATATTGGAGAGTCATAAAAAATAAAGCCAGAACATTATATCAGAATCTCAGGAAACAAGGTTATATTCAAGGCAGGGGGGGGGGGGGAAGGAGAGGACAATAAAGGCTGTTCTAGAATAATAATGAATGGGTCAATGTAGAGATGCCATACTGAAGTTCTTAATCCTCTTACATGAGGATTAGTTCCCCAGCATGAAAGCTGCAACACTGGCCTTTTCATACATTAGTACAAAAGTCTCTAAAGTCTTGTGAATTTTGTCAGAAAGACTACTTTGTAGGACTGTCTGCCTGTACGTCTCCACTTTTGCAATTTTTCAGTGCTGTTGCCATCTAATTAATAGTAAATTATGCAATGAGGCAGCCTCTGTATTTTTCTGCACAGTAGTGCTAATATAAATTGAGACTTCCAGAGAATTAATTCTGATAGAACCCGCTTGTATTTAATAAGATGTGAAGGTGTGTGTATCTATATGTGTGTAACAGAATGTTATACATATGCAACTTAAGCAGATTCAGTTAAAGCTGAACGGCAATACTTGTAGATTTCCAATAACATTGGAACAGGGCATGTGGTAGATAGTTCTTAGATGGAGAACAGCTAGGAGCAGCAAAGATGCTGTGAAAATTGATTCACAGAAAGTAAACATCCTGGTTTTACATCAGGCCATTATCAAAACAAGGAACAGATGGAATTCTCCTGCCCAAATGAAAACTGTTTCTAGCTCTCTATGCAGAGTGGGTGGGAGAAAATGATGCAAGAAATGTGAACATTGATTATTATAAATAGAATTTGCATTTGATAGTCAGCAGTTGCTAGAATTCTTTCATGAGGGCTTATTAGTTTTTATTCAAGAATGTTCTTAGAAGCTCCTGGACTTCTGTGACAAGTTCATTAGTTTCAGTTCAGCCTCCAGAAGAGAGGGCCCAACAACTGCCTCTTTGCCCTTATTCAATCAGAAGTGGTCACGCACTGGGCTCACAAATCTCACTACTGTCCTGTTATGTGGGACCCTCCCTCTCTATGAGCTGCTCTCAGATGACAAGAGAATAAGGTCATCAGAACTTGATGTTCAGCTAGAAGCTACTCTCTTACAACTGCCATGGCTTCTGGTTACAACTTTAGGGTATAAAGTTTGGTTCCATGTCCTGATGGTGAGTTGACAGACTAACCCTGACTAATAATGGCACTTTAGTGCAGGATTAGAAGTACAGCTTTCTTTTGACAGTACAATTCACTCTAAATGCAGAGCAAGAAAGAGTTGCTAGCCACCAACCTGCCCCTTGGCTTGTCTCATCCAAGACTTCAGATTTAAAAATCTTCCATAATGCACCTTCTTTTCAGCAAAGGAAGTATTAGCAATCAGATGTCCTACTTTTGGTCTTTCTCTGTGTGGGAATGAGATGTGGGCTGTATAAAATGTCTTGGTAGCCATATGCAGCCTGCAGCACTTGAGTTTGGATTAAGCTATATAAGTACTGTAACTTCATTATTGTGTCGGTCTTATACTTCAAGGATGCATTCAGTATGGAGCACTTTTAAAATTGAACAGAGATTTTAAACACTTCCCATATTCAAGCTTGACAATTTTGCAAAAGGACATAACAATTTTCAAGCATTTCAATACTGTGATAATTCCTCTGAACAGGAATAGATAGCAGGAGATCTGATCACTGAAGTAGAGAGTAGTTCAGGAGATAGTAGAGTTTTCTAAACATTATGAATCTGTAGAGTAAGATAAATTATTAATATTGTTTGTATGATAATTGTCCTAAAACAAATACCATTCTATTGGATTGGATTATAGAGATTTTCGAACCAACCCCAGGAAGAAAGTAGCTGTTGTGGAGTTCCACCAATAATATTTAAAACATCACGGGGGATTTTCAAAAATAGCAATAGCACTTAGACTTATGTACTGCTTCACAGTGCTTTACAGTCCTCTCTAAGCAGTTACAGAGTCAACATATTGACTCCCGACAATTTGGCTCATTTTACCAACCTCAGAAGGATAGAAGACTGAGTCAACCTTCCAACAGACACCTCTGCCAACAGATGACAAGTCAATGCTTTCATCTAAGATAAAATATTGGATAATACATAGATTATCAGGAGTTGTCTTATCCTCAAAAACCCTGGACCTTTGTGTCCAAGGTCCATGGTTTCTCTTACATAGACTTTCTTGATTATACATTGCAACTGGAAAAGAAAGCCAGTACTAGCTTTCCCTGCGATAGCCAAAATACCCCACCATAGCTCCTTCTACCAAAATACCCCACCATAGCTCCTTCTACCAATGTCTACTTTGATGTTTGTTCCTAGACCAAACTCTAGTCCCTTCTCTTTCATCATCTCCCTAAGGTATCCTATAAAAAATAAAATCTAATAAAACCTAGGAGGAAAAAGCAATTCTTTCCCTGCTAGAGTCCAATCTCTGTCTCAAAGTTTATTGAGGATGACAAACAGGTCAATCAGTTTTAAGGAAGTTCCAAGGAACAGTGCCCTTTAGATCACAAAACCAACAATAACTTCACTGCACAGGGCAGTATGTTTTTCAACCCAGGGATCAGGATTTCCGCAGAGAAGTTCCATTTAAGAATACGCTCAGAAGCCGACCCTGCAAAAAGAAACTAGAAGCAAATGTCTTCTGCAGGTTGTCGTCCAATGGGGTGCTAAATATGGTCAGGGGTGGGTTCCTGCCAGTTCTAACCTCTTCTATAGAAGAGGTTTCACAAATCTACAGTAGCATTTAGAACTGGTTCCAGCTCCCTCCCTCCGCCCGCCAGCACATCAGGATGAAGAGCGAGAGGAAGAATTCTGGGATTTGAAGTCCACAAGTCTTAAAGCTGTCAAGTTTGAACATCCCTGGGTTTTTTTTTCTAAAGGTTAGGGGTGCAAGGGTCTTGTAACTTGACAGCTTTAAGACTTGTGTGCTTCAAATGCCAGAGTTTCTGAGCCAACATTTTGGTTGCTAAGCAAGAGCATTGTTAAGTTTGACCACATTTTACAATGTGGCCATGCCCATCCAGTCACATTTTACATTGGCCATGCCCACCCAGTAATATGACTGCCAAGCCACTCCCACTCAGTCACATGGCTGGCAAGCCACTCCCACAAAGCAGGCCACACCTATAGAAGAGGTTCTAAAAAAATTTGAAACGCACCACTGCTTGTGTTGGACATGCTATCTGAGAATTCTGAGAGTTGTGGTACCACCATGACCAAAGAAGAAATCTGTCTATTCAATAATAAACAAGTTTCTTTCAAAATAATTAATAAAATATGGGAATTGGGTTTTATAATAGTATATTAAAATGTGCTACTAAAATAATAAGAAATCATTGTGGGATCTATCTAAAGAATTCAGTTCTGTGCATTTGATATAAATTCCACTGGGTAAGTGCTTAGATTGCCATGATGTATTTATACCATTTGTTTGCTATTTACCTTTAAAAATAGATAGGATTGTTTTCCTGTATAGAAAAATGAACTGTGTTTCAAAACTAGTTGGAAACTCCAATTAGTCCAAAACAATATGGTTGGACATTATTAATTGGGACACAGATATAATCTTATCTCTTATTACTTTTGCCTACAAATATACTTTCAAGTTTCAAATAGTTGACTATAATTTATATCAACCTAAATGGTTTGGGATAAGATCTTTGAAAAACAATATTTCTGTATCTGCCTGGTAGGACTGTTGAAGAGAGATGAGTTATCACAAGAGACAGAGAAGCTATTTGCTCTGGCGATTTATAATAGCATCCAGCAACTCTCCATATCAGTGGTATATCACCCGGAGAAGCCCCACAGAGAGGGGCTTCTCCGGGTGCCGTCCACTAGACTTTGTCAGCGGGCGACGCCCAGGGGAAGGGCGCTCTCTGTGGCGGGCCCGGCCCTCTGGAACGACCTTCCCCCTGATATTAGAACGACCACCGACCTCCGCTCCTTCCGGGTAAAATTGAAGACCCATCTCTTTCGACTGGCCGGCCTTGAATAGTTCTCTCTGTCTTTTAATTACAAATTTTAATGGGTTTTAATTATATATTTTTAGCATAGGTAGATTTATTTAATTTTATTTTAAGTAATGTTTGTATTTTGTATATTGTTTTTAATTATGCCTGTGCACCGCCCCGGGTCCCTGTGGGGAGAGGGTGCGGTTAATAAATCTTAATTTGAATTTGAATTTGAATCATTACACCAATGACCAGGTGATACTAGAAATAGCTTCTGCTTCATTTGCAGACTTTTTCTGGTATTGTCCTGGTTAAAAAAGAATACCTGGCTACTAATGTATCTTGCATTTTTCTGGCCCTTATAGTCTTATCTAGCATCCAGCAACTCTCCATATCAGTGGTATATCATTACACCGATGACCAGGTGATACTAGAAATGGCTTCTGCTTCATTTGCAGACTTTTTCTGGTATTGTCCTGGTTAAAAAAGAATACCTGGCTACTAATGTATCTTGCATTTTTCTGGCCCTTATAGTCTTATCTGGTAAGGAGACTTTTAAACAAACAAACGTTACATTCAGCTGCCTCACTTAATATGGAAATCTAGTTACAGAATTGCAGTACAATATTTGTATTAAGAAGCCCCCCAAACTAGCACGTTTGCTTTCTGGAAACTGGTTGTCTTTATACCTGATTTGTCTCCATCTCCATCTGATATGACCTCATTTTCTGTACTCTTTAATCTTTCAATTTGCAATGTTCCATTTGACTTTTCTGGACTGAGGGGTTTTCAATTGTGTGTTTGTGTGTGTGTGTGTGTGTGTGTGTGTGTGTGTGTTAGGTTTTTGAGCTGATCAATACATAAACAAGGGAGACTAGGATAGATCTATTTCGAGCTATTTAGCTCTCATCAGCTAGCCATACCCTTACTGAGATTCAAACCAGGGAAGTGTTACATGTGAGGCAGTTGTAATTGCCACTAGACTACTGGTTCTTATCCTGATCAGCTAGGCCAGGGGAATAAGTGTATACTTGTGTCACAACACCCTGATAAACCCCAGTTAATGGAGGAAGCAATCTGCTTTCCTTTTCTTATATATATAGACAGTTTCTTACCCAAACAGACCAGCTCTAATCCTGTTTGGTTAAAAAAAAAAAGATTTATAATTATGTATTTTTGGACCAGACTCCCAAGATTAAGAGATGCTAAAATCAAGTTTCATTGGAAGCCAATGGAAGAATATGGCAGATCTAAATAATTGTTTCTCCTCCAAGGACTACACTTTTCCCCCTCCCCATTTTTAATCTCCAAGGAGATAGATAAAAGATAAGGGAGATAAAGAGGATGATGTGGTCATCATAGAAGGAGGATTTAAAATATAGGAGATCCTTTTTTAAAATAAAAAATCAAACATTTGCAATTTTCTGTTTTCTTTCTGGGGAATTTCTTTAGACAGATGTGTTTAAATACATGTTTTCTTTTTAAAAGTTAGAAAATGGATAAACGTCTGGATATAAGCCATAAATTCCCTGGCTGAGTTTAAGCTCTAATGAGGCTAACTTTTTATTAGAGGGTCCACTTTCTTCACATTTCCCCAGCAGTGGTTCTAGAAGAATCCAAACCTACATTTTTCTCTTTCCATTCGATGGTTCAGTACAGTGATGGGATTCAAAAAATTTGACTACCATTTCTGTGGGCGAGGCTTGAGGTGGGTGTGGCTTGGTGGGCATGGCAGGGGAAGGATACTACAAAATCCCCATTTCCTCCCCATCAGCTGGGACTCAGGAGGCAGAGAATAGATGGGGCACGGCCAGTCAGAGGTGGTATTTACCAGTGAACTACTCAAAATTTCCACTACCGGTTCTCCAGAACTAGTCAGAACCTGCTGAATACCAACTCTGGTTCATTGCCTGCCTTATTGCCATTATGGAGTATATATGACGGGTTTCAATTTTTGGGTGGTGGGTTTCAATTTTTTTTAGAACCTACTCTGTAGGTGTGGCCTATTTTGTGGATGTGGCTTGGCAGTCATGTGACAGGGTGGGACTGACCACCTTTTAAAATGTGGTGAAACTCATTTAACAACGCTCTTGCTTAGCAACCAAAATTTTGGACTCAATTGTGATGATAAATTCTTTCTTTCTTTTTCTTTCTTTCTTTCTTTCCTTCCTTCCTTCCTTTCCTTTCCTTTCCTTCCCGTTGGGTCACTGGCAGCGGCAGGCCAGATTTACTTCCAGGTATGCCGGTGGAACCCCCTCTGACCGGTTCTCTAAATTTCACCAACCGGCTCTCGCGAGTAGGTGCGAGTCTGCAGAAACCCACCACTGATATGACAATAACAAGATCTAAAAATATAATAGAGTTTCAGAGATCCTAATCGAAGCCAGCAAAACAGTTTCCACCCTGGCATTCTGCCCCCAGCGTTCAAAGGAGTAGTGGCAGAGAAAAAGCTAAGAGAAAAGGCTTGTTTGCAAGTTGCGACCTGCCAGTCAAAGCCTGCTATTTATTTCTTGTACATTCATAAGAAGCTTTTAGGCAGCGAGCATGAAGCCAAGCTATATAGTAGGTGTAGCTGAAGTGGCCATTAAATCCTCAGCAGGGAATCCTACTCAGGCAATTATTTCAGGAACATTAGTACTTTTCAGATCTTTGCCACCCTACCTAAAAATCGTGAACAAAAACGCCAATGAATACCCAGTGGGCACTGGAAAGCATGTAGCCTGGGTTGATAAAAAATAATACTTTTCTTCAACTAAACATGATTTTCTTTTCTCTTTTTGACAGAACTACAAAATGAATTGCTAGAGGGGGTGCAACCATGTCAGAAATATATGCCTTCACAAAGCGCCCTCGCTTTCTCCTCCAACCTTCACAAACTGTGTTCTGTGTGCTAGGATGGAAAATTTTGAAAGGGCCATGTGCTCAATGGAGGCAGGGTAGGAAATCCCTAGCAAGCTGTGTTTCTTAATTTATTGGCTGTGTGGGCTATTTCTCGGTATGCATATATTTTTGTTCAAGATTTTAATATAAAACATGAGAAGTTGATGATTAGCCATCAAGGCAACATATATTGCAATAAGTATGAAGACTGGGCCATATAGCTTTCCAGGATTCGTTGAGGCTTTTTAATGGCCATATGATGAATTTAAATAAATTGATTACTGGGTGAACATAAAGTTTCAAGTGCCTATACAGTTAGGTGAGATAATGGGCCAAAACATAAGGATCTCTAACACTTCAAACTCTGAGCTTTTAATTGGCTTTTGGCCTTAATTAGCTGCTTTTTAACGTGATTTGGGAAGCACAAATTCAGATGTTTGTAATGCATTTTCCTTAGTAAGGCCAACCATTTGATTGAATGAAGCTATTTGGATGACTTGTACACTGATGTGAACAGACTGAAAACTCTGTAAAACTATTGCAGTAGATTCTGACGACCATCTTTAAAGCGCTCCATGGCTCGGGGCCTAGTTACATGCGAGACCGCCTCCTGCCCCATACATCCCTTCGGCCGATCCGCTCCCACAGAGAGGGTCTTCTCAGGGTGCCGTCGGCCGGGCAACGCCGCCTGGCGACACCCAGGGGAAGAGCCTTCTCTGTGGCGGGCCCTGCCCTTTGGAATGACCTACCCCCTGAATTGCGTACCATCACTGACCTCCGCCTCTTCCGCCAGTGTCTAAAGACACATCTTTTTCAGCAAGCCGGCCTAGCCTAAACTCCCGTGGGGACTATTTTTAGATAGTTTTAAATTGGGGATTTTAAAATTGGTTTTAGCATAGGATTATAATTTAATATGTTTTTAAATTTCGTATTTATTGTTTTGTATGTTTTTAAATTCCCGTGCACCGCCCTGGGTCCTTTGTGGAGAAGGGCGGGATATAAATGCGATTAAAATAAATAAATAAAAAATGAAAAATAAAAATTGACAATTTGCTGACTATATAGATGCCTGAAAGTTTTTAAACAGAGTACCAGCAATATTTTCCATGATGTATTACAAACTATCTCAAAAATTACAGGTAAGCACATCAATCTGCTTGCATGGTATTGGGCTCTAGATGCAGAAATCACAAACCCCCCAGTGGTGGGCTTCCATTTTCTTTACAACTGGTTTGCTTGTGCGTGTGTATAGAAGCATCTAGGCGGGTGGGCGGAGCAACCCACCTCTGATCCACCCATCATGGAGAAGAGGCTTCAGACCACAGAGCAGGTTAAAGATGAAGTGTAGAATAAAATAATCATATATCCTGAATGTGTGAAAGGAAATATTTTTTAAAAAAAATAAAAATAATAATAACAAAGTATTTAACTGTGGCAGCTGCTGTCTTTAGTTCCATTGGGGTTTGTGGTATTGGCCATTGTGCCAAAAGATTAGTCATCTGCAAAACTTCCTTGTGTGAAGTCATGCGTTAGACATATATGTGTTTAACAAAAGATGATCAACTTAGTAATGCAGTGCTTAGTAGAGACATTTATCAATATACTTCAGATGGGCATTGTCAAGGCTTTATATAGAAGGATAAAGCAGCAAAAGTCTGGGTAATACATGGAAATTTCCCAGAGATAGTTAAAACTGATCAAGAGTTTTTAATTGTGGAGATTTATTCACCGTGGCATAAATTGAAGACCAATTGCAGAATATTGTTGTCATGGAAGCAGGCTACTCTAATGGATTTTTTGTCTCCCTAAATTGAAATACCAGTAGTAATGTAATTGGTTTATATATAGTTCAAGAATGAAAGGAAACTGCAGATGACTATTCAGCCCACATTGAACCAGTGGTGCTGATCTTTGGGGTTGAACTGACACACGTGGAATTTTTAGAGGATATTATGGGCACTATCATGAAATGCCTGCCACACTAGACATGACTACTCATCAATATATTATGATAGAAACCACCGCACACACAGATTCCGAGGGTACTTTTTATAGTTAAACAAACATGTCTTTTCTTTGGACCTTTAACTACACTTCCAATAAAGGTATAGTTCTCAATAATTCCTCCTGGAAAATAATAATACAGGTAGTTCTCAACTTACAACCACTTGTTTAGTGACCATTTGAAGTTACAATAGCAATAAAAGGTGACTAATGATTTATGACCTTTTTGTTTATCAAATTTGCCACTCATCTCATGGTTCAGATAACTCTGAGCAGATTGTATCAAAACCATTGCAGCATCCTATGGTCACCTCGGAATTTGAATGCTTGGCAAATGGCATGTATTTATGATGGTTGCAGTGTCACATGACCATGTGATCACATTTTGAGACTTTCTGACACCCAAAGTCAATGGGGAAGTCATATGTACTTAGCAACTGTGAAGTCACACAACAACTTTAAAACTACAATGATTCGTTAAACAACTGTGGCAAAAAAGGTTGTAAAATGGGGCAAAGTTCACTTAACAATTATCTTGCTTAGCAACAAAACTTTTGGGCTCAATTGTGGTTGTAATTTGAGGACAACCTGTAATGGTTCGGACTGGTGCTTTGCTTCATATTAGCTGCTTTATTTTTTGTGATTAAAAGATTATTTAAAAAATAAAGTGAGGGACATGGATTCTGGCAGACATCAAGGGATGGTTAGTGAGCATTATGTTGGGGATCTAGGCATAAAGCCACATATTCAGCTCTATTTACCAGCAGAAAAACATATACTATATTATGGCCATGGACAGGATTCTACCACTTAAGGCTACAACCTTCCCAAATCTGGAAGTGTCCAAATGTGGTGCCCTTTTGCACAAGAATCCTGAGAGTTGCAATCTTGTGCATCTGAAGGACACTAGCTCTGGAGAGTCTTTATTATAGGATATGGCATACAGTTTTTAAATATTTCTATGACTTAAAAATTACAGCAAACTCAAAGTAGAAAACAGATCACTTTCCTGGCTTAATATATTTTTATCTACTGTAAGGAATGAGTTGCCCATCATATCCCCCTTCAAATTAATTTCATAGACATCTGTTGCAGATCATTCTTGTTTTACAACTTCATTGCTTTGTCAATTTTATCAAACAATTAACCTGTTCTGTCCAAAATCATAGCTGTAATATTGAAAAGTTTGCACTAAGGACTTCTGCTCCATATATATTACAATCAAATTTACACCATTGTTCTTCCTAGTCAGAAGATCTTAATCTTGCAAATATGCAAAAAAAATTAAAATTAAAAAATCCCCCAATGTGATTAAGATATAAGATACATGGTCAAGCTTAATATCCATAAAAGTGGCTTTATGAGTGCAAACTTGATGTAGTCTCAACTCTCAGCCACTCCACTCATAAACTAATTGTAAAAATGGCAGTTTCTGCAGTATACTCATGACCACCAGCTGTTCAAAGTCATGTGGATGATCTGAACTATTTCTCCTTTGTTCCAGAGAGAGTACACTGGCTTGGATCCAACATCACAGTGGTGGTTCCCCCTCACAAAAGCTGCCTTGCTAGCCAGTGAAAGCCAGAAAGACATCAGATCACTATTCTGCTTATAGGAAATATTGCATCAATATTCTGACTTGATCCATGCTAGCAACAACTCCAATGAAAAAAAGTTGGCCACAAGGGTGACAAAGCAGTACTGTCGCCTATGCAAGCAGGGCCAACCCAAGATGTTCTGTCATCTGGGGCAAAGGGCAAGATGCTGTTTATCCCCAGTACATATAGAGAATCTGGCAATGTGTCCTCTACTATACCAGACATAGAAGATAAGTAGAGTACATAACTCTGTCTTCCAATAAAATGGAACAGCTGGGAGTCCAACAGATTGCAGCTACAACCCCCCAACATCTGTGGCAATTTAGCATTCAAGTTATGACTTAGTTATTAGGTTAACTAAATCATCAACTTCCCATTGGTTCACAGCCTCAGTGTGCTGTCTTTAGCTGTTTGGAGTATATCTCCCATGTTCTCCAGTCAGCATGGTGCTCAGCTGTAATTTTTACTTCCCCGCTTTTGAAGTGTACATATGAGAAAAAGTACAGGCATATATTTCTAAAATGACTATAGTGCAATATGATTAAATATAAATAATGCAACATGCCTGAAATAGCATTGCCTTTCAACATTAATGTCTGCGCGTCATGGAAAAAAGAGGGGAGATTTTTTAAAATCTATTTTGGCATATTTTGTTTGCAGTGGTTGTTTTGTTCCTTAGGAAAATGCGACCTTTGCCATGGAGGAAAATGATCAGAGCCTTCCTTTGTTTTTCTAAAGAAACTTGACAGAAGGATAAGAGCAAAAGGGGAAACCTTTGACTAGAGGATTCTTACAACACCCTTGTGGGCTGTCCTACTATGCCAGAATCTCCTCATCCAGAGTCAAAACCCAATCATAGTTGAAAAGTTAGATATTGTATTGGAGGCATCTTAGATTAGGAAAGAAGAGATTCTTGTATGGGCATTTTGATTTTCTCTTAAATCCTATCTCTGAAGGGATTAGATAATGTCTGGCTTTGTACATCACACTTGCAAAGTCAATTTTAATCTTAGTTTATTAAGTAATCCACAGTATCCAACTAAACTGGTTTACATACCATAATTATTAGATTTGCACACCATGCTAAGACAAAGCCAGAGTCAAAATAGACAATGTTCGTTTGAGAACTGCCTTCCTTCTCTCAGCAATATAAAATTCATTTTTACAGATTTGAGCAAGAATCTGCCTAGCACTGAGGGAGGAAGGTGTTCAGTACATGAAAATATTTATCAGGTTGCTCTGTCACTCCATTTTCCTCTCCTGATGCTCTGCAATCAATCATATACTGTATTCTTACAAAAGATATAACTCAAATAATGAGAATGCCCATGTTTCATATCTCCTTTTAGTCTCATAATGCAAAGCAACACTATTGCCATTTAGTGTTCTCTAAAATTAGATGCTTTCCCATGTATGTATATATGTATGTATGTGGGGGATTTGTGGAACTCTAGTGAAAACTATCTGGTGAACCTCAAGTTCTACTTCTAGAACAAATATTTTAGGCAACACAGTAACATAAAGAACAAATAGCCTTTGGGGAAACTATGCCCTTTAATAGGAATACCTATAAATCATGGTTAACTGTAAAGTAGTGATGGAGGATCTAATCTTATTTCCAAATGCTCTTTATATCCAGTTGATCAGGCAGGAGAAAGGAGCAAAGTCATCATAATCACCCACTATGTGTCATTTCCCTTTAAATTGGGTGTAATTCTAGAAGATTCCTTGGAAATGGCTATTGTTGGGTAGAGTGATGCAACTTTTCACCTATTTTTATTGCAGCACATTGTGCTCAAGCAGCAAGATTTTCATAACAGTAGAATTTGTACCATGTATGAGTAAGGTTAATTCACATTATCAGATGTTTTTTGTAGAGAATCCTTAAGACAAATAGTTTGGATTAACTGATCTGCTAATGATATGCCTTATTAATTAGCAAGTCTTCATTTTTAACATAATAAAAAGTACACAAAATTGCATGCTTCTATTTTAACTCTTTTTGAGTTTTTCTGACAGACAGAGAAACTGCTTTCCCATAACATCATTTGCTTATATGCAAAGCTTTCCAATTTTAACTAAGATTTCTTTGGATAACATCTCTAGAGGAAAATGTAGAGCACGTGTGTAATCCATGTGCCTCAAAATGATCTGATATTCAATACAGTAAATACTTCACTGTTAAATAAGGGTATAAAAAGCAATAATTTCATACAACCATATGTCCTAATTCTAACAGGAAGTGACCTTTTCCTAGACGGTAAATGTCTCTTAGCAAAGGTCATACAGCCATGTGACATGTTAAACATCTGTGGACACACAGAAAGCAAGCCAAACATCAAATACTAATTCATATTTTTCCATTCTTCAAATCCAGACTAGAACTGAGAAGAGACAGATTACTTGATCAATAGCAGCATATTGAATCTCACATTGGGCCTTTTAAAGTTTTTCATTGAGACCCATTTAAAAGGAATGGTTTGCTCTTCCTGGACTATGATCAGAGAATTCACTGAAAATACCTGGAGGAAAAGCCAAATATTTTCCCTATTTATTCATTTAAAAAAAAATGAAGATAATCATGGGCACTGCACTTACATTCTTCTTGACACCATAATGTTTCAGTTATGGGAAGCTGTTCATGTTAATACTTCCTTGCATCTAGGACTATTTTACATATCACAAAGACGCATGGTTTGCAAGCGCTTTCCAAGATGCCAAGTATTAAGCAAAAACAAATTAACCTCTCCCTCACCAGAATGTGTACAAATTATATGGATATTGGGAGCTCACTTGGAGATCAAAAGCTTCAAAACACTATAGCATCTTAGAGAACACTTAGAGGTGTTTTAAAACCAATTTGACCCAGTTTGAAATGCATTACTTTTTGCAAAGAATCCTGGAAGGCAACACTACCCATTTCATTTTTAAAAATCCCAAAGAGAAGTATTCCCTATATTTTGATGTATTAAGATCGACACCTTAATTCCTTGAAGACAAACATTGTTTGTGGGGAGCTTAGTTTTGGACTGAATCCTTGATGACCATTTGATCTTGAAACAATTGGATGTGAATTGACTGGAAACTGGGAAGGCAATTCACTTTTGCGTGATGAATTTAAGGAAGTGCTGGAGGTAAGGATAACACCAGGCTTAGCCAGTACTTTGTTTCTTTCAGCTGCAATAAATCCTTCCCTCAGTACAAGGGATTGGCGTGGGTGTCTAAATAGGACTCT
Organism: Rhabdophis nuchalis; assembly: GCA_039707465.1. Lineage (NCBI taxonomy): Eukaryota > Metazoa > Chordata > Lepidosauria > Squamata > Natricidae > Rhabdophis > Rhabdophis nuchalis. Next base: position 48,098,145 of record CM077645.1, read on the forward strand.
TGCACAGGGTAAACAGACCCATGCTCAGCATACGGTGTAGTCACAAAAATTGGAGTGGGGGTGGGAGTTGAAAAAACACCACACCGATTGTTTTCCCATCTCTTACTCTCCAGCCATCTCCTCGTTTATCTTCCAAGATAAGAGGCAGCAGAAGCAAAAGCACCCAGGTACAGTTGGATTCCCGCCTATCTTTAGGCGGGAGAAACATTCTGTAGCTGGGGGTTGCGAGAGCCACCTTAACAGCGGTCAGACTCAGCTGTCAGGCCGAGTGGGAAAGCGCTCGGGCTGAGGAGACAGCCGCTGCCAGCGGAGACGAGCTGAGTCTTGAGGGAGGAAGGAGGCTCCATAAAACGCTGCCCGTCTCTTTGCCCTGCTGGCTTTTGCCGACACCCCCCCCCCACCCCGCGAAGCCGCCTGGATGACTAACTAAAGCTAAAACTCCTGAGGTGAGTCTTGGGGTTTCGAAGCTGTCCGTCCGCCCCCTGGGCTGGTAGGTCTCCGTCCCCAATACAAGGAAGGAAGTGCGGGGGTGGGGGGGAGGAAGCCAGCCAGCGCCTGGCAACTTGACTGGTAGCGAAAGCCTCCCCTCACAAACGCGAATTGCCAATGGAGCTGCACGTGTGTGTTTTTTTGCGTCTGTGTGCTTTGGGCTCCAAACTGCCTGTTTATTTCATTGGCGCTCACATTGCAGACAAACGGAGCGGCTCCGGATGCTGGCTTCTTGTGGGGAGTTGGTCTGCGGTGGACCTGAAAGAAGGATGTAGCTGAAAGGCTGCCGCAGGATCTTTGGGAGGTTCGTCTTTCGTTTCACGGCAATTTAGTTTAATAGTCGTTGGGTTCTTTCCAGGGCAATGTGGGAAAGACACCTGATGCTGTTAAGATAACATGCATGTTGCCCCGCGTCGGAGTCTTCCGGGACGGAAAGAAGCGCTGGAAAGATGTGAAAGGGGGGGGGGGGGGGGAGAGGAGAGGAGGAGGAAAGAGAAACAAAAATAGACCCCTATCGAGTGTTCCAGTTTAGCGAGGCAGCAATCTACGCGGGACTGGGTTTTTGTTTTTAATGGGAAAACATTGTCGTTCACTGACCTGCTAGATCCCGAGGTTTTACCTGCTCGCTCCAGGGGCTAAAGTTTTTTTTTCCCCGCCTCTGGTTTTGTAATGTAAGAAGTACCGTATTCCAAGTCAGAAGAAAATCCTATCTGACTTCGTTTATGAACGTCACACGTGAGGCTAAGTGAGGCTTTTGTTAGAGATAGTCTGGGGATTAGGTTGCAAAAAAAAAGAATCCGTCTCTCTAGGAATCGGAGAACATAAATCTAACTCTGCTTTGCTAGTGTTAGCGAGATCTGCGGCACAAAAATGTAGAGCAGGTGAACAAGGTGGAGGGAATTATGCAAGTTGATAGTCTTCCAAATACATCAGGTGTGCAAATGGAAATGTGAAACATCCCTTAAAGGGCAACTTACATAATGCACTGTTCTATCAAACTGAGCAGATCCAGTCTGAATTCAGTATGTTGGTTTATTCTGCCCCCAGGACATGACTTAAGCTGCACCTCAGTTTATTTTCAGATCCTGCATGATAAATGTGGCTTTCAATTGGAAGTGTGCCTGTGATTTCTTAATTCACATGAAGCCATACAGTAGTCTGAATTATAACATGGTTTGTTTTTAGTGTTGTGATTTATTCAGTTTACTCATGGTTATAGGAGCCATGTTTTATAACAATATATGATCTTAATTATTCTGGTATTTTCCTGTGAATCAGCTTTATTAATCCCAGATTATTACAATTGGAGATTTAGATTTCAACATGAAGATAAAAGCACAGATTCCTGGACAAGTACGGATAGATTTTGCTGAAAGAAATGAATTCATACCTATTACCTCATTAACTTAGCTGATTCAATCTATTTAGTCCAGCAGTGTCTAGTCTGACAGCAAGCAAGGGGTTTTTGTAGCCTTTGCACTTTATCAAAACATCTAATAGACAGGTGAGCCATGGCATTCCTGTAGAGCTGAGAAACAAACATAGGCCAATAATTTAAATTCAGGACTTACCCATGAACGGTTTTTCAATATTGTTTTCTTCAACATGCTGTATTAAGTTTATGCTAACCATGACACAGATCAATTCAGCATAGCTGTCTGCTATATTTTGCATGTTACTTTGCGTCAAGAATTGATATAAAAGTAATGTGAATGTTTAACACTTTCTGCCTCAAAAATTAAGAAAAGCCAAATTTACCTTTTTTGTATAAAAGAGATGGCAAGCTACCATATTATACTCATCTACATCTACGCGGGAGTTAGTTCCATTGAATTCAGTGGGATTTGCAGCTAAGTGAGTATATGTAGGATTCTAGTCCTAAAATCGTAATAAATAACACCAACTAAAATGAGATCTTGGAAAACAGTGTTATTATGCAAAATACTACAGTATACCATGGAATGTCTTTATAAAGGAGGTTAGGTGCTAGTCCTGTTCCCGTTTACCTGTCACCATGCTCCATTGAAGACAGTTGAAATTCCATATAAACATAGTCATTTGTTTTTGAGTCTGTAATTACTTTTGAACAGATAAATGTTTTTTTTTACTTGAAACACAATCACTATGCAATGCTGTCCATCCTAGTAATATTTCCATTCTCAAGTTTTTAAGACACTTAATGGAACAAAACATGGGGAAGCCTGTTTTGTACACTTTGCTTGTGTGTGCCAATGATAACTATGAAAATAGTACCATTTGTGTTTGTATAAATGAAATCTTACAGTACACCTAAATTCAGAAGGGCTTCCCAAATTATGAAACAAAATAATGATTTCCGTCCAGTACCTTATTTGTGGTTTCTCATAGATTAAGCAACTACAGATTAAACCACTAAGAAAAGGCTTATAATTGTTTGGGACAACAAAACACTAACATTGTAGTGCTACTTTTTAAGATTAAGTTCCATTTTAGTCAAGATATTTGAGTGGGGGGAAAAATACATTATGCAACGCATGTTGGTATTTTGGATCTCTTGTCAAAAGCTTTATTATTGTTATTGTTATTTTAGTTTGGCAGTTTAATTTTCAGCCTCAATATTTGGCTTGGTAGTTAAACTAGATTTTTCTCCTTCATTAATGAAAGAAATCAAAGGACAAGCCCATCAATAGGGCGTCTTTTAGTTACATTAATTTTTAAAGGCATGGTAGAAGTTTGATTTTTAAAGAATTATTTATTAACATATGCATTGCCTTTCTTCAGAAAAAGAAGATTATATATATAATGTCACCCCCTTTAATGGTCACATTATTGGAGTTAGGTTCAGAAGTAGCAGATGGCTCAGGGTCACCCAGTGAACCTAGCCTCTCAAATCATCGTCTACCATTCTGCAAATTTTTGTAAATAGAAATGTGAATAATTGTTACATAATCAGACACTGCCTGATCATTTTTAATCAAGGATAGCAGGTGAATGAAAGTGCAAGGTCTTTATTGGATCTTATGAACAGTACGTTTTCTTTCTAGCATGTCCATGTTTCTTTACAATAACATAGAAAGTATTATAAATACCAATGCAGCATGAATCCCAGTGTTATGGAGTGATATGCTATGACCGGTTTGGAATAAGGACAGCTGTTATTATAGTAGTCCATTGCCAGCAGCTAAAAGCTTGGAAAATTGAAGAGAATTTTCAGTTGTTGCATTAATTATATATGAAAACAGCCCAGTGACTCACAATACATGCATATCTCTTTCTTTTAGAAAAAGCAAATGGTATCAATGTAAAGATCTTAACTTACATTTCAAATGATAACAAAAGTTTCATGGAATGTCATTCAGGAAAGATTTAAGAACCAGCATCTTCCTTCCCCAGCTAACTATTCATTGTGGAAAAGGGTTTGCTAGAGAGGTTAGGCGTAATACCATGAACACACAAGGGTTGCACACAAAGGACTTACGCCACCCATCCTTCTTTCTTATAGCCTAATAAAATAACAAATAGTTCAAATGAAATAATCACATTATTATTTTTTTAATTTTGAAAGAGCTTAAATCTATCTAAGATATAAATAGATCAACATATGTTTCTCAGGGCAGCTCCATGGGAAACCTGAGAGGTAACTATATATTTATGTTATCCATTTATATTATGTTAGTCTTTGTAGAGATTTTCCTGTAGCAGATATATGGAATAGCAGGAACCAAGAGGGCGAATGCACTTTTCATGGGAATTCCCCAAAGGAGATTGTCCTTTGCCTCTTTTATGCTGGGCTACAAATCAACTGGTGTTGACCAGGTTGCACCAATTCAACAAGGCCCATTTCCTGTGGTGATGACAAACTTGGATTCTTTGTATTATTGAAACTCCATTTCTATTGTTTTAAAATTTCATATGCCGTATGAAGGGATATTTTAGGCACCAGTTACTGGAGTGAAGCCTATCTCGCCCTGTATTCCAAGACATTGACATCATTAAACTCCTGACCAAGTTCTAATGCTCTTGGGAAACAGAAATATGCAAGTGCAAAAGGAATCTCCATTTACAAGAAACTGAAGTAAATAATTCTAGATCATTTAGTAATACAGACAGGGCTCTCCAATACAGGGGTCCCCAACCTTTTTGGCACCAGGAACCGGTTTCATGTAAAAAAATTCCGTGGACTGGTGGGAGCCTCCAGCGGGTGAGTCGAGTCACGTGGGCGGCACGCGTGTTCGGTGGTCACGTGGAACCCGAGGCGGGGTGGGTGGTGCCCCGAACCCCCCCAATGCAGGCCGTTGCCCCAGTCCTGCCCCAGGGAGCACCCCGGCCAGCTGCCAGGATAGCGGAGCGTTTGCTACGCTTTCCTAAGAGTTGCGCTACGCTCTCCGCCGCTCACGCCGGCCCGGTTACTATCAAGCCACGGACCAGCACCGGTCCACGGCCCGGAGGTTGGGGACCCCTGCTCCAATAGATTCAGTAGCGATTATCTGGGAAAGAGGTGCTGCTGCTGTAGCCCAGAGGTGGAGCTCTCGCCTCCCAATCAGGAGGTTGTGAGTTCAATCCTAGGTAGAGGCAGGTGTAGGGTCTCTTGCTTGGGCAGGGGGACTGGATGACCTGCAAGGTCATTAACTCTGTTAATCTGTTATCTCTGTTATCTCCTTGTTCAGGTAATCCTTATGCAAAAAGTATGTGCTGATATATGTATTGCTATCTCATTTTTAATACCAGTGAGATTTTATTGATAGGAATACATTAATACTAAGAGCAAAAACATTATTGCCAAACATAGATTTTGTCTTAACATAGGCATACTCACTTTCACCTGCCTTGCCTTCTTCAGAAGTGTTGGCCATCCATTTTCATCCAAGTGGATAAGGATAAATGTATATTTTTAAAAGTGTCTCTCAGATCTGATGATAGACTAGCAATTATTTAGGGAGGTGAGGTGAATGGGAATAGCAGTTGTGTATTCCATGTGATAATAGCCTCATGAATAAATACTAGAAGTTGTCAAATAGATGTTTTTCTTCAAACATTGGTGTTACTAACATCTGCATTCATTAAAAAAATTAAAATAAAATCGCCCTGAAATTGCTGTGAATATTTTGAGCAAGAATTTATCGGGATATTTGCTTAAGAGGGAAAAGCCCAGACACAAAACTGAACACTTCCCTTCCTTGACATAGAGTATTATCTGAATCCAGACATGGATTCAAGTCTATTGTAATTTTTGGCAATGGCCTAGATTCTCCTCTGTATAGACAGAACGATTGAGGATGGGCCTTACACCACGGATCAGCATGTTTAGGCATCTATCAAAGGTACTTTTTTTTGTAAGGGGAAGAACTCTTACAGTATCCCTTCTTTTCAGCATTGTTCTTGCCTCCTTTAAAATCAAGCACTTGTGGTAGTAATTAGGAAAACTATTGGTACCACAGCAGGCTTGTTCATAGGATATTTACCTGACCAGCAATCAAGTCATAGAAATGTTAGGGAAGAGGACTAGCTAATAAGAATAGCTGGTAACAGTGGTCGAGATACTGATGAGCAACTTGAGGCCCTAAGCTGTATGTAGCACTGATACCCTTTTTTGCACTTCCCAGAATCACTTCTGATCCCAGCTGCTAAAGACTGGTGCCATAGTCTCCTGGCACCAGTCTTTTGTAGGCAACAAAATTTCATTTTAATATATGCCGATTAGTGTACAAGTGTACAAGTCTAGCATTTTGAAATAGGAAACACTGGAAAACTATAATGCCAGCTTTTTGGGGATGGGGGAGGGAAAGAATAAAGAAAAATACCAAATTCTTCCCAAAAGCGTTTGTGTGCCTTTGGCCAGGCAAACAATATTATATGGAGTCCCAGTCATCAAAAGAGTGCCCAATCCAGAATTAAGAATCAGGAATAAATAGCATTACTTGACATTTTGTATGATACTAGACCAGTGATGGTGAACCTTTTTGTAAATGCGTGCCAAAATTGTGCGTGGGTATGCAATAGCACGCATGTGAGTGTCCCACACCCACAATGCAATGAGCCCTGCCCACCTGTGCATTCATGCACGACCCACACACATGACCCCCAAGGGGGGAAATTTTGCCCTCTCCTGGATTCAGGAAAGCCTCCAGAGCCTGGGGAAGGCAAAAAATGGGCCCAAAGTGACATCAATTAGAGGTCGAAATTATTGATGAGCTGATCAAGAAAATTCAATTGTACTGCTGGTGTTAATAGAGCAGTATTTTCCTCTGGCATGTTATATAGATTTTTAAAAATCTATAGGAAAATGTTCCAGTAATGTCCCCTAACATTGTCACTATTGTATATCTTCTCCCAATTATATACTGGGACTGTTAACATAAACATAAAACATGCAATTTGCCATGTTTTCATTCTTTATCAGACATTATCTGTCATTATCAGTCCTTTTAAATGTAAATTCAGCCATTCTAAATGCCCTTTTAAAGTAATTACAATAGTGCTTGACTTAAAAACAATCCTTTAGCAATGTTTGGACAGTAGTGTATGTAGTTCAAAGTTACAATGGCACTGAAAAAGTGGCTTACAACCAGTCCTCCCGCAACTGTCGTAGTATCCTCATAGCCATGTGATCAAATCCAGGCTCTTGGCACACAGCATGTATTTACAATGGTTGCAGCATTTCAGGTTCACATAATCACCATTCACAACTGTCCCAGCTGATTTCTGACAAGCAAAGTCAATGTGGGAAGCCAGATTCACTTAATGACCACATGATTCACTTAGGAACTGCAGTGATTTGCTTAACCATGGCAAAAAAGATCATAAAACCAGATGTCACTCACTTAACTAGCAACAATTACAATAAGTCAAGGACTATCTATACATATGCACATATCAATAGTAGTTTCTTATTTTAAAGGTACTTTGACTTTTATTGTATTTCTGTGCATTGCTGTCTGGGAAAAAGCAAGACTATTTGTGTGAAGATTAAGGGAGCACAATGCTCACATTCATACCGGTTCCCTAATGGTGAAAAAACAAAAACAAAATGGAGACTGTACACATGCGCGCGCACGCACACGACTTTTAATGTGACCAGGTGAAACCCAGCTGCTCTCTTTGTCTAATCCCCTCAGAGCCAAAGTGACCTTCCTGTAATCCCATCAAACCATCAAAGAAAAGAAACATCCTCACCAAATAGTACAGGCCAAAGACAGCCCTATTTTCAACATAGAAAAATCACAACCTTCCATTATCTATTTGTGGATGACTTCAACATTGTATCTCCTCAACAACAAACTTTGGGGCTCTGCTGTCCTCCTTAAAGGCCTTTTTGCTTAGCAATAGAACGCATTCTGGGTACACTGGCAAGGATCTACCCAGTTCCCCAAACAGAGCAGCCAATCAGATCCCCAGGTTTTCCTGCCTCCTAGTCCTTTCCCATTGTTCAAGGTCTCCCTTGTTAAAACAGATGGCCAATAATCATTGCAATAAACATAGTTTTCCTCAGTGTTGTGGTCTTATTGTGGCAAAATGAGTCTTGGTGGCACAATGGTTAGAGGGCAGTACTGCAGGCTTCTTCTGCTGACTGCCGGCTCCCTGCAATTTGGCAGTTCAAGGTTGACTCAGCTTTCCATGCTTCTGAGATGGGTAAAATGAGGACTCAGATTGTTGGGGGCAAACCAGTTAGAGAGGGCTTTAAAGCACTGCAAAGTGGTATATAAGTTCTAAGTGCTTTTGCTATGGCTAAAATTCCAGACCAGGCTAAACATTATTTTAAAGTAATTATATCTACAAATATGCAACCATCAAAAGCAGTTTTATATTTTAAGGGTACTTTGATTTTGATTGATTGTGCATGTGCATGCACACATTTCTGTCCAGGAAAAAGCAAGAATATCTGTTTGATACCAACTTTGATGTAAGGTTTCCTGGGAGCAGAATGTGTTCTTTCGCTCAGGACAAGATCCATGAATAATTCTCTTACATCTTTAGTCAAAATAAGGCATAAGCAATCCATTGCTTCATCTGGAAGAGCTGACAGTAGAGGAGATTCATACTTAATAAAAGCCAAGATTAGAAAGCCAAGAAGACAAGGACATAACTGGTCCTGCTGAATGTGAAGGAAAAGTCTAATTCAGGTAAACATATCTGAACATATGGGGAAAATTCATACCAAATGAATGCAGAAGTATGCATTTAGCCTTGGCTGTGATATTGCACCCTTCTTCCAAACCACCTTTCTGCAAAGATCTGAACAATCAAAGTTCTATTTTGTTGGAGAACATCTGTAGCAGAAAATATTGGTCTTTATGAAAGTTTATCAAGAAGTCTGCAATCTAAACAAGCAGCCCTTTAGTTTCTACATTGCTTCTTTGAGCAGTGTGCAAACAGTGATACAATGCTCAACTGTTTAGTTATGCATGTTTAAGCATGGTCACTAAACATTTAACACAATCTGAATCCTGGCAGGGATGGGGTGACCGAAGAAACTTGGTTTCCATGGAAACTAAAAAGTTAGCACATCTCTACTATTCCTCTGATTCACAAACAGATTAGAGGGTGACTTCAAGAGAGAAATCACAAGAAACTAGGACAGGAGATATTGCAGAGGGATCAGACAAAAGTGCTGAGTTTGGAACTGAATTGCCAAAGGACTTGGGGGAGGAAATAAATTGCTTTACTTTGTGGATTTGTTTTAAGCAGAAAAAGAATTCAACAGATACCTTTATTTTGTTGTTATATATAGCTAACGATAAAATGTTCTGAAAGTTATAGTTCTTTAGGAATATCTTTATATCTTTTTAACTGCTGACTTTTAAAATGTTTTCTAGACATAAATTGTGACCTTTTTCACCTTTTTTAACTTTCTAATTGGATTCCCACTGTGTCCAGAATGCTGAGGTGAACAAGGAAGCTTGCAAAAGTTTAATCTTATTTTATATTGTATTATATTGTGGTTTTATATGTATTTTAAATTCCCTGTGCCCCGCCTCGAGTCCCTTCGGGGAGAGAGAGCAGGTTATAAATTAACATTTATTATTATTTATTATTATTATTATTATTAAAAAAGAAATATTTTAGTGGAGGCCACCAAGAAAAATTGTATAGACAATAAGGCAGTTCTGAAGAAGTTACACATACATATTCTCCTATCACTGGATTACTATACCCCTATTACAACTCAGGATAAGAAAACCAAAGAAAGAATAGCAAGAACAGTACTTGAAATACAGTCAGCGATTTACTTTTATTTATTACATTTATATCCCGCAAAATGACTCTGGGTGGTTTACAGTTACATAATATAGTATATACCGGTATGTTCATTCTTGCTTCTGAGGTTTGCTGTATTTTTATGCCCAAAACGCATGGACTTACCTGGATCAGGGAGGGGTTAGCATGTCATAGAAGACAAATCCATAACTGGCTTAGGGGTTAGTTTTAGCCCTGGCTTTGGAGGGATTTTCCACTGTGAACCCAGAGCTTAAGCAGACCCACAAAAGCAAGATCATTCTAGAAATTCTATCTCTTGTGCTCCTTTTATTTTTCACCTCCCAATATGGCCACAAAAGGGGAGGTGAGTGAATGAAACCTAAAGTCTCCTTTAACTTAGTTTGTGATGGTGCTGATCCTGATTGGGTCACCACAACTTTGTCTTTTTATTTTTTCGAACATAAAAAAGCAGCCAAAAGTAACAATTTCCTAGTCATCCTTACAACGGTTAGGATGACATCCAAGGTTGCTTTCCCATTTGACCACAGTTCCCGTAGCCACGGGATGCAGGTTGTTTTTTTAAGAGTAGCAGTAACTGATCAGTTGGGTCATCCAAATCTAGTCAGGGAGCCATAAACTCGCAATACATAAAGCAGAGGTGTTCTACCTTGGCAACTTTAAGACTTGTGAACTTCAACTCCCAGATCTCCCTAGCAAATTTTAAAGTTGCCAAAGTTGGACACCAGTGCTGTAGACTAAAATGTGCTTAGTTAATTTGCGGCTCAATGTATTGTGAAAACACAGCTGCAGAATTAAATAACCCTGCGCATAGGGATTTAAATACCAAAACAGAATGGATCTTGCAGGCTTCCATATAAAAATTTATTGCTTTTTATCCTGAGCTATCTTCATTTCTGCTGCATCACATAGGAGAAGAATATATTAAGAGTAAGAAGAATATAATATTATTTGACTTGTAAATCTTTGATGACTTACTACGGATACATCCTCAGAACTACTAGATTCAGACTTATCTTCTGCCCACTGACCTGATCATAAAGAAAGTTTTATAAAGTCCTTACTAATCTCATGTTCTGCAGCCAGGGGCACCACAAAGTGTTATTTGGAATGAACTGCAACAGTCATAAATAATATTTCATTGCTAACATCTCACCCCCTTTCTCTTGATTATGAAAATCCCTGCTACATTGTCATCCTGCAATATCATGACTGGGCTGAGAAATTGAAACCAGAATTAAAACATTTCCAAAATAGCCTAATCTCAGGGGCTTTCCTTCTGTTTGCTCATCTTATGAAAAGCTGCCTTCTGTATTACATCATAAAGTCTATAAAGAATTCTGGCAACAAACATGGAGCTTATCAAAGAAAAATCCTTCCTATTAGTCTGAACTTATGCTCTATGAAAAAAATCCCTTGTAGCTTGACCAATAAATTGTCTGGAACACACAAGCACATTATAGGCCACAATAGAATATAATGTCAAACCCTTACATCTATTTATCACAGTTAAAATAAAATAGAAAAGAGTGATTTTTTGCTGTGGCTGGGTTTAATAATAGGTGAGGAAATATAGGTAATATTACAGGAAGTCTTTCAACTTAATTGTTATTTTATTAATATGTTATTAATGTTTTGCTGTAGCATTATGTAAACTAATATTAACATACAAGCAACCTATTTTATTTATTTTATTTTATTAATCAGATTTCTATACCGCCCTATCTCCCTGGTGGGACTCAGGGCGGTGCACAGAAAGAATAAAAACACCCATAACACATAATCACAGTATAAAATAGAATTAAATTAGTAAGTCTGTGCTAAAAAGTAATTACAATGAGCTGTATTTCTATCACTCATTGAACCAGAAAAGTGGTTCACAATCTAGAATAACTAAATCAAAAATAAGCAAACAACATGTAATTTTAAATATGTTCTATAAATTGGGTCATCATGTTAAACCATAATGTGGATTGTTTATTCACTTTAGTATGTTATAGAATCCAGTCGTTGTGATTCATTAAAGTTTATGATTTAGTATGTAGGCTGGATTAAGAAATCACAGGATTGTTTTATCCAGAATTTGTTCAACAAAACTACAATGACTAGGTTTATATAGTACCCTGGCTGGGATCATATGATATGTTGAGTCATATGATGTGTTAACTAACATGTATACACCAATATCTGACCCTCGTAATCTTTTGGGTTTACTAGTGTCTTGAGTTTACCATGGAATTTCAGCCATCAAATACTATTATCTGGGGCAACAGGAACTAAAATTAGTTATCATGATTAGCTTTAGGTTATATATCCCAGTTTGGTAAATCTAAATGGTTGTCCTTCAACCATGCTAAGCCTTATATAAATCTGATTCAGGTTGATGAACCACATTCAACAGAGGTAAGATGTGTGACCTTATTAATATTTGATGATTTGTAAATTGTGGTTAGTGTTTTTCTTACCCTGATTACCCAGTAAGCCATGGTTAATTGTGTGAACACAGCCAGTATGAAGTGTCACCCAAATGTAACGGATCTATCAATATATACATCAAGAATATATTGCATTTCTGCCATCTATGTATGGAGCTTAAGTGTGCGAAACCGATACATACTAAGGCAATAGAGTTTTTTTGAGATGTTCCTTTAAGACAAGGCCTCAAGGATACAAATTTCAGTTATAGTACTTCAGAGTACATTACAGCAAGTGCTTTAAAGCACTGTATGAAATATAAAACGGTGCTTTCTTGATTATTCATTCCACTTCTAAGTAAGCTAATAAAGGACCTGCTGACAGAAAAGTTTCACCAGCTGATAACTTAGCCAGGGGATACCTTAATCCAAAACCAACTTGTTTGAAACCTAGAATATGTAAAGTAGAATTGGTCTACTTTACACTCAGAGCCTCCAAAAAAAATCACCTATATTGTATATGTTTTCCTTGCTGATCTCTGGTAGAGCATTTACTTTTTGGAATAAATCATAAGTAAACTGGTGTTAACTGCAGATCTTGAAAAGATGCTTTTTCCAAAAGACTGGACTTTCTTGTTTGTTTGTTTTTAAATGTTTAATTTCTCATCCAAGAAACTTCTTCAGTTCTAATTGACTGGAATGGAAGGGTTTATATTCTTTGCAGTCATATGGTCATTAACACTCAAGAGTAGTGAAGCACTTGGGGTTGATCTATATCAGGGATGCCAAACTGGTGGCCCATGGGCTGGACGCATCATGCGCGAGCCATGCCATGAAAAACAGCATGTGATGGCAATGTGATGCTACGAGTTTGACACCTGTGATCTATAATCTTCAAAATCACGTGAATCAAAGTGCAGGGTGTGTTACCTTCTTGGGGCTACTGAAAGGATTGCGTTGTAGATAGGTGGTATCATATCTCTTCCCCTCAATTAAGGGAGGGCAGATCAATTTTAACATGGATGGCCTTTTTGACTCCTCTTTCAAACTAGTGGTCCTCTCTGTCCAGAATGTGAATTTGGTCTTTTCAAAAGAGTGACCTTTGCCTTTCAGATGCAGCTGGACTTCTGAATCCTCTCCTGATGAGTTTTTTCTCCTGTGTTGTGCCATGCATTTGTTGTTATTTTGTTTCCCTGATGTACAGGTCTGCATATGCCTCACTGCAATGAATATGCCACATTGCTCAGTTTGTGCCTGGGTGTTTTGTCCTTGGGTTTAAAGCGTGCCTCTATATTGTATTAACTGAAAATCCTTCTGAGCTTTTCAGATATTCCTGCAATGTATGGAATGACATTGCTATGATGATTGTTCTCTTCTCTGTCTGTTATGAAGGAGCTCCTGCTGGATCTGCCTGCGGATTTGACATTAGGTAGTTAGGATACCTAAATGTTCTGAGGGCTTCCTGATAGCAAACCTTCAGCCTGGTAGTGTAGGGTTCTGACTATTCCCAGTTGGTGCTCCAGTGGGCAATGAAAATTAAAATGTAAGTACTGATCTATGTCTATAGGTTTTCTGTATACTTCAGTATTCAGGCTTCTGTCTTCTTTAATGCACACTGCACAGTCTAGGAAGGCCGGACTATTTCTCTTAATATCTTCCTGTGTGAGTTAATGTTGCTGTCCATAGAGTTGGTGTGTTTGGTGAAGGCTTCCACTTCCTGTGTTTTAATTTTGACTCAAGTTTCATCCACATATCTATACCAGTGAGAGGGTGGAATTCCTATGAAGGAGTTTAGGGCTTTAGGTTTATAATGTGAACTCAATTTTGAAAAGGGGGCTTCTCTTAAAAAGTATCTAGAAGATCCAGCTGGTCCAGAATACATCAATGTAGGTGGTTTGGGGTGTACCTACATAGGCATATGGCACATCTCTGCTCTGCAAGCTGTATTGGCTCCCAGTGTGCATCCAGACACAATTCAAGGCATTGGTGGTCATCTATAAAGTCCTTCATTGTTATTTGTAGGATTTTCTTTGTCCATTAGTTACTACCAGCCCTATAAGACCCAACAGAAGGAACATGCTATGGTCCTCTCCACCAAGGAATGCTATTTGTCAGGACCTAGGAAGAGGCCTTTTTTGTTACAGGACTTCTGGAACATCATGGCCTCCAGGATCCATCTCCAGTTATTCTGTTGGCTTTCCAGAAAGCCTTAAAAACATGATTCTGTTCTTGAGTGTGTGAGCTTCTGACACAGATATTTTTGTAGTGTTGTTGTTGTTGTTTTTCTCAGCTGCCATCCTATGAATATTTATTATTGTTGTGAGGTTTTTTGCTGTTGTTATTGTTGATGACTTGCTTTGTAATTGGTTTTTAAGTTTTAAATTTTGTTAGTCATCCAGAATCCCTGAAATAGGTATTTTAATAGATATAAATTGAGTAAATAACGGAAAATTTTAGAACACACAGCTTTCCTAGAAAGCTTATTACTAGTACAAAGATAAGGAAGCATTTTTCCACCTCTATATTTAGGTTTGCAAGTGGGGTAAAAGCTTAACGGTTATGAAAGCATAAAAATGGGAAATTGGCATCAATACCTTAACTATAAAAGCATCTTGGCCAGGAACTAGAGCACTATCAGAATATTAACTAAAAGTGGATTTTATCTGTTGATCTGCTTTTATTTATAATCCATCAGAATAGTCTATATAGTCTATATAGACTATAGAATAGTCTGTATAGAATAGTCTGTATAGAATAGTCTGTATAGAATAGTCTGTATACATCAGAATAGTCTATATAGTCTTAAGCTCTCATAGAAAAGAGGTAGGAGTGTTATCGTCTGCACTGCCCCTCACCCCAACCTATGGGTTTTGCATGACATCTATTTCATCTCACCCACTTTCAGTGTATCTAGTCATGGTTCTTAGTATTTAATTTAGGAATTAGATATTCATCTTATAATGAAGAGAAATGACCATTTGAAGTGCTTGTTAAAATCTAGATCCCTCTACCAATCATTTTAAATTCCTTTCATAGAGCTTCCTATTAAAAGCTTTCTCATTCTTGTTTTTAACATAGCTCTTCTGAGAAAATCTGGGTTTTCCCAACTGCTCATTATCTGCTGGGCCTGTCTTCTATCACCTCTACCTTACTTGCTTTATACAGCCTCATTAAACCCTCCGAGTAGGATTTCTCATGTTCAATTCAGCATCTAAAATGCCGTGGGTACTTAATTATATCTTGAAGAGTAGTTGTAGTGTCATTAATGTCCTTTCTGAGAATTGCAGTTAGAAGGAAACTCTGGCCTAGGCAGCAAAATGCCAGGTTAATAATACCATTTTATATAGTACCTGTGGAGTGTCCAAAGCATCACCTCAGATTCATTATATTTAATAATACCTTTCAAGAGGGATTGTAAGAAAGGTCAGTTTTATTATCCTTTCCTAACACAGATGAGGAGTTGAGTCTAGCTGAGGTTGATCTGATTAAGATTTAATCAGCCATTAAGTGCAAGCTGAAGCAAATCTGAACCCCAGCTCTTATAGCTTATTTTTTTTTAAATATTCATATCCCATATTTAGTATTTTTACCTATAACTCAAGGCAGTGAACATAGCCAACATACCTTCCTCCTCCTATTGTTCCTACAACAACAATGCTATGAGATAGGATGGGCTGAGAGAGAATAACTGGCCCAAAGTCACCCAGCTGGCTTCCATGGTTAAGAGGGAGCTTGAATTCAAGGTCTCCTGCTTTCTAGTCCAAAGTGGCTCTTATTCAAGTGCTTTGGCTGCAGTTGTCAATATCAACCCGCTAGGAAGTGCCCATAATTTAAAACTGAATCATACTGTCATATTTCAGGTTTTGTCTTAAACTAGATAGTTTTTAATTTTATTTTACTCAAGATAAGGTATGACTCCATTTGATGGCATTTTTATTAACAGCCCACTTCGAGAAAACAAATCTCAAGTAGTTGTTATTCTATGGATCCTCCTCTAGGATGCACAAGAAATCCTAGAGACAATGCACTATTCTGCAACTAAAATATCCAACCCCCCCCCCCCCGACCTTCGCACTATCTCGGACCTCCGCCTCTTCCGCCAACGTCTTAAGACGTATTTATTTCAACAAGCCGGCCTAGGATAGCCCCCCGTTTCTGACTTTTAAAAAATAAATTATAATTTGGGAAGGTTTTTAACATGGGTTTTAGCACGGGTTAACTAATTTAATATATTTTAAATTGATATTTATTGTATTTTGTGGTTTTAATAATGCCTGTGCGCCGCCCTGGGTCCTAACAAGGAGAAGGGTGGGGTATAAATTTAATAAAATAAAATAAATAAATAAAGATGCCTGGTGTGCAGGTGATCATACCAGCACTTTATAACAATAGCAAATATCAGAATCACTGAGACAATTCATTGTGATATCAAACAACCTGTACAGGTCCAGAGTTCAGCTTTGCAGGACCATGGACAGATCACAAGGTGCTAGAAACTTGCTTCAGTGGTCTTGAAGATGCCTTCTAACAACCTTCTGCAATTTGGTAACCTGCAGATATATTGGGGAACAATTCAAAATATTCATCCCACTGAGACAATGTTGAGCTAGTGCATTAAGTATCCATGTCCTTGCTAACTTTCCCAATGTCCAGCCTAACGGATGAAGTACTGAAAATCCTTATATATACAATCTTCAGGCCTCAAATGTAACATCTTTGTACTGTTTTCTTTGTTTTCCATCAAGCATGTCCTCTAAACCAATAAGCAGACACTGACAACAAGTCTGACATGATGGGAATTTTTCCTCAAATAGGATATGCTCAAAGAAAACGTTATGTAGGATCTGGTCAGGAGTGTTGAAGCCCTGGCCATCAGTCACAGCTTTGAAAGCAGGAATTAATTCTTTGTCTAATGAGTGTGGATGAGAGGATGCAACTAACTGAATTGTATCCACACTTTTGCTATAATTCAGGACTTGGTTATAAAACCAAATCTATATAAATGGTTATCTCCATATGTGTACTAAACATGTAGAGAATATTGTTAGGATCATTATAGTAGATTATATTCAATATTATACATCCCGCTGTGCCTGTCAAATTCCATACAATATCTAAAAAGGGAGTATATGCAGTGCTGTTCTTATAGAATTGGAAATCAAATCATTCTATATTTCCCATTGTATGGAAGTGCTGGGCACATTCAGATTAGAATGTTGTTTTTTTAAATGTGAATGAAAATGTCTCTAAAATTAGAAGACTTCTAAAAATTATAAAACATCTAAATCTATTTTTCTGAAAGAAACTCATTCTACCAATTCAAAAATTAATGTATTTTCTTAAGTCTATAATATTGAGTCAAATTTGCTGAAAGAAGAGTCACACTTACTCAAAGAGTGAAATCTCATATCTTTCTTCCAGAAAATTGTCCACAATAGTCCCTGAACTCTTGAGACACCTGCTTATATTATTCATTTTCAAAAACAATTTGTGCAGATGAAATTTTAGATTGTGATAAAAGAGTATTTGAATTAGGCTAAAATAGTGGCAGGAGGCAGTTAAAGAAATCTTTGAACTTCTCTTGCAATTGCTGTTAGCTCTAGAAAAAATATAAGCACCCTTTTTCCATATTGCAGTCCTGGGATTTAGGTTGGGGTTTGGAGCAGTACAGTGGCACTATGGGAATCCACCAGTTCTTTACATGCTATTCTGCAACTTAAAACCATTTGCTGTATTTTGTGGCAATGCATTTTCCAATTTTCCTAGTATATATTGCTGCATAACAGAATTATTCATCCTCCTCTGCCTTTAGAAGCTTTATTTGAGTAGGCAATAAAAACATCTTTAGTGCAAAACGCAAAAAATGCAAAGGTATAATCACAGGGAACATAATTCCTTTGAATCAGAGATCTAGTTGCTGAAGAATAATGGCAGGAGGGCAGCTATTAGAAATAAGAATTCATATCTGAGTGGACAAAGATCATTAGTTTGTAATATAGTTCTGCTAATGCTGCCTTCTAATTCAATCTTGCATCTCATCATCATAATGACTAGCCATCTAAAATTAATTTGGCTCTTACAGTATAGTGGTTTATCCTGGTCTCCTAAATATCAGAGAGATAATGTAACTGAATGGAGAAGAGGAGAGATTCACTAAGAGCATTTAAACATTTTTTGTTTAAGTTGTAAAAACAGTAAATGTTCTCAGTCTGTGCAGCATTTATGCCCGATTACTGTCATGTGATTACTGTCACTACAAATCAAAAAGCCAAACTAATGCAAATTTGAATTGCTTTATTGGCATGTCTTAATAGTCAGGAATAATGTAATTAGAGAAGCACATAACACATAGAAGGTTCAAAAGAGTCATAATCTGCTAGCAAGCATAAAGGATAAACAGAAAAGTTGTGTGTAATGGTGTAGAGCAGACTGTCAAACTCTTGGCCCGCAGGCTGGATGTGTCACACACTGCCTACACCCAATTTAGCAAAGGGGGTGGGGGAGTCCCAATACATAACATGACACCCCTGTGATGACACAAGTTTGATACCCCTGAGGGCGTTTTACCAGGTTCGCCTGGTTCGCCAATTGCGCCCCCTATTGGATCGGGACGCCCTTCGCACAGTCACTCATGCCCTCGTGACATCCCGACTGGACTACTGTAACTCTCTCTACATGGGGCTCCCCTTGAGGTGCACCCGGAGGCTTCAGTTAGTTCAGAATGCAGCCGCGCGAGCAATTATGGGGACCACCAGGTTTACCCACGTTACACCGCTCTTGCGCGAGCTGCACTGGCTACCTGTCGTCTTCCGGGTGTGCTTCAAGGTGCTAATTATCATCTTCAAAGCGCTCCATGGCTCGGGACCTAGCTATCTGCGAGATCGGATCCTGCCCCATACATCCTCACGACCGATTCGCTCCCACAGAGAGGGACTTCTCCGGGTGCCGTCCACTAGACTTTGTCAGGGGGCGACGCCCAGGGGAAGGGCTCTCTCTGTGGCGGGCCCGGCCCTCTGGAACGACCTTCCCCCTGACATCAGAACGACCACTGACCTCCGCCCCTTTCCGTACGAAATTGAAGACCTATTTCTTTCGACTGGCCGGCCTTGAATAATTCTCTCTGTCTATTGATTCCAAATGCATTTTAATGGGTTCTTAATCATTTTTAGCAGGGGTAACATTGTTTAATTATGTTTTAAAGTATGTATTTTGTATTTATTGTATATTGTTTTTAGTTTCTCCTGTGCACCGCCCCGGGTCCCTGTGGGGAGAGGGTGCGGTTAATAAATCCGAATTTGATTTTTTTTTTATTTTGGTGTAGAGTTTGAAGACCAACCAGAAAATTTTAGTAGCCAGGCTGAATATCAAACCTAGGTTGTGAATGGAAAACAATAAAAGTAGCAGGCAGTTGGAGACGAACAGCCTGGAGGCTGCTTTTATATAGACCCAGCTGCCGTTGTGGTTTGATGAAGGATTTGCAGCCTTCTCCTGCCTAGGGAATATGCTAATTGCCTCTACTCAGCCCTTTGTAGTTGCCAGTGGGTTCCGATTTAGGTGCCCTGCCAGCATGGTGCCTCATTATCTGAACTGGGTTTCACCTGCTCAGGTTTATTGTCTCTTGGAACTTCGTGATTGCCTGCTAGCTCTGCAGGCTGGTAGTCTGGTTTGCTGTTTAATTTCACGTTCTGCAGATGAGACCATAACCCTTACAATTCAAATTAAGGGAAATTCCTTCCCTGCATGAAACTTCCTTTACCTTGCTTGGATCTATGCAAATAGCCTTTTCATAGCAAATGAGTTAACCTGACATTAAATGGACGGATACTCACACGTGCCTTCAACTCCATAATTTATTTTGTAATAATGCATTGCATGAGTAGAGAGTGGATTGGATCAGTTGAAATGACTTTAATTTCAAAAATTGGAAGAAGGCCCAAAGACCCTACATCACCCGAGGGTTTTATATGAATGACTTCCTCTTCTATACTTCCAAATAGAATTTAATGATTTTGCTGATACTATCTTAGATCAAGAGAATCTTAAGTGTTATGTGTGCACGATCCACTCAATTAAATGTAATTTTCTACCTCAAATTCTTTACCGGAAAAGGTTTAACTATATCTTCTTGACTCTAAAATTAGCAGGAAAACTTCTATGAACATCATCTCGGTGTCCTCTTTACTTTTTGCTTTCCTGTACAGGTACCCAGGGTATAAAGGGGCTGGCATTAGGTAGGGTTCCACCCAATTCTATGCATTGTATTGTTGGCCAAGAGGTGGAGCTCTCGCCTCACAACCAGGAGGTTGTGAGTTCGATCCTAGGTAGAGGCAGATGTAGGGTCCCCTGCTTGGGCAGGGGGCTAGATGACCTGCAAGGTCCCTTCCAACTCTGTTAATCTATTAATTATGATGGGTTTTTAGTTCTTTGCTCAGGTGAAAATGAAACATAGATGAATAACTAAAGGAAGTGGCAGCCTGACAGCCTTTTTTGCAGCAGCTCAAGGGACATTAAAATGTCTGCTGCTTGGTTGACTGGGTCATTGGAGATTGCTGCTGACTGAGGGTGTGATTTAATTACCTGCAGGAACAGCTGTCTCAGCTGTCTATGAGTCAAATGGTAAGCATTAGCATTATTAAATACAAAGCAGGCAGGGAGAAGGTAATTCTGTTTGCTGTAATTGTCCACTTTAGCTAGAATAGTCCAAGAACAAAAAACCAATAAAAACAAAAAAACCACCACTAAACCATCTTACATAGAGTTCACATTATCCTCTTTCAATGTAGTGCATATTATATATTTAAAAACTTCTCAAAAATCTTCTGAGTAACTTTTTTCTCTGGAGAAGTCATGTCCTTGCCTCCAAAAATCACACTAGCCATGTTTTTATATTGATTGACCCGCACATGCAACAGGCTTAGCTGAGTCAAGCTATATTCAGCAAAGGCAGAGTGTTTAATTAATAATATGCCTTTACTTTTACTGTATAGAGGGAGGGAGAAAGACAGAATAAACTTTTCTCAGTTCAGTATCCTCCAGAGATTGGATTATAATTCCCATAATTCAAGTAAGTAGAGCCATGGTCAGTCTTCTGAGACACTATGAAACTCATTTAATAGTATATCTGGACAGTTTCAATTTGGAGAAGTCCATATAAATGAGTAATAATTTTCTGTATTTAATAAAAAAAATAAAGCAACTATTGCTTGTTGCTCAGTATTTTTGCTGTGGGAGTAATTTTCTCCAGGCCTGGCCAGAAGTAATATTAGGTTCCTAAACAGGAGGAAAGAAAAAAACGCTGTAAAAATATTTTTGCAATAACAAAATTGTGGTTTCCCCCCAATTTTTCTATGTATAACTTCCAACACCCCTAAAGTGAGCGTTGGATGATGCAGATATAGGAGACATCATATAAAGCAAATTGACAATAATTGTGCTTAGTCATAACAAATATTCATTTGGAAATACTACTGTATGCTATATACTACAATCATATTTTAGGAAAACCTTCTGATGTACTGAAGTTATATAAAAATTAGACTGAGACAGAAAATTCTATGAAGGTACAGAAAGGCTTAAGTCAAGAGAGAATTGTGATTTAAATATTTAACAACATATTCATGTACATAGCAGTCATTTCTACAATGTGCTACATGATTTGTAAGGCATGATGCCAAATAGTATTCCTCAGATTAATGAACATTCATGTTGTGCAGAAACGGGATACCTCCCTCTACAGAACTGTGTTTATTTCAGAATTGTAAATGCATTTTGTAAACTGTAATCTCCTTTTTTGATTCAGTGCCTGCATTGAAGTCCTTGAATAGTTCAACAGAGTTCATGGTTCAGACAGTCTCTCCCATTTCTTTAAGATACTTTTATATCATCCACAATATCTAATCTGGTTGAACTTTTTTATTTATCATACCACTGTCCCATCTTTTTCTTATGGTGCTTAGGGTGGCCTATCTATTTTTTCCAGTCTTCTCATCTTTTTCTTCACAAACTAGGAGGTACAATACGATAACCACCTAAAGGCAGACCAGAGAACATCATCAGTAAGCAAGAATTTGTAACTGACTCACTGGTTCTAGCCATGTATCATGTTGGAATTAGCCTTTCATTGTAGATGCTTTTACATTTGTAGACTGTCTAACTAAAATATTGAGTATGTTCTATCTTCATTTTCTTGCAAAGCTGCAGAAGCATCCTGAAAAAGTACATACAATTGTATAACTCACTTTCCTTTCAATTCTAGGTTTGGATACACTGGAATTTTTCATGAAGTACTTTTCTGATGGCAGTCCTAAGTAACGTAGCTGTAAAGGAACTGGGCACATGAGTATTCCTGATGAATATGATTTGAGTTCTGTAATAGACATCTATTCTTAACAATAGCTGTACAGAAAGTGTAACCACCTGCAGCTCTAAACTGGAGCGATGTCCCAGAAGAACTCCTAGATGTAGATGTGCATCTTTTCCATGGACTTTGATTAGAGGTGACACAGCCTCCTCACAACTCAACATAAAAGATGAGTGATGGGGTGTGGATCATGCTTAGTCCAGCAGAGTTTGCTCAGCTGCAGCAGTATTCTGAATGTAAGTACTTACTTCAGCCAAATGCCCATCATTCTCTTGATTATTATTTACGTTAGCAATAACATTCCAACTGATTGACCTCCATCATATAATAAATGAGGTACAATCTTGTTCAGTTTTGCTTTTACAAGGCGCTACAGTTCAATCCTTTTCAGCTGAGAACTCTTCACACTGTATGCATGGGACACACAGTACATCTAAGCAGCACATACGACTTTTTTAGGGAGTTTAACAAGACGAAAAGACAAGAGAGAAAAGTGGATAGAAAAGCTGTGTTTTCTGTGAGGACAAGTTCTGAATAAGCCATTAAGTGCAAGAGAGGGTCCTTCAAGCAGAAAAATGCTCATTAGTCTACTGCAGGGATCCCCAACCTTTTTGCCACCAGGGACCAGTTTCATGTTAAAAAAATTCAGTGAACCGGTGGCCATGACTTGGCCAGCGTAATGGGGGAGAGGGGGAACAGGTGGTGCATGCGCGCGCGGGGGGGTGAGTCAGCTCACTCGCCCTCTCGGGTCCCCAACAGCGCGAGCGGCCGCGCCTGCACTCTCCCAACCCCAGCGCGCACTCTGCCCAGGGGGCTGCCCCTTCCTCCTCCTCTCCAGCCCTTTCTAAGAGTTGTGCCGTTCACTGCGGCCTGGTTACTATCAAGCCACAGACCAGCACCGGTCCACAGACCAGGGGTTGGGGACCCCTGGTCTACTGTTTTGTTCGCAGGATATAAAACATACAAATACCAGGGAATAAACTGTTTGGGTTGGGGTGGCAGCAAGAGAGTTTCTCGGGAAGTTCCTAACAAAGTTCTCCCTCCAAGCCTAAACCAAGTTGTTCAGATAAAGACTTGTGCACCATAGAAGGGGCAGATATTGTAAAAGAGATTTATTAACTATTCAGTGAGGGAGGCAGAATCAGACCATTGGCTTATAAAGTTATTGGCCTTCATTGTCTACAAATTAATCCTCAGACTGGGAAATGAATAAGGTGAGCTTTAACTCTTAGTATTCTCATGCAGGAGATTTTGGATGGTCCCATCCTGCTGGCTTTTTATGGGGCTCTAAAGTCCTAGTTCTGTGCTCAAGCTTGGGCCCCCAAATAAAGTGAAAGCACCCATCTCCTAGTTACGTTTCTGCTGTTGACTATGCTGGTTTTCTTGCCTGCAATGGATTTTAATTTTTGTATTTAATTTGTGTATCCATGAATTGCTTTTATTCTGTTGATTTACTACCCAGAGTCACTTGCTGAGATAGATCGCTTTACAAATTGGTTAAATAAGTATATCAGAATAAACCAGAAATTAATTTATAGGAATAACAGACACATAAGTAGGATGGTTCTCATGAGTAGGATGTAATAATCTAAGCATATAATTTGTTCAAAACAGACAGAAGCAAAAAAAAAAGAGAGAGGAGGGCTTTCCTATTCAGAAATCCAAGGGAATGAATTTGATTGTAGAAACCATATGTGAAGAAATGAATAAAAATAATACTGTGTTTGATGTCTACTAAAGTTTACATAGACACATGGAAGGTGTGGGTGGTTTTCCAAAACATAATTGCAGAATTTTCAAAAGAATATGAAACAGTAGTGATGGAAACTTTAACTCAGCATCCTTTGGGAGATGAATTTTGCCAAGCACCATCCTACCATGGAATTTCTGCTTTGCTTCAAAGAAAGGCACAAGAGGAGCAGTTACCCTTGTTTAATTGTGATAAAGAAGATGACAGGGGTAAAAGGATGTCTTAGTAACAAAGACCAAGGCATCATTTCATACTGCACAGAAGACTATGGTAAATCTCTCCAAAGAAAACCACATAGATTAAAAAATATTAAATGGTTGACAATATGGTGCTGGGTGATCTGGTTAAATAGTGCTCAACAAGCTATTGAGATGTAGCTGAGGATGTTTTGAAGTATTAATGTAGTTTATGATATGGCTAGACTAATGCCTTCAAGACTTTAAGTTGCTAATGTTGTCATGCTGAAAAATAAAAAAATAGTTTTGAATTTTAGAAAAACAATGCAAAATGCAAAGCTTCAAAGATATTGTTACACGGAATGTATGAAGCATGAAAATGGAAAAATCAACACAAGGAAAAATAAAATGAATTGATGACACATTGACTTAGGCAACAGCAAATTGAGATACACTGGACTTGGACAGGCAGAAGATCATATGTTTTACTACTTGGGACATGAAAAAGAAAAAAAACAAATGGTATTGCTTTCATAATTGGGAAAAGAATAGTAAAACAATATTTGGCTACAATGCAACTCAGGACTGAATAATATCAATTAGTCTTGTAGGATATGTATATCAGTTGCTCAGTGATGATGGCAAAATTCTAGCAGGTGAGGCAAAACTAGTTTTGTCACGTCTAATAACAAAGTATGTATTTCATCAAGGAATTGTGAAAAACAGGGTGAAGAAACAGGATTGAAGCTTGAATTTGTTGGGAATAATCTCTGTTTAAATGAGTCTAATTTTGAGGTCCAGATTGCATACCAGAATATGAAGGAGCTTACTGATGGTCTCGCCAGTTCTTTAAGTGTTATTTGTGAGAAATCCCAGACTGTAAACTCGACTTTTTTATTAATGACTTGGATCAGGAGATGGAGGGTATGGTTATCAGATTTGCAGATGAAGCAAAACTGATGATACAGCTAATCTCTTAGAAGAGATGAAATAAAATTAAACATAATATTGATAGGTTAGAAAAATATCCTAAAAATAACAGAACAAAATTTAGAAGTGAGAATGCAAAACTTAGGAAACCAAACTCAGATTCACAAACATAAATAGACGATACTTGACTTGACAGAAGTATTTTAAAAAGTGTTACGGAATAATAGTTGATCCCAAATTGAGTAAGCAAAGTAATCTGACTATTAAAAAGGAAACCCAATTTGCAAAATTTAGGTATGGGAGAATATAGCATCTAGGGAATTATGGGAAGTAATTGTTCCATTTTGTTCTGCTTAGGTGAAATCTTATTTTGAGGATGTATTCATTTCTGCGCATCATGCTAAGAAGAGAAATTCTAGGGAAATCTACAGAAATTAAAAACGATCCAGAGAAGGGCAACAAGGGTGAACAGGAAACTTAGAAACCAATTCTTCCACAGTGACAAACTGAAGGAACAGAGAATCTTTAGCCTGAAGAAGAAAAGATTGAGAGGAAGCAGTATTTTTATACCTCAAAGGCTGTCAACAGAACAACATAGAGACCTAGCCTATTATCATCTCAGAATGTAGGACTCAGAATAATTAACTTATTGTATCAAAAATCTGAACAATAAAGCAAGTTTTCAATTTGTCAGCAGAACTCATTATTCAGAAAGGTGACATAAACCAAGGTAGAAAATCACCCATTATGATACTATGATGGGCTCGTCTTCACAGGATGTATCTAAGCCAACTATCATGATGGCTTTAATGTGGGTTCCTGCACTGAGCAAGTGGTTGAATTCAGTGGTTTAGATGCCCATGCAAAACTACAGTATATAACGCTAAACAAATTTATAAATCTGGGGAAGTGAACTACAGCTTTCATTGCATGGGACAAGAGCATCTAAGAAGTAGCCATATCGTCTGTAATAGAGCAGGGACTTCACAAAGAAGAAGCGGAGAGGAAAGGGGAGAGGGGGAGAAAGGAGAAAGAGGAGAGAGGAAAGGAGACCTTGATTACCTAGGCTTATTCAGAATCAAAGCAGACTGGAGAAGCTGATGTAATTTATCACTCATTACTTCCTTACTCAATTATGGATGGTGATGTCATTGGCTGTGTAAGAAAGTATTATTAAATTCTGGATCTTTCCTTAGTAAGAGCATGAATTTGGGCTGCTGTTGTTGATCTAAGACAGGAGTGTCAAACTCATGTCATCACGGCAGCATCATGTGATGTATCGGGACTCCCCCCCCCATGCCCCCCATTGTTAAGCCAGGCATGGGCATGGCCAGCATGTGACACATCCAGCCCGCGATCCATGAGTTTGACAGCCCAAATCTAAGGGAAGAAAAGCAATTGCACTTGATTTGTGTCTAAGGACAAAGTGTCAGCAATTTAAGAAGAAATATCATTCAGAAAGCAAATTAAGAAAAGATTATTATAAAGATTGGCAGTGGAGAAGAGTAGTTGTTAAAAATACTTACCTGTCTAAAGTTTATGGAACTGACTAAGGCAACTCTTCTGTATACCCATACAAATAGCATTATATACATACATACATACATACATACAAACATACATACATACATACATACATACATACATACATACATATATACATACACATGTGCGCGCACGCACACGCACACGCACACACACACACAGAGGCATATTTTATATGGAAGATACATAAGATAACCTACACCAACTGTGCTCTGCAGATTCATTGGACTTCAACTACATGACCTACAGCCAAATCCTACATTCCCATTTGGGAAGATTGGCGTGAAGGTTAAGTGCTGAGAATGTACAGAAAAGAATGTTCCCACTGACTTATCACCATGAATTTAATCTTTCAGAGACTTTAGCCTAAACATCACAAAATTCATTACGCCTGAAGAGATGGGATCTTGAGCAATCCCTATAGTTTATATATAGAAGCCTCTGTAGACAGCTCAAAGCAGCCTCTTTCTTTTAACCACTTTCCTGTGGTTTTTCAGTCTATTTTATCCTTTGGGACCAGTTTCTTAATCCCGAGCAGTTGAATTGTGAGACTGCTGGGACATTTCAATTCCTGGAATTCTGACAGCTCACTAAGGAGGATTAAGAAGCAGAGAACAATGGCTTCCATTAAGACATTTTATGGAAGAATTCTCCTTAAATATTGCTGATGATAGATTTAAAAAGAGATACTATCATACCATGCTATATTAATTCTGTGACATAAACCAAGGTACAGACCCACACATTATAATACTATGAGTAAACCATGCCACTTTAAGACTCTTCTTTTTGTACAAGTTAAAGTGGCATGGTTTAGTCATAATGTTACAGTGGGTTGGTTCATATATCATACTAAGCCTGAAGTAAACAAACCTTGCCCTTGTGAATTAGCCCATGTAAGAAGTCCAATTTATTGTCACACCACAGAAACAGACTATAATCCTTGCAGATAGAAAGTTGGCATGATATTAAGTATTAAAAAATGGAAAGGAGTAGAATATAATCATTAATATCTTAGCACAGCCACATGGAAGAGATGTCATATTTTTAATTTTTTATTGTTTTATTTGCTATAAGTAAAAAGCACATTAAATGTAAAAAAGATACATTGATATATATCTGAGAAAAAAAGGAAATATTTTCTTCCTTTTTCTCTTTTTTATAAAGCATTATAAACTGATTAAATGTTGATAAGACAGAAATATATTAGTCATTGCATCGGAGAAAGCCAGGTCAGGGTTGAAAGTGAACATATTTCTTTAGGGTTCTTTTTCCCCCCAGAAGTATATTTGCAACACCTAAAGTCTAATATATCCAAGATGGTTCATAAATGTTCAAATTGTATATTAATAAAAATATAAATACTGAGCTAAAATGAGCCATCAAAACATATATATTAAGATGCTTCAGATCTGTTTACCTCTCCAGTACAAAGAATGGAAAGCCATCTTTCTTAAATAACCAAGTATCCTTTCCTGAAAAAAGATGAATGTATTTTAAAATAGACCAATCCAGTCACTTAGAGAAGGCCATTGAAAGTCTTCCTTCCATTGCAAAGTACATGTGGCAAGGATAAGAATAGAATAGAATAGAATAGAATAGAATAGAATCAGTGGTGAGTTGCAAGCAGTAGCAGGTACCATTCCAGTACAGTGCTCTGAAGAGCCCACCCACCCAACTTACCTGTATTTGAGCTCTTCGGCGCTTCCATGCACGTGCACATAGCATACAGCACCTGCGCAATGCTCCACCGAGCAGCTGGAGTGTCGCAGAGGCATCGCAGAACGTTGCAGGAGGTAAGGACGCCTGCGCGCACTCTGTGCACGTTCATGTGGTAGATGCCGGGCCCCATTGCACCATACCAGTTGCAACGGGATCCGGAAACCACCACTGAAATTGAATTGAATTGAATAACAGAGTTGGAAGGGACCTTTCAGGTCTTCTAGTCCCCTGCTTAGGCAGGAAACCCTACAACTGCTTTTCTTTGTGGCTGCCTTCACATTCTGGAATACTCTTTGCAGTTAGATATTTAGGGCTCCTATTTTTCCTATGTTCCAAAAATTAATTAAACTTGTCTTATTTTAGCAAGTCTTTGACTGCAACTGATTGATTGGTGGATTGAGAACATCTATATTGGCTTCTTCTAGGAATTATATGCCTATCTTGCTTCTTTTTCTTTTTACTGCATATTACGCAGAGTCCTTTGGAACTGGTTATAATTTCTGAAATACATATAAATAGCTATTTTAGGTCTTTTGATCATTTTCTCCTTATATATTAAATTAAATGACCTACTATATGATGCCATTAATGCTAGGTCCAAGGCATTGTTAGCTTCAGGGTATCAGCAGCCAAGGGGAGCTGAATCATTAGGTAGAGTAGTTTTTCACACAACAAACTTGTGAAAAGGCAACAAACTGAGGTTCTTCTTGTTTGTTTATTTAAAACATGTGCATAGCCACCATCATAAAGTCAGACTCTGGACAGCTTACAAACCAATTTTTCCACCTCATATACTGACTTGGCTAGCTTAAATAGCACACTCTTGCAGCAAGATAGGTGGCAAACAAATTTAATAAATAAATAAAATCAATGACTGGGACTGATGAAAAACCTCATTTGCCGTTTTGCCTCAATCTGCATAATAAATTGGATGTAGGCCAGAATCTTCTTCCCACATCTTCTCCTCTAGATATGAAAAACATGTTCTGACATAGTGCATCCTAAGGATCACTCACTCAGCAGAGGTGCTGTCTCCTCTTGTTGTGTATTTAATAGTCCACTCTGCTTTTCTGCCTTTATGATACTTTCAATCATTCTAAATACCCCATGCAGAGATGGAGCTTCTTAACAGCATTTTATGTCAGGCAGAGGAAGGAAAAATGGTGCTTTCAATCACTATTTTATCTTCACAGCAATTCTATCAGTAGGCTGAAATATATTAGTCTGAGATCATCCAGTCACAATTCAATGGCTAGAACTTGTCTTTTTTACTTTTATTCTAATGCTTTAGCAAGCTGATAATGCCGATGGGAATCATTATGTGGCTGGTACGAAGATTCCCTTCCCCTGCAAAAATTGGAAATGCTTTCTACAAAAAAGAAATTATAATGGTTCTAACTACTAGATTTTAGTGGCTGTAAGACTGGCATACAAATTGCATAAAGGAGGCAGGTTTTTTTTAAATTCTGCACACAATAGCATAGTCCAACATTTGTATTTGCAATGTGATGTATGTGTTACTTACAAGATATCTGCGAGATCGGATCCTGCCCCACACATCCTCACGACCGATTCGCTCCCACAGAGAGGGGCTTCTCCGGGTGCCGTCCACTAGACTTTGTCAGCGGGCGACGCCCAGGGGAAGGGCGCTCTCTGTGGCGGGCCCGGCCCTCTGGAACGACCTTCCCCCTGATATTAGAACGACCACCGACCTCCGCTCCTTCCGTGTAAAATTGAAGACCTATCTCTTTCGACTGGCCGGCCTTGAATAGTTCTCTCTGTCTTTTAACTGCAAATTTTAATGGGTTCTTAATTTTATATTTTTAGCACGGGTAATTCTATTTAATTTTATTTTAAGTAATGTTTGTATTATTGTATATTGTTTTTAACTATGCCTGTGCACCGCCCCGGGTCCCTGTGGGGAGAGGGTGCGGTTAATAAATCTCAATTTATTATTTATTATTATTATTATAAGATAGCTCTTGAGATTAGGAAAGTAGCTCTCACATTTATTAACACAATTTAAGCCATTTAAAATAAAGCAGAATAGATACTCTTATTAAGGATATATGTATAGCTTTTACTATTCAAGGCATTGCTATTATTCTGTACAATCATTCCTTACCTAGTTATGAAGAACTTGTTTGGAAGTAGGCTGCTCTTAATCTTACTGGCTGTCTTTCACTTTTTAGATTCTACCAAGAAATTGAGAGATGTTTTGGAAGAGTTTCATGGGGATGGTATTCTGTCAAAATATAATCCAGAACAAGTAAGGAAACTTGCATTAACCGTATTCATAAATGCCTATTGACTAAATAAACCAGCTGTGTAGATTTCTGTGTACAAAATTCCCAAAAGATCTTAATAACATTCTCAGGATAAAATGGTTATTGAATCTTATGTAAGCTTTTTTATTTATTGAGACCCTAAACCAGCACTACATATGCCTTTTTATATGTCGCATCAGTTTTTAAAAGAGGTGAGGGTAGATAAAGTGATTTTTATTAGCACCATAATACAAAAGAAGGTAAGTTTTTCTTGTGAGATTAATAGTAACTTCTGGGAAGTGATTTTTTTTTTGTAATTGCTGAATGGGAAATTGAAAGGTAAGACCTCCTCCCTACACAGAGAGCTAGAGCGCAAACATCCACCAGTGCTTAGCTTAAGTTCTTTTTAATTACAAGATATTTGCTAAGGAAAGATACATTTGGCATCATGCCTAGGGTAGTGAGAAAGGGAAAGGTAATTCATTTTTGTATGAAAATTCTCTCAAAATATGAATGAAAATCAAAAGCCAAGATCAGGCTGGCATTCGCCCTGTTGATTTTCCAGAAAACTATAAAACTGTTTATTCTAGAGAACATTCAAGAAAGATTTGTAATAAGTTGCAAGATCCTCCTTTTCTGGTTCCTATATTGGTGCAGTTCATCTGCTTGTAAGGCTGTTCTAATCATAGTATAATACTGGATATAATATTGATTTGTTTTAATCTTCTTATATGGAGTGGGAATGTAAGCAGCTCACAGGCCATGAGAGTAGAGCAGCATAAAAATCCTAGTAATAAATAAATAAGGATTTCTGACAGTCTGCAGTCCATCTCTGCTTATAAATTAGCTCTACTGGATTTAGTGAGAAACAAATCCTAACATTCTGCTATTGGATGGGGGAGTTTTAAGTGTTCTACTTGAAAATTGGAAAACAAGTAGCTGCCTTATACGAAGGTGATTTTTAAAGTTTCATTTATTTATTTTGTAATTATTACTGACTCTTAAGTGTTCGGGGTGGAGAAGCCTATACATTATAGGAATGTTTCATAAAATCATTTAGTCAAAATGCATGTCATTTACAACATTTTAAAAGTTATTCCTACTGTTTTCTAAAGATATATAGAAGTGACCTACAACTTAATGAATAAATACTACATTTGAGTACTGTATCATTAGTTTATGCCTAGGTTTAGTCTCCCCTCCCCCTTACATTTGATATATTGAAGTTATCACTGCTTACTTTTTCAAAATGGCACTTAGAACTTACCTTGGTGGTGGGAGTAAAAGTTGAGAAGTTGAGAAAAGCATAAGGATGATTCTGTGATGTTGCTGTTTTTACTAAGAGGACATAAAGGGAGGTTACTAAACATGACAAAATGAACTATGCCTTCATTGTTGTAGAAAAAGGAAATTAGCAAAAACAACAATGAGTTGTTTTCAGGTAAGAAAAGGAAGAAAACTGCAGAGCTATTCACGAAGACAAATTAGTCTAGAACTGAATGTTATTAAATTAAATGGGAAATGAAGACAAATTATTTCTGAGAAAATTTTTGACACCTAGAGTAATTAGAAAGACAAGTCAACAAAAAAAACCCAGCACAAATTGCAACCACATTCCTATTTAGAAAAGTAGTTGTTAGGCTCTTGGAAGCGAGCAGGATAATATTTGTGGGTGGCTAGAAGTTGTGTGTTCTGCTTTCTGCCAAGAGCACATACTGTGGTTTCTCTTCTGCACTAAGCAGTTGAGGTAAGTATATTTCATTACTATCCACTTGGAAATATGGTTTCATTTGCCATTGGGTATAACAACTAATTGCCTTTAAAATCCTTTGAAGATGGATTTGCTTTTCTGGAGAGGATGTGGAGGAAGCAGACCAAAAATGAATATATAAAGAGGGAGAAGATATTTTCATTGAGGTCTTTTGTAGCCTATACTTTTTATTTGTTTAATTATCCTCCCCTAACTACCCCTTAGAAATAATTTTACAGTAGGAGGGAGGAATAATCCACTGCCCAGAATTATACTGATTCAGCCAAGTTTCCTTTTTCATTTAAGGAAAGCCAAAACAAGATAATTTTTTTGAAGGAATAACAATCATTGTTGACAGGCAAATTAAAACATTGTTTCAGATAGCAGATTACCTGTCACAATAATCACATTGTGACTGCCTCTGAAGTAGAAAAGATTGTAAATTTTTGAGTGCAAAATGAGGCAGTATGGCTATACCCAATAGTATCTTTTTCCTCTAAGATTTCACATACAGTCCTGGACCAAATAGCAAAATCTTTTTAATTTTTGGGGAGCAGTTATCTCTTCCAGCTTTAGATGCAATCTATTATTTTATTTTCAACTGCCTTTTATTTTTAACTGTACAAGATCAGTGTTAGTTTTTTGTTCAATTGTATTATTTTAAGGCGTTTCCACATATACCAAATATATTGATACGTCTGAGTACTTTCGGTGATTTTTCTTGCTGAATTTTCAAATGCTTACATAATTCAATATAAATCTGGCACTTTTGATTTTGAGCCAGTTTGAGGAAAGCAACTTGCAAAACAAAATAATTTATTGATTTTTAATTCCATTTTTATTATTTTTATAAACAACTCAAGGCAACGAATATACATAAATACTCTTTCCTTCTCCTACTGTGTTTCCCCAAAAATAAGACAGGGTCTTATTTTCTTTTGACCCCCCAAAATAAGTGCTTGGCCTTATTTTCAGGAAGATCTTATTATTTTTGAAGTGCAGGAGACAGCGAACGTGGTCACCTCATGGCTGCTGCTGCTGCTATGTTGCAATATTTTGGGAAGGGCTTATTTTCAGCAGAGGGCTTATTTTAGAGCATGTGCTCAAAAGCCCAATTGGGCTTATTATCTGGGGAGGTCTTATTTTCAGAGAAACAGGGCATTTTCCTCACAACAATAACCCTGTGAGGTGAGTTGGGTTGAGAGTGACTGGCCCAAAGTTACCCACCCAGATTTCATGCCTAAGGCAGGAATAAAACTCACAGTCTCCCAGCTTCTAGCCAACTGCCTCATCCACTAGGCCAGGGGTCTGCAAAGTCGGCTCTTTTAAGACTGGTGGACTTCAACTTCCAGAGTTCCCCAGCCAGCTATGCTGGCTGGGGAACTCTGGGAGTTGAAGTCCACCAGTCTTAAAAGAGCCAACTTTGCAGACCCCTGCACTAGGCCGAACTGATATTCTGTAAAGAAAGCTTATATAAATTCACAATACCAACAGTCCAAATAAACTTATCTCTACTTTCCATGAAGCCATTGTACTGTCTTTTCTAAACTATAATTAATGAAGATGTTTAAAAAACAACTTTTAGAGACCATTTAAATACCTGAAGCCAACCTAGATAAAAGGGAATTAATATATAAAATATTCATCTGATACCATACCATGCAACAATAAAGATTGGAGAGTCAAATCAATAAATAACAACAAAAATCATATGAAAGTCCCAGGCAAAATGAAAGTATTCTTAGCTACCTGTTCCATTTGTTCTAACCTTCTTTTATGGTAGATCATGAAAGGAAGTACTAGTCCAAAAAAAGTTAAGATGAAAATTATGTAAATAACAACTGTTTAATAAGATAGAGCCATATTGTAAACATTGTAAAAATATTGTAAAATATCCTATATTGTAAAAATCTAATACTTATTTAGATTGCAATCCTGGGAATAATAAGCCCTACTTCAATTCCCGTCCTGAATAACCTCATGAAAGATTTTGCTGTTTGCTGCAGATCCAGTTCTACAATAGGCAGAGTAAGAAAGATGCCTTTGATGGCAAATAATGAGGGGCAGGGAACAATGACAAGATCCATGAGGTGCATACAACCTGTCTTCCACCATATAATTTAGCCTGTTTCTCTCAGTTCCAGTTAAGATTCTTTCCTCTCACCAGATCGAGGTGTTAGTCTGGAATTAAGAGAGCTACTCTGTGTTGTTCTTTGCCTCATCAGAAAATGAACCGTAAGCAGCACACTCTCTTATTAACCCTAATTAAACTCAGATAGTTGTTAATGAAAATAAACAGAAATAATAGATATTATGTTCAAAGCTCTTTGATAGAAGTCCTAGATACAAATATAACAGACAGACCGCGTGTGCACACACACTTAACTAAATCCTTTGAACAGAAAGCTCTTCCTTTCAGAACTTTTTTGCTACCTATCGATTATTTGTAAATTTCCAAGCCAAAGATCTCATCCAAAATCTTCTGAGTAGAACATGTCTTTTCATCTGATGGTGAAATTTGAAACAGGGACACTTCAGAACAATGTATGCTTCCAAGTGGACCACTTGTGGAAGAACTGCAGTCTAATCCTTCCTGGATACTTGAATTGTCTTTGTCCAATGGAGTAGCTACTTTTCAATGCGTCTTCACTCAACTTTGCTTTGTCTTTCTCGGCTCTTTATTCCCTCAGAAGCAAGACACTTTGAACCAAGTAAGACTTGTTTTCCAACTAAGGCTCTCATGTGTTGTGCTACCGTATTTGTTGCTTTGTATGGTTGCTTTGGCATAAACTAAGATTTCCCTCAAATTATGTAAGTTTATATTTATAAAAAATTTAAATCTGCACATTATTAAACCGAAAAAAATTAAACCAAATTGATTATCCTGGAGAGCAATAAATCCTTAGGGAGGAAAAAAAAATCTAATCCTTAAAATTTGAAACAGCCCAATTAGAATGAACCTATTATAGCCATAGAATACTGCAGAAAGAAAAAGCAGAAAAAATGTTTATTTGAAAGAGAATGGAATATATTGTCGTGGGAAAACTCATGGCTGATAAAGATGCTCCAAGCTGTATTCCAGAGCATTGGGTCAGACTTGTTCCTCATTCACCCAAGACACAAATAATGAAAAAGAATTTTATGTTGTTTTATCTGAAAACTTTTCGGGAACAAGTTAATTGGCAAGGAAAATAAAGAGTCAGTGGAATTTTTTTGCAGTGTTGCAGGATATCATAGCATATAGCATATCAGTCCAGTTATTTGGGTAACTGAATAGAGTAGTGACAGCAATGCTTGTTAACTGTTGTTAATCACTTGGATTAAACATTGCAGGGAATATAATATGTTTGTGGCAGAATTTGAATTACAGCCACCAGTAATAATTCACAGAATGCAAAGCTAAGAGCTGGCAAGAGCAAGTTTTTGGCAGCTCTGTTACCTTTGATCTCTTCTGCTTCCTCACTTATGACTGCCCCACTTGTTTTTAAAGCAACTTTTATTATAAAGTCACTATGAAAATTGTGAGTTTCCTGTTAATGACTCCCTGTCTTCCATCAGTTACCTGAGAGTTCAGCACAGGGGAAAGCTCTCAAGAGTTCCAGCAATTAAATGTGGGCAAGGTGTCCTTGTTTGCCAGGTGGCAAGCAGGACAATGAACAGAACTCAAATAAGTGTGTGTTTGTGTCCTCTTGGACTAAGATCAAATATTTCTTCTACCAATGTCACCAAGAAGATTTCAATACATTTGTCAGGGTTACTTCCAAAAGCTTATGCTGACTGCTTTGCCTTTTGTGGTGATACTCAAAGAACTTTAGCTGTGTTGCTTATTGAGGTCCTATCTTCACCACTGCTACTGTCATTCTGCATATATGCATGTAACCCTGATTTCAATATGCATGTAAGAAATGTATTACTTTGCTTCCTTGTGGCATACTTAAATATAGTCTGTGTTCCTGAAATATAATGTTAATTACCTGCATTATAGCGCAAGGGAAAGAGATTGCTAGGTGCCGTATCAGTATACAAGTAAGCTGCAGCTCTAATGAATACCTGTAGATGAATTTCATGATCATGGGCTTGCCACAAAAAACACCAGATAGGCCTCATTGTTCTGTGCGTAAAGTTATTCTCTTAAAATTTTAATGCATATATTTTTTTCCTTTCTTGCAATAAACCTTTCTTCAGGCCTGTGAAACTCAGTGCTCAGAGAACACCACCAAATGGCCTCGTGTGTGTGTGTGTGTGTGTACACAGCATATTTTAAATGCCAACTGATTCATAAGGCAATAGTGTCTACATGGCTTTTCAAATAACAAGGAGAGCCTTTGTCCATGTTAATCCTCAAATCCAGGAGATTAAAGATTGCATTGATCAGATGTAATTCCATCCTTTATTCCAGATACTTTTCCCAACAGCTTTTTGACCCACCTACATTGTCTAATGACAAAGTCCTTGACCTGTTATGTATAAACTACTATCTTAACAGTTGTATTTTATTTGTTTCTTCCTTTATTTTATTTTCTTCTACCCTTCCTTCTTCTAGCCCCTTAATTGAAAACCTTAATTTAAAATGGGGAGGAAATGTAATGGTAAGATTTCTAACGTTTAAAAATTAATTTTAAAAAAAACAGTTGTATCTTTTACTTCCCTCCTTCCTGTTAGCCTATTGACTATGAGGGGTTCCAACTCTTCATGAGAACATATCTGGAGGTGGATATTCCTGAAGAGCTCTGTGAGCACCTCTTCATGTCCTTCAAAAGAAAAGTTGGCCAATGTTCTCTTGAGAACCAGCAGCAAAGTCCCAGTATTTCACAGCTGAGTAACCTTGGTAAGTCATATGTTTTCTTTGCTGCTTCAGTTCTCACAAGTGTGGAAACAGCTGACACTGGAATATTTTGAGGTATGTTCTGGGCAGGTTTGTCTCCCTAAAAGAGTAAATGGGGTCTGCCCTTAAATGATACACTGTTTAATATCTTCTGCTTAGGGTCCTATTATGCCCATTCCAGGATATTCTGTTATATTTAGTTTCTTTGAATTTCCACTTATGAAATAGGCATTTTATGGCCCTTAATCCTCATTGGGCTGTGTTTCTCCCCTAATTTTTTTTATCACAAAAATCTTTTCATAGATAGCATCCACATTCAGTGTCCACGGTCTATCTTTTCTGTAGCTGTGTAATGGCAAGTTAAATTAAAGTGATTTGAATTGTGAACTGAACAAATGATTCAATAATAATTTTATCGCAAGAGTGTGTAGGTATTCATTCATTCCACATGTTTCTCTAAATAATGCTTTTTATCAACTAGATCTGCTTTTAAAATATATGGAGTATGGAAGATAGTTTGTGGCAACACAAAAGGAGATGTGCTTTTAATAGTGCCTGTCTGTTGGGAAGGAGGTCTACTGAAAGGGGAGGACAAGGATAAATGGACCTGAATGCAAATGACCACTTGTGACTGCTCTTAAATTCTTTTAAACAACCATTGTGGTTCAACATCACAATCGTGTTGATGTTGGTCTTAAAATGGCTGTCTCAGCATTTCTTTTACTACACCTTAGCAAGTAAGACTGGTGGTGCTGCTGTGCTCAGGAAAAGCATCTATGACATTGTAAGTTACTTTCTGGATAGGGGGAAAGCAAGAAAGTTTGAGGAAGCTCTGAACCAAGCTAAGAAGATTGATAGGAAGAGAGGAAGGAAATCAAAACAAAAATAGCCATCTATACATTTCCCCCCCCCCCCCCGCCCTGCATCCCTCTGCATGTAGAATCTCAGCTCTATCAGGAGTTATGAACAGGAGTAGCTGCCACACATGTACTCCTTTGCCCTGACAAATACCATGCACCCATCCCCGTCTTTCCCTTCTCAAAATGCTCCTACTGCTATTCCCATGATGGGGCCAAGCCAGGCTCTCCACATAGTCAGCTGCTGTGCCCAGCTAAGGAACAAGCAGCAAGTTTTTCTGCTTTGTCTCTTAATGCACTGTGTTATGCTTCCCCACAGTTGATTGGGCTGAAATTGTTTCTGCAGCAATGTTTTTAAGGCTAAAGCAAAATAGTATGTACCTGCAGCTCTGTATTCTGCCTAAATATTTATTGGTCTTTTGTGAAATAAAAGTAAACTATGCAATTGCTATTGCAAATTTGCAATGAATATTGATCAGTTGATGGCAAGTGCCCACTGCTAAAGCATATTGTGTATGTTCTTATGTTTCTTTTATGTATTCAGAATCCAAGACTCTTGATACAGGTATATCCATCCAGACAGAAGTTGCTTGTGCTCCTGTTACAGGTATCCAATACAAATGCTTTAAGAGCTGCACAATCTTCCATGTTTAATAAGGAGCTTTATGGGCACCAACAGGCTGAGTTCTATTCAACATTAGTTCCAATACTTTGTTGTCACTTTATGCTGTACAAACAAACACAAAGCTAGGGACTAGCTCTTGGCACCCAAGGATTGTTTGGTTAGCATGTTTACTTAGCTGCTGTTGTATGTTTCTTTGCAGGATTCCAGAGACTGGGTAGTACAATACAATACAATACAATAGCAGAGTTGGAAGGGACCTTGTAGGTCTTCTAGTCCAACCCCCTGCATGGGCAGGAACCTTATACCATTTCAGACAAATGGCTGTCTAACATCTTTTTAAAGACTTCCAGGGTTGGGGCATTCACAACTGCTGGAGGCAAGCTGTTCCAGAGGTTAATTGTTCTTACTGTTAGGAAATTTCTCCTTAGTTCTGAGAAGCAACTTAGAACTAAGGAGAAATTTCCTAACAGTAAGAACAATTAACCTCTGGAACAGCTTGCCTCCAGCAGTTGTGAATGCCCCAACCCTGGAAGTCTTTAAAAAGATGTTAGACAGCCATTTGTCTGAAATGGTATAAGGTTCCTGCCCATGCAGGGGGTTGGACTAGAAGACCTACAAGGTCCCTTCCAACTCTGCTATTGTATTGTATTGTATTGTACTACCCAGTCTCTGGAATCCTGCAAAGAAACATACAACAGCAGCTAAGTAAACATGCTAACCAAACAATCCTTGGGTGCCAAGAGATCTCCCATTATGTCAGAGTGGTCTGGCTTTTCTAATCCTTATCCCTTGCCAGGAGACAGTTGCTATGTGGCCGATAGATCCTTTTTCAGTGCTGTGTTTCTGATATTTTTGGTATCGCCTCTGCCATTTTAGTTAGATGCAGAAGATAATCAGATGAAACATAGGAATCAAGAATCAAGAGTTTAATATTTTTAAATATATATGTAATCTAAGTTGCAATCTGGATTGATTGTATTATTAGTGATATGACTTTATGAAGATGAATTTGAGCTGTTTCCAGCAAGATTTATAGCAAGATACTTAATGCGCCATTTACTTCTCTACTAAATTACTAGATTAAAATGGAAACGCTGGTGGGAAATGGTAGGAGATTCTGGTGGGCAATACGGTAGGTAGGAAAGGCTAGCAGAATTATTACCAAGAAGAGCTTATACAAGTACAGTACAGAAAAAGGCAAGTTCACCAAGTACAGTACAGAAAAAGTAAGTTCCTCAGAAAAACAAATTAGTAAATTCATCAGTAAAGTATAAGTTCCTCAGAAAAATAAATAAAAGATCATCAACTTTGTGTTTTCAATTTCCTCTGACAAACTGAATAATTTAATACATCAACATCTGTGAAGGGTTTTTCATGTAATATCTATATGAGGTATTAAATAAATAACTTAAGCATATCAAAATTAAGAAATATTTTTTTCCACATCATTACTGGCAGGCTTCTCTTAGATGACTGGAACTGCCCAACCTTTTTAATTATTTCATTTATATCCTGCCATTATTATTTTTACAACTAATTCAAAGCAGCAGGCATATCCAACACACCTTCCTCCTCCTATTTTCCCCACAACAACAACAACCTTTGAGATGAGGAGTCAAGAAAGAGTGGCTGAGCCAAGGTCACTCAGCAGCTGTCATGCAGGACTAGAACTCACAGTCTCCTGGTTTTCCAGCCTGATTCCTTAACCACA
Source organism: Rhabdophis nuchalis (assembly GCA_039707465.1). NCBI lineage: Eukaryota > Metazoa > Chordata > Lepidosauria > Squamata > Natricidae > Rhabdophis > Rhabdophis nuchalis. Next base: position 48,138,758 of record CM077645.1, read on the forward strand.
GATAATCATGATTTATTGGCGTGGGAAGGGGGTTGAAGGATTTTCTTTGTCTTATGAATAATGTTAAATCAATTTTAAAGTATAGATTATTATTTTCATGCTTACACCCTCAAAACTGAAAGAAATCACAACAACCCTATAAACTGCAAAACAGAGATTCAAGGGATCACATACTATAAAGTCCTGATGTCTGAAGTTATTCACATCTCAGGATTTACAAGAAAATCCTATCTTTGTGAAAATCTCTTGCAAAAAATAAGGTCCAGTTATATATGGGGCACCAAGGGAGTGTACACAACCATCAAGAAGGGCAGCACAGAGGTAGAGTTCTGAGCCATTCTGCCTAAGATGATGGGTTTGGAAATAATCATCTAGCGTGGAAACGAAGCCTCCATCTTGAAAAAATTAATAGAAAACATCATGTTTCATTATGATTCATGTCAAGATTCATAAATCAAGGCTAATTTATCACTTTGTTCTAAATTATAGGGATCAATGGGAAAACGCTTCTGAGTGCCATGGGAAGGCATACACCTGAATCTAAACGCCCCCAGACAAATCTACCAGAGCCACAATCAGCATCTCTCAGTCCTATTCCAACATCCAACATCAAAGTCCTTGGGAATGCCTCACCTAGCTGGTCCAGATCATCATCACAAAAATCCACTGCTGGTAACCCTTCTGCTCACAACTCCTCAGGGTCCTCCAAGATTTCCTCAGGTTCTCTGCTTAACCCACAATCTCCAGGTGAGATCTGCCTTTCTTTTATGGAGGCATTTCTATATATTTTCCAGCCCTGCCCATATATAGCCATAAAATTCATTTCACAGGTCAAAATCCTAGCATGGGATACACATCTGGTAAAGAAGCCTGAAGTGGAAGGTGAGCTGAGGTGATGCCCTTTTGGTCTGTGTGAGGGTTCAAGAAGCAGAAATATCTATATTAGACTGAGAAAATGATTTCAAAAGAAATTTGCAGCATTGCGCAATAAATTATTTCCAGTGTGCTCCCTGATTCAAAGACCCAGGTGCATTTATCTGCTATGTGGATCAATTATTTTGAAGGAATTTTCACCCAATTTACAACCACATTTTGGAATTTCCAGAATTTCCTTTTGAACTGTTCTTTTTATTATTATTTTTCCCATTTCAAAAACATTCATTGATATACATTCTTATAAATACTATTTAACATTTATCTATTCATCATTAATCTCTATACACATTCTTATATATATACTCTTATGATACAGTTTGGATCGCTTTCTTGCCACCCCGTGTCTCCATCTTATTTTGCAACAGCCTTACTCCTACTTTCTCAAGCTCCCTTCTCTGCCTTCTTGTTTCCTCCTCTCATTTTTCCTCTCTTCTCCTTTTTTCCCCTCTCTTTCCTCTCTCTTTCTCTCCTCTCTTCTTTCTTATCCTACTCTTAATTCTCCACCCTTACTTTCTCTACTTTACCCTTTCTTCCTTTCCCTCCTCGTCTCCTCTTTCCGTTGTTGCCTTTGTTTGTTTATTTTCTCTGATGTGTTCTGGGGGTGGCGTTTCAACGATCCAAACTTAATATATATATTTTCCCTTAAAATAAATTTCTATTGAACAATAATTCACATAAACATTGAACAAAGACTGAGGAGTTTAATGCCTCCTCCAATTTTAGTCTAATTCATCCCATAGGTCTTATACACATCTTACAGTCGTCTTATAAATCCCTAATTCTGGAATTTCCAGAATTTTCATTGCTAAGCAAGACAGTAATTAAATGAGTCGTACCTGATTTTGTGACCTTTTTGCCATGGTTGTTAGTAAATCACTACAGTTATTAAATAAATCATGCAGACATTAAGTGAATCTGGATTCTCCCATTGACTTTGCTCGTCGGACGCTGGCTGGGAATGCTACAAATGGCAGTCATATGATCCGAGGACATGGCAACTGTCGTAAATGCATCCTGGTTGCCAAATTTCATCACATGACCACAAGGATGCTACAGTAGTCATCAGTGCAAGGACCAGTCAGTGCCATTATAACTTTCTAAACAAATGTTGCAAATCAAAGTCTACTTGTCATCTTACTGGGATTATGTTATCTGCTGCTTGAGCTCTGCGCTTTTATTCCAAGCATTCTGAATTCAGCAGTTTTTGATGTTTGTGAGAAGGGTGGTGTAAGAGTTGCTTCCTTCTGAGTTGTTGTCATTCAAATATTTCATTATGTGGTAAGAACAGCTAGGATGGGGAAGTCACTGGGTGACCTAATGTTTCCAGAGTGCTAGTTTATGCCAGGGAGTAAAGGGTAAATAAGCAAGATTAGCATTTACTGGTGTATTAATTTCTTCACCCACACTTATTTCTTCCAAGTCACATCTTCCTTTTCGGGTACAGGATACAATCTAATAAATATATTAATCAGCTGTAGTCCACAAAATTGCATACTGTAACAAAATATTAATTCACACAAGAGAATAATTTCCTTCTCCCCTCCCCCACTTCCATGCAAACATCCTTCTTCCTATCCTGTTTTCTTTATTCTGTTTCATCTGCTGCTTCTCTTCCCTCCCTCTCACTATATTGTCTCCAGGGGTTTACAGTCCTTCTCAGCCTAACTTCCCTGTTGGGCTACCATGCTTTCTTCTTCACTGGATTTTTAGGTTTGGATTTTTAAAAACACCTGTTAACACAGTGTAATTGTGTAATGAAAAACATACTAAATACCTTAATTCTTAATTTGCTATGGAGAATCTGTTGCAGCTCCTTAGCTCACAAAAGTTATTTTTGATCTAAGATCCACATTATAGCTCTAAATCTATTCCACCTAACTGTTTTGAATTATAATCTAAAGAATGTTAGTTTACAAAACAACGTAAACCTTTTTCTCTTCCTTTTAGGTTCCAAAAGTTTGGACAAGAAACTTCCTTTCAATCTCCGAAAGAGTAACATCTCCCTAAAAACAGCCAGTCCACACCCACCAGCCCCTTTGGCTCAGGTAGTCTACCTGAAGGACATTGTCTGCTACCTGTCACTGCTGGAAAGGGGACGGGCTGAGGATAAGCTGGAGTGTAAGTGCTTGGGTGACAGGAAGAACATCTGTAGTCCTTGAGCACCACGTGCAAAACTACGGGCGCCTTGGTCACAGGTGGCAGGGATGGAAGGAATGTGGGAGGGTTGTGGTTTTAGAGGAAACCATAAGAGCTTCGAGATTTATAAGGGAGTAAATGTTGAGATTCATATGGGTGTGAATCATGAATGAAGCTGCAACTCCTGCCAACCTGACAGTTCGAAAGCTTGCAAACATGAGTAGATAAATAGGTACCACTTTGGTGGATTCATTAATGGGGACATGAAAAGTGCCCCCAATTGGACACTTCCCTGGGCAACAATGATGTCACTATTTGATCCTTTCGCCATTTTTTTTCACAGAAAAAAAAAATGAATGAAGACAACAAATTGTTCATTCATTCCTTTCCAGTTAAACAGGAATAGGAACCTATGGATCCCCATGTGCCTTGTCGGACTATATCATCAGCTCCAATATGGCCAGTGATGACTGATCAGAGCTGGAAAGAGTTATGGTCCACATCAAGAAGCTCATTATGGACTCAATATTGATTAAACAACATTTGCTTAATATTCACTGATAGAAGACTGCTATATTAACTCATAGCTCATATTTCTATGACTTTTTCTCTTGGGGGGGGGGGAGAATTTTCAGGGAGCAAAAAATTTGTGAGTGATTTTCAAATATTTTCCAGTATGAAATGCTCAATTTTCAACAGTTCCTTCTTCTGCAGTTACATCTATTCCTCCTGGCTTTCTAAAATAACAGCTCACAGACTACCACAAAAACTGAAATTGCTCACATTTGGGTGTGGCGTTATTAATCTGAAATATTCCCTATGTCCTTCCTGATAAGCGGCTTCTACTGTGATTAATCATAAGGTGTATGTGGTAGCCTTTTTATTATGTGGTAAGAGCAGCTGGGATGGGGAAGTCACTGTTTTCTTCTCTAGCTAATATTTTAATAGAAAGGAAAGAAGTTAAGAGGTAACACTACATGTACTTTAAAAGCTGAAGGTGAGGAAATCATGTATCAGTCATCAGGTCTGATGAAATACCAGTTCAGTGATGTAATTTCAAATTCCTCAGTTAGGACTTACCAGCTTCCTTATCCTAGAACGTAAGAGTGCTTTCTCAAATAAGTAGCTGTGTGTCGGGGAGTGGAATGGTAGATATGTATTCAAATAGCTATAAACATTGCTGCTACTACTACAGTTGTGTTGGGAGTACTGATGTGCTTCCAGATTCAAAGGATTCAATGGTGTTATCACCGTTGCCCAGGGGAAGGCCGGGTGGGAGTCCTTTTCACATCCTCGTTAAGTTGGATATTGACATGGTACACATTTATCTACTCACAGCCACCCACTTTCTAACTACTGAGTCGGCAGGCGCTGGAGCGTATGACAAGAGCTCACCCCATCCTGCAGCAACAACCCGGTCTTGAATGCTAGCCTTGCAGGACCGCCTCCTACCACATACCTCCCTTCGACCTGCCCGCTCCCACAGGGAGGGCCTCCTCAGGGTGCCATCTGCTGGACAATGCTGGCTGGCGGCCCCCAGGGGAAGAGCCTTCTCTGTAGCAGGCCCCGTCCTCTGGAATGACCTGTCCCCCGACCTTCGTACAATCACGGACCTGCGCCTCTTCCGCCGGACATTAAAAACACACTTGTTTCATGCGGCCGGCCTGGCATAGTTTTTAGAGTCTTTAGTAAGGGTTTTAAATCTAATTTTAGCACGGGGTGTTAAATTTAATCTATTTTTATTCTATTTTTACTGTATTTATTGTAACTTCTTTTACTACTTCCTGTGCACCGCCCTGAGTCCCGTCAGGGAGATAGGGTGGTATACAAATGCAATAAAACTAAACTAAACTAAACTAGCCTGCCGATCATTAGCCCAGGATCCTAATCTTGTGAGCCATCATGCTCCCACAAGTATCGCTGAAGACCTAATACCTTTTAAATAAACCGCTTAAAAAATAAACCTAGACTGTGATTTGGAAGGGCAGCTCATCTGATGAATTTGAACCCTTTTTGTAATGTCTAAACAGACCTCTCTTTTCTTTACACAGAGGTGTCCAAACTTGGGAACTTTAAGACTTGTGGACTTCAACTCCCAGAATTCCCCAGCCAGCATAGCTGGCTGGGGAATTCTGGGAGTTGAAGTCCACAAGTCTTAAAGTTCCCAAGTTTGGACACACCTGCTTTACACTTATCCTTTTCCCACATATTAGTATACCTCTCAGTTTTGTTTTCCTCTTTAACTGTATTTCCTTTCTATTTCTCCTCACCTCACTTCCAGCCTTATTTTGGAGTATTACTAGTGACCGGTTGTATGCATATGTATATAACTGTGTGTGTCTGACGTGCGTGTGTTGTGTGCACCGTGTGGTGTTATGTGAATCCTTTCATTGAAGAAGGGACTTTCCAGATAGAAATGGAATTGGCAGTCTTAGGTGGACATAATAGGGAAGCTATGCCCCATGCAGGAGTGGATGCCTGTTTGTAACCTTTTTTTCATCTCCTTATTCCTTTGTACTAAAGGAAGCTAAACTCTGAGTCATTTGCCATTTAAAACTGCTAATTTATAAGCCAATCTCTATTAATACAGCAAAAAACAGATTAATTATGAGATATCACTGGGAAAAAAACCAATATCATTCTCCCTGAATCATCTATGACAGTGATGGCTAACCTTTTTTGGCTCGCGTGCCAAAAGCGGGGGGAAGCACAGGGGAGTCGTGCATGAGCGTGCCACACCCATAATGCTATCTGTGCGACCCCCTGCTTTTGGCGCGCTTTTTTCGCCCTCCCCAGGCTCCAGAGGCTTTCTAGGAGCCTGGGGAGGGGGAAAACAGCCTCCCCTCCCCACCTCCAGAGGCTTCAGGAGCTTCCCTGAAGCCTTCAGAGGGCGAAAAACGGCCTCAAAAGAAGGCCTAAATCAGCTGGCCAGCACACACATGCACGCTGGAGCTGACAGGGCAACGCCTCGCGTGCCCTAAGAAATGGTTCTGTGTGCCACCTGTGGCACCCGTGCCATAGGTTCGCCATCACGGATCTATGATCTATCCAGGTGCAACATTTCAAATTGAATGGTTCAGTACAATCTCTTCAGACCTCACAGCAGGAGTCAAAATGTGATGTTGAACATACCCTTTAGATTGGAGGGAAAATTTCTAGTGTGTGGACCGGCCTGTGTGGTGATAAGCAAGGATATTGCTTTTCCTATTTGAAGTGATGTTGAACAAATGTTTCTTCCTTTTTATATTGTTCGTATTCTAGGACAAGATTATTCATCTCTATTGGTCTTCTTGGTTCCGTTGTTACATATCACTGATTTTATGAACTGAATTGTCAGATATGTAGCAGAGAAAGGAGAAAAATAGCTTTAAAATGAAATTTGTTACATGTTACTTTTTGCAAAATATAAACTACATACATTGCGAAATAGTGTGCTGTTTTATTAACATTCCTGAAAATTGTAAAAGGCTGCCCTCTAGTGCTATTTGTTAAAGTTTTCTGTTCAAGATTAAAAGTATATTATTTAAATGTAACAGTATGTACAAAAAAACAAAGAAAAATCCTTAAACCCGAGGGATTTGGCTGAAGCCAATGTAAAAAGTAATCTAAAGATAGTTTGCTCTAAAAGATCAGTTACATATTTTAAGAATGAACCATGTATGATTATAAGGAATTAAATACGCATATATACTGTAGAGAATATTGATGACAATACATTTGGCCCAGAGACTTATTCTACAATTTTGGAAACAACACTCAGAGATTAAAATTATAGTCGATGCAGCATAAAACTCATTTCCTCAATTTGAGTGGAATTAGATGACATAATATCCAACCAGCTGGATGAACTTCATAGGCACTGTAGCCAAATATACCATCTGCTTCTTTGTGAAAATGCTTTGGACATGGACACTGCCATTCAGGTTATAAATTCATGGGTATTTTTGATCTACTGATTTGGGTATTCTATTTACATAAATATATATTAAATCAGCTGTTAAACATCTTACAGTGTTGAATATGGTACTTCAAGCCCCATATCCTGGAACACCATATTGGGGGAAACTGGTCTGGTTTATTTTTAACTGAAAATGAAAAAAAAAAAACCCCAGCCCTCCAATTTTCAGGAATCATCACCAGACTGCCAACTGCCATAAAAGAGAGGCTGGAGACAACTCTGATTTACTGAATGCAATTCATACTTATTCTTAAGGGATATAGATGTGCATATACCACAATTGCAAAAAACCTAATTTCCAGATCACTGGTCAGTCAGAAAGTAGAAATATAGCTATGTAAAGCCAAATTGCCTCCAAAGCAGGGGTGAAATTCAGCAGGTTTTGACAGGTTTTGGAGAACCGGTAGCGGAAATTTTGAGTAGTCTGGGGAACCAGCAAATGCCGCCTCTGGCTGGCCCAGAGTGGGGTGGGAATGGAGATTTTGCAATATCCTTCCCCTGGAGTGGGGTGGGAATGGAGATTTTGCAGTATTCTTCCTCTGCCATGCCCACTAAGCCACGCCCACAGAACTGGTGGTTAAAAAATTGAATTTCATCACTGCTCTAAAGTATTCCAGAATGCCAGCTACGTGCTAGACAGACTTGTTAAGAAGTAATTTAGTCATCTAGTTTTACAGTAATTCCCATAACATGGGGCAGAGGTATGCTCTGGCACACATCTGCAGGATTAGAGTCCAAACCCCTTACTTTCCACTAGACAGAATAGTTAATTTTATCTTGAAACTAAAAATTAGGAATTGTAGCCAGAAAAAGTAGCCTTAGAAATTGACTGGCTAGAATTTTCAGGATCATTTGGAGGAGGGACCCAAAAATAATTGAAAAGAAATTAATATTTTTCAATCACTAATCACAATAGGAAGAATATGAAGAATGTTGCAGGAACTAGGTGTGTCTGGTTTAATAAAAAGAAGGACCAGGGGAGACATGATAGCAGTGTTCCAATATCTCAGGGGTTGCCACAAAGAAGAGGGAGTCAAGCTATTCTCCAAGACACCTGAGGGCAGAACAAGAAGCAATGGGTGGAAACTAATCAAAGAGAAAAGCAACTTAGAACTGAGGAGAAATTTCCTGACAGCTAGAACAATTCATCAGTGGAACAGCTTGCCTCCAGAAGTTGTGAATGCTCAAAAACTGGAAGTTTTTAAGAAGAGATTAGATAACCATTTGCCTGAAGTGGTGTAGGGCAGGGGTCCCCAACCTTTGCAACTTTAAGTCTGAAGGACTTCAGCTCCCAGAATTCTCCAGCCAGCAAAGCTGGCTGGAGAAGTCTGGGAGCTGAAGTCCTTCAGACTTAAAGTTGCAAAGGTTGGGGACCCCTGGTGTAGGGTCTCCTGCCTGATCCGGGGGTTTTGGACTCCAAGGTCGCTTCCAACTCTGTTATTCTATTCTATTCTAATAAGTAAAAATGTCTAGATGATTATATTAACAGGATGGGTGCATGGCACTGCAACAATTGCAGAAAAGGTGAGGCAAAGCTTGAGGAAGGTGCACAAGTAGCTGGCCCAGTGTGAGTGCGGAGGGGCTGGAGGAGGGTGTGCAAGTAACTTACCCCAGAGACTTGTGACCTTCTTTGCTGACTTTCTTTGATCTTCTAGGAAAGCCGCAAGGAAGGTCACAAAAGGCAATCACTTGATCAGGGATGCTGTAACTGGTCATAAGTGCAAGATGGTTGCCAAGTGCCCAGATTATGATTATATGACTGCAAAGCTGCTGGGGCATTCAGAATTCTGAGAACTGGTTGTAACCACCATTCATTCAGCACTATTGTAACTTCAAACAATTGCTAAACACATTGCTGTAAGTCAAGGACTATCTCTGGTAACAGATTTTTGGAAGCCTGTCAAAGATTCCCTCTGCTCTTCGTTACACTAAAAAAAAAAAAAATCACTATGGGGTAATCTTGAATTTCTTTCTCACCACCACCTCTTTTTTTCAGAGCTCAGCTAATTTTTAGCAACTCTCTTTTCAATTCCTTCTCTTTTTTATGGTTATACATTTATTTTGATGTGAATAATCAAATACAAAGGGTTAACTGAAGGCAAAGACTTCACTGTGATCAGCTCAAACCTTAAAGTTAAGTCAGTGGTAGACTGTAAAACCTGACTCATTAGCTCTTTTGTGATGGGAACATACATTTATTACATATCTTTGCACCTGTGTTTTCTTGCAGTTATGTTTCGCCTCTATGATACAGATGGCAATGGCTTCCTGGACAGCTCGGTAAGCTATCCTGCAAACTAGTCCTTTTCTTTAAAAGGATAGGAAGTTAAACTTTTCCCCAAATGCCTTGGGGCTTTCCTACTGTGATGTCCCTACAAAGTATTTAGGTTGAGGCAGGGGTAAAATTCAGCAGGTTCTGACAGGTTCTGGAGAACTGGTAGTGGAAATTTTGACTGGTTCGGAGAACTGGCAAATACCACCTCTGGCTGGCCCCAGAGTGGGGAGGAAATGGGGATTTTGCAGTATCCTTCCCCTGCCACACCCACCAAGCCACACCCAAAACCCGGTAGTAAAAAAAATTGAATTTCACCACTGGGTCAAGGGATACATCAATGAAATCTGGCCATCTCTGGAAAAACATTTCTAGTCTCCAACTAGAAATGGAAACAAGATCATTCAAAGTTGAGCATTTGGAAACAAGATCATTTGAAGTTGAAGGATTCGTTTATACAGGTCTTTTTCAAAGTTGGCAGGGTCGGGTAAATTTAGCTGGTTAATAGCAGCATCAAAGCTTGGGTCCAGCTCTTTAAATTTTCTAAAACTGTTTTGATATAGTGTAATTCAGTTACCTTGTGGAAAACCTAAATGGAAGGCAATGATATGAGTGTAGCTGTGCTGTGTAATATTACCCTACTGCAAGCTCTTTAAAGTGTTCATTCTTAAAAAAGAAAAAAAAAGTAATGACATAATTGTATTAAAGAGGTGGCTCACTTTCATAAAGATATTTATTTTTTTCTTGCGTCCTGATATATAATTGCAACATCCATATAGTATATCACTCACATTGTTTTAAAAACATTTACCATCTTCCATCTTGTTTCTAAATTCAGGAGCTGGATCGTATTATCAATCAAATGGTCCATGTAGCAGAATATCTGGAATGGGACTCCACAGAATTAAGGCCAGTAAGTTATTTTTCCATGTAGAATTGGAATTTATTTTTTTTAAGTGCTTTGTCTAATCCACACCATTAGTTAGAGACTGAAGTTTAAATTCTGTTAATTCGGTGTTTAAGGGTAAAGTTTTTAGGATTTTAAAGGGTTTTAGGATTTTAGCACAGGGTATTGGGGTTTAATTTATTTTTAGTACTATTTATTGTCATGTGTGTCTTTTTATTCTATTTGAACTTCCTGTGCACCGCCCCGAGTCCCTTTGGGAGAGTGGGGCAGTTTATAAATTTAATAAATTGAATTGAATTGAATTGAATTGTTCTGCTTTTGAGCATCATTTTTTTCCTCTGAGGGCTAAGTCATACAATATTCAATAAACAATGTATAACTATCTTTTTTTCTTTACAGCAAAGTAAACATAGCAGGGGATCACTACTAATTAAGATTACCATATGCAAAAGGTTACACCTTCTTCCTAGAAACATGTTTAGCAACATATGCCCTGTCCGATGTGATTTTTTTTCATTTTCCTTGGGTAATTCACCTATGCAGAATGCTGGCATTTTTGTGTGGCAAATGATGGTGTAATAAAACTTCTCTTCTCCATGGCCCAGTCAGGATTGCTCCAACAAGCACTTTAAAAAATCTAGTAAAATACCTACATACTCTTTAGATTTAATTTTATGTAAATTGGTTCTGAATTACTGAGATTAAACTATAAATACAAGGATGATCCCTATTTTTATTTCTAGAAGGGTTACTATCTTAGTCTGTGGCAGCAAAAACAGAATCTTATGGCATCTTAAAATTAACTGTTGTTGTTAAAAATGTAGGCTACAATTAGTCTTTAATATGCCACATTTTATTGTTCTTTTTAATGATTTCTTGAGTCACCCATTAATTCTAAACAGCCAGTTTAAACCTGTCAAACATATTGCAATAATCAAGTCACAAATAGAATAGTTCCAAAAAAGGGTTTTTATTTTTGTATTTATTTGACAGAATTTTAAGGCATTCACCACCCACAGTGTATTTTTTCCCCTTAAAACATCTTTTAAGGAAAAAGGATAATTATAATTTCACAGGAAAAGAAGTTGGAGGCTTAAAAAAAATCTGACTTGGAAAATGTGTAACACATAACTGCAAAGCCAAAGAAACAAGCAAAACTCAACCATAAATCTAGAATCCCATAGAACTCTAAATTATTTTTGGGGCTGATTATCAGATCCAAGTCTGCTGCAAACAAGCATGAATTTAAAAAAAAAGAAAAAGAAGCAAAAGAATAAGTTGAAGTCAAAGCAATGTGATGAAACTCAGAATTCAGATTGACAACCTGATTTGGGTAGAAATATTGTATGACACCTTTATGTCTCAGTCAGCTAATGGAATCAACTGACAGATTCAGTCTATGAGATCAGCTGATTATATTCAGGCTGAAATTGCAGCCTAGATGTTGTCTCTACTGCTAAGTCTACCTCCTAGACTCTGTGATTCACAATGCAAACAGTGCCCTTGATTGTTTAACTTAATGTTGCAATCAATTTTGCTTCCCGTGCCTAGTATTCAAAGCCTACAGAACATTTCCTATCAGAAAAATGATTGCAACTGAAAAAAATATATGATGTACGTAACTGGACTTTGTCTTTTACAGATTTTGAAAGAGATGATGGAAGAAATAGACTATGATCATGATGGAACTGTGACACTTGAAGAATGGATTCGGGGTGGTATGACCACCATCCCTCTGCTTGTTCTTCTAGGCATGGAAACAGTGAGTAACAGGCCAAACCTCACAACAATAAGCCAATCTTTCCCAACATGGTGTGTTTCTAGAGTAACAATACTTTTGCCTAGGATAGGAGAGAGTTATTATTTGTTGTATAACCTTTCCTTCTACACATTATGCAATGTGACTAACAATAATTGAAATGCAGAATGTAAAATGGAAATTAAACATAAAACATAAATTAAAACCAAACCAAATATTATTTAACAGGGAAAAAAAGACCTGGCAAAAGATATGCATTCAGCTGCTTTTTCTCCAAGGCCAAAAAAAAGTACTGTACATGTAACTACTATTCAAAAAACCAGAAGCCATTACTTTATTATTCTTTATTTTCTTTTTCTTTTATCTTTCTTTTTCTATAATTTTTTCACTTTTCTATTACTTTTCTCCATTTCTCTTTGTATTTTACTCCACGGAAAAATGCATTTAATAAAAATTAATTTAAGAGTGTGAGCCTAATAGAATCCCAAAAGTTTGCAATCCACCACTGGAATCAATGCAACTGACGGTCTTCTCCAGCATACAGAATGAATTTGCCTTTGAAAACAAGTCGTCTTCTGAAGGGCCCCTTATGTAGAATGTCACATCTAGAAAGATTTGTAATAGGAAAGGAAATGTCTCAGACAATCAGATTTCAAGCTGTTTGTAATTTTGAAAATTAGCACCAATACTCTAAACTGTACCCAGAAAGCAATTATGGGAATTAAGTTGAGAAAAGGTGCTGTACAGAATGTGACCTTCTGAAGGAAATTAGCTATGATCAATCAGAATCTGCTTACAAGAAAGTAAAGCAAGTATGAAAACTTTCACTAATAATCTAATGGTAGTTTCCCATTATGTATAATTATTTTATTAACATTTGCATTGCTTGATGGAATATAAGGAGAGGATTGAAGAAATGTTGTGCATTGCAAGGCAGTCATTTATCTAACTCCTTCCAAGGACAGAAAAAAATTGACATACTGCTATTGATATATAACATATATAACACATAATATGTATGTTATGTCTCTAAGGCAGGAAGTCTCAACCTTGGAGACTTTACATCCTGTAAATTTCAACTCCCAGAACCCCCTAGCCAGCACAGCTCCCTGGGGAATTCTGGGAGTTGAAGTCCATAGGACTTAAAATTGCCAAGGTTGAGAAACACTGCTCTAAGGCAGTGGTCCCCAACCTTTGCAACTTTAAGTCTGAAGGTCTTCAGCTCCCAGAATTCTCCAGCCAGCAAAGCTGGCTGGAGAAGTCTGGGAGCTGAAGTCCTTCAGACTTAAAGTTGCAAAGGTTGGGGATCCCTGCTCTAAGGGATAAAGCACATGTGGTATAGTGCAGTGTAAAGCAGAGGAGCTTCCAATAAACATTCACTTGAATATACACAGTCTCTTTTAGACTTTTTTAAATCTCTGAACTTCTGAGAGTGCAAGTATTGCAAAATCCAGATTCTCAATTTCCTTTCTAGTCATAGACACTGAGAACATCTTCAAGGATTGTGTTAACGGTTATCCAAAGCTTCTAAAAAGTGAAGGTCAATATAAATAAATTTAATTAGGTTCAAATTAAATCTAATAATATAGTAATTAATTGTACATTGTTATATTACAGTGCTATGGAATACATATCCCCTTTACCCCTCCATCTGCCCTAGATTCTTGAGACATACAATACAAGCAACCTTTTGAATTCAGTGTAAATATTGTCTGGTACATCAACAGCAGGAGCAATGTACTCAGTTTCAGTTCTATAATCTCATGATTTAGCAGTCCTATCTTTAGAAGGTAATGTGGTCATTTGATGGATTTTGAGAGATTATCTGATGCTCTTGACTTCTTGAGCAATCAGATAGAAAACACAATACAATAGGACAGATTGAAATATTGTATGTATATAGGAAAATATATTTTCTAATTTTAATTCTACAACTTCATAAAAATAAGGCCTCATCGGGCCTAGTAATTATGGTTTTGTACCATCAAAGGCAATATTCCTCTGCGGAACATGCGTAGGAGGATGTTAATGTGTTCTTTATGAGGTTTCCATAAGCTTTATTGACAATTGTGCGACAATAATCTCAAACTGTGTAAGGCCTTTTTTCCTGATCCACTACATTATTTCTTAGAAGATAAGCAGCACATTTTGTTATCCGACAGCAAACCTGGGGTAATATTCCAGTATAAAGTTCTATCTGTTTAAAAAGTGTGAATTCTGTGTTCTGTCTAATTTTGTAATTTTCTGAACTCTCATGAGTCCCAATTAGAAGGCTTGCTTTGTCCTTAGGGAGTATTGTTTGTAGTCTTTTTGTAAATAAGTGAAATACAAAATAAAATAAAGTTAAAAGGCAAAATAAAAGGCAAATGAACTGGAAATTGTCTAATGCAACTGTTGAAAGTCACCTCCATGAACTTGCTGGTGCAACTTTGGTGCTTGGCTGATGGTTTTGTCTGGCTCAAAATGGGAATCCCTAAGCTAAATGTTTGGGGGGAAGAAGACCAAGTTGCATTGAATAGTAGAAAAATGCTTGTGTTTTGTGCCTCTGTAAGTAAATGTAGATCAGAGATTAGATTTTTTTTTGCTGTGAAGCCTCCTTGCATATCCCTGTATCCCAGATAGACATGCTAGCCACCATAACAATTCAAAAGGGAATATTTGAAATTGTATTAGGCAGATATTAGTAATAAAGTACTCTGGAGTGCCTTTTGTTGTAATGGCACTCATGGGATCATGTTGATTCACTCTCTTCCAAATTGGCACTTGATTTTTCAGTACATATCATAGAGGTGATTGCGTATAGTGTATAGTGGCACAATCATTAGAGTATTCTGTTGCCAAATACTGTGCACCTATATGGGGAAGTTGCCATACGTAAAGATTGAGGTTCACCATAATGACACAATGAAAATAATATCTGGAACCCTTAAATCCACACCATGGCCGAGAGCCTGCAATGTGACTAGTGCACCGGAATAAACTATAACACATATCATTCAAGAAAGTCTCCTCAGGAAATTTCAAAGCACCTGGGATGATCTCATTCCAGCCACACCAGAAGCAGTTAGATGGTTAGCTTCCTTAGATATCAAATTATAACATCTATCCCAGTGCAATTCTATGGCTCTATATTACAGTGGTTTTATTAGGTTTTTTTTCTTAATTTATAATAATAATAATAAATAATAAATTTTAATTTGTAGACCGCTCCCTCTCCCCACGGGGACTCGGAGCGGTGCACAAGGAAGGTAAAAAACAATAAATATACACACATAATTAAAAGCAAATTAAAATTCCCAGTTAAAATTCACTAAAATCCCCAGCTAAGTTTACTAAAAACCCCATAGATAGAGAGACTACCCTAGGCCGGCCAAGCAGAAAAGATATGTTTTTAGTTTTAGACGGAAGGAGCGGAGGTCCGTGGTTGTTCTAATGTCGGGGGGAAGGTCGTTCCAGAGGGCTGGGCCCGCCACAGAGAGAGCCCTTCCCCTGGGCGTCGCCCGATGACAAAGTCTAGTGGATGGCACCCGGAGAAGTCCCTCTCTGTGGGAGCGAATCGGCCGTGTGGATGTATGAGGCAGGATCCGATCCCGCAAATAGCTAGGTCCCGAGCCATGGAGTGCTTTAAAGATGATAACTAGAACCTTGAAGCGCACCCGGAAGACAACAGGCAGCCAGTGCAGCTCGCGCAAGAGCGGTGTTACGTGGGTAAACCTTGAGGTTCCCATAATTGCCCGCGCGGCTGCATTCTGGACTAGCTGAAGTCTCCGGGTGCACCTCAAGGGGAGTCCCATGTAGAGAGAGTTACAATAGTCCAGTCGGGATGTCACGAGAGCGTGAGTGACTGTGCGAAGGGCGTCCCGATCCAATAGGGGGCGCAACTGGCGAACCAGGCGAACCTGGTAAAACGCCCTCCTGGCCACGGCTGTCACTTGATCTTCCATGGACAGCTGGGCATCCAGGAGGACACCCAAGTTGCGCGCCCCATCCACTGGGGCAAGATGTTCGCCCCCAATGGCCAGCGATGGGGTCAGCTGGTTGAATCGGGCAGCCGGAAACCACAGCCACTCGGTCTTGGTCGGGTTGAGACTGAGTCCGTTTCTTCCCATCCAGATCCGTACGGCTTCCAGGCACTGGCACATCACCGCTACGGCATCGTTGGGGTGGTTTGGGGTAGATATATACAGCTGAGTATCATCAGCGTAGAGGTGATACTCTACCCCAAAACCACGGATGATCTCACCCAGCGGCTTCATATATGTGTTAAACAGGAGAGGCGAGAGGACCGACCTCTGAGGCACCCCACATGTGAGGAGTCTCGAGGTCGACCTCTGCTCTCCTGTCAACACAAATTGCGATCGACCAGAGAGGTAGGAGGAGAACCACCGTAAAACGGTGCCTCCCACCCCAACCCCCCCAGCCGATGCAATAGGATACCATGGTCGATGGTATCAAAAGCCGCCGAGAGGTCTAATAGGACCAGGATGGAGGAACAACCCCCATCTCTGGCCCTCCAGAGATCATCGACCAACGCGACCAATGCCGTCTCGGTGCTATGCCCGGGCCGGAAGCCGGACTGGCACGGGTCTAGATAATCAACTTCCTCCAGGTGACGGGGAAACTGTTGTGCCACCACACTCTCAACAACCTTCGCCAAAAAGGGAAGGTTGGAGACTGGACGATAGTTGGTTAATAGAGCTGGATCCAAAGAGGGCTTCTTAAGGAGGGGCCTCACCATGGCCTCTTTAAGGGAGGCAGGCAAGGAACCCTCACTTAGAGAAGCGTTGACAAGCTCCTGGAGCCAGCCTCGTGTCACCTCCCAGGATGCCAGTACAAGCCAGGAGGGGCACGGGTCCAATAAACATGTGGTGGCTCGCAGTCGCCCACGCAACCTGTCCATATCCTCAGAAGTAACGGAGTCAAACTCCTCCCAAACAAGATCTGCCTCGTGGCACCCCGCTGGACCATCAATGGGGGCTAACTCGTTCTGTATCTGAGGGATTTTCTCCTGCAGATAAGTCACAAATTCCTCTGCTCTACCCTGTAGTGGGGCGGCAGGGCGGTTATCTGCGGATGCTATGAGAGTGGCACAATGATGGCGTTTGGCCACTCTCAGCGCCACAATGTAAGTCCGTAAATGGGCTCTTACCTGTGTCCGGTCAGATTCAGAGCGGGTAGAACTCCATCTTCTCTCTAGGCATCTCTTGCGGCGTTTCATCACCCTCAGCTCCTCGGTAAACCAAGGGGCCAGGGTGGCTCGCCGCCGCAAGAGAGGCCGCAAGGGCGCGACCCGATCCAAGGCTCCCGTAGTCGCAGTATTCCATGCGGCCACGAGGTCCTCCATCAGGGCGCGGGTCAGGGGTACAGGAAGTGGCCCAAGTGCTGCCTGGAACCCATCAGGGTCCATCAGGCGCCTGGGGCGGAACCAGATTGGTGACCCAGGTTCCGCCTCCCCGCGGAGGGGAGTAGCGGTTGGAAAGTCGAGCCGGAGAAGTGAGTGGTCTGACCATGACAAGGGCGTGATGACTATATCCCCTATACCCAGATCACTCTTCCATTGGCCAGAGACGAAGATGAGATCCCGTGTATGTCCACCTTCGTGGGTGGGGCCTAAAATTAGTTGGGTCAGGTCCATGGCCATCATGGAAGCCATGAACTCCCGAGCTACCTCGGATGATTCGCCCACCGATGGCAGATTAAAGTCCCCCATGACTAAAAGTCTGGGGGTCTCAACTGCCACCGTAGCGATCACCGCCAGGAGCTCAGGCAGGGCTGCTGCTACATAGCGAGGGAGCCAGGTATACAACCAGCATGCCCAACTGCCTCCCTAGGCCCCACTTCACGCAGAGGGACTCACAACTGGTGGTCTGTGGCACAGTGGTCTCTCTCGGCTCAAGACTTTCCTTTACAATAACCGCTACCCCACCACCCCTGCCTAGGGCCCGGGGCTGATGAAAAGCGTGGTAGCCTGGTGGGCATATTTCAACGAGGGGGAGTCCACCCTCGTGGCCCAACCAGGTCTCCGCTATTCCTGCCAGGTCTGCCCCCCCCCTCCGACACAAGGTCATGAATGAGGGGGGCTTTGTTGACCACGGACCTGGCATTGCAATACATCAGCCGCAGGCCCTGGCTCTGTACTCCCTGACTACCTAGCCGACGGGGGTTGTGGCACTTCACCGTTTGCAACCAACGGTTCTGTGCCCTCAACCGGGAAGATGGAAATTGTCTCCCCTCGGACCTGCCTCTCCCCACGACCTTCTGGATAGAAGTGCCCTCCGACGGGACGACTCGTATTTCCCCCCTACTAACGGCTCCTTCTGCTTCCCTCCGTCGCCTGCTGGCCTGGCCCTCTCTTTCCATCTCTGTCTCTATCTGTCTATACCCTCCCCCCTCCCTGGTACCCCCTAAAATGGACAATAACCTAAAAATTCAAAAAACCCTAAGACCACGCTTCTTCCACCTCTCCAGATTAATAAATCCCTCATCAAGGCGGGCCCTCGTTAGAGTGGAGGGCCAAACCTGCGAGAGCGGGGACTCTCGCAGTCGCAACAGGTCAGCTCTCGAGTACATAGTATAAATTAATTGTATACTAAAATAATTGATTAATAATTAATATAATAGGTAAGATAAATAGATAATTTAAAATTTAAATTTAAAATGGGTCGCAATTCATTATTTAAAAGGCATAATAGCTGCTAAAATATACAGGATGTTAAATACAATAATTCATAAATTCAGTTCCAGGAGTGCGTAGTATGGTATCGAGCTCAGAGATCTTGGAATGATGTTAAATTCCTCGAGAAGTTCTAAAATAGCTCTCAAACAGTTCTTACAGTTCTTAAGGTCGGGGTGACGGAGAAGTTAATGGTGGTAGATGGACCATGTGGATAGGTCTATTATGCAGGCCTCGGCATTCAATCTTCCATCTTGGGTCTGATGTTAAGAGACCTCATCTCGCTCCCAGTAACAGCCGTTTAACTCGAGGCCATAGTTGTTAAGGCCTCCAAATCGCTCCTCCATGCCGCTCGCTGCTCTCCTTCTAGTTCTTCCAGTTCCCTCATGGTCCCCCAGCTTCGCTGGCACCAGGCCTCCATGCCGCCCGTCGTCGTTCGCCCCCGCCGCTCACCACTCATTTCTCCGGCTCTCTCACAGCCTTCCGGCCCTCTCACGGCCTCTGAATGGCACTCAGCATGCAGCGCCCGTCATCCGGCTCGGCTGCCAGGTAACCAGGCTTCCATGCCGCCCTGCCGCTCGCCCCTGCCGCTCACCACTCGGTCGTTCCGGCTCTCTCACAGCCTCGGTCGTTCCGGCTCTCTCACAGCCTCCGATTATCCCTTTGGCTCTCTCACAGCCTCCGGCCGTCTCACGGTCTCCGGGTGGCGCTCAGCGGACAGCGCCCGGCGTCCGGCTCGGCGCCAGGCCCGGCATTTCATCCGCCGGCCTCCTCCTGCCTCTGACCTCGTCACTCGAGCCCCCGACCACCCTGGAGGAACCGCCTGGTCGCAAACCGCTACCAGGGTGGTCCACTCACTGGGTCCGGCCCCTCTGGTGGTCCTACGGACCAGACTTGCCCATTTTAGCTGCCATCAGGCCTCTGCGACCAGCACAGAACTCAAGAGCCGGCCGCCATCTCGCGCATGCGCAGTCCGATAATATAATTTAATATATTATCTCCTATATTGTATTGTACACACACACACACAAACATGCATATCTATATTTGCTGATGCCTTAACTGTATATTAATGATTGCCCAATCTCTGTAGATGCCATATGTTAAATAAATAAATAAAATAGAGGTACTACTATTGATAGGACACCCATCCATCTTTTATATCTGTCAGAGATGCTGGTAACACCCTCTCCTCTCACCCAAAAAAGTCTACCATACCTTACAGATAAGTATACCATTCTATACTAATTGCTGAGAAAAACAACATATTTACATTTTTAGAAATCCAAGTTATAATTCATTAGAATATCCAGTCTTTGTCTTTTGACTATATGATACTACATAAATTATTTAGACCAATTTCGCCAAAATGGTATACAAAAATAGTGGACAATGGCTATTATGGTTAATTTACCCACTGTAATCAAATTGAATCTCCAATCAAAATTGTTATTGTTTGGGGATGATAGAAATGTACTATAGCATATCAGGAGAAGATCAAGTCAAGACAGGTTAATGTATTCTCTGGGTAATTATTTATCATGAGTCTTAGATTATTTTCTTGCATGGTAATAAAAGTTTAATTTTTAAAAAATTCTGCAGCTGCTTTTTCAAAAAATAAAGAGAAGCTAGCAAAACTATAACATAGGTTAATTCAGACAATTATTTACAGGTTGTTGACATGCCAATTAAGTTCAACAAGAGTGTCTGTATGAAGAAAACAGATGAATGTTTTCTATAGTTCTGACATTATTAGTTCATATTATAAAGAAATAACTGATAATTGTACAAAGTGCATATTTCTGTGATTGGGTCATCAGTGGGTCATTAGAGATTCATCATATCGATTCTTCTCTGCTAAGTAATTTTTTTTTTAATCCCTACAGAATATAAAGGATGATGGCCAACATGCTTGGAGACTGAAACATTTCAAGAAGCCTGCCTACTGCAACTTTTGCCGCACTATGTTACTGGGAGTTAGGAAGCAAGGCTTGTGCTGTTCCTGTAAGTCCCTGCCATTGCACAATAATCATGGCTAGTGAGGTTACCTGCATGTCAATTGGGAAGGGTCATGTCAAAATCTCCCCAAAAGATGGGGAAATGACTTTTTTGATTTAGTTTCTGTTTAATCTTAAAACAGAGATAGTAAGGCTTCAATATTTCCAGTATGTTCCTTTCTCAAGGGAAGATTGAGATTTTTCCAGGTGTACACCATTATAGAACCAGATATAAATGATAGCCCACTTTCAGGACAATTAAAGTAATGACTCAGAGAGAATAGTCTTTTCTAGGACTCAGATGGATTGACTTGAAAAGCTGAACATTATGTGCTTTAAGAGCTTCCTATTGCCATAGCTGTTCTTTTGCATTGAAGAAATTCATTAGTATTGTGTCAATGGTACTGGATAGTCCCAAAGACTTTAAAAAGTTCCTTTTTAAAAAGAAAAATTGTATGAGGCAACCAAACAACAATCTTTTACTGAAATAGATTATTTTACAAAAGCTTAGGTAAAAGAGGCATGTCCTCAGTTGCCATCTAAAGAAAGCTTGGAGGCCAACCTTGGGACAAACGTTTCAAACAGTAAGGTAGGATAGATGGCTACTGAGAAGTCTCACTGGATTCAATAGAACATAATTTATAGTAAATGAATAAATATGGCAACTGTTAATACATTACTTTCAAATTTTAACTTATGGGAATCTGAGGTTTAGAAGATAACATATAAGCATATTGATTGTAAACCCCATCCTGAGAAATGACCTCACCCAATACAAGGTAGATGTTAATCATGAGGGGTAAAAGAATCACATCCTAAGGCAACCCACAACACAAAAATTTAGGGCTCAATCTCTCCCTCTGAAATTGCCCTTGGAAAAGAAAGGAGGGGAACTGCCACACAACTGCTCCCAGCCCCCTAAGCCAGTTCAGAAAGATATCATAATTGATGGTATTGAAAGTTGCTGAAAGTTCAAGGAGAGCTAGAACAAATGCACCACCTCTGGCCTTAGCCAGCCAGAGGTCATCCACAAGTGTCATCAATTCATATCAATAATGAATGGTAAATCTACTATCATGGATTATGACAACAGTTTACTCATTTAGAATTTTTCAAAGAATTGAATATATACAATTACATACATGGAATAATATATTTTCACAGCCAAACTCTAGAAGTAGCTGGAAATTGTCGTCAACACAGTAATTTACAATGGCTCTCTCTTTTTTTCTTTCCTTTCTACAGTTTGTAAATATACTGTCCATGAAAGATGTGTATCCAAAGATATTCCTCCTTGCATCAGTACTTATGTAAAATCCAAGAGAAATACAAATGTAAGTGAGGCATATGTGGAAGATCAGTACTATGTGTCCACTATTTAATCATCTGTCATGAATTCAAAAGCCATCTGTATGTAGAACATGCAGTCCATACTGTCACACTAATGCTATTTTAGTAAATGAGATCTCTGTCTTACAACAACCAATTCACTACTATGATTTTGATTATATACATATCAGTCTCAAATGGTGGGCTTTATATTTGGGGCAGGATTTGCAGATAAGCTTTAGGATTAAGTTTGTTTGCAAATGATGATGTGTTCTTTTTGACTCTATTTAAATTTTGTTGCCTTAAATTTGTAATCAGTATAGGCATTTAATATAAAGTAGGTCCCCATAAATACTGCCTTCCAGATGTCTTCTCATCTTCAGTAATTAACTACTTCAACAGTATTAATAGATACACTCCATTTTCAATGGCAGGGACACTGCAGGCTGGCCCTTCACTGTTTCCAGGGCGGCCCCACAGGCCAGATCTAAGCACCCCACTGGCCAGATCTAAGCGCTCTGCAGGCAGGATCTGGCCCGCAGGCCTTGAGTTTGACACCCCTGTACTAAAGAAATTAAAACTCTGCTGAAATTGTAACTGTGTTAAGATTCAAACAATATGCTCTCTGTTGCAAAAAAAAAAAGTCAAGAGTTGCAGTTTGTACAGGCGCTAATTTGAGTCAGACATTGAGGCATTAGAGAGACATGGTTGTTTATAGTGTATGCACATGGGTGTACAATACCATTTAACAGCTGCAGTGTGCACATTATAAGTTATAATGTAATGGGGGGTGGGAAAGACCTTGGGACATGGAGCAAAGAGATGCTAACTAGGTAACCTTAGATAAGAGACAGAATAGTCCGCAGCTGCAGACTGAGCAGAGCAAGAGTCTCAGAAGGGACTCTCCATAAGTTCTCAGGCTCTAAAGATGATAGCACAAGAACTGTACTTTCACCCTTGCAAAATTCTATTAACATAGCTTTATAGTAAAGTAAAATTAGTTTATCTGGTCATGTTCCCTGTCTGGTCTACCAAGTAAGACTGACAGTTAAGCTATTTACTTACAATCATTTATGCTTTCATAAATGTATAGATAATATCAACAGCATTTAAGCTTATACTATATATAGACCCATAGTGCTTTGCAGCACTCTCTGGGTGGTTTACAATGACAGCATATTGCCCCCAACAATCTGGATTCTCGTTTTACCGACCTGTGAGGGATGGAAGGTTGAATCAACCTTGAGTCCTGTCAGAACCGAACTCCGGGCTGTTGGCAGAGTTTGTCTGCATTGTCGCATGCTAACCACTGTGCCACCAGGGCTTTGATATAAATGTATAGAAATACCCGATAATCAGAGAAATTGATTCCCTAAACTGAAGATGTAGACAGTTCCTGTAGTAGGAATTATCCTAAATTTGCATTATCCCCCCCCCTTTTTTTTTTTACCAAGCTAGTTGGTAAACCATTTTGCATTTCTAGGTTATGCAGCACACATGGATTGAGGGCAATTCCCCAGCCAAGTGTGATCGATGTCATAAAAGCATCAAATGCTACCAGGGAATTACCGGACTACATTGTGCATGGTGCCAAATCACAGTGAGTACGTGAAAAGAATGTGGTCTTTTTATTATGAACCCCAAATTATGGAAATCCACTTTAGTCAAGACAGATTGTTACACATTTAAATTAATAAATTTTGTGACATGTTTGTAAGAAATAAAGGTTCATCTTCCCTTACTACTGTAGTTATCCCTCCTAATCCCAAAAATAGCCATTATTCAGTCAATTATAGAGAAACCATAAATGCTAAAAATATTGTAACTCAGCAGTTCATGCAACTATACATCACCTCTTTTATAACCCTGATTCTGACATATATGAAGTAAATCGTTGTGAAAAGGAAGATATTTTTTAGAAGGCTTCAGAGGCAAAATTGCCTTTCTCAAGGAACACATCCAATATTGGATAACAATGGTATTACCCATTTTGCAACTATTGTGAACTATTGTAAGCACCACTGTGGTACAAAAATAAAACTCATAGAATGCATTGCTTTTTTATATTTGGAGGCATTTAATTTTTATTGTTATATGTGGTCAATGGTACTATATGCCCCTTAAGAGCAATGACAGGTACAGAAGTTTACCAGACCTGCAGATATTAAGACAGGAAGAATAGAGCTGCTTAAAAACATGATTTTTGATTTTATTAATGTTTTAATTTAAACTCTTCTCCTTTTCCAAAGAACTCAGAGCAGTTCTTTGAAGAAACAGCAACAATTTCACAGAATTACAAGCTGTTTATAACAGAAAAGTATAACATCCCACAATTCCTGAACATTACCTCCAGAGCGCCTCCTAAAAATTAGCAGCAAATTGTAATTTTTAATGTGATAGAGCAGGGGTCTGCAAAGTCGGCTCTTTTAAGACTGGTGGACTTCAACTCCCAGAGTTCCCCAGCCAGCATAGCTGGCTGGGGAACTCTGGGAGTTGAAGTCCACCAGTCTTAAAAGAGCCGACTTTGCAGACCCCTGTGATAGAGGAAGGTACACTGCTGGACAGTTGTAGCTTCCAAGTGATCTTAAAGGCCAACCCATGTATAATGCATTGACCATGAGCAAGACCTTCCAGTTCAGAAAAGGACACAGTTGGTGCACAGCATGGATCTATGCAAAGGTGCCCCTGAGCAGGAACAATGAAACCAGGAAAATCTCACAAATTGGGCACCAGCTCAATCTGAGGAAATGTGACCCTTTCCAGAGTCAATGATAATAAATCACCAAGGACCAAAAGCATACAGCCACTCCATCTTACCAAGTTTGGACTGTGGGATCTTCCCCATCTAGGCACTCACAGCTTCCAGACATTTGATCAGTGCAACAGTACCTGCCAAGCCAAAGCTAGAGATGTATAACTCTATCATGGGCATATTTTCCCCTCTCCATTTTGGAACAAAAAGAATCACTATTTTCTCATGACCATTCTCCTTAAAGAATTGACTCTCCCAGTAGAAAGCAATGGCTTTTCTGCAGTGCTGGAGACTAAAAACCATCTTATCAAAGAAATATCAGGTGCTTTGCTAATGTGATTTTATAATTTTCTTGATCACAAGTAAAGGAAAATTTTAGAGGATCAAATGGATGTAGATGGAAGCAGGAAAGTAAACATTGGTACATGCTGTTTTCTCTCTTTTTAAAGCTTCACAACAAATGTGCCTCACATGTGAAACCTGAATGTGATGGTGGGCATCTAAAAGACCACATCTTGCTGCCTTCCCAGATCTGCCCAGTTGTTCTGGTAAGTGAGTCTGCTTGGCACACATCAAATTGTGTTAATGGGTGGTATTTTCTGGTTGGTTCTGTCTCAATTAAGGCAACTTTATAATAGAGTCTCATGATCCAAATGGTTTTATCCAAGATGATTTGATTAATTAGATCAGGCAGTCCAAACCTGGTATTCCCCTGAAATACCCTGTGGATTGGACCATAGTTCTTCACAATCCTAGTCCACCATGGTCTCAAGATGGGAAAAGTGCACTAAGGTTCTCATAATAACTATACTGATGGTTCCCAGGCCATATGTGGATGTTACAAATATGAATGGCTATGTGTGTGTGTGTTATGGATTAATCATCTTTGATTTTTAAATAAAATAAATCTTTGTTAAAGCTTTTATCTGGTTTCATCTATTTTCAAGGCCCAAATTTAATTATTATTCAAGCATGTAATTATATAAGGAGGAGGAGGGGGTTTCCTGGATTTTTGACCTTCTACTGTATCTGACTATGACTAACGAACAAAATTCTTAAATGGATTAAATGAAAATTATTACCTGTCAACAACATATATCAGAACTTAAATATAAAAAAATGGAATAACTGTTGAATGTATCAAACCATGCAGAATACATTAAAAAACCTTTTTCACAAAGAGTCCCCCTTTTGTGGAGAAACTCTAAATATATAAACCAATATGGAACATGTATGCCTGTTATATAAGAGAAAACGGTTTCCTTTGAAGCCAAGGGTATACAGGTGTAGAGTAAAGCTAACCATGGCTCACAACTTTGTTGGGTATACCTTAGTAAAAGAAAGTCACATGAAAGTTAAGAAAAGGAAAAAAGAAAGAGCTGAAGCAGCTCTCTTACTTTGGAAATATTAGACAAAAGGCCAGTAAAAAAGACCATAATGTACAAAATTGTTCTACAAAGAAAATGGATAAGATTAGATAATTCAATTGGAGATCTTTCCATAGTTACTAATCATGATGGTTTTTTTTTTGCCTTTTCCAAGATCAGAGACATTATGCCTCAATTAAATCTTGTTTGTGGGAATTTTATGGCTACTGCTATGCAGAAGCGACTTTTGGGGTGATATTTTCAGAACTTAATTATAATTTGTAGCAAAATTGCTAGGTTATCCAAGATCATTTGGAATTTATAAAATGCATGTCCTTTACCAAATGATAACTTTTGCACTGTTTGGTAGGCAGCATTTTAGTGCCCACATGTTATTCAATATCCCTAGTCTTTTGTGTTCTTATTATATATTTTTATACTTAGAATTCCTCTCATTTCCTCTCTGTTTATGTCATTAGTACTTCTCTGCTATCTATTTTTAAATGTCCATATGCATCTTTGACTCTTCAAAAGGATAGGCAATCCCACTCACGAAGATCAGAGAGTGAATCACCATCCAGCACCACCCCCGAGGATACAAACATGATCTTCAAATACAATACTACCACGGTGGATGGACATGGACTGCAGGTGGGCAGCTGATAGAATATTTTCTCCCTTGTACATGTATAGGTGTATGTATCCATGGAGAAGCACTTTCATCATTGTGAGCAAAAGTGGACCTCTTTGGAGAAAAATATACCAGAATACAGTGTCAATATACTAGTCCTTTAGCCTGCTTATGAACCACTGAGACTAGATAGTCCCAAAGCATTTCATGGCCAGAAAAAAATAATAACAAGTCATTGTTCCCTTCTCCATTTCCATATTAAAAAGTCAAATAGACTGGAAGTTGCATCTTTCTTTGCATTGACATTGGAAGAGGTTCGGGGGGGTTGCATTCCTGAAGGCAATTTGATAATTTATATCCATGTTTCTCAACCTTAGGATTCTTAAGATGAGTGGACTTCAGTTCTTAGAATTCTCCATCAAGCATCGTTGGGAAGTTCTGGGATTTGAAGTCGACGTATCTTAAAGTTGCTGAGACTGAGAAACTCTGGTTAAGGGACAGAAGGAAAACTACATGCCATATTGCATTTTTTCCTCTAACATCTTGCTTCCACCTTCCATCATTTATTTTTTATAC
Source organism: Rhabdophis nuchalis (assembly GCA_039707465.1). Classification (NCBI taxonomy): domain Eukaryota; kingdom Metazoa; phylum Chordata; class Lepidosauria; order Squamata; family Natricidae; genus Rhabdophis; species Rhabdophis nuchalis. The sequence continues at coordinate 48,166,051 of CM077645.1, forward strand.
AATACAATACAATAGCAGAATTGGAAGAGACCTTGGACGTCTTCTAGTCCAACTCCCTGCCTACAGCAGGAAACCCTATACCCGTGATGGCGAACCTATGGCACGGGTGCCACAGGTGGCACGCAGAGCCATATGTCAGGGCACACAAGGCGTTGCCCTGTCAGGTGGCCATCGCACATGTGCATGCTGGCCCTCTGACTTCAGCCTTATTTTAGGGTCATTTTTTGCCCTCCAGAGGCGTCAGGAAGCCTCTGGAGCATGAAAAACCAGCCCTATGGGCAAACCGGAAATTTGGAAACAGACTTCCAGTTTGCTCATAGGGCCAGTTTTTCATGCTCTGAAGGGCCTCTTGGGGGCAGGGGAGGCTATTTTCACCCTCCCCAGGCTCCTATAAAGCCTCGAGCCTGGGGAGGAGAAAAAACATGCCAAAAATTAGGGGGGGAGCATTGGTCTTGCGTGCATGCACACTGGAGTCATGCGCATAGCATTATGGGTGTGGCACATCTGCACATGACCCCCCTGCACTCCTCCCGCTTTTGGCACGCAAGCCAAAAAAGGTTCGCCATCGCTGCCCTATACCATTGGATAGTTATTTCAGACAAATAACTATCCAACATCTTCTTAAAGATTTTCAGTGTTGGGGCATTCACAACTTCTGGAGGCAAGCTGTTCCATGTTTGAGATACATGCCTCATTCTGCCTAATAGAAGATCTTGCTCCACTCCAGGAATTATAGCTATGCTAAATCGTGTATGTGTTAATAGCAGAACATCCATCCCCGTAGAATTTAGAATTCAGCGTGCTTCTCTTTGAAAAAAAGATTATAATGATATAGAATCAATGCTTGCAAATGTTTGATTAGGCTAATATCTGTCATACCCTTAAGGATTCAATCACTTGATGTGTATAAAAAAGGTGCAGAAGGTCACAAGCCTTCTAATCCATTTGTTAGTCTGTGTCCAATATACAATTTGTGACCCAGTGCATAGCAAGAGAATATGCAGAAAAGGTGCAAAGATTAGCAGAGTTTGGAGGACCCTAACGTTTCTCTATAGCACTAAATCCTATTTACCCAACATCTTTCTAGTTAGATGTTTTGCTTCATCTATAACTCTGCCACATCACTTATTTCTCCTCCTTTCTGCACAATGTTTGTATGTTGTGCAAGGAGTCTGCTTGTTTGATATCCCCTTTGGTTTTCAGGTCACGCCTAAGCCGGGAACCCACCCATTACTGGTGTTTGTGAACCCCAAGAGTGGAGGAAGGCAAGGAGAAAGGTATGTTTCCCCCTTCTTTTGAAAAATTGTACATTTCCAAGTTTTAAGATTGTGATGCAATAAATGCACCAATAAATTGTTGTAGATAAATAAATCTTCTTCAAGCTAATGTTTTATAGCAGATTTCCCCTTATATTCAAACTGTAATGTTCCTTATAAAATGTAGTTACGATTTCAGGTATTTTTATCATTACTCTTACAAGTGTAAGAACTCATACAAGAAGTCCTGGTGGCTCAGTGGTCAGAATGCAGTTCTGTATGCAAACTCTGCCCACTGCCTGGAATTGGATCCTGACAGGGGTCAAGCTTGACTGAGCCTTCCATCCTTCAGAGGTTGGTAAAATGAGGACCCAGATTGTTGGGGGTAATATACTGTAAACCGCCCAGAGAGTGCTGTAAAGCATTATCGGGGTGGTATAAAAAGTCTAAGTGCTATTGTTAAGTGCTATAAGCTTCTGCGAATGTCTTGAAGCATAAGAGGTCTCATTAGTTACTGAAAACAAAGATTTGCCACACAGAAATATGTAATTTTAAGGGTCATTTTCCTCCATGAATCAATGAAAAAGTATAATATTTTGACTTATTTAACTGCTATAGCTTAGCATCAGAATATCAATTTTGAATGCAGAATCCAGATTAAATCATTTGCATTTTCAGATAATAGTAAGACAGACTCCAAAGTGGAACTCTGGAGAGCTGCTGCCAGTCAATGTAAAATATTGGTAAAAAATTGGTGTTTGTCTAGAATGGTTGACGAGGCTGGCTGAGATTATTGGAAGTTGTAGTTCAACATCACCTGGAATTATAAAATTGTAAAAAGGAGCCATTATGTAAAATTCCTTGTTCAAATGAAAATTGAAGTATCCAAAATAGATGGCTGCCAAGCCATTACTTAAACAAATCTAGAAAAGGGGAGCATATGATCTTCCTTGCTAATTGATTCCATTGACTATCTGCCCTTCTTAAGCTTTTCTTAACACTCAAGTGGAATCTACTTTCATATAATTAAAGGCTATGTTTTCCTGTTGTACACATTGCCAGAAAGCAAATCTTCACTTTTTTTGTGTAATTCTGAAAGCATTATCATGCTTTTCCCTTTGCCTCCATTCATCTTTTCTTAAGTCCCTGAAGTCCACTTCCCTCAGCCTCTTCTAGAACTTCATAACCTCCTGTCGTAACCTAATTGATTCTGTACGTAGCTTTTTTTAATGCCATATCTATAAATCAGACTTATGGCATGTATTCTTCCTTGATGACTGTCCTCCTTTTATTTTATGGGATTCTTTTATTTACAGATTTTCCCTAAAGATTTTTTTCCCCTTTCTTTCTTGTGCAACCAGGTGGGCATTTTTTTTTGCTGTGTTCCACTTTTTCTCCTTTTAATTTTGTTTAGGGAGGGAGGGAATCCTGTTCTTAGTGATTCCTGTTTTAGTAATTCCCACCCAATCTTTGAATAATTTTCACTTTTGTGTTTCTTGCCACGGAATCCTAATTTCCATTGATTGCATTTATTAATTTCAGTTTCCATTAAAATCAATTACATTACATAGCCCATTACATAGTCAATTTCTCCATGTTCTTGCTTACTTCCACTTCCTCAACTTAATTATTGTACGGTAGTTACTCTCATAGTAAGTATAGCTGATGCTGTGGTGTTCTTTTCCACTATTAGAAGAAAAAAGTGGTCCGCAAAACAATGCAAAAAATAATAATTTCCCTTGACTCTCCTTTTTATAACTATTGATTCTTATTTTTCTTACTTTTAGGGTACATAGGAAATTCCATTACATACTCAATCCCAGACAAGTTTACAACCTGGATCGTGGAGGACCTAATCCTGGGTATTGAAGTTCAAAATGTGGCCTATTTCACACATTTGCTTGTTTGTTTGTCATAATTAAAAATATTTGGTCCTCCTTCTTACTTTTACTTGCTTCTTTTTCCTCTTTGCTTCTTTCCTCAGTTCAATTTCCCTTATTTCCTCCTCCTTTCCTACACAAAAGCTTGTTAATATGCCTTAGATTGAAAAACTCAGTTGACTGGTGATCCTTTAAAGTATATATATGCTAGGTTGTATTATATTTGCTACATTTGTGTTATTGGGGCAACTGGGTCTTAATTCAAGCTAGAATACATGTGAATGCTTCATTGCAATACAAATACTATTTGCAGATGAGATTATTTAGTGTGTTGCTGTTAATGGAATTATATATAAAATTTACATAGATATTAAAAATAGGTTTTTGAGCAGGAATGGATAGAAAACAGATCTCCATGAAGTGTAGATTGGCCTCTAAATTGCATGATTTCTTTGTCAACTAGATTGCATTTAATCATTCACCTGTTCAGTTAAGAATAGCAAAATATTATCTTATTTTTTTAATCATGAGGAACAGCACAACTAACATGCTTTTTTGTATATTCACTTCTGAGTACCATTGTAGAATTTGAAAAGCAACCATCTAAGTCTGACTTTCCTCAGTGATATATCCTCCAGATATTTCAGATAATAAATTCCAGAATGTACTTGGAAGGTTGGGGAGAATGTGACATTGTTCTTATTGTACAATACTGTAAGCATCCATTTCTAAACTACTTTCTTTTTTTTGCCTTCTATTTTTTCTTAGATTAAATTTTTTCCACGATACCCCAGACTTTCGTATTTTGGCTTGTGGAGGGGATGGGACGGTTGGATGGATCCTGGACTGCATAGGTAAATTAGGATCTGTCAACAGTTGAAAAATGAAATTATCATTAGAAGCATGGGTAAGGTCTAGGGGTCACGGCTAAGAGAAGGGAAGGAGAGGCTGAGGTTCTTCTTTTTCATGAATATGTATATCTCTGTCCAGTATAACAAAATAAATTGTGAATTAGATAACTATGACAAGAACGACAGATACTTAGCTTCATATTCAGTTTGCATCCTTATTATTACCCTCCACTTCATAGTTGCTAGGACTTTCTGATAAGGAGCTACATTTGTACAGATTAAAATTAACAAGCACAGTTTAGATGAAAAGAGTAAATCCAGGTTTTAGCCTTCTTGCTTTGAGGAGCAGAGAAGGTGGCTATTTACAAAACTCATAATCATTTATATTAACATTCATTATTGACAATTTAATTTGTAGTATACCACCAGTGTGGTAGTCTCACCTCCTCTCCCCTGCTCTTTCGATATTGACTATAGCTGTACATTCTGGCCATTGCATCAAACAAATCGGGGATTTTAGCGCAGGGTTTAGGTTTAATTCATTTTAAATTTGTATTATAATGTCTGTTGGTTTTTATATGTGTGTATTTTTAATTCCCTGTGCATCTCCTCGAGTCCCTTCGGGAAGAGTGAGCGGTTTACAAATTAAATTATTATTATTATTATTATTAAACTTAATAAAGCTCAGGAAGGACCTACTGAAAGTAGCTTAGCCACTATTTTGCTTTTGGCCACTCACGGGAAGATTTATCTCCTTCTCTCAGAGACTCTAAATTTTTGAAAGATGTCATACCATGGCCATCTTTGGGTCTATCGAGTAACAAAAAATGTACTCCCTTAAAGATGGGGAGAAATCTTATTGGGGGCAATATGCTGACATTTGTAAACCGCTCAGAGAGTGCTATAAAGCAGGGGTCCCCAACTCCCGGGCCGTGGACTGGTGCCGGTCCGTGGCTTGATAGTAACCGAGCCGGAGTGAGCGGCGGAGAGAGTAACGCAAGGGATCTTGGAGTCCTAGTAGACAACCATTTAAATATGAGCCAGCAGTGTGCAGCAACTGCCAAAAAAGCCAACACAGTTCTAGGCTGCTTAAACAGAGGGATAGAATCAAGATCACGTGAAGTGTTAATATCGCTTTATAATGCCTTGGTAAGGCCACACTTGGAATACTGCATTCAGTTTTGGTCACCACGATGTAGAAAAGAAGTGGAGACTCTAGAAAGAGTGCAGAGAAGAGCAACCAAGGTGATTAGGGGACTGGAGACTAAAACATATGAAGAACGGTTGCAGGAACTGGGTATGTCTAGTTTTATGAAAAGGACTAGGGGAGACATGATAGCAGTGTTCCAATATCTCAGGGGTTGCCACAAAGAAGAGGGAGTCAAACTATTCTCCAAAGCACCTGAGGGCAGAACAAGATGCAATGGTGGAAACTAATCAAGGAGAGAAGCAACTTAGAACTGAGGAGAAATTTCCTGACAGTCAGAACAATTAATCAGTGGAACAGCTTGCCTCCAGAAGTTGTGAATGCCCCTACACTACAAGTCTTTAAGAAGATGTTGGATAGCCATTTGTCTGAAATAGTATAGGGTTTTCTGCCTAGGCAGGGAGTTGGACTAGATGACTTCCAAGGTCCCTTCCAACTCTGCTATTGTATTGTATTGTAACTCTTAGGAAAGTGTAGCAAACACTCCGCTATCCTGGCGGCTGGCCAGGGTGCTCCCCGGGGCAGGACGGGGGCAACGGTGTGCATTGGGAGGGTTCGGGGCACCACCTCTTCAAGGTGTTGATGACCATCTTTAAATCGCTCCATGGCACGGGACCTGGGTATTTGCGAGACCGCCTCCTACCACATACCTCCCTTCGACCTGTCCGCTCGCACAGGGAGGGCATCCTCAGGGTGCCGTCGGCCGGTCAATGCCGTCTGGCGATTCCCAGGGTTAGGGCCTTCTCTGTGGCGGGCCCGGCTCTCTGGAACGATCTGCCCCCCAATATTCATACTATCACCGACCTGCGCCTCTTCTGCCGGGAGCTCAAGACACATTTTTTCCACCTGGCCGGCCTGGTTTAGACTTCAGACTTCGATTTTACTAACTATTTTTTAGTGGGCTCTAGTGTTTTAAACTTTTTAGCACAGTTATTAATTTAATTTGGGTTTTAGGGGTTGAATCTATTTATTAAGATGTATGTACTATTTGTATTTTACTTGCTGTGCACCGCCCCGAGTCCTGCCCGGAGAGGGGGCAGTATAAAAGTCTAAATAAATAAATTAAATTAAATTAAATTAACCCGGCTCTGCGCGGCGGGAAGGGCCAGCCAGGCTCTCCTGTCCGGGACGCAGCCTGTCCTTTCCTGCCCCAGCCGAGGATCCTTTGCCCGGGACCCTTGCAGCTTTCCAGCCCGGTTGCACGTAACCGCCAAACGCACGCACAGCCCATGTGACTCGACTCACCTGCTGGAGGCTCCCACCGGTCCGTGGAATTTTTTTTACATGAAATTGGTCCCCGGTGCCAAAAAGGTTGGGGACCCCTGCTATAAAGCACTGTGGAGCGGTATATAAATCTAAGTGCTCTTGCTATTGATTAAACTGTGGAGGAGGGGTTGATGCAGATGTAGAGGTAAGGTTCATCATAATTATCGGGCTCCAATATACTTATCCCAAACGCCTTCCTCCTCCTCCACCATTTCTTTCACTCATAGTGGATTCCCATCCACTGCATCTGTTACATTGAGGCCACGTCTCACCTCCTTCAGGTACATCATGTACTCTCCCTACTGTTTTTTTTTTAATGTTAGCCAGTGAACACAATTGAAGTGAATTCTATCCCTTTGGGAGTTATTAAGCTTTACTACTCCTGTGAGCTCTCCTCTGGCAGATGTTGCCAAAGAAGGTCATCATACTCAAAGGCCTCTCTGTGGGCCTCTGATGGTTGCTTATTTCTTTGCAGACAAAATGAACTTAGTAAAGCACCCTCCTGTGGCTATCCTGCCATTGGGCACAGGGAATGATCTTGCCCGCTGCCTCCGATGGGGAGGAGGTAAGTCTCTCAAGTCAGCCCAATGTTTTGGTTCATTCACCATGATTTCATGCCATGACTTGCCAACGATGTCTCTTGCTAGCAGTCCCATGTGTTGTTGAAACATGTCAGCTCTTTTTTAATGCCACTAGCCATTTTCCATGCTTTGCTGCTATTATGAATATGGGGAAATTTCATGGAAAGGTAAAGCAAAGGTAGCTTCACTTCACCATTCAAAAGATAAACGGAGAAAATTAAACATGTTCCTACAATTGAACACCAAGGCGCCAATCAGTTTTCCTTCTCAGATGGGTATGTAAACAGAGGAGAGAGAGCAGGCATTCTTTTGTTTGTTATGCTTCTCCTTTTATGCCAGCTAATTGCATAGGAAGACAAACGTTCCAGTTTTGGCAACTACAGGAGAGGAACTAATGAATCGGGATGAAAAAACTAGACCAGCAAAGCTGTTTGTAGTATAGATCTGTTGCATTTTGTGGATTGGGATGTGGGCTGGATGAACTTTATAACATGTATGTGTGGGGGATCCTGAAGTTTAGAGAACATCCATTTCCTGGGTTAGTAGGAACTGAGATCAACTTATTTAAGAGATATTTGTTCATTTGTCTTCAATTTTCTTCTCGTTTCCATTTGCAATGTAAGTTTCTGATCTTGTTTTATACAATAAGGATTTAAATTCTTAATGAACCAGTAGTACTGATTCTGGAAAAGAAATCTAAGCTTTGCATACTCTTTATTATCAGGTCACATACTAAAAGAAGAGGATGGCCACTTACCACCTTTCTTGTACAACAGTGGTATAATGTTGTTTTTTTAAGTGACTGGTGCAGTGGTGTGATGGAACTGGCTTGTACCAGCTCACAAGAGCTGATTATTAAATTTTCTGGAATTTTATGAGCCACTTGAATACAGATATGAGCTATGATGCTTAAGGTGCAGAGTAGTGTTAGCAATACAGCTGGGATTGTTGATTATTGTACATTGATCAATACACCAATGGGCTATCACAACTAACATATTTAGTTGGCTTTCCCCTGTGAGACAAGAGAATGGAGACCTTGGTAGAAATGAGTGTATGGCAAAGCCATCATGCCCCGTATGCATGCATACTCTATTAAAGTACAATTGCAGGCTCTTCACAATTGCTCTTGATCTCCATGATGTGGATGCATTCCTATTTAAAGTACATATGCCCTGCAGATATCCCATTATATTCACCATGCAGCCAGAAGCTACAGCCAACCAGTAGCTCTATTGCCCACAAAATACTGCTTCATAGTTGCAATTTGAACTATCCTGCAATTTAACATTATTATTAGGGCTGGGATTTTAAATGGTCCTTATATGGAATGCATATTGTTTGCTGGCCAAAAGACCGATGCTGATGTTTTTACCACCAGCAATTAATTGAGAATTGGGAATGGAGTACAAGGCCTCAGACTTTAGCTCCAAATCCAGTTATATTGTTGGGGAGGCTTATGCTCCATGAGATTGATTTTTGCTTCAAATTGTAAATCATCTGCCTTTCTTTTCTGGCTATATATTTTGTACAGCCCATCGCTTCTTGGCCTTCTCTTACTCTATTGCCCCATTAATGCTTGGCAAATTCCACCATAACTTTCTGTTCCTCATCACCTGTCAATTTTTATTTTTCTATTCCAAGGTTATGAAGGAGGCAACCTAATAAAAATACTTAAAGATATTGAGCACAGTACTGAGGTAATGCTGGACCGATGGCAAATTGATGTCATTCCCAATGACAAAGAGGAGAACGGAGATCCTGTCCCATACAGCATCATCAACAACTATTTCTCCATAGGAGTAGTAAGCAATCTGAGTTATCTTATTCACGTGGCTTTCCAAATATTTAGGGTTTATTTTTTTTTATTTTTTTATCGAATTTATAACCCGCACCTTCTCCTAAAAGAGGACCCAGGGCAGTGCACAGGAAAATTTAAAAAAACAATACAAATATACAAAATACCATTATTAAAAACCTATTAAACCCATACCCTGTGCTAAAACAATTTAAAATCCCCCTAATTAAAATTTACAGCTAATAACAGTCAGAAACGGGAGGTTATACTAGGCCGGCTTGTTGAAATAGGTGCATTTTAAGATGCTGGCGGAAAAGGCGGAGGTCTGAGATGGTGCGTAATTCGGGGGGCAGGTCGTTCCAGAGGGTAGGGCCCACCACAGAGAAGGCCCTTCCCCTGGGTGCCGCCAACCGGCATTGCCCGGCCGATGGCACCCTGAGAAGGCCAATTCTGTGGGAGCGTATCGGTCGAAGGGATGTATGGAGCAGGAGACGGTTTCGCATATAGCTAGGCCCCGAGTCATGGAGCGCTTTGAAGATGGTCATCAACACCTTGAAGCGCACCCGAAAGGCCACAGGTAGCCAGTGCAACTCATTCAGGAGAGGTGTTATATGGGAATGCCTTGAGGCTCCCATGATCACCCGCGCAGCTGCATTCTGGACTAACTGTAACCTTCGAGTGCACCTCAAGGGGAGCCCCATGTAGAGAGCGTTACAGTAGTCCAGCCGGGACGTCACGAGTGCTAGGTTACAATCTTATCATCTTTTACCATCCTGATAAATTTTAACTCTCAAATATTTCGTTTTTTTCCTTCATACTATCCCCAATGCATTGGAGTATCAAGGTCATTAATAAGAACTTCATTAATTATGGAAGGACTGCAGTAGAGAATTGATTTGGGAAGCAAAGGGGGGTAAAATAAAAGGATCATTTCCATAGTGTATGCGCTTCAAAAGTTTGTGGCATGACATTCTGCCTGTTTGCTTATGATTATTTTTCACCAAAATCATTATAGAATAATAAAACAAATAATAACACCATACAGAGTATATCAGGGACAGCAATATGCCAAATGACACAAGAGGAGAGTTCACCTAAATCTCTGAGTAAACAGTGTGGCCTTTAGTTGAATTCTATAACTGGAGCACTTGAGGCCAAAGGTCTGATAAATGCATATTCTTCAAAAGAGCTTCTTTACTTGATGTTAGTTTCTGGACAGATACATTTGAGAAAAATGTCCAATAAGATACGAACAAGGTCCTGAGCCCCACAGCTTGAATTTTTCTTTTTTTTCCCCCAATGATTTTTTTTTGGCATAAAAACAAATAAAACATATATCCAGTTTCAATTTTGTGTAGCATGTCGTTTGGTCACAAGTTTTTGTGCATCAATCTTTCCAATTACAAGCATTACTAATTGTTCATCAAACATAGCCAAGTATATCACCATTATTGAGCTTTCGTATGTTGAATTAAAAATTAGTCTTCCGTCATTTCAAAGCACCTTATTTTCTTAAATACTTAATTATCTGTTTAATAACAATACATCTTTATAAAATCACTCATCTTTTTCTGTTATATATTTAAAGAATAAAGAAGAAAAACTTTCCCTGAATTCATGTTTTACAACATTCTTTCAATTATCATTAAAGAATACAATACTTATATTATGTATCACATATTCAAACTGCAATAATATTTTCCCTATATAAAACCCAAAAGTTACCAAGCGTTTCAATTCATATATATCTCAATCATTCTTTCCATCGTTATTGATCTATTTAATATACAAAATTTCTTTCTAAGGTAACGTAGTCTCTACTTACTATAGTATCAAGCATTCATGGCATCTGACTTTTACACCTTAGGTTTATTTTTATCCTTTATGTATCGTGTATCCAAAAAAAACTTTATTTCATAACAAAATATTTTTTTTCCACGTTAACTACCCTTTTTCTAGATGTAACTAAATAAGCAATTTCATCTCCAGATTTTTTTGTCTAACCATTGGTAGAACAGACGCCAAACTTTATAAAATTGCTCATCCACTTGCTCTCTAATTTCAAATGTCCGTTTACTCATTTCAGCACAGTCCATGATCTTTTGGATAATTTCCTCCTGAGTAGGTAATTTCTCGTTTTTCCAATTTTTTGCAAATGCAATTCTAGCTGCTGTCAACACATTCACAATCAGGTATTTCAAGTCTTTATCAAATGTTTCCGGAATAATTCCCAATAAAAAACGTTCAGGTTTAAGATCAATATATTTATGTATCATTTTTTCCAACCACCTGTGGATTATAGTCCAGTATCTCTTAGCTTCAGAGCAAGTCCACCACATGTGATAGTATGGACCTGGCGTCTGATGACATTTCCAACATTTTTCAGATTTGCTCTTAGACATTCTTGCAATTCTTGTCAGGGGTAAATGCTACCTATAAAACATCTTATACAAATTATCTTTATATGCAGTTGACATTGTCATTTTATAATTTCGTGTCCACAGTTTTTGCCATTTACATAGCTCGATCCCATGCCCAAAGTTTTCCCCCCATGCTATCATAGTTTCTTTAACTTGTTCTCCCTGGAACTTAGCCTCTAATAAGTAACCATAAAGTGTTTAAATTACTTTTTCATCAGGGCCAGTTAAAATTTTATCTAGTTCCGTCATTTTATCACAAAAGCCCTCCCCTTTTTGATCTTCTTTATATCTAGATATAAGATTATATGCATACCAGTTCATTTCCATTCCTTCCTGTTTCAAGTCCTGGATAGACTTGAGTTCACCTTCTGTATTTAATAACTCAGCATATCTGACTGTTTGTTCCTTTTTGTATATTATTGCATATTTATTTATTTATTTATTTGATTTGATTTGATTTGATTTTTATACTGCAACCTATCTCCCCGAAGGGACTCAGGGCCGTGAAAAAGCCCCACAGCTTGATTTTTTCTTGATAGCATAGAAGCTGCCAGTTCTGATCCTTCAAAGTCGATATGCAGTAACGTTTCTATGGTAGGCTGTACAGTGTTCAAATCTGAAGCAGGAAAAGTATTGCAACATGTTCTCCCACTTTATTAGCAACTCCTTAAATAAACTACATTATCTCCTGGATTCACAGGGTACCTTTGCAGAGTTAGAAACTATTTAGAATAACAGAGTTGGACGGGACCTTGGAGGTCTTCTAGTTCAAACCCCTGATCAGGCAGGAAACCCTATACCATTTCAGACAAATGGTTGCCCAATCTCTTCTTTAAAACTTCCCGTGGTGGAGCATTTACAACTTCTGGAGGCAAGTTGTTCCACTGACTAATTGTTTTGTTACAAAATTTCTCCTTAGTTCTAGGTTGCTTCTTTCCTTGATTAGTTTCCACCCATTGCTTCTTGTCCTGCCCTCAGGTGCCTTGGAGAATAGCTTGACTCCCTCTTCTTTGTGGCAACCCTTGAGATATTGGAATACTGCTATCATGTCACCCCTAGTCCTTCTTTTCATAAAACTAGACATACCTAATTCCAGCAACCATTATTCATATGTTTTGATGATGAGCTGGAGAAGTGGTGACAGTACTGCCCCAAGAAGAAACTTGCTTTGGTTTAGAAGACATTATGGAGGCAGCAAAAGGATGAAACTCATTTTTGTTGTCCTATGGACATTACTTTGCATTTTTATCTCAAACATATATTTCCCTTAACTTACATGGCTACCATGCAAGTCCAGAAAAAGCCATAGCCATTAGCATGTTTTCCACATTTTTTTTTTTGCTGATTTGCCACTTTCCCTGAAGTTGCCAGTTTCAATCATAGTTGCCGAGCAATTTGTTTCAGTTCTCCTGATCCATAAGACCTAGTAGTTTCACAATATCACTCCTGCCAGCTTCTCTATTGACTTTGCTGGAAGCTGGCCAGGGTTGCAAATGGTGATCATGTGACCACAGGACACCGCAAGCGTCATAATTGCAGCCTGCTTGCCAAAAGCATGAATTGCAACTGCAGGAAAGTTGTAATGGCCACAACGTTGAGGATGTATTTATTTAGTGCTGCTCAAAAAACATCTTTGACCACTAACAACTTCTTTATAGTCTAGCAGCAATCAGAAAGAATAAATATTTCAGAATGAAAATACTCCTTCCCATGCTTATAGGGCAAAGTATGAAGGTGCATGTCTTCAATTATGTGCTATTTTTTGCCCTATTAGCCAGAGCACATCTGTCCAGTTGAATGTGCTTTCCTGCTATACAAGTTGCTTTACATAACTGCGTGTATAGCCTTTTAGAAGTAACCTTTTATTTAATTATGTTTTAACTCGCTTTCCATTTTGTCTTATTATTTATTTATTTATTTATTTATTTATTTATTTATTTATTTATTTTATTTTATTTTATTTTATTTTATTTATTTATTTATTTTTTTAAACGCTACAACAGAAATTACATATACAATACAGTACAATATTTCACCCTGTGCTATACATAAGAAAGGAAGATTTGGTTCTTCGGATATATCTTCACGATCTCCAAAATCCGCGTTCTCTGGGTACAGGTATCGAAGCATCCAAATTTCCAAGCGCATAGTCCACAAATGGCTCCCAAGTTTTCCAGAAAATGTCTCTTTTATAAACACCCTCTCTAAATTTAATATCACATGTCATTTTATCATTTAAAGCTAATTTCCACATTTCACAGTACCACTCTTCTATTTTAAAATTCACCTCTAATTTCCAATATCTAGCTATTATAATTCTACCCATTATAATCATAATTCTAATCAATTCTTTCTCATATTTTGTTAATTCTGATATTTATTTATTTATTCGATTTATATACCGCCCTATTTCACCTAAAAGGGACTCAGGGCAGTGCACAGAAGATAAAAACCCAACAATATACAAAGTATAAAAAATAATTAAATTAATTAAATCTGTGCTAAAATTTGGATAAATAGAATTAAAACCAATAAATATCAAATTTAAAATTATTTCCTAGTCTATGTCAGGCCGGCTAGATGGGGAAAAAATGTACTATTAAACATTCTGTGTGGCTTCATGGTTGATACGCATTTTTCACTGATGGAAATTGGTCAAATAATTATTAGTTTATCCATGTTGTAGGGTTGCTAGGAAGCCCCTCACAACAGCTGACTAGTTTAATGTTCTGGCATGGTAGAAGAAACAGCTGATGGAAACGGGGGGGAAAGGGACACACTGAAACATTTGTTTAGAAATATTCTTCTGTTAAAGTAAGGCTCCGTTTATAAATGATTGATGATTTCCATAAATGTGTTACAGACATAAGCAATGTGCCATACAAAATGGCTGTAATTGATGTGCTGACCTTTTAAAATCAATAACACATGATTAATATTACATTAAATTATTTTTCATGCTTTGCAGATATTTAAGAAAATTGACTTTGGTGTCCTAGATACTCTGTATCTATAGTTCCACAGACTAAGTCATTATAATTACTGACTTACAGGGTATTGAGGAACAAGAAAAGTACATAAACAGGCTGGGTTATTCTGGAATCCCAGCTCTTAACAAGATGCTTTTAAGCGTTACCACTGATGATAACAAGCTGTTCTTGAACCTAGGCTGCCACATGCTGCTTCCCATCTTCTCTCCCTTTATTTTTGGACTCTGAGAAATGTGGGCTAGTAACTATATCACTAACAGGAAGTTTTGGATTACAAATAGATCAGGTCCTGGACTTGCAAAGTCCCTTCCTAATGACACTTCAATACTCCATCATGAAGCAAGGGACGTGGACTTTGCTAATCCCTGGATGAGGAGGGTGCATTCCACAGGCAATCCAAACTGCAATGCTGAAAGAAAGCTCTTTGCATTGCTGTTTGCAATTTGAAAACAGTTTAAACTTTATGCTTTGTTAAACAGAGTGAGGATAAGAACACAATTGTCAGCAAAGCAAAGAATGGCCAAAGGTATCCAATACAAGACTATTTTGTTAATGATTCTTAAGGTGTGTTTTTTTAAGCTGGATGTTTTGCCTTCTGTATTCTAGGAGTGCAAAATAGATAACCATGAGTAATATACATTGGCCAATGTATCTAAAAGGGCATGACATTGGAAGAAGGCATTAAACTAGGAGAAACGGTACTTTTTTCATTGAAAAAACATTCAAATTTGCTGCTGTTTTATACTGCGTATTGTAAAATGCTAGAAAACGCAAGAATGCCTGCATTCAACTCAGGACACTCTCCATACATGGATTCCACACCTGTTTCAAACCTGGTGCTGAATCTCTGTGATCCTTCAACATTGACAGTGATTGACAGATGAGTCAACTTACTTCTAGCTGTGCTTTGGCAGGAAGCACTCTTAAAGCAAGTTTCTTTTTTTCTTTTTTGCTTGACTGGAACTCTAGGAGAACTTATAGCGGTCTAGTTTCTCAGGGGAGAAACACTTGCCTCACCCCATCTTCCAGCTCAATGCATCCTCTCTTGCTTCCCCACAGAAGATGAGTATCCACCACAGTATCTTGCCAAGGTTCTCTTTGAAAAGCAGTAAAACGATAATTCTTTGGCAGATTGCATGCCCTTCCCAGAGATGGCACTTTTATATTTTTTAGAAATTATGGCCAAATGCAGTTGCCCCTGAGATCCAATCCCCAGAGGCCTTGGCTTTTATTTCAGCACTCTAGTCTTTTATGTGCATTGTTGTTGGTTCCCAAAACTATTTGATTAAGATGTAAGTTATTTAAATACATGAAAATGAAAATGGGGGTAAGAAATACAAAGTGCAAACTATAGTAAGGTGAAAAGTGCTGGGAAACAGACATAATTCTGGTATGGTAACTTTAAGAAGCTTGGGGAGAAATGTAACATCGACACCAGTTATAATAATTGTGAGGAGGCACAATATAAGGAGTTCAAATCTATAAGTTCTAGTGTTAAGAATTCTTGAAAACTGACTGTACTTTATAAAAGTCTTCATTTGCTCCCCTTTCTTTGTATAGGATGCATCCATTGCACATAGATTCCATTTGATGAGGGAAAAGCATCCTGAAAAATTCAATAGCAGGTAAATATCAGCCTTTCCCCATCACACAATTCTTTTTTCTTTTGTACTAGTTTCTGTAATCAGACCAAATTACTTGCTTAAGCTTTCCCTAGTCTGTGCACCCTCTATCTAAATGTATGGGCTTTGATTCAATTGGTTTGGACCACATGTCTGAAAAGGAGAAAAAGCTGGTTTAGTTTTTTGTTTTTTACTCAAACATGGACAAATTCCAGATCCAGGACCTACTCATAGTGTACCCTGGCCTCATCCGTGAGTAATTTATCTAATAGCTGGGAACCAAGAGAAAAAACTGCAGGTATCAGAAGCACACTCTGTTTTCCAAGAAGACCCTAATGGGGAGAAAAATGTAGTTCAAAACAAATATTAGGTTGCTTTGTCTCACTTCTCCACCACCCCCATTCCCAAAAGAACTCATAAGAACTAAGATATTTTTCTCTTTCTCCTTGTTTCTAGTTCAGTTGCTTTTATGCCATGTCTTTTATACTATAAGCATGAAGGCAGAATCTGATTATTTTAAATTGCTTTTTCAGTTGGAGGGTGAAATTAAAAATGCAAATCAATGGAATCAATCAGTTACTAAATCATTGTTTTAGAACTCTGAGATCCAGAAACTCAAAAGCCATATCCCTAAAATTGAAAAGTCTGGGCCTAAGAACTTGTCCTGAGTTCTAGAACTGATAGCATTTACACCCTTCCATATAAAGATCCAATTCTAATAATCTCAAGGCTTTTTTTAAGAAATATAATCTAGGTAAATAAACTAAATTAGGTGAAGAGAAGAAGTCATATTGTTGCTATTGTTATTGAACAATTAGGAATCAGCGAGAGGGGGGGGGCACATTAATATCCCTAAAACAGATGAAAATGGCTGTCAGTTTGTCTTCTACTGAAACTGCTTTAATCATTGAATTTTCCATTAGGACAAGCAATTGATGCCTGAGCTACTGCACCCAAAGCGATCTCATTTTTATTCCTCTTATTAGAAGCCTTTCATCTTCAGCATAACTGCTAAGGCAACAGCCCATAATTCTTTTATACACCCCAATGCTTATGACTGCCTGATCAGGATGAAACACCCTTTAGGGGAAATCATTGTCTGATAGTATAAAATATTTTACTGTACTTACACTCTGACATTTTGGCCATTTTGTTTTGGCCATTGCAGAGCTATATTTGAGCTTTGGGTGGGCAAACTTCTAGTTTTAAAAAGTCCTACACCCCAAAGAATTGCTTGGCAGGAAGAAATAAATAAGGGAAATGTTGCACGCCATAGAAATAGCAATTTATGTCATGTTATCCACCTGTTAAGAATCGGCCCACACATAAGCCAAGGCTTGCAAATGTTCATGTTTCATTCATTTTTAGCAATTTACAAGAATAAACATGTAAAAAGTCTAGCTTTTACTATTGATTAAAGTGAATGATGATATTGGTTCTCTTGAGTTGTGTCATACCTTACTCTCTGCGTCAGAGATGTGTCTCTTGGGGGAAAAACTGTGGATCTGAAATGATGAGGGTTGCTGAATCCTAATTGTATAGCAATTATTAAAAAATAAAGATTTCTCTCCCCTATCTCAGAAGAAAATATAGGGTGGGTTTTTTTTGACAAGTTTGATTTTGGCAGTGATCACAACTCTTAGCACAGATCCACATTTCCTGCTTGGTCTAGTGCCAATATAGGCCATTCATTGTTTTCTGGGTGCAGATATGGATGACTTTGGCTGTCTCCTACTCCCAGCTACCTGCAAATGGACTTCACAGCTATGTTTTCTAGCTTCAGGTTAAAGCTGCTGTTTTTCACCCTGAGCCATATTAACCTCTTCAGAGCAGATGGTCTCCAGTGACTTCTTCCATTCTACTAGCAGACCCAGCACAGATTAGGTGTAGTACCTGGCACATCCCTTTCCTTCTGGGACTAGTTCCTGCCCTGGGTGGCCATTTTGTCCTTGGTTGTTGGCTGCTGGTCAACAGATGCTGTTCTTGTTACAATCCTAAGACTGATCCAGAAGTGGCATATTAAGTCAATCAACTATCTTCAACCTAGGAAGCTCATGCTCCATTCAGCCTTTCTTATTTTCAGTGGGCATCTTTCTTGTTTTTACCAGGTTCTTGCTTTCTCACCTCCTGCCCTCACTTTTGAGAAGCTTCATTTCCTTTCCTGATTTTTTTTCTTTTACATTATTAAGATTCAACATAAGAACTTTTCTACTTTGTTTCTATAAATCTGAACAATTCCTCCTTGCTAACAAATTTTGCATAAATCTACAGAGGAATGAAAGGAGAACCAATTTTTATTTCATTGATTGATTGATTGATTGATTGATTATGTGTTTTCCCATTTGAGCTACTGTTTTGCTTCTGACTGAGGTTTTACTCCACATCCAATTGGATTGATTGTCAATCAGGGATAATGTCATGGCACTTGTCTTTAAGATAAAAAGTATTATTGAAAGAAACTTACATTATTTGTATAAAATCCTGAAGCAACATGATCTCAAAAGAATATGCAGCATTCTAAGATTTGGCAACTCTAACATTTGGCAATTCTGATTATTTTAGGTTTTCCTTGGAAAGCTGCTAGAATTTGGCTGTAGATACAGTTCCATTCATTCACACTTCATAATTATATATAAATTCCAGAACCAGCAGAAACAGGCAATAAAGGCAAAACAGAATATAGCTAGTTGGAACTAGCTCATGTTTCACATGTAGATTCATGAGAAATAGTCCTAGCTTACTTTCATTAAAAAAAGCAAAACTCACTTACTAATATCTATACAGGAGATATTCAGGAAAACGTTACAAAAATTAATGTATTCAAACATTTTTCTAAGAACTAGTAGACCTTCAGCAAACAGTCTTGCTGAAATTGTAATGGATATAGGGCCAACAGTTGATTTGTTTGGCATGTACACACATATCTGACATGTATATTCACAAATCAGCTTAATATGAGTTTAGATAATCTCATAACCTGTTTGCCACAATTATGCACTCTGATATTTACTGTGAAGAGAGATAATTAGCTTCTCTCACTCTCCATATACCTTCAATATTTCACAGATTTAAAAATAAAGATTTGCTGCCTGTGATAATTCTGGTGAGTTTACATATTTATAATCCAGAGGAACTGAATCAAAGCATTCAGAAGCATTTTCAGCTGTATAGGAAATAGGCAGCATAAATAGTTCATAGGATTAAAAAATATGAAATAAATATATCTGAAAATCCAGTGTAATGTGGTGTTTACCAGATTGGATTTTGTTTAACCTATTTGACGGTTGGGGATACTGTATTATAGAAGCTTTAAAATTTTATAGCATCAGAAGGACTAGAGTTGAACAAGATAAGATATAGTTTTAGTTTTTTTTTTAGTTTTATTTACATTTATATCCCGCCCTTCTCCGCAACGACCCAGGGCGGCGCACAGGAATTTAAAAGCATACAAAAACAATACAATAAATACAAAATTTAAAAATATATTAAATTAAATTATAATCCTATGCTAAAATCAAATTAAAATCCCCAATTTAAAACTATCTAAATAGTCCCGACGGGAGGGTAAGGCTAGGCCGGCTTGCTGAAAGAGATGTGTCTTTACACACTGGCGGAAGAGGCGGAGGTCCGTGATGGTACGCAATTCAGGGGGTAGGTCGTTCCAAAGGGCGGGGCCCGCCACAGAGAAGGCTCTTCCCCTGGGTGTCGCCAGACGGCATTGCCCGGCTGACGGCACCCTGAGAAGGCCAACTCTGTGGGAGTGGATCGGCCGAAGGGATGTATGGGGCAGGAGACGGTCTCGCATATAACTAGGCCCCGAGCCATGGAGCGCTTTAAAGATGGTCGTCAGAACCTTATAGTTAATTATATCTTATTAATTAATTAATTTTCAATCAGTACATGCAATTCAGAACTCGAAAGATAGCGATAGATCTCTTGGAAGCATTATAGACTAAAATAGCAATTAACAACTTATTCACCTAACTTTTTTTTATCACATTCTTTCCTTTTTACAAAATTATTGGATTTCTTCCAACTTTCTAACCTCTTATAAAGTCCTTGTCATTCCGTTCTACTTAAATCAAATATTTACCTTATTATGCCTTCCTGACACTTATTTGTGGCCTATACTAGTTAACCGTCAACTTGTCTCCAAAATCCATGAACAGCATGTTCAGCATGTTCAGTTTTAGTCCAGTTTTAGTAATCTAAGAAAAATAAAGTATGTGGCATAAACAGAGGGGTGGACAAGATTGTTCTACTTGCTCATTTTCCAAAGTTAAAAACCTAGGATTCTTTGGAAGGTTTTCAAGGGATCCTTAGTGTGGAAACCTTACTCATACATTTGCCTTGCATAGGTAGGATTCCAGATGACATCCTTGAGAAGAGAAAAAGGGCTGTACACAACCAAGGAAATAGAGTACAGTAAATGGATTGCCAAATGCTTAGTGTGCCTTCACTGTGAATAGTGAGATGATATACAGTGGTACCTCGGTTCACGAACGCCTCTGTTCACGACCAATTCGGATTACGACCAAAAATTTCCCAAAAAATGTGCCCCGGTTCACGAACACCGTTTCGGTTCACGAACGGAAAAGTTCCTAAAAATACGCTCCGCTTCACGAACTCCGCCTCGCTTCACGAACTCCGCCTCGCTTCATGAACTCTGCCCTCGCATCACGAACAGAAAAGTTCGTAAAAATGCTCGGATTCACGAACCCCGCCTCGCTTCACGAACCGGAGCCACGGACATTTTAAAAACAAGGTCAGAACGGATTAACCGGATTTACATTGAACCCTATGGGAAATTGTGCCTCGCTTCACGACCAATTCGGATCGCGAACAGAGTCAGTTCACGAATTAAGTTCGTGAACCGAGGTACCACTGTACTACATTTTCAAACGCCTTGAAAATTTGAAAAACATAATCTGAGAATTTCTGGAACAGAGCCATTTAGTCTGCTGAGCAAAAGCACCAAGCACTCTTATGTCATTGTTAATGTTTAAAAATTCATGTCGTTTAATCTGATATATATTCCATTAGGTGGGATGAACGCTTTGCCTCTTTTCCTGACAGAGCTCAAAGCAGGCTGCCTTCCTAAAAAAAATGGGCTTGTCACCTTGCTATTCAAGGAAGTGTGTTTCAATAGGGCACAGTACAGTGAGATGTGTACAATACCTCAAGACTTCCCTATTTAGTTCTGGAGATGATTTTACACCTACAGGTGGCTAGATGCCAAACAGCTGCTGTTCCTGTCTTTATAGCATTACGCCAGTCTTTAAACCTTTGGATGGTTTCTGAGGATCTGGTTGAAATTTTTCATACAAGGAATAGTGCACTGAAGTAGAGGCACTTCCTGTAAACAAACTCTATTAAGTTACCATGTTCCTTAGACAGCAATGAAGTCATCTTAGGCCAAAGAGGGACCACCAAATATGTATTAGAAAAGGAGGGTGGATGCAGGCAAAGTTCTGTCCTAAATTATGAAGGGGCAGTAGAAGCATAGTGCCTTCTCAAACTGAAGTAAAAATGGTTCTCCTTCTAAACTGTCTGCTAATTACTCCTGATTCTACCATCATAATCAAAAATAATCATGTTAGAAATACTGAATTGAGGAAAAAATCCAATTTCCTCAATAGGCCTTACAAATCTGTTTTAGTATATTTTTATATTTTAAATTTTATATATATATATTTTAAAAAATCTGTCTTTGTGGAAAGATACTTCCTCTGAATTATTTTTAAATTGAAACTAGAATGAAGCAGCTTAGTTGACTTTATTCCAAAGACATAATTGGCTATGATTATATGCAAGTAAGGGAAAAAAGAAGCTGCCTCAGAATTACTGTATGTTAAAAACAGTGGTGGGTTTCTGCAGGTTCACACCTACTCGCGAGAGCCGGTTGGTGAAATTTAGAGAACCGGTGAGAGGGGTTCCACCGGCGTACCTGGAAGTAAATCTGGCCCGCCGCTGCCAGTGACCCAACGGGAAGGAAAGGAAAGGAAAGGAAGGAAGAAAGGAAAGAAAGGAAAGAAAGAAAGAAAGAAAGAAAGAAAGAAAGAAAGAAAGAAAGAAAGAAAGAAAGAAAGAAAGAAAGAAAGAAAGAAAGAAAGAAAGAAAGAAAGAATTTATCATCACAATTGAGTCCAAAATTTTGGTTGCTAAGCAAGAGCGTTGTTAAATGAGTTTCACCACATTTTAAAAGGTGGCCCCTCCCACCCTGTCACATGACTGCCAAGCCACGCCCACAAAATAGGCCACACCTACAGAGTGGGTTCTCAAAAATTTGAAACCCACCACTGGTTAAAAACATTAGTGTAGTAGATTGTTATAACCAAGAAATAGGCTTTCACAGAAAATAAAACAAGATTTGATAGATTTAGGTTAGGGATTCTCATACAATGGATTATTCTCCCACCCCATATGTACGTACATGTGATTTCATGAACAAGATTAAGGGCACAATTTATGGGTGCCCAGAAGGTTGAAAGACAGATAGGCATGGAGCATAGCATCTACAAATGGCAAGGGAAGATCCTGCAAGAATAGAGGATAGTACGAGCCAAGTACAAGCAGGCAAAGCATGCCATTTTATGGGGGCTAATAGCTGATCAGCTATTGTGCAACAGAGCCTGGTTGCCTTTCCTAAGAGCAAGGCTTGTAGCAGCAGTCGCTTTCCCACCAGTCACCTTCCTTCCAATATAAAAAGGCATTCCGTTTCCGTCATCAACAGTCAGCTGACTAGAAATAATAGGAGTTGGATCGTGGATTTATGGCAGGGATGTCCAAACTTGGGAACTTTAAGACTTGTGGACTTCAACTCCCAGAATTCCCCAGCCAGCTATGCTGGCTGGGGAATTCTGGGAGTTGAAGTCCACAAGTCTTAAAGTTCCCAAGTTTGGACATCCCTGTTTTATGGTGTCACACTGCTATTCTGCCTATTTTGAAACTGGCTTTAGGCTGATTGTGAGATATTGGGGGCTGAAAACCTGTGGAAACATCCTTATTCTTGTTTACTGTACTTTCTATAACTTCTTCGGACTGTTAAAATATGGGGTAAATCTTGTGATACAAGCAATATGCACAACTGTGACATGCATTAACGTATCATAGAATAATATGATGTCTTATCCTGAGTTGAAATTTGGTTCTGAACATAGCAGCTATTCTATTCAGAAAAGATAGTTCTGTCTTCAGAGTTCATAAAACAAAACAACAATCTTAATGCAAAAAATATTTTTTAAATGAAGGTAATTTTTGAAGCCGTAATGATACCTTGATATCAGAGTAAAGCACTTGGCCAGGTGGGATTAAATATTTTTGGGGTTTAAAACCAACTGTCTCTCTTGAATGAACAGGGGCAATTTTTTTATTTATTTCCTCTTTATTTTTCCAGTTTCTGCTAAAGCCTGTGGGAATATGTGTATCCTTACTGAAGGTTTATTTAGATTAATTGTCAGATAAGAGATTTTTACACTTTGTTAAACTTATAACTGCAGATGGAAATTTTCTCGTAAATAAATTTTATTGAAAAGAAGGAAAAGTTGTGAAAAATAATTGGTGAACTGAAATATTCCATCGCCTAGTGCTGTTGTGATGCAATTCCATAAGTTTCCTAATTTTCTAGGATAATTTTTTTACTCTATCATTTCCAGGCATTTCTATGGTAGCTCATATTAGACTGCAAACTTTGTGGTTGCTAGCAATGTCAGCACGTATAGATAAAGTATCGTGTGAATGTATTACGTCAGAATGCTCTTCCTTTTTATGTTTTTCTATGTCAGAATGAAGAATAAATTGTGGTATTTTGAATTCGGCACAACAGAAACATTTTCAGCCACTTGCAAGAAACTTCACGACTATGTAGAGATTGAGGTGAGTCTCCGGAAAACCCTCAAAGTCTTAATTTTCTGTAGAAGGTGTGCTATGATCATGTCAATGATTTCTTAGAAATGTGTTCTTGTGTTTCATTAAAATATTAAACATACTGTAGACTATTGAACATTCTAGAAAAGTCAGGTTCAAGCTTGTAGAGTAAGAATTTCCATGGTTTATTGGAAAATTATTCCTGGCAAATTTATGGTTTATTTTTCCCTCCTTCCTTCTTTAATTTCAGACTGCATTCCATCTCTGGGGTCATTAAAACTTTAGTCAAAAAAATTAGGCTGTAAAAGCTCTGTGCTGCTTACAGGTTAGAATTTTAAAAATAGATTCAAATGATTTAATTTAATAGATACATATTCAAAAGCTCAAGTAGTGGTGTTCAATGAATATATTTCATTCATGAATAGACTTGCCATGGTTTATGGCAATAATTGACTCAAAAGGCTAGCATTGGTCTAGTAGTCTTTATGTAACCAGCATAGCACTATCCCTGGAGCTGGATGTGTTTTGCTGAGTTTACCCTGAGGCTATTAATCCCAACCACATCCTTCAAGACAGTATCTATGCGACCTTTTCATTCTTTCAAGAAATATTTTAGTTTTTAAAATAATACCAATTCCAATACAAGAATCCCACCCACCCAATTAAAAAAAAACTTATAGTATCTCCTCATCTGAAACAGTGGTTTTAAAATTTGGATCACAAATAATAGAAAATGCAGAAATATATATTTACGGACATTTCATTTACTGACTTTTAGTTGACAGTTTAATAGAACAATATAGGGGGGGAGGAGCAGGAGGAGGAGGCAGGCAGAGGACATGCCACCCTAGCCACCATTCTACGGAAGACAGCCACTTAAAGAGAAAGGGTCTCTGTGCCCTCCTAATTGCCCCGGGACTGCTGGATATATGAGAGTGAAAATAATAGGAAGATGAGGGGGCACTGGCCATTTTTCTCAATCAGTGATTAGCAGAATCCAAAGTGCAGGATGGAGACAGGAGAAAGTTTCACCAAAAGACTTGCCTGATGGGACAATGCCAGAAAACACACTCTTTTTTTTTTAGGTGTATCATTTCCACAGCCTTCACAAGTACAATACTCATCTCTTTATTTTTTTAGTGCTCGGCTCATGATCTTGATTCTGACCCACAATGATACGATCAAACAAGGTTCTAGATTCCACGCATCTGAATGCTTTCCAATTAACAATATATCCCTTGTGGTTCCCGCATTGTTAGCATGTCAACAGAAGGGTTTTTTCCCCGCAAACAGCTGGCAGCTGCAGCTGAGCTTTTAGTGACATCTCCATCCACTGAAACATTTTAAGATGTTTTGCATGGGAAAAGTAGGTACATTTATAGTTGAGAAAGCTTCTGTTTGGAAATAGATGTCCAAAACACAGTTCAGTGGAAAGAAAAAAACATTATAGATGTGGAGCAGTATTTTTTAAATGTACAGCCTATTCCTGTTTTATGGATTCCCTTTAAATATATTTGTTGGCATGGACATCTGGGTGTTTCATCTTTGAAGCCAGTTTTGGGAGAACAGAATTATGCCCTTGTAGGTACACTTCAGGGCTCGACTAAATTTAAGTTTGTTGTGAATGTTTGTAAATTCTGTGATTGCCTACTACCACCTTCCAGCTACATGGAAACAGCCTCTAATTAGGAAATGTGTGGTTCACCATCAGTTACTAAGAAGTCAATCGTTTCATAGTTTGTACTTGAGATTTTATGTGGTGTGTATTTTCCATAACCATTTCCACTCCTCAACCTCATCCAAACCATCCTCTTTTTAAGGACTGAGAGCTATACTTTCCGTACCTGTAGTCTCAAAACATAAATGCAATGTTTGTTAGTTATTTACTAAAACTAGAAAATGGAATTGTCGGTCAAAGCCCATGCCTTGCCATGCTCCTTCAGTCTGCTGGGATCACCTCCCTTCGGTTCTTTATGACAAGCGAGGACAGGCATCCTCACTCAAGGGCTGACACGGGGACAGTTCCCATCAGCTGTCATTCTCCAAGAAATCATTTCAGAAGATCCTGGGTTCAGTTGGCTTCTCTAATTGCTTCCTAATTGGGTAAATGATCCTGGTCCTACTATCTTTGCCATGACTATAGTTTTGCATGCCAGTGTGACCACAAATCTGGGTATGGATAGCTTTAAAGAACACGTTGCATTTCCAGATCACGTCAAAAAGATGCCAAGTGGACATACCACCCAGAGTTCAATGCTGGCTTCTTCATGCATCTCTTTCTATTCCCCGTTCCTATTTTCATAAATGCCAGTGAAAGAGATATAAGCCTATCCACTCCAACCTGCTCTTTTTCCTTTCGTTCATGTAACGTGACCAAGGTTTGTGGATCTGGATAATTATTTCAAATTCTTTGTAGACTATCATTATGTTCAAAAGGATTCTTCTTTTAGCCTCTGTTGATGCTTAAGACATCTACTCTTATCTACTCTTCTTTTCTAAGGTTACGCACAGCGATAGCCTTTTGATTTTATTGCAGCCAGCACCTTAAAGGGCTAATAATAGCCAGGGAAGGAGAGAAAAGCTTTTTAGAGGAAATTGGAACTCATCCAAACCCAGATCAGGAATAAGTTTCAGTTGATTGCTGTCAAAAAGAGTAAATGACATAACATATACTTCTCCTCAGCTGTCTCAGATGTTTTAGCTGGCTACATCCCTTGCTCATTCATCACTCTCCAGCTTTCTTCCTTCCAGCACTAGTCTAGCCTATCCCTTTGAGCACAGGATGTTTAAATGAAAAAGAAGCAGCAAGGAAAGACATTCTTGGTATCTCTGAAGAACTTTTTCCATTGTCCAGCTATTCTTAAAATGTGAGAAGGTTTGTGTTTAGTTTGGTATGGTATTTCAGCAAACACTACTATTACCTCCCACGTCCAGTTCACCTAGTACATCTATAAAATAGATGCAGACTTAAAATGGTATTTGGCATTTTCCCTTAGCCATCAATTGCTGAGATTGTATTTAGTCTGTGAATCAGTGCAACTCCTAAAAACCTTCCCATGCGGATTCATGCCTGAGAGTCAGACATGGAATATTCAGATAGCACATTTTTCCAGAAACATTTCAAACAAACTAAGCAGGCAAATGGGTTCAAAACAGCTTAGGACCACACATGATTTCAGTTTGTGATTTAGTCAAGCAGCATATTAAATAATGAAATAAAAATGAAGGTCAGGGTTTTTTTTAGCAGTAATTAGGGCTACGCTCTATATATCTAGGATGAGCAGGTAGGATAAAGCTGCTGTCGCAAGTAGCCCTGACAGTGATATAATGTTTCCAATATCATTAGGCGGCTGAATAGCAGTTGCCAAGAACACGTCATCAGCATTATTGGATTTCAGTCTGTTTGTGGGCTTTCCGTGGGTCCTTGGTTGGGAACAGAATGCTACACAGAAAAGGGTTTACACTGATCCACTATTGCTTTTATTGTACTTGCTTTGGGTTTAGCACCGATAGTGAGGACATGGGAAAATACTTCATTTGTTCAACCTTTGACAGATTCCACATTGCACAACAATTCATCTATTATTTTAAAAACAACTCCTAAGTGTAGACCCGCCCAGGATTTGCTGAAAAATACTGTTGTGTGAAAAAATAACTTAGTTTCTCAGTCCTGGATCTTTCTGCAAATATGTTCAGGATGTTGTAGTTCGAGGGCTGCAAAGTGTTAATCTAACAGCATTTTAAGATGAAAGCAACAGTTTGCCCTCCTTTTGGCTCCAGGCATCTGTCATGAGCACAGGAGAAATGGCAGTTTTGTTTTGGAAATTGGCATCAGTTACGGTTGTAGTCGCTTAGAAATAAAGTTGTTTTTTTGCCCAGCTGCAAATGTCTACTTCCAGTCTTCCTGCCAACAACCCGTCAGCTGCCCCTTCTCAAAGAGGCCATTGTACCACATTGGCACAGAGACAAAGCAGGGTTAAAGAGGAAAACACAGTTGCTGGCCATTAGATGCTCATTCCTCTGCTGGGGGAATATATGGTGTCCATATCACCTTCTGCAGCCTGCCAGAATTTTGCTACCCAGACAGCACAGGAGAGACCCATTGGCAATGTCCCCAAGCAAAACAACGAAGCAGAACTGAACACAGACCAAAGAACAGCACTTGCAACCCTTAGATAAATATCAAAGGACTTGTGTGCAAACCAAAATTATTGTTTTTCAATTATAGCTTTTGCCAAACATGTTATTATGTTGCTTTAGATTGCTCTTTACCAAAAAAAAAACGTATTTACACCTGGTTTCCAATAATTTCTAGTTTCAGTTAGCAGGAGAAGGGACAACCACACAGCTAAAGGGATTCATATATGAAGCTTGACAGTTTTAAAATGTGATATAAATTATTATTTCTGTGTTCACCTGACTATTAGTAAACCTTTTGTTTCTGCCACCCACAGCTGCTTGTAAAATGGTCACATTATTTACAGTCTTCATGCTCTGCTTTAAACATTCCCTCTATTGTCAGAAAATAATACACAATGTGCAAAACAGCAATGCTCATAGATGAGAAAGGCTCACAAAGTTAATAAGATCTACAGGCAGCTGATCTTGAATATATTAGGCATTGTCCTGGATGTATATACCTATGTTGGCTGTATAAATGGGATTGTTCATCAAGGAGGTCACCAGATTGGGAAAGACTGGTCAAATATACTGAATTTTTAAGTAATCTTTACTAGATTACTTAGACTTTACTCATATTACTTCTGATAATGTTTAGGCCACACTTCAAAATGTTCAGAATATTTAATTGTATAGGCCCCTTATTCACCGATCAAATGTTTCATTCACATCTACTGAACTGTCCAAACTTGTACATCAGTGGTGGGATTCAAAATTTTTTACTATCAGTTCTGTGGGCGTGGCTTGGTAGACATGGCAAGGGAAGGATACTGTAAAATGTCCATTCCCTCCCCACTCCAAGGGAAGGTTACTGCAACATCCCAATTTCCTCCCAAGCAGCTGGGAGTTGGGAGGCAGAGAATAGATGGGGATGGGGACAGTCAGAGGTAGTGTTTACCAGTTCTCCGAACTACTCAAAATTTCTGCTACTGGTTTTCCAGAACTGGTCAGAACCTGCTGAATATTGCTTGTGTATGAGAAACAAGAAATATACTGAAAGGTTTCTGCTTCAAAAATGTCCCCTGTTAAACTGCATGTTTGTAGTATATTTAGACTCTGGTTAAAATGGTCATTAAGTAAGTAAGTAAGTAAGTAAGTAAGTAAGTAAGTAAGTAAGTAAGTAAGTAAGTAAGTAAGTAAGTAAGTAAGTAAGACGTTGTTTAGATAATACTGCTCCTGCTGACTCTGCTGAAAAGAGTTCTAGCCATCTACACTTGAATTTTGAACATAGCATCACAGCTTGTTATTTAGTCTTATTGTAATGAATGTGGATTTTAATAATTTTGTTTCATTGGCTTTATAACAATTAAAAGTCAATTGGATATTTAGAAAGGTGGAATAGAAATGTTTAAATAGTTCATGATACAGCTTAATAGATAACTCTAAATATATTTCATAAAACTACTCTTTTATCTTTTTCTTCCTCTGTTTCAGTGTGATGGAACAGTTTTGGATCTGACTAGCACTTCATTGGAAGGAATTGCAGTTCTTAACATTCCCAGCATGTATGGTGGCTCCAATCTCTGGGGGGAAACCAAGAAACAGCGCAGCTATAACCGCATGAGCAAGAAAATACCTGAAAAGTTGCAATCCTCAGTGGTTACTGATGCCAAGGAGCTCAAGTTTTGTGTTCAAGGTGAGGTGGCTTAGAATTTTGAATGTGGTAAAAGTGTAGCACATAGGAAGTTGCAGATATTTAGGAAACATCCCTATATATCTATAGTGGCTACACAAAAAGAGTATCTCCTGCATTCAGTGCCTGACAAGTTGGAAGAACCAAAGAATAAGGTTTCTTAGGGGCATGCAGTTTTATGAAAAATAACAACCTATTTCATCTGTGGAAATGAAGACCAAAAACCAGGATCCGTGTGCCAATAGTCATTGAAGAATTGAAAAAAGCCATTCCAATTGTTTGTTTAGTACCAGAACATGTTCAAATTAAAGCATATCTCAGATATGGCTTAGCTGTCATTTGAACACACTGGGTGAAAAGGAATCCAATTTTCTGGATATCTGACTGAACTGTTAAGATTGTTTCCCCCTAAACATTCAGTCTAAAATCTGTTTTCATGATTGCAGCCAATATCCTCTGGAGTGGTAGAAAACAGAACCTGATCATCTTCTATGTAGCATCGCCCAGTTTTTTTATGGTTAAACATTCAAAATTCCTTCAATCTTTCTTAAAACTCTGCCCCTCTTTGGAGATCTTGTCTGGATTTGTTTAATTAAATCTTTCCTAAAGTACAATATCTAGAACTGGCTACAATACTTGAGATGGTATATGACCAAAAGAAATTAAGTGATTTCCTATGATTTGGAAACAATACTTCTGCTGAAGCAGCATAAAATTGCATTTGGCTTTTTTGAAAGCAACATCACGCTGCTGACTCATATTCAATTTGTGATCGGCTACAGTTCCAAAATCTTTTTCACAAATGCTTTTGCCAAGTCAGGTACACATGTGCAGCTGATTGCTTGCTAAGTGAAAAATCCTGCATGTGTTCCTGTTAAATTTCATTCTGTTATTTTAGGCACAGTTCTTTAACATAAAAATAATTGTTGAGGTTATTTATACAATCGTTACAGTATGAGCTATCCCGCCTGACATTGTAATATTTGCAGATTTGATAAATATTCTATCCAAGCTCATGGGGTGACTTTGGAGCACAGCCCAAACTACCACCAGGCTGTTTTGTGTGAAATTATAAGAGCAGAAAGTGTGGTAAATATTGTCTTGCCAAAATAAAGGTAGGATAGAAATCAAATAGCAACAGCACTTAGATTTATATACCGCTTCACAGTGTTGTCCTTGAAAATATTGGGTACGTGTTCAAGTTCATATCTTGGAAATCTGTTGGCTTTGGCCTGCTTTAGCTTGATTGTGAGCAGTTGACAATCTATTCTACATGGCCCTCCATGTTTTTGCTACTATAATTGAGCTCTTTCACCTTGTTGTACCAATAATATAGTGAAACTGATTTATGAGTGCCCCATCTGGCGATGCCCATGTATGTAGGTGTGTTTTGAAATTTTAAAAATGTCTTAGCGTTGAAGGAATTACTGAATCAAAAGCAAGTGATAAATCATTCTCCTGCTTTATTTCTCTTTTCTTAGGCCAGTCAGTCCAACTTTGTTTTCCTCCTTACTATTTCAATCTTTGGCATTTCAGTTTCCAACCGCAAACAGTACATCTTTCAAAAAAGACAAGCTGACCATAATGACTGACTGGGAATTTGGGGAGATATGTCCCAAAGCATCTGACGGGTGTACCAAGCTGCGGGAAAGCTGGTAAAGGAGTTGGGTCAGGCAGGCAAAGGCTGAAGAGATGGCATGAGACCAGGCAGGACACACCCTGACAGTTCGCCTGTTGACATTCTCACACACAATTTCCAAAGGGACTTAATACCCAATTCTACATTATCTCTAAATGCAGCCAACATTGGGAGCTTCCAGCAGTGCACGTAAGAAAGGATTCCCAGGGCAAAGGGCACCTGTTTCTCCGTAGGCAAAAGCTTGTGTTGTAAGAACTCTGAGATTATCAGTACCAGTTTCTTTTTCATTTTTTTTTACACTTTAATTCTGCTGAAGAAGCTGCTGTGTGCTACCTTCTTTTAATTCAGTTTACTTGTCCTGCTCAAAACATTCCTTCAGGATGCTTGTTCATTGCTTATACAGGTAGTTTTTGAGTTGCACATGTAATGGGGCCTACCCACTCCGTTCGTAACCTGAGGATTTGTGGGAGTGAATCTCATACCTTGAACAGGATCAATCCCTCCCTTCGCCCACGCATTCGCTAGTCAAACGCGAGGCTCATTGAGCGCACATGAGGTATTTCAGGGTGGGGAAGGCCATGGAGGGGGGGTGTCTAGTGATGGAACAGGCTAACTGCCTAAGACACCTAAGGCCTCCCTGACCCACTGAAATAGCTCATGCTCCCCACAACTGCATCCCCCCCATCCAACCTGCCGCACTGGGCCACTTAACTTGTGAACACCTAGTAAGCACTCTCCTCACCAGCCTCTCAGCCACCTGCACCCCTCCAATGCTCCATTTGGGCATCCCCGGTCTTACCCGGCACCTTGCTGCCCAAAATGGAGCTTCTCGGGGAGCAAATCCGCCTCTCCAATGCTCTGTTTGGGCCTCCGTGGGCTCCACTGACCCGTTGCAGGCCAAAATGGAGCTTCCGGAGGGTGGGTTTGCTGGAGAGGAGACTGCTTGCTAGTACTTCAAAAGATAAGTGACCTGGCATAGCAGGTTGGGTGGAGGGGAAAGCAATTGTGGGGAGCATGGGGCCCGAATGAGCTTCTGAGGGGAGAAGCTCCACTTCAGCCTGCAACATGTCAGGCAAAGCCTCTGGAGGCCCAAACAGGCCATCGGATGGGCAGATCCATCCCTCAGAAGTTCTCTTTCGGCCTGCAATGTGCTGGGCGAGGCCTCTGGAGGGCCAAATGGAGTGTTAGAGGGGCAGATGCACCCCTCGGAAGCTCCATTTTGGCCAGTAACATTCCAGACAAACATTGCAGACCCTCTGCAGTTGTTCGCAAGGGCAAACAACTGCCATGGTGCTACAAGGTTCATGGTTTCAGAACAAGTTCGCAAATGCTATGGGGCACTTATCACGTAACTTTGAACGTTCGCTAAGGGAACACTCGTAACCCGGGGATTACCTGTATTACAAACTATTCAAGCGTTTCCAAGTGAGCCTGGGTTGAAAGGAACCCTACCCTTTGACTTGGGTTCATCTCTGACATAGTGTATTGTTTTTTGTAATCCCTCCAGACCTTCAATGTGAATGCATTGATTTCAGGAGAGTGCGGGAACTTATGATATATTCCAAAGGAGTATTTTACAGGCATCAGTTATTTTCAAGTTTATCATTAATGTAAGATTCATTAGAGGTTGCCTATTTAATCCTTCTCAATGCTATTCCCTCCCCCAACTTCTTGCCAGCATCCAATGAGTCTAAAGCTTTACAGAAAATGGATCTTGCAAAGTAATGAAATATTAAAGGCCTTAAGCTAATCACAGTGTTGGCACAGCAGTGCCGAACTACTGGAAACAAAAGGTACATTCTCTGTCATGGAGAATCATGGATCACCTTGTGAGATTTTTCTGAAATGCTCTTCCGATGAGAGCACTTGCCTGAAAATAAGAAAATTCTAAGAATATCCTCGTGGGAGACCAGGGAGAGGATTGGAAAGAGCTTGGCAGAACAGGTGTTACTTAGGCAGAACAGAATGAGTAATTAAGAGGATGCTTTAATGCCGTTACAGGCTACAGCACAAACAGGAAAAGGAAAGCTGCTGGGGTGGTGAAAGAGCACTCCCTCCAGAATATTCCCTTCTGACTAATGCATGAGACTCTCCAAGTGGAGAGGCCTGAGGCAGGATGAGTACTGCAGCAAATCTGTAGGCATTTACAGCACAATCCTCAAAAAAAAAAAGCCATTGGGCATGATCTTCATTGGGAACAATGCAGGGCAATTTTGAAATACCTTCTCACTAACGGCTGCCTCAGTTGCAATGGGTAGCTTTCTAAGGACTACCGCTTCAAAGCAATAAGCAGGAAGTTGCTAATATCTGATCTGTGGGCCATATCTACCCCACCCCCACTCTGCTAGGTTCCCAGCCTGCAATTGTTCCTCTTCACTAGTTTTCTTGTGGAAGGAGACAAATGAGTTCATGCATAACAGCAATGTCAGCTTGCAGATTACCTTTATAACACATGCCCCGATGATAATGGCTAACCAGCTTGAAAACTAATAACCAGGTAAGTCAGGACAAGGTTTCTAGGGAGGAGCAGTTTCTTAATACTATCAATTATTACTTTTTGTAGTGGCTACTTCTGTAGGACAACACAAATAGGGATTATTTAAAAACTAATCTCGAATCAGGTGGAGGATTTAACAGAACAATTTTACATGAGCCATCACTAACCTAATCCTCAGAACAACACATCTTGTTGTTCCCCAAATAAGCATGTTGCAGCAGGGCTTTATCGGATTTTACATACAAATAGATCTGAATCACAATTTTCTTTTTTTTTTTCTTTTGGGAAAGGAAAAAAGTTGTATAGGAAACACACTCCAGATTCAGATTCACCTATGGCATAAAGCCATCCCACAAATCATTTTTAGACAATGTGTCTTTAGGATGCAGCTTTTGATTATCTCCAATCTGCCTATAGAGACACACTAAATTGTTCCTTAGATGTTCCAGTT
Source organism: Rhabdophis nuchalis (assembly GCA_039707465.1). NCBI lineage: Eukaryota > Metazoa > Chordata > Lepidosauria > Squamata > Natricidae > Rhabdophis > Rhabdophis nuchalis. The sequence continues at coordinate 48,200,187 of CM077645.1, forward strand.
TTAAAGTAGTAGAATTTAAAATAGTAGTATTTTCTACCTTTTCCCAACACATCCGGACTTAAGAAGAATCTGCAATGGCTCATTTACAAATCTGGTGGTGATGCAGTCAGAAGCTGGTATCTTCAGAGTTCCTATTGTCCAATTAAGGTTGCCACAAGCTTATGTCTTCATCTCTGGTCAAGGCACTACCCTCCCTGTCCATCTTGCTTTCGGCTGCAGGAATCCCTGGTTTCTGTAGAAACATCTGCCTGTGTAATACCTAACTCACATTTCAAATCATAGCATGGCTTCCTTATGTGCGCTGATATATAGCAGCCATTTTGTAGATCACTAAGACCTATCCTACTATTGAATATTTGTTCAAAAGTTTTACAAAGATCAGAAGGCCTGCCTATGAATAAAAATGGGATCTGCTAATTGTTTACACACGGGGAGGTATATATTGCTGATTCTACTGGAGTTTGCTAAAGCTTTCTGCTGCTTCTACTGACAAGGATTTAGCATGACTCTGCTTTCTGCTGCTTCTATTATTTTGGGAGCGAGGCAACTTTATTGTCTTGCTCTGGTGCCATTTTACATATTCCATTGGATGATCTGGATGCTGCTATGCCCATTCACTTTTCCCCATAGGTCTTATAAGAGTTGTACTAGTTTCCCCTTCTATCCCAAGTGACAGGAAGGTGGTAAATCTCTCTATAAGCTTACCAGACTTCTAGAAGACTGGAAGACTTTTGTCCAAAAATAACCCAGCTAACAAGTTAAGGATGGGCCAGGATGAGGCAGAAGGGCATTGCCTTAGTATGCTGTGTAAGCTCCTTCCTCCTGACCAGCAACCCGTTGACCTGTGTTCTGAAATAGCTCAAGTGATCTGTCACTCAAACAACATGAATACAGCTAAAGCCTCTGCCCAACCTGCTCCATTACATTTTCAGGAGAATGATTGGCGACTGTTTCTCTGACTATCTACTGGTGCTGGGAGGTGGTGGAAATAACACCAAAGAAATCTACTAAATCTTGACTTTTATTTTTCTCATGGTAAGACGCACTAACAAGCATTCTTGCTGGTGTAAATTAGAGTTCAGCCATCATGGTAACAGATATTATGCTGGCTTGTTTCTCCGATAACTCAGAAACTGGAGGAATACACACAAATTTGGAAAGGAGCAATCTTTAAAGACTATGCCTATGCCTCAGAGATGCAATCTATTGTTCCAAATATCTTCCCAGAGTAGAAGAAAGAATAATTTGAGGCCATTATTTAGTTTTGAAATCTTGCAGACCTCATTTGGGGAAATTAAATATGCTGGTTTGGGTTGCTGCAGAAGAAATGATGCCAACTTTAACATTGCAGATTCATCCTGGCATAAGCCAAATGGCTATTTTTCAAAAGACAAAATTTGCTTTGTTCTCACATTGGTTTCTCCTTGTTTCTCATTCATTTGTAATCCATGCTACACTCTTCCCCTTGCGCAGCAAAGGCAACCAAACAGAAACCATGCCTGTGCACAGGAAGGTTTGCCAAATAAAGGACCCAAAGAGCCTATTTCTCCTTGGCTGCATCATCATTCCAAGTGCTGAAAAAAGTTAATCCTTGACCCAAATAGTGCCTTTTTAAGGGAAGACATTTGTGTTCTAAACCACAAATTGGTAACATCTGTGCATTTGGTAATACTCTTGGATGACACAAGCACCAAGTGCACAAATCTTTCTGAAAATGAGTAGGATCTGCACAAAAAGTGCTGCCAAGTGCAAAACCATTGCCCCTGTTGCTTTGCTTCTGAAGCATTGTCAATGTTACTGTGCTTCCCTCATAATGTGACTCTTTTCCCAATAAATAATAATAATAATCTTTATTGTCGTTGTAAAAATTACAATGAAATTGGTATTTTAATGAAATGAAATGAAATATTTGGAATATGCTCACTTGAGCATCAATAATAATAATAATAATAATAATTTTAATTTGTTGACCGCTCCCTCTCCCCATAGGGACTCGGAGCGGTGCACAGGGAAAACTAAAACAATAAATATACAAACACATTAAAAACAAATTAAACATATACCTGTGCTAAAGAATGCCCCATTAAATACTAAAATTCCCAATTATAAGTAACTAAAACCCCATAGAGAGAGACTACCCTAGGCCGGCCAAGCAGAAAAGATGTGTTTTTAATTTTAGACGGAAGGAGCGGAAGTCCGTGGTCGTTCTAATGTCGGGGGGAAGGTCGTTCCAGAGGGCTGGGCCCGCCACAGAGAGAGTCCTTCCCCTGGGCGTCACCCGCTGACAAAGTCTAGTGGACGGCACCCGGAGAAGTCCCTCTCTGTGGGAGCGAATCGGCCGTGAGGATGTGTGAGGCAGGATCTGATCCCGCAGATAGCTAGGTCCCGAGCCATGGAGCGCTTTAAAAATGATGACTAATACCTTGAAGCGCACCCGGAAGACGACAGACAGCCAGTGCAGCTCGCGCAAGAGCGGTGTTATGTGGGTAAACCTGGAGGTTCCCAGAATTGCCCGCGTGGCTTCGTTCTGGACCATCTGAAGTCTCCGGGTGCACCTCAAGGGGAGCCCCATGTAGAGAGAGTTGCAATAGTCCAGTCGGGATGTCACGAGAGCATGAGTGACTGTGCGAAGGGCGTCCCGATCCAATAGGGGGCGCAACTGGCGAACCAGGCGAACCTGGTAAAACGCCCTCCTGGCCACGGCTGTCACTTGATCTTCCATGGACAGCTGGGCATCTAGGAGGACACCCAAGTTGTGCGCCCCATCCACAGGGGCAAGATGTTCGCCCCCTATGGCCAGCGATGGAGTCAGCTGGTTGAATCGGGCAGCTGGAAACCACAGCCACTCGGTCTTGGTCGGGTTGAGTCTGAGTCCGTTACTTCCCATCCAGATCCGTACAGCTTCCAGGCACTGGCACATCACCGCTACGGCATCGTTGGGGTGGTTTGGGGTAGATATATACAGCTGAGTGTCATCAGCGTAGAGATGGTACTCTACCCCAAAACCACGGATGATCTCACCCAGCGGCTTCATATATGTGTTGAACAGGAGAGGCGAGAGGACCGACCCCTGAGGCACCCCACATGTGAGGGGTCTCGAGGTCGACCTCTGCTCTCCTGCCAACACAAATTACGATCGGCCAGAGAGGTAGGAGGAGAACCACCGTAAAACGGTGCCTCCCACCCCCAACCCCCCCCAGCCGATGCAATAGGATACCATGGTCGATGGTATCGAAAGCCGCCGAGAGGTCTAATAGGACCAGGATGGAGGAACAACCCCCATCTGTGGCCCTCCAGAGATCATCGACCAACGCGACCAATGCCGTCTCGGGCCGAAAGCCGGACTGGCGCGGATCTAGATACTCAACTTCCTCCAGGTGACGGGGAAGCTGTTGTGCCACCACACTCTCAACAACCTTCACCAAAAAGGGAAGGTTGGAGACTGGACGATAGTTGGTTAATAAAGCTGGATCCAAAGAGGGCTTCTTGAGGAGGGGCCTCACCATAGCCTCTTTTAGGGAAGCAGGCAAGGAACCCTCACTCAAGGATGCGTTGACAACCTCTTGCAGCCAGCCTCGTGTCACCTCCCAAGATGCCAGTACAAGCCAGGAGGGACACGGGTCCAATAAACATGTGGTGGCTCGCAGTCGCCCACGTAACCTGTCCATATCCTCGGAAGTAACGGAGTCAAACTCCTCCCAAACAAGATCTGTCTCGTGGCATCCCACTGGGCCATCAATCGGGGCTAACTCGTTCTGTATCTGAGCGATTTTCTCCTGCAGAAAAATCACAAATTCCTCTGCTCTACCCTGTAGCGGGGCTTCCCGCACCCTCTGTTGAAGGAGGGAGCGGGTCACCCTAAACAGGGCGGCAGGGCAGTTTTCTGCGGATGCTATGAGGGTGGCACAATGATGACGTTTGGCCACTCTCAGCGCCACAATGTAAGTCCGTAAATGGACTCTTACCTGTGTCCGGTCAGATTCAGAACGGGTAGACCTCCATCTTCTCTCTAGGCATCTCTTGCGGCGTTTCATCACCCTCAGCTCCTCGGTAAACCAGGGAGCCAGGGTGGCTCGCTGCCGCAAGAGAGGCCGCAAGGGCGCGACCCGATCCAAGGCTCCCGTGGTCGCAGTATTCCATGCGACCACGAGGTCCTCGATCGGGGCGCGGGTCAGGGGTACAGGAAGTGGCCCAAGTGCCATCTGAAACCCATCAGGGTCCATCAAAAGCACCCATTGGCAATGTGCGGGTGATCACTGGATCACAAGTCATGGGGCTGCCTTACCGTGCCTGTAACTTAGCCTTGTAGGGAAAAAAATGGAACTGAGAACTGTAGCCAACTCATTTCAAAGCAAAATGTAGAGAAGGGTCATAGTAATTTAACCCTAGCAAAATAATAATAATAATGCCGCTGAGTTAGCCAAAACTTCCATTATAAGGTGAACAAATAAAACTACCTTTTATTTATTCAAACTATTGACAAGTTTAGCATGCGGCTTATTATTATTTTTCCGGGGAACTTGGAACAGCATTTAAGTAGGTACAAGAAGTATCCCATCCCATAACTGACCTGTATAGCTTCTACATGCTGGTAGTAACTTTCCAAATGCAGGTGTTATCTGAATATTTTAAATATTGGGAGCTCCTGGCAATAAAAGATGAGGTTGACAAAGAACTGCTCCAAACATTGCCTTCAAAGTCTTGTTTCCTGTCCTTTCAGGAGAATGGATTCATTTGGAAATAAAGGACTGTTTGACTGAAATATGCACAGAAAGACAGTCAAGCAAATGATGTTTTACCCATTCATGAAATGGATACCAACCTGGTGGGGTTAAATGCCCATTTTCCCAAAATGCAGTTGATGCAGTAAAGTTCAGAGACTTGGCCAAGAAACAGAAGTAGATGCGAGCCTTCAAGCTAAATCACAATGTTTTCTCCACCAATCACAAGAATGTTCTTATTTCAGAAGATACATTGGTGTAGAAACACAATAGTCCAAATATACACAACAGATGGGCAAAACTTACATACAAAATATCATCTCCTTTAGTCTTTCTGGCACCTACTGTTACCATCTCCAGTGATTAGATAGATGATAGAAAATGATAGATAGATAGATAGATAGATAGATAGATAGATAGATAGATAGATAGATAGATAGATAGATAGATAGATAGATAGATAGATAGATAGATAGATAGATAGATAGATCATATCAACTTTTCATTAAAACAATTTTAATTTAAAACATGATCAAAGGGTCGTAGAACCTTGTAAATGAGTACCCTGAGGCACTCATTTCCTTTGTTTTATCTATCATAGCCGCTACATGAAGAACAGCAGTATAGGCAGCTTTGCATTAAATATAAGGGTCACAAATTTTCCTTTGTTTTATCTATCTATCGTTCATTAGATCTTAGTGATCAGCTCTTGGAAGTTGTTGGTCTTGAAGGGGCCATGGAAATGGGACAGATCTATACTGGATTGAAAAGTGCTGGAAAGAGATTGGCCCAGTGTTCCTCTGTTGCCATCAGGTACCTACTTTGAGATTGTGGTTCTAATATATATTTTCACCCAATTTGGAAGCTATTCTAGTAACAGGCAAGAAAGAATCAGGCACCTCCTGATATCCCTTTCTTCTGTGTGCTAATATTCTAATAGCCTGCTCTAAAGACCAAATCTATATTTTCTGTGGTCTGCTATGATCTGAAAAACTTATCAGGTCTATAAAATAAAGCTGGTTGGAAGCATGAGGAAGAGGACTTCATCCCACAGTGGATAAACAAGGGCTAGAATGATGATCACAATGAAGCACTTTACTTAGAAGGCATTATGTTTTCCCAGAATTTCAGCATGTTCTAGAAAGAGAGAAAAGGAGATGAGAGAATGAGATGAGGAGCCATGGAAAAACAGGGGGATTTTTGATCCATTACAAAGGAGAATAAGGTGCCTGCTCTTACATTAAGAAATAGGAAAAGGATTTAGTTTTTATAGAGCCAAACCCAATATACCTCCAGACTATATTGGACAAAACACAATTGCCTCTATTTACAATTGCACATATGATAGATGTGTTAAGCAAAGAATGATAAAAGTGTGGCGTTAATGCAAGTAAATTGAATGTGTCTTCTTGTGCTCCTATGCTATTGCTTCTGTGGTTCCTAGAAATCCATTCCATAGAACCATGTTCATACAACACACTGATCTACAAATTAGCCAGTCAATTTTATCATAGTATTGGAACCATCCTATTAATTTATGGTTCATTTATCATTCATACACTTAATCATACATACAGTACATGATTCAGTGACTACAGACAGATAACATCGTAAATTTCACTCTTGCACTCTTTTCCATTATTGGCAGCTTAGAGAAAGACAGAATTCAGTTCTGGCTTGTTTTCCTTCTTACAAGACTGCTTGTGTGTTGCAGAACAACCAAACTGTTGCCCATGCAAGTGGATGGAGAGCCTTGGATGCAACCACCTTGTACAGTGAGTAGTTGAAACACAGAAAAGTCTGAATGATATTAAAGGACTTCATTTACTAAAGCAAGAAGCTCAGATAAGTTTTTCTTCGGAAAATAAACTGCAGAGGAGACCCAGGTTTTAGTAACAAAACCTAGGAAAGAATTATTTTAAAAATAATGCTTCTATTCAAAATGGGGGGGGGGGGGGGGACAAAACCACCCATATTGTCCCAGGAAAGAACTCACTGCTTGGGGAAGATTATTCAGATTTTTTCAGTATCCTATTATCAGACTTTTTCATAACTGTGAGAGTCACATTTGTATCGTAAGGGAAAGTAAAATAAAAGTTAAGGGGGAGAGAAATCTATGGCTGTTGTTCCTCTTCGCAGTATTCTAAAGATAGCTAAAATACAATTCGTGTACCTTCAGCCTATCCAGTGTATTCAGAACATCAAAGGAAGTTGTGTTACACACAAGAATAATGTGTGTTGTGAGTGTGTGTATGCCCTCAAGTCAGCGTTGACTCCTGCCAACTGCCTGAACAAATCCTTTCAGTTTTCTTGGCAGGTTTCCAAATGTGGTTTGTCATTGCCTGGTTCCTAGAACTGAAGGTCACCCAGCTGACTTTGGGCCTAAGAAGGAACTAGAACTCACAGTCTCCCAGTTTCTATCCTGCTGCGTTAGCCATGACATCAAATCTGAGAAAATCTGAATCTGAGAAAAACAATATGTGACATAAATTGCCCTCTCTGATATGCAAATGAGTATTATAGAACAATATCTTGTCAGAGAAGTATTCCAACTGAAAAGAACAGCTCTCTGAATTCCTGTGTATACAAGTAGTCCACACTTAATGATGATAATTGGATCAGAATTTCCATCACTAAGCAATGCAATCAAAGGTCGGCCCTCTGGAACGACCTACCCCCCCGACCTTCGTACTATCTCGGATCTCCGCCTCTTCCGCCAACGTCTTAAGACGTATTTATTCCAACAAGCCGGCCTAGGATAGCCCCCCGTTTCTGACTTTTTAAGAGAAATTTATAATCTGGTAAGGGTTTTAACATTGGGTTTTAGCACGGGTTTATTAATTTAATACATTTTAATTGATATTTATTGTATTTTGTGTCTTTTAAATAATGCCTGTGCGCCGCCCTGGGTCCTAACAAGGAGAAGGGTGGGGTATAAATTTAATAAAATAAATAAAATAAAATAAAGTTTGACATCATCTGATCATACAGCTTAGTGATAGCGATAGAAGTTCCAGCCATTTCTGGATGCTATCATTAAGTAAGACTCTCACACAACCATGACCTTCTGACTTCCTGCCGGCTTCCCCATTGACTTCTCCACAGTTCAGAGCCACATATATGTTCTTCTATATGCAGCAAAAATTCCCCTGCCCTTTCATTTCACTCGTGGGAAGGTGGCAGGAGAGATTGCAAATCATGCTCATTTGACTGAGGGATGCTGCAAATGTCATAATTGTGAGTTTGCTGCAAAGCATCCAAATCACAATCAAATGAACTGTAGGCACATTGCAATGACCACAACTAAGATGATTGGTCATATGCCCCCTTCATCAAGATCATCACAAGTTTAAATAGTCACTAAATGAACGGTTGTTAAACAAGGACTGCCTATATCCATTAGTTACTACTAGTAAAAAAATAAAGTTCTTGAAATATTGATTTTCATTCACCGGGCAGGGGCTTTTTTGTTTCTGTGACAGTATTAATGGCTGGCCAATTCCAGGAGTTAATGATCCGATAATATTTCAGTCTTTTAGGCAAACATTTTCCTAAAGCCAATTGTGCCAATAAGCTGAAGATATCTAGGATTTGGATTTCCGTTTCTGAATCACGTGCTACTTCCCAACATTCTCATTGCTTTGAGGATCTCACCTTATGACAGTTGACTGGCCAAGCAAGATATGCTGGATGTGCCTTTCTGGAGAGCCTGTTAGTCACCTTGGGCTGTGGGGGAGGTGGTGACCTGTTCTGCTGCCTCCACAGCCATTCATAAGACTTAATGGCTGAAAAGTCTCAGTGCTATCTTCAATTCAGCCTGATAAGAAGAAGAAGAAATATTTGCCATAGAGAACTAAACAGGCTTGCTCTGTCTTTCCCTGAAGCAACAGGAGTGGAGGTGTATCTGTGAGCCAGATCCTATTTGGTACTGGTTTTGGTACTGGTCATAGAAAAAAGGCCTTTAGATCAGGAAGAGCAGGACACCTGGCAGGTTTTATGCCATGCTTAGGTGATTGTAGGAAAAGATGGATATTCCCCCTAGCTTGAAAACAATTCATGTACTCTAGGGAAATATTACATTGCCATTTGAAAAGAGATTATAAAAGTCCTATTACAATATTCTGGGGTGATCAGATTGGGGGGCTCTGCAATAAAATGATATCATATAAAAGCAAGGCTACATGTTCTAAATCAGAGGTTCCCAAACTTGGCAATTTTAAGACTTGTGGACATCAACTTCCAGAAATCTCTGCTGGCTTAAAGTTGCCAAGTTTGGGAACCTCTGTTCTAAATAGTAGAGCAGTAGATTCAGCCGATACCACTTCCTTCCTCTGCAAATAAATGACATGTGTGAAATAATTATTTTCATTTAGCTTTTCCAAACAGCTTGTCTTCTGTTGAAGCCACTCCTTATAGCAGCAATAACATAAATAGCAAACATAGACATTGACAATGGGGATTGTCATTGTCTATCTGATAAATTAATGCTTATCTCAGTTAATAGAAAATCCCTGCCCTTTCCGTAGTTCCCTGAAATAGTTTCTGTCTAGAAAAAGCAATCACCTAATCATTATATTATGAGAACTAGTTGAAACAGTTGAATCCTGAAGAAAATATAAGGAGAAATTTGATGCCATTTTTAAACATTTGAAGAATTGAGAAACAGGTGAAGAAGCTTTCCAGATTGCAAGACAACGTAATGAGTCAAAATTAAAGGGATGCAGATTTCAGCTAAATAGGAGGAGAAACATCTAAAAATAAATGTGTGAAGTGAAATAGGCTGCCTTAGAACATAGTAAGCTTTCCTTTCCTTGAGATATTTGAGATAAGATGGATAAGCATCTATCAGAGTTATTGTTGTTGCTTCCTGCATTGTAATTTTGTATGAAACACAGGATTTTCCTATTCCAAGTTATCTCCAAAACTCTTTTCATTTCCATGATGTTGTGACTTTGGCTTCTCTCCTTTTGCTTCCAGATTAAAATAACCCACAAAAGCCAAGTGCCAATGTTGTTAGGACCTCCCCAAAAGAGCAGCTTTTTCTTCCTGAGGAGAAGAAACCGAACTCGAGACTAATTTTCAATCAAGCAAAGAACAACCTTCAGAAGCAGCAGTTCTCCGTTCCAGTGGCAACCACCCAGAGAAGGTCTGCAGGGAAAAAAAATCTTAATCCCTCCAGATTCCTGCCTTCTGAATCTGCTTTGGAAACATCAGTCTGGAAGCAGCATTATGAACTCCTAGTAGAAAATAACAGGGTTGACATTCGGCAGCCAAACTGAAATAGCAGTGTGGGTTCCTATATCCATGTACACATAGCCACTTTCTCTAAATATTATTGGCTGGGATAGCATTGACACTGAAGATTCAGAAGGATTTTTGCCCTCCATAATACCACAGCCCAAGAAGAGGAAGCTCTCACTGCTCTGGTTGGCCTGTGGTAAAATCTGAGGCTCTGCTAAAGAGAGTTGCTCTGGGTAGCCTTGAATTATACAATCCTGTCTGAAAGCAAACAAGCAGACATGGAAACAGCATGTCTGGCATTGCCTTCCAGATGGAATGAAGGAGAATTTTCATCTTATTTAAACTCTTTAGAAACCTCCCCTTCCAAAAAAAACCAAAAACCCCTGTTGAAGCATCACATTTGGCAAGGAACCAAATTTAGCTTATTTATTTTTAAGAAATTCTGTAAGCAGATAAGTGTTATTTTGTTTTACTACTGTTTGGGTCACCAAACCTGATAAGACATGCTATTTATTTTTCAAACACAGGGGGATATGAAAAGGAAAAGGAAGAGAAATGTTATTTTTCTCCAATTCTTAAACAAGGCGGCTCCTTGCTAGTTCCAGGCATAACTTTCAGTTTTAAAATAAAGTGGAAATTGGTTAGCTGTTCAGTTAACCTGCAGTTAGCTTTCAGAGGCACAGGAATACACAAAAAAATTGCCACAAAGAAGCCAGATTCATTGGAGGAAAAATAAAGCTTAAAAGTAAGAACTTCCTTTGGAAGGAAAAGGAAAACTCAGGTTATATGAAATGTATGAGTATGTTGATGACCTCCACAAATTTAGGGATACCTTCAGGTTTGATACCAATTCTATTGTCCAGTTAATGTTTTTAAATTTTCTTTTCACATATAGGGTTACTATAACTTCACTCCAGAAATATTTTATACACATATTTTAAAGCTTTTCTATGGAAGTTTCAGTTAAGATGGGATTCCTTTTAAATTTTATCTCATTATGGGGCTGATTTAAGTAATTGAAAATACTAGATGTCTACAAAAGCCTGCATATATGATCAGGATTTAATGCAGAGTTGTAAGCATTAAATTCTAGGGTAGGCATTTATATGCCACTGATATTATAATAAAATGTAAGCAAACTCAGAAGTCAAACTAATTAGTTAATTTACATCCCATACATTGGCTTTTGCAACAGAAAACTACCCAACCAGCAATCCTATATACATTTTTGGGATTAAGATCCGAGGGAGCACAATGGTTAGAGTGCAGTACTGCAGGCTACTTCAGCTGACTGATAGCTGCAGTTCAGCAGTTCAAATCTCACCGGCTCAAGGTTGACTCAGCCTTCCATCCTTCAGAGGTGGGTAAAATGAGGACCCAGATTGTTGGGGGCAATATGCTGACTCTGTAAACCACTTAGAGAGGGCTGTGAAGCAGTATATAAGTCTAAATGTTATTGCTGTAAGTCCCATTGACCTCAATAGGATTTAATTTTGTATAAGCACATATTAGAATGCAGTGCATATATTTCATAGATGCAAAAGACTAAAATGGCATATTTTAGTTAGGAAATAAATACCTCATAGTCTCTAGTTCTTCTTTAACATTGTTCAATCAGATAATAGTATAACCTGACAGCCAACCTCATATCCCTCTTTATTCTTTTTAGATTCCAATGTACATGATGTTTTCTATATAAGAAAAAAGTGCTAGGTTATGAAAAACTATTTACCGTATTTTTCAGAGTATAAGATGCACCTTTCCCCCCTAAAAGAGTGTGGAAATGTTGGTGCAGTTTTTCACAAAATTGGCAGTTTTTCACAAAAACAGAGGTGTTTTTGCCATCCCCAAGCCCCCAGAAACACTCTGCAGGCTTCAGCAGGGCTGGGGGAAGACAAAAACACCTCTGTTTTTGTGAAAAACTGCCAATTTTCTGCTTGTTTTTCGCAAAAACTGTGTTTTTGGCTTCCCCCAGCCCTGCTGAAGCCTGCAGTGCACTCCTGGGGTTCGGTGGGACAAAAACCTTTTTTTCTTACTTATCTCTTCGAAATCTTGGTGCATCTTATACACTGGTGCAACTTATAGACCGAAATATACAATAGATCACAATTGCCAATCTGTGTGATCACCAGATATTTTTTTTCAAGAGAAGCTAAGAGATGAAAATAGAGAAAGATTTGATTCACTTGCAACATTCTCCAAAACAAAGGAATGCCATCTGAGTTGGAAGTCTGAAAAGAGTAAATGGCATAAATCCATTTATTTATTTCTGCTCAAATAAGGAGGACATTACAGTATGTTTTCTGTTAATGTAGGTTTTTCTAAATGAAGTCATTTGGTTTTATTTGGAGTTTGTCTGAACTAGGAAATCTGGTGGAGACTTTGACATCTATGACAGTATAACTGTATTTTTCATAGACATCTTATATTTGCAGTTACGATACCTATGTTTTTGGAAAGGTTGCAACTGGGATCCATTCAGATCACTGACAGCACCATGAAGGTTGTGAAAGAGGTGCAAATGTAGAAGAAATAATAGATAAGATTTGTTACATTTGGAAATTTTGTCTCAGGAATTTTTGAGTCCCACTTATGGAGTTTCATCTATGGGATCCATCTTAGAGAGTCACAATTCTATAGAGTATGTACTATTTATTATTACTGGATCAGAAAATACCTCATTGACTAGTATTCATAATTCTGCCTTCTTCTGTTCTTTTTTTCCATAGCTCCACTTCCTTTCTGCTCTGCTTACCTGTTTGTAAGCAACTTTGCTTCCAGATATCTTCATCTCTTTTTATGTTTTGTTTGTTTTCAATTTCGGTTCTTAACCAACATGATCAAAATATCCATGACGCAAGTACAATGCGTACTCTTTTCTTAAATATACTTTTCTTCTGCCGTTGATTTGCTGTTTGGTTTTGGTTCAGTTTAATGAATGTACAGTAGAAAACAAATAAGGAGATTTTTTTCAGAAACTATCTCTGCCAGAAGTTGCAGACTAAAGCCTTGCCAAGTAAAAAAAAAAAATAGCACAGAAGGAATTTTGTGTCCCCTTGAGATTTGGTTGTAGCCAGATGTTAGTTAAGTATAACGAGAAAGCAACAAAGAAGTGGATTTTAGATATTAGAGAATTCAAAGAATTACAGACAATTCTTATGATTTTACTATAATATTGAACAAAGTGAGAGCCAGTGAAGCAGATTTCCATAAATATTCACTGGTTTACTAGTGATTCCCATCTGAGGGAATTTGGAAAACCATTGTTTTATGAAGAAGGTTAGAATTATGATAGACCATATACCAATGCTACAATCAGCATTTTTATTATGGGAAAATAAGATGGTTTAAGCAAATAAACCTGAGTTGTAAATATAACTTAAATGGTGAGATTTAAGAATGAAAAGCAAGCATATTAAGCACTCATTTCCCCCTAATCAAGGCATGCCCATTCCATGGTAAATATTCTTGAATGTCATGGCTTTGTGATGTTGTTTTTGGCACATCCCAAACTCTTACTAAGGCAATTAGTTGTAGTTGTTCTAGCATGGAAGTGTTTTCCTTCTTTAGATGCATGTGGACATCTAACACACATACTGGTGTTGTGGTTGATCATGCAGCCAGGGCTAAGATAGATTGCTCTACAGATGTTGCCTCTGCTCCATTTCTAGGGACTGCCCTCCATGGACACTTCCCCTTGAGTTGCAGAAAAGACCAGACATAAGACTTCTACAGGAGCATCGGTTCGTGCAATATCTGACTGATGTTTTCCAAAGTGTATATAATGAATTCTGTACATGAATTTAACACATAAAAGAATACTATCCCTGCTCTTTAACATGCTGCAGAAATGGTTGAGTTAGACTAGAAAAGGGAGCCAGGTTCTGCCAACTGTGTTGCGGATTCTATCATCAGTTACTGCATTGCAGATTTTCCCATGATTCTGCCAACAAGGGATGTTGTAAGATTGTTCTTGTTTTATCATGAGAGTGGGCACTATTTTGAATACTCCGCAGAGTGTTGCTGGTTTAGCTATTTGCTACCAGTAATTCTCATGCATCATTAGTAGAAGAGGGAGCTCACTCATTACTCCATATCCTTGTTCTGTGCTTCTCGATCAAAGTGCCATCTCACTGGGAGAGTGAAGAGAAAAAAAAGATCCCTAGTGCTTTTCACAATCTCCCTCTAAGGTCTACAGTCTGTCAGTAAAAGTTTTTCAGAACATCAATCAGCCTTCCTTAAAAAAAGTCCAATTGGGAGATTTCTGTCTTGCTTTATTCATGCATTTCCACTTTTTTGGGACGCAAATTAAGTCCTCTTTTGAAATATTGCTAGTGGCAAGTCCCAACTCATCGCATCTTCATGTCAGAAGTCTATTACTGTATTTAAACAACATACCAGGTAACTAAACCCTTGGCTATAGTCACCCAACCCCACCTCCCCACATATTAAGAAAACAATTGTTTTTGCACCAGTGGATATTTGATGAAAGAAGAAACAAAGCCAGGAGAATCCACCAATCCCTTTTATTAACTACTCTCATATTAGCTCTCTAAAGTAAGCACTACACCAGCCTCATTAATGAGGAAGTGTAGGGCTTGGCTGTTGGAACATGCTTCATGCTAGAGTATTTTTCTGCCAGCTCAAAGATTGATGTATTAAATCCTAGAGCACAACCAGGTGGCTACCTTAAAGACTATGTTGCTTATATGACACTATATTTAATGGACTTACTGTGGTTTAATCAAGTAAGGAGTACATCCAATTATATCCATCCATTTGAGGAACAAATTGTGCTGGCAAAACAGATTCCTTCTCTCTTGCATCTTCTTGGATGACCTTCCAAACAAGATTTGGGGAAGCATAGTTGTCCAGAGAAGAGGGAGGACAAGGAAGTCCTAGTAAAAAAAAAACGATCATTTGTGTAAAATCAATTATCTGCTTCTCCTGCCAAAATGAAAATGAAAATGCTAAATAGAGATAGATGATTTTTGTTACCAATTTCAATTAATCTCATTTTTGAATTTGTTTAATATACAGTTATATTTCTTTAATTAACCTTAAGCCCCTGGTCAAATAATGTATGTTCAATTCTCTAGGTGGGTTCACTTATAGTAAATGGTACAAGACTTAGTAACATTTTGTATTAGCTCTGTAACACTCAAGAGCAATTCTTAATAGTAGTAATTAATCTGTGCATTCTGCCTTCATATATAATGCACTAGTATGGTATCATGTTTTTCAGCAGTAATGTAAATAAACGGAAACCCCTTCCCTATATGGTTTTATTGAAAGTAAGCCACAAGTTTGAATTTCAAACTATCTTTAGATTCACTGACAGTTCCTAAGAATCCACAACAATTGGATTCATGCACAGCTGTAAGTCACAATGTAATTTGAATTTAACAATATATTATATGAAACCATTGTAGGCTGAACATCATGGTTTACAGCTTAATGCAATAAACAGATGTCATTTATTCAATAAAACTATCAGTGAACAAAAAATGGAACTATAACCCACCAGATATTAACGAAGTACAAATTTCAGCATTTCTGAACTTCAACATGCTTTAGCAGATTTTGGATACAATGAGAAAAATCTGTCCCAGTAGGTTTATGCTGACATTGAAACATTTATTTTCAATGATAGATTTAGTATGCTTGTATGTGTCCTTGAAATGCTGCCTGCCATTTTAAAGATGCATAAAATAGATAAAATATAATGTGTAAATCCAATTCATGTTTAACAAACATACTGTTTTAATGGACACTACTTTCCCCCTTATTAATCAAATAATAGTATGAGTTACTATAAGCAAAATCATATTAGAAACAAAAGTATCTATAAAGTCCACTCACTGACCATCCATTTCTTGGCAAACAGACTCAATTTTAATTTAAAACTAAGCTTGAGACTTCTTATATACTTAACCATAATGTTGTGGCTTTGTGCATTCTGTGTCCCCCACTATTTAGTAATCCATAGTTAAACAAAGCACAGCTTTGTGATCCTGTTGAAAGGCAGCTTTAATAACGAGAGAGAGATGTCATTTTTTTAACTACAGCTTGGATTGTTCTTATATAGCCTATCCAAAGAAGTCCAAGCAAACAGTCATGTAACATCTTCCAGTGTAGCAGGAAATATATTTACTTCATGCTGCCCATTTCTTCCCCTGTAAACCATAAAATACTTTGCTTGGCTTATAGTTTAATAAATTGTTTGAAGCCACAGTAGGTATGTCACAAGGTTTCACTGTATTTGTAAGGCCAAACAAGAATGGGTTGATTAAACCATGGTTTAGTATAGAATCATAAACACAGCAAAGTGGAATGAATATAGGCTAGAAGATCCTATAGGCAGGAGATAGAGCTGTCTAGTCTCCTTGCTCTGGTAAATTGAAAGGAATGTAGTTCTCCAGCTTTGCATCTGGCTGGCTTTCATTTGAATAATCTCTCCTGTCTAGGTTATATGCATTTGATTTCCCCATTTCTTGCTAAGCAAGCACACACCAAATTCATAAGCCAGGCTTCTCCTTGCTTTATTTTTTGTTTCACCAAGGTTAATTGAATAAGCCAAGAGTCGTCCGTGAACTCATATGTGCTAGTGTGCAAAAGCTTGGCCCTGCTTTGCTTATTATGTGACAGTTTCAAATTTATTGTACAGTTTATTTCAAACTGACTCCCACATAAAAGCACCTGCATCAAAACAGGAGTTGTGGATGCAATAGTAAAGGTTCTAGCTGGGCTATGCCTTTCCCCCCCACCCCACCCCCGAAGTAGCGGCTGTAGGTCTTTATTTTTTACATAAAATGGGAAAAAATTAACCTGTATGTATGTATGTGCTAGAGAAGATTGTACCTGTTTAATTTCTGCTGCTCATACAGTTAATAAAAACAAATTAAGTACAATGAGATGGGGAGTGGGGAGAGGCAGCAATGTCTCTCGTTTCCTCTCTAGAGCCAAGATGGTTCAGAAACTACAAGCAGGATCCTGAATTTGCCTTTGTGCTGTCGCGAAAGCCATTGATCTGAATTCCAACTGTGAAATTGTTATTTCAGGTGATGACTCATTAGTCCAGCTTCATCTCCAGCGCAGGCAGAAAACATAGGGAGACAAAGCCGCATTTATTTGTGAATGCTGCAAATACCTTGTGCATACAGCCGCCGTCCAATTCATATGGGGCTCCCCTATGGCTCCACTATTCATAACAGAAGGCTGCATTGTTTCTCCAGTGAAGATGTCATCAGGTTGGTTTCACACTGCTGGCAACCTGCAGATTTAGCCCTTTATAGAAAATGAGCCATAGGAGGAAGAAGGAGCATTATGTATGAATATTCTCTGCCCAGTTTTGCAGAATGTTGGCCAAGGACTACAAAAGACTATTTCACAGCACACAAAACGTGGACAGCTTCAAGTGTAACTTTTTGGCACACTTCCAAAATAATATGCCAATCTTGTATCTACTAAGTAAACCACACCTGTTTCTTCCTGTTTCTCATTTTGTCGGGCAAGTAATGTTGCTCATTATTTCAGCTCATTTTCTCCTTAAATATATCTCTAGTCATCTACAATGAGCTCTTCCCCCCCCTAAGCATTTTATCGTGTGCCCCACCCCCCATGTGTTTGCTGGAATATTGCCTACCCAAAACTGATTCCTGACAATTTACCTTGATAAATGTTCATCTAGCACAAAAACTGCCAATTAACCCATTTGGCACTCTCTGTAGGACTCTGCCAGATATTGGGTGGGTTTTTTTTAATGGATAGCTCCCTTAGGTGTGTTAATCTTAGTGTAAAATGCAAGCAGTTTACCCTTTAGAATTATTGAATAGCCCTCTTAACCTGTGGCATCCTATTTCTGAAAGAAACAACTAAGCCTCTCCTCCATCTGAATTCCAGATAAATGCCATTCAATTAAAGAATACTAATCTAAATAAAACAATTTATATTTTAATTATTACTGCTATGGCAAGTTGACTGTCCATTCAGCTGATCTCTGCACCTGTGTGAGTGAAGCATGGGCTGGGTCACAGGGCGAGCATTTTCATCTTACAGTATTAATTCGAAAAGAACATTTTCCAGTAGGAAACATTTTGTACATTCAGCAAAATTGGCAAATGCTGGATAGTAAGAAATTGCTAAACTTGTGTATATCAGTAAAAGAGGTATAATGTGCACAGGAGGTTCTACCAGGGTTACAGGGAGGTGCTATTAATGCCATTCCTAGCTTCTAAGCATCTATTCCTTCACCCATGCTGTTTACATTCCTTGCTTGCTTGCTACTGAGGCCCATTTAGACGCAGGTCACAGGAAGCAGTTTATACTTGATCAGACTGCTGGTCCACCTAGCCCAATATTTTCTATATTTACTAGCAGAAGTTGTCCTGGATTTTATATGGGAAGTCCTTCCAAGATGTTTCTAGAGATGCCAGAGATCTACAAGTCTCTGCATACAGAGCACATGTTCTCTCCACCAAGCTGTGCTCCTTCCCTCAAAGCAAGTCTACCCTTGTTCTGACATTCTCATTAACAAGTGAGTGGGATTTCTTCTGTTCCACTTCAGTTTATGCTCGGAAATGTGAGGAAAAATTCTACAGTATATATTTTCGTCACTTGAATATAACACAACAAAAGTGCAGATAGCAAATATGCACAAAATACTCTTGTGTTGCAGAAGCTATCACACCCAGCTACCTTCTCAAGCATCTCCCAAACTCATAAGGGAAATTTTATGCACCGAAACAGAGGGACCGAAATGTACTCAGGCAAAATATGCTTTTCTCCATTTAGGCTGTAATGGATGTACACTTCCCCTCCTAGTGTACTGTGTGAATACAGGCAGCCAGGATGTATGTATATCCTTTGAGCATGGACTGCTCATCTTCTTTTTTCTTGATCTTGTAGTTCCCTGCATGGAATTGTGTGAAATTGTTGCATAGCTCATGGTTCTATGTAAATCCTCTCTGATGTAGTTCTACATCAAATAAAATTACAATGAAAAAGTTGCCGACTTTGAAATGACTTTGAATGAATAGCAGCTACAATAATATCACTTACAATGTTCAGTGTGATAGCATTCTGCTCTAAGGGTCGATATGTCATCCCAATCAAAATAGGTCCTATTCATTTTCATAAAATGCATACTATTATACTGGTGACCCAAGGGATGCTGTCTATATCCTCTCGTGATGCCCGGAGGCTGTAGGGACCTGGGCAACAAACGTTGTCTAGACCCTGGCTTTGGGTGTATGGAGCATCAGAATTCAGGTTTTTGTCATCCTTAGTTCTGGACAGGGTTGCATTGACCCATTCAGACCCAGCTCATAACTCAGGAGTTCTCCTGGACTCAGTTCAGCTTGTGCTGGTTAATAATTCCAGCAACGTATCTTATCACAGAAATTGCCCAAGTATTGATGGCTTTGATGGTGTTTCCACCATTCAATTTTTGCCTTTAACAATTTTCTAACTCTTTGGATGTGTTCTTTACTTTTTAACTTGTCCATGCCTGATGTTATCTAACTGTAGAATACCTAGATCCGTGATGGCAAACCTATGGCACGGGTGCCACAG
Source organism: Rhabdophis nuchalis (assembly GCA_039707465.1). Classification (NCBI taxonomy): domain Eukaryota; kingdom Metazoa; phylum Chordata; class Lepidosauria; order Squamata; family Natricidae; genus Rhabdophis; species Rhabdophis nuchalis. The sequence goes on from CM077645.1 coordinate 48,219,722, forward strand.
GTGGCACGTGTAGCCATATCTGCTAGCATGCGAGCTGTCCGCTCCAGCATTCATGTGCACACTAGCCAGCTAATCTTTGGCCTTCTGGAGGGCCAGGGGAGGCCGTTCGTGCCCTCCTTAGGCTTTAGGAAAGCCTCTGGAGCATGGGGAGGGCAAAAACCAGGGCCAATGGGCCTACCGGAAGTTTGGAAATGATCCAAAAAATGAGCTCAATGGGCCAACCAGAAGTCTGAAAATGAACTTCTGGTTGGCTTGCTGGCCTGTTTTTCGTCCTCCTCAGGTTCCAGAGGATATCCTAAAGCATGGGGAGGGCAAAAATGGCTTCCCCTGGGCCCTCAGAGGAAATACCAAGCTCAACTTGGAGACAAGCAGTGTGCCGCGCGTTTGGGGCAGATCAGGGGGAAGTTGTGCATGTATGGGGACGGGCGCTTTGCATTATGGGTGTCGGCACGCACGCACGCTATTGTACGTGCACTCTGGCATTTTTGGCCCTCAAAAACAAAAAGGTTAGCCATCACTGACCTAGATGCTCATAAGCTTCATTCTGACAGCTCCTGATGGCATTTGGCATTTTAATTCCATTACCACTTGTGATTTTACCCTAATTTATTGCTACTGAAGCAAACCTCTCTAGGCCAAATTCCATTGTTATATCTGTGTTAAAAAAATTATTGCAGTATTTGTCAATGATTGGATTTTCATTTCTGATTTTTCCATAAAGCTTCAGATTATCTATATCAGTGGTTCCCAAACTTTTTTTGGCCATCCCCCACCTAAGCATCTCTAAAATCCTGACACACACACCCCCCAACATATAATTCTTAGTTTACTCAAAAAGTGAACTCTACTCACACGGAGGAAACCTAAAAGGCCACTAACTTGGTTTAAACAAGGTTCAAATTGCTCCCACTAAAAATAAAATTGCTCCCCCTGTGGGGCCCACATTGGGAACCACTGATCTATATAAAGCAAATATGAGATTTTGGAAGCATTTTGTGTTGTTTGATAGACAAACTTTGTTTTCTTCAAAATCACTTAAAGTGGGATCATAGCAGTGACGGATAATAAGGATGATACTGAGTCACCCTGGAAGATACCTGTTCTAATGCCATCTTTTTTCATTTTCAACCTGCAGTTTTGCCTCCTTTATTAGTTTTTTTCTGTAAACAATCTCTTTTTACTGTCGTCAGTTGTTTCCAAACTTTTGGTGATTGAAGTATGTGATAATGACTCAAAAACCTTTTTTATAATCAATCTAGACCAGGGGTGGGCAAACTTTGCAACTTTAAGTCTGAAGGACTGCAGCTCCCAGAATTCTGGGAGCTGCACTCCTTCAGACTTAAAGTTGCAAAGTTTGCCCACCCCTGGTCTAGACCATATGTAAATAGTTTTTTCAGCATTTGAAATTCTTCAGAACTGTTTTATCAATCAGAAATTGGTCTTTTGCATCTCTACTTTTCCTTTTATTTCCTTTCTGTTCTATAGAAAGGATGTTATTTTCTGCTAAACAATCTTGGATTTGCCCACTATGACGTCTATGAGTAATTAAAACATTTTATGCAAGCAGGTTATCTGCCTGTAGCTTCCTGGTGTTGTCCATTTTTCTGGGTCTTCTTGAGTCAGATACATTTTGCCAATTATTAAGCATCGCTGATGTCACCTTTATGCAATACTTCATTAAGCTGTTTAGCTATAATTGGCTCAAATATCTGAGCCAAAAGCCATGCAATCGATCATTTCCAGCCCAGTTTTAAGTTCTTTTCACTTAATTTTAACCATTTTTGCTATTATTAATTCTTTCACTTGATGTTTACTTATTTGATCTTCAAATTCTTTTATCCATCCAGCATTTTTATTGTAATATTTCAAGTTTCCTATAGATTTTTCCAAAACTGGATGGCTTCCTTTTTGGTTGTTTTTGCATTTTCTGAATTTCTATGATCATTGATAGAATCACCTCTAGTCTAATTTTGCCTAAATTGGATGATTTGTACCTGATAGTGTCCAATTTTTCTAACCATTGTTTTTATTTATTGCTGTATGATTTCCAAAGCTCTAATTTTTCTGGTGCTATTTTTTTTTAATTAGATCTGTATTGGTTCTTACATTCTCCAATTTTTGTTCTTTCGTGTTCTTTAAATTACCCACATCTGATCTTAACTTCCTCATTTTGGTTTCTAGTCTGATGTTCCACTTTGGGATTGAATGTGATTTTGGTTTTAGTTTTACCACTACTTCTATATTGTAGGCAAGCTGATTGGTCTGTTCAATAGGTATTATTTTAATCCTTTCAAGCACCTTATTCATCTCTTTAATTATAGCTACTAGGTCTTTGGGGGGGGCACTACATTTAATGCTGGCAATCTTTATCTTTCTGATAATTATGCATATGAAATAATTTTCTCTCTTAATTCTTCTTGTCAGGGTGTTAGTTCATAGGTTGTTTCAATGCTGACTTGTATTGGTCCTGTTGTTATTACTTCTTCCAAATTATCGTTACTATAGCTCAATTTAGCTGTTTCCTCTACATTTACAATTGTTATCTGAGTTTCTTCTGCTAGTCTATAGTTTTGAGGTCTTCCATTTTCACATTTTTCTCTGAACGTGTACTGTATCCCTGAATATTTTATTTCTGATAATGAATCTCCTTTGATCGGCTAATACTTATTCAGTGATATTTGAATCTTGATCAATTCCTTTCCACAATTCAAACATCCATTTTAAGAATCCCCACTTGTTTGCTTCCAATTTATAATAGCAGGCCATAATAGTGTATTTTTTCAAATACAGCATACTTTTGCTTTTTTCTTACCTTACTTCTTGTTTGGCCCATTCTGATTAATGTTTACGTCTTTAGTTGGCCATATCCAAGTAATGTGCAACTTTAATAAAACATATAACTCATTAAAATGAGCGTGGGGGATCTTGGGAGTTTCAAAATACTCCCATGTAACATCTCTCCTGCGCGAGCTGCATTGGCTGCCGGTAGCCTTCTGGGTGCGTTTCAAGGTTTTAGTGACCATCTTTAAAGCGCTCCATGGCAGTGGGCCTGGTTATTTGCAGGACCGCCTACTACCACATACCTCCATTCGACCTGTCCGCTCCCACAGGGAGGGCCTCCTTAGGGTGCCGTCTGCCGGACAATGCCAGCTGGCGACGCCCAGGGGAAGAGCCTTCTCTGTGGCAGGCCCTGCCCTCTGGAATGTCCTCCCCCCCAGACCTTCGTACTATCACCGACCTTCGCCTCTTCCGCCGGACACTGAAAACATATTTCTTCCATATGGCCGGCCTGGCATAGCTGCTATTGCTATGCTATTTTTAGAGTTGGGTTTTAAATTAAATTTAGCACAGGCTAAATTATTTAATTTTAGTTTTAACTTTTGTAGAATTTTGTATTGTTGTATTTTTAGATTTTTAATTCCTGTGCGCCGCCCTGGGTCCCATTTTGGGGAGATAGGGCGGGATAGAAATCTAATAAATAAAATAAATAAATAAAACAATAAAATAAACCAGAATACAATCTATAAAATCATGAACATTCCTTCTAATTACTTTCATAAAAACCATGATAATAGTACCATATATCTTGATGGGCCAGGTATGTAGCATACCAGGATACCAGAATAATGGAAAATCCTGTTGGGACACTTCCAGAGTCCATTTAGTACAGCAACAGCTAAGTGTTTTAGAGCCCAACCTGGATCAAGCCTAGTCAGCATGGCAGTTTATCGAAAGTAATTGAAGCTGTAATCTAACATTTAGAACCTGACAGGTTGGAGGTTACTGGTTTAGTCCACTGATCTGTTTCAAATCTCAATCACCCAGACACTCCAGAAAGCCTATAATCCAGACATGGAAACCTTCCCTCTAACAACTGGCATATAGAAGCACATTTGGAATTTCATCTAGGTTGCCTCTGTATATTTTCTAGAGAAAATATATGCTGTTCTTCCTTAATCAAGATAAATCCAAAATGGCCTTTTCTACTCCTTATAGTCATTTCTTCCTTGACCTGCTACCTTCCAAATTCAATACATTATTTTCAAACCACAGAAAGAGCTTTGGGATGGCTAAAAATATCAATAAAGTTATAAGGCCTACATTTCTGTACCCTTTCCTCAAATGTACAAGAAAGTGTTACTATCCAATTACATATTAGCTTTTAACCATGTTCACATGGTATAGGGTCTCCTGCTTGAGCAGAGGGTTGGACCAGAAGACCTCCAAGGTTCCTTTCCAGCTATTCTGATTGATGTCATGAGTAGATAACCTGGATGTAAGTGCCACTATCCGATCCCTGTCTCTCACTACTCCTCTTTCAATAGATATTCTTGTATCATGCTGGTTTGAAACCATATCATTGTTAGTTAACACCAATCAGAATTTGAAATTAATGGGAAGTGTTAGTTTCAAATTCCAGTTAGTGTTAACTGGAAATGAAAAATGCTCCAAGTATAGACAACTTTTTAAACAATTGGGAAACCATAATCTGTGATTAAGAACTGTGAAGAATGCAACATAAGATAGCTATGCAATGCTTACAATAACCCATGATACATAGGCATCTTTTAATAATTTGCTGTGACAAATGCATATGCTTAATTCTGGAAAATATGCAACAGTTTTGTAATATTACACCTACATGTAATGAATAATGCATTTCCACTTAAAATCTGGTTTCACTTACAAAAGATGAGCATATTATAATTATAGTGATCAGAATATGAGCTGCATAGGTGTGTATAAATGAATATATACACACCTATACAGTATATACAAACTTAGATTCATGTAGATATTTTAAAGTATTTACATATATTTTAAAGTAATTTTAATGCCTATAAAGATTATTCTGGCTAAGCTGAAATCCAATGAAAGGGCACGGGCCAAACAACTCAGCTCCAGTATTGATGTCGTTTGGCAAGAGCTATAGATTTTTAGTTTCATGTTTTAGGAACATTTCATCTTCAAAATATGATTTAAGTCATTGTAGGCTATATAAATCAGGGATTCTGATTTAAAAATAAGCTATGCCTTCCCTCACTCCAGGAGAACCGAAATAAAAGGCAGCAGCAAGACAGCTCACATGTCAGAAAAACCAAAAGAAAAAAAATCCATGTGAAAAGTATTGTGTTAAATTTAGAGCCATTTTTAAAGAGGTGCTATATTTAGTCAAGTCCCCCCCTCCCTTCCTCTGAAGGAGTCTTGCAAAGCTTCAGTTTAAAAAAGCATGATGTTAAGGAGAAAGAACTGCTTGCTTTCTTCCATCTATCCAGCTAATGAACCAGGCTTGGGCAGGGTAGGCTGTGCATTCCATTGGTCTACCACACATTTGGATACTCGTATGATGCAAAGAAATTTATATTCTGAAAATCCCACCAACTGGCCAGAATGTAGGAACCCAACCAGAGCATTATCTTCTTGTCCAATGGCCAGAATATCTTGGAAAAGACTCAGAAAAATAATAATTCAGAACTCATTTCCTGGTCTAGCATGAGGAAGTATAACACTACCTGTGTGTTAAAAAGAATGCTGGGTTCTGGTACATGGCAATCTGTCAATCATAATGCATGAACAATCTGACTTGGGAGGAGTTGTACAAAAGGATAGCATAAGGACTTGCTTTATATTATTGCCGGGCAGATTATTGAAATTGCCAAAACATAGACCAAAAATTACATATGCTGTTCTGTCAGGTTTCTTAGCTATGGCTAGAGCATGCAGCCATAATGTATTCTGTTTAGTTTTAATTTAGCATGTTTTATGAATGGCATCTGACTAGTGTGTTGTGCAAATTCATCAGATTATGGTTTATTCAATAAACAATGGGTAGATTATGCAACAGCCAAGTCATAAATCCATATGGCACCATCAATTTAGGCTGTTGTCTGTGACTATGACTCCTTGCTGTTTTTGTGATTGGAACTAGGAAGGGAAATGGGAGATAAGTTCTATAAGCAGGAAGGATCCAGGGATGCTATTTAAAATGCAGCCAAGTTTAGGCTGTTTTGATTGTTTGCATTTTCTTGCAGTCAAGCAACACAAATTGTCAAGTTTCCCTCTTCTCTTTGCAATGAAGCAGCCATCATGCAATGCACTAGGCTAAGTGGTTATCTGCCTTGAAGAGAATGGGTCACTTGAGCATTGCAAACAGAGAAAGAGAGAGAGAGAGAGAATTCCCATCGATAGCACTGCAAAAAATTGAAAGAAAAGCTAACTCATCTCATAAAAATAAGGAACATCATCTGATCAAAGAACCCTGGGGCAAATTTCAAACTAGTGCAAAGTCCTTGTTCAGTCGTGCCTATAATCCCAATGCATCTGGAGGTCAGTAGACTAAAAGATGCTACTGTAATTTCAATGTCTCTCCCCAATTCCCATGGCTTTTTCTTTAATTTTTAACTCAGTTGACAGAGGAGCATAAAACATAAGTCACAGTCTATTATGGGTCCTGCCCAAAAAATGAATTGAATGGATCATGATTTCTGAATCTACAGTGCAGAATTCCCAACTTGGCATCTTCCAGAAGTGCTGGACTATGACTCCCATTTCCAGACAGCAAGCAATAAGTACACTGGCAAAGGATTATGGAAATACCTGGTCAGTGGTTAAATTGGGAAAGAACGCTAGAGAAGAAAAGGCAGCTGTTAATTATATGTGCTAATTTCACCACATAAGATAGGTGCTTCAGGAGATGCTCAGGCTCTTTAATCAAGCTTCTACTTGACCACATTGTGCAAAAATATATTCAGATCCAAGGTTCCATTAAAAATAAGCTTTCAGTGAGAAGGGGGGAGGGAGAAAGAGACGGTAAGCAAATAAGTTCTTCATTCTGGTAACAAGCTGCTCTGCTTTCTCTTGTAACTAGCTTGTCTGCCTGGAGATCAGCTGACACCAGACATGAATTAGAGCTGGCCCCACTTCAAGTTTTGCTGCAGTTTAACTGTGCTGCTTTCACTTGAACTGCTTATATGAGTGACTTAAGCTGAGATTGACCTCATCAAATTTTATGAAGCCACAAATGAAATAGTTGTCAGGAGGGAAACACAGAGACATGGACCTGAGATGAACATTAAGTCATTGAGAGATAGACCTGCTTCATTTGGTTATTCCTTGATGGTTTTGCTACTCTTTCCCTTACTCGGGCCTACACATTTAGGCTCTCTGGTTCCACTTGCAGAGTCTAAATTCTTCAAGTTTCATCCCTTCCTGCCAATTTCAGATCTATGCTACCACCAGTCTCTTCTTGGATTACACTTTTTTCTGTAGGCTCCAAAACTCTTGTGCCTCCTCTTTCCTGTGTCACCGTTTTATCAAAATTGTTCAGCAATGATACGTTCACGTTGCCTTTCCAATGTTACTGCAGTTGGGAAAGTGATTCCTTTTTCATTCCAGGTGAGAAAGCTGATATTCTCACCATCCAGTTCCTTCACAATCTATTGATTCAGCAGACGTGCAACTTACTGCAATTTGATACAAGGAGGATATGATTGGTGAATTAGTGATGAGAGTGCAAAGCATGACATCTGATCCATATTCCTGTCTTTCTGCACAGCACTTCTACTTGATGACAGCATTTTAAACAAGGTGCTTTTTTTTTCTCAGATACCAATGTGAATTCACATAGCCATACCTGTCATTAGTATTTTTTTTAAAATCTGGGTTCATTTACAGCTCACACAAACTGAAATGCACTCGAAAATCCTTTCCCCCCACTAATGTATTCCTTATATTCCCGACATGCTGGCTACATTAAAGTGTTGATACATAAGCCCCTTCTAAATCCACACAGAGGATTAAAAGCGTGGATGAAAAGTGGAGCCATGCCTTATGTCATATTCTAATGCTAAACTCCTCCTCCTCACCCTCTAGTTACCAAAACATAAAGCGCAACATGCAGGTTTCCATTTACCTGGAGTGCTTCCCAGCCTCATGGAAGTCAATATGTTTTCAGCTTTTGCATATGTATGGCTTATGCAATTCAAGGGTGAAGCTAGGAGACACAATCTCACCATCTAGCCTTTCTGAAGACAGCTTTGTCTTGCGGTAACCAAAGAGATGATGATTCAGATCTCACACTGAACTGAGGCGTTAGCAATCACGCAGAAGAGAACAAGATTAGATTTACACAATTTTTTTTCTTTGACCATAGTTTATTTTAAAAAACACACACACAACCGGATGTGTTCACTCAATGCACTAAGCCATAAATCATTATTTACAAACCTAAATGTCTGGAAATAACACGCTAAGCTACTAAAGAGATCACATTACAGGTGGTATTTGGGAACCCACCCTGCATACATAGTGGATATAATATATGCCCCCAAGGCAACTCTTTTACGGAAAGGGGCAGTTCAAGCCATCATACATACTGTGCAATTTCTATATGCCTAATCTCCAATGGGCACCACACCTATATTGAGCTAATCTTGAAATGTGCAGTAGCTGTGAGTAAGCAACAGCTACTTCTTCAGAATTAGTGCCGGAATAGAAACACTTATTTCATGATTGTATGATTTAAAAACACACACACATTGGTTATTAAACTTCACCATCATTTTTAAAAACTATAAAGCAGCATTTTCCATATTAGAATCTCTAGCGATAGAGGAGATGAAAGCCCATAATTCCTAGGCAGTATAACAGAGTTCAATCACAGGATGCCAAGTTAAGGAAGAAGTAAACCAAAAGTACACACATTCAAGATTCTTCTGAGGGCATCTCAACATTAGAATATTGCACCAGTTCAAAAACAGATCTGGATCCACATAACTATATAATGTTGACTGATTCTGAGAACACACATGCATGTGCGCGCGCACACCCGACACACACACACAGACATGCAGAGTTGTTAAGTGAATCACTGCAGTTCTTAAATTAGTAACAGTGAAGTGAATCCGGCTTCTCCATTGACTTTGCTTGTCAGCAGGTTGCAAAAGGGTAATGATCCCAAGAGAAACTACGACAGGCAGGCAACACAAAATAAATGGGTCTTCAGGGCCCGACGGAAGAGGCGTAAGTCCGTGATCGTCCGTAGTTCAGGGGGTAGGTCATTCCAGAGGGCAGGAGCAGCCACAGACAAGGCTCTCCCCCTAGGGGTCGCCAGCTGACATTGCCTGGCCGACGACACCCTGAGGAGGCTCTCTCTGTGGGAGCGAACTGGTCGGTGGGAGGTATTTGGCAGCAGGAGGCGGTCTTGCAAATAGCCAGGTCCCTTGCCATGGAGCGCTTTAAAGATGGTCACTAATATCTTTTTTATATTGAAAAAGTTTTATTGGGTTTTTACAATTTTCCAAAAGGATAGGGTAAGGGATACAGAAACATTTTGAGAACTTTCGCATCGGGATCATTGGCCGCTCCAGGGCTTCATAATAAAACATTTAAAAAAAATAAACATTTTTCAAAAATACTACGAGGTGAAAATAAGTGCATACATCCTAAATTCTCAATTCTATGCTGGCAGTCGTGTACAAACATCCAGATAAAAAGGTTATACTATATTAATAAAAAAGCAAAGTTATTTTTTTGATCTAAGTCTCTTGGCAATTGTATCTTCTTTTTCTCCTTCCTGGCCCCCAGCGGGTGGGGCCGTGGCCCCCCCTGCCCCCCCTGGATCTTCCCCCAGGACAGAGGAATGTTTTTTAAGAAAGGTTTCCGCCTCAACAACTGTTTTAATCCTTACTCTTCCTTCATCCCAGAACACCAACATCCCTTCCGGCATCGCCCACTTAAACCAAATCCCGTGGTCAAACAATTTTTTGGATAAGAAGGAATACCTCCTTCTCATCTCTCTAATCTTTTTTGGGATCTGCTTCAAGATGGCGACTTCCTTTTGTTGGTAAATTAGCGGCCCCCCTCTCTGCGCCTTCAAAATTCCCTCTCTGGTAGACCTTCTAACAAATTTAATATGTATCTCTCTGGGTACTTCATTTATCCTGGCATATGTCGAATTTATACTGTAGACTAGGTCAATGTCCCCTCTGATCTCATCTTTAGGTTTATATAAATAGTCTGCTAAAATTGTGCTCATGAGTTCAGGAAGACATTCACCAGGTTCTTCAGAAATGTTCTGAAATCTTAAAAAATATGACATCCTTTCAAAATCCATCCTAGACACATGCCCAGTCAATTCTCCAACCTCATTGTTAACATTTTTAAGCTCTCCATTTGCCCCAGCCAGCCCCCCTTCCAGCTCCTCAGTCTTCTGTGTTCTCCAGCAGTTGTTTCCGCGTTTCCAGAACGCGTTTCCTTCTTGAAGCTGCTATGATCTTCTCTCAAAGCTTTAATTTCCTGCACCAAAGCTTGTAACACTGATTCCATTGATGTCATTCTTTGTTCCAAACCTGCCAATTCTGATTTTGATGCCATGGTAAGCTGTTAAAGTCAGTGCCACTAAGATGGCGTTTTTTGGGTGGGGCCGCTGGAGCAAGTCAGGAGAAAACAGTTCAAATCAAGGTTGTAAAAAGTTTATAGGACCCAGACGAGAAGCAATTTTCACAGCCAATAATTGTAGCAGAGAAGGCACTCCAGGGAAGGAATCAATTAATCCAGAAATTTCTTCATTAGTAGAGAGAGGGAGTCCAAATCACAAAGAGATGTTGGTAATTTTCCATAAGTAAAAATAGTCATTCAGGAACAAAGGGCAGCCATCTTCCACCGCCCAGCCTGAGAGCCAGCAGGAGAAAGTAGCAAGAGAAAAATTGTTTCAAGCCAGCCGGACTTAGATACATCATATAGAAACAAGCCGCGAAGCACTTTCACTTACTTCAAAGCAATCCGGATGCGAAATGTCCGCTTCCTCGCAACGAGGAGCCATTTCTAAGCGCCGCCTTAAATCCGAGGGGGGGTTTAACAAACAAACACCCCCCTCCACGTTCTTTCAGTCCAGGCTGCCAGCACAAATAAAGTTAAAATCACTCACTCTCCACCTCGCCGCCAAAGTCCCGGAAAGCCTTCCAACCCGAACACTCAGCTCTCACCAAATTCATTGTGCGTTGCCGTCCTCCATGGGCGAAGGGAAAACCCCCCGCAGCATGTCTCCTTCCACCTGGACCGAAGACAAGGACCGTTCCCCAGCTGCCGCTGGCAGAACCAGTCCAGGCAAGCCAGCCCTACGGAGGGTCCCCCCCAAAGAAAAAAGGGGGGGCACCCCGCCCCATTAGGGGCAGAAAAAAGAACAAAACGGCGGACGAACCCCAAGGTTCATCCGTCGCCGCCAGAAGCCAGAACCGGAAGCCCAAAAGATGGTCACTAATATCTTGAAGCGCACCCGGAAAGCCACAGGCAGCCAGTGCAGCTCACGCAGGAGAGGTGTCACATGGGAGTGCCTAAATGCTCCCAAAATCCCCCGCGCGACTGCATTCTGAACTAACTGGAGCCTCCGGGTGCACCTCAAGGGAAGCCCCATGTAGAGGGCATTACAATAGTCCAGGCAGGAAGTAACGAGGGCTTGAGTGACCGTGCGTAAAGCATCACAATCCAGAAAGGGGCGCAATTCACTAAACAGTTGATTGCAAGTTAAGGACTACCTGTCACATCTTACCAGCATGGATGGGGAGAATGCTACCCTTTTTCTTTTTAACTATTTTTGCATTGAATAAAGATGAGGGGAGTTTTGCAACTCTGTGAGTCAAGGTGGTTCAGGGCAATAAGCAAATTTGTTGGTTAGCTAGACATTTAACTATGTAAATTAGACAGGTTCATAGGTGAAGATGGTTGCAGGTTAGCTGCAAGCCATCCTCATGGTTCATGTAAGAATGAGAAAGAGAAAAGCCGAGAAGGGGAAAGTGACCATAAATAATTACTTAAACACATAAAACATGCTGCAATAATGCCAAGTCCATTCTATTGCCATAGTGAATGGCAGATGCTTCCAGGAAATTCACAAAAGGGCTACGTGTTGCTACTCATTCTTTAATTTGCTTCCATAATCTCATAATATGAAATATATGCCTTTGAACATAGGTGTTTTGTGTCTGGCTATAGGGCTAATATCCCTAAACAGATGTCTAACTGTGTGTGTTACTTTAAGCCATCAAAGACCGTAAGAATCGAACAAATTCAAACTTGCAGCAGTTATTTTGGTTTTAGACTGAACTCATCTTACCCATCAAAGCCTGGTACAAAAGACATGTACTTAGCATTTATTCTTCAGTACCAGAACTGATCAGAAAACATAAGTCCTTTCATTAAATGTCAACCTTTAATTACTCACTATTTTTTTTCTTATACCATTCTTCCTCCCAAAGGAACATTGGGGGGGGGGGGGGATTTTACATAAAATTAGCACAATGAAATCAGCAATACTTTAGAACAGGGGTGTCAAACTGGCGGATGTGTCACGTACAGGCTACACAAAGGGGAAACCAGCATGAAACGTCACATGACAGCAATGTGATGCTTTGTGTTTTACACTCATGCTTTAGAACAATGATGGCTGACCTTTTCATCACTGCGGGCCAAAAGCGTGCGGGGCATGCACCCATAATGCAATGCGCACATGGCCCCACACGCACCACGCACCCCCGCGTGACCCCACTGTGATCCCCCACCCTCACGCACACGCATGTGATCTCCCCTCCATGCAACCCACCCCCTTGCGCATGCACACGTAACCACCCATGCTCCCCCTGTGCATGCACACACATCTCCCGCATGCCCCCTGCTCCCCACGCATGTATGGCAGAGACCTGAAAACCAGCTGGCTGGTGGGAGACACGTGTGTGTGCGCAGTGAAGCTGAGCTGGGGCGACGGCTTGCGTGGCCACAGAGAGGGCTCTGTGTGCCACCTGGGGCATAGGTTTGCCATCACGGCTTTAGAGTAACACACTTTTTTTAAGGTTCCTTTTTTAAGAAAAAGTGAAATAAAGAGTCTGATCATTGAACAATTAGCTCTTAAATGGGGTTGCCTCAGTCTTTCTGCATTTCAGCTATATGTTTGGGGGTGAGGGCAGCAGAGTTGTTTTGTTGCTTTGACTAAATGGAAGTAAGATGTGCTTTGATATTTGCAAGATGTAAAATTTGATATAAATTGTCATTTGTATTACAATTCTCATCCCTCCCTTTATTGGCCTTCTTGTCTAGGACATATCAGAATTATATTTGGAGTCACATTGCCAATGGTGATATTGACTATCCAATCCAGTGAGAGCTTTCTGATTATTACCTTCAAGATGGAGGCAGTATTTCAAATAAGCCTGCAGAAAATGCTCCTTCAAATATAGAAAGAGAGGTCAGATCCTCAGACCACTGTATAATTGACAAAGAATGAGTTCTCTTCCAGTACTGTAGCATATCCATCTTTTTGTGACCATGAAACCACACAATATTCATTCTACTTGCCCATCTGTAAATTTCCAAACCATCTGTATATAATTTAAGAGAATTTAAGCATCTGCAAAAACCAATGAAATCTTTCAAAACACAGTATGTAAACCTCCGTCCCATAAGGAGCCATTATAATACATAGCCATTTCATATAGTAAATGCTGCATTTTAAATGTCATGGTATCAACAATTAGCTAAGCTTAACAATTTCTTCCTGAATGGGCAAGTGTCCAGCCCACTCAAAGTAGCAATTTTCATCGGCTTCACCATAAGCTGAAATATTAATGTATGGAACACTATTGGCTGACTGCCATCTTTCTGCCCCCTCTGCAATAAGATTTATGCTTTGTATCTTTATGGCATTTTTCTATTCTAGACAACCACTCCCCAAACTGATAAAATTTTCAGCAGCCCCATAACGGCAAACACAAAGTTTAAGCACAATTTAAAGCATAATTTAAAAACCTTATTAGGCCTTCAACATCCAACCCAAAACAACCACCAACAACAGATACTGTACAATCCAGGTAGCTCTCAATTTACAACCACAATTGAGCCCAACATTCTGTTGTTAAGTGAGGCATTCGTTAAGTGAGTTTGCCCCCTTTTATGATCTTTCTTGCCTAGGTTGTTAAGTGAATCACTGCAGCGAATAAGTTAGCAACCCAGTTGTGAAGTGAATCTGGCTTCTCCGTTGACTTTGCTTGTCAGAAGGTCACCCCAAAAAGTAATCACGTGACTCAGGGACACTGGAAACGTCATAAACATGAGCCAGTTGCCAAAGCATCTGAATTTTTATCATGAGGATGCTGCAAAGGTCATAACTGTGAACAAGGGTCGTAAGTCCCTTTTTTCAGTGTCCTTGTAACTTTGAATAGTCACTTAATGAACTGTTGTAAGTCGAAGACTACTTGTAGTCTAATGAAGAGAAGGACCAGGGGCAGTGGTGGGTTGCAGACGGTACGCCCTGGTATGCCTGTACTAGTGCCTGCCAAAAGCAGCAGCCACAGTACCGGAACGGTACTTTGGAGGGCCCACCCACCCACCCTTGTTCCTTACCCATATTTGAAGGAAATGGTCCATCTGTGCACGCACGCATGCACAGCGTATGGAGTACGGATGGGTTCCTGCCAGTGCTAACCTCTTCTATAGAAGAGATTCCACAAATCTACAGTGCCGTTTAGAACCGGTTCCAGCTCCCTCCCCCCACCTGTTCGCACATCATCAAGATGAAGAGCGAGAGGAGGAATTCTGGGAATTTGAAGCACGCAAGTCTTAAAGCTGTCAAGTTTGAACACCCCTGGGTTGTTTTTTTTCTAAAGGGTTAGGGGGTGCAACTTGACAGCTTTAAGACTTGCATGCTTCAAATGCCAGAGTTTCTGAGCCAACATTTTGGTTGCTAAGCAAGAGCGTTGTTAAGTAAGTTTCACCACATTTTGCAAGTTGGCCACACCCACCCAGTCACATGACTGCCAAGCCACTCCCACTCAGTCACAGACTGGCAAGCCACTCCCACAAAGCAGGCCACAACTACAGAAGAGGTTCTAAAAAAATTTGAAACCCACCACTGGTATGGCGCCTGCGCAATACTCTGCCAAGCAGCTGGAGCGTCGCAAGCAGTGGGTGCGCATGCATGCACAGTGCATGTGCCCCTGGGGCATGCCCAGCTCCCATTGCAGCATACCAGTTGCAAAAGGAGCCGAAACCCACTTCTGACCAGGAGAGACATGGATAGCCCTTCCAATATTTGAGGGGCTGCCAGAGAGAGGAGGGGGTCAACCTGTTTTCCCAAACACCCGAAGGCCAGACAAGGAATAATGGAGGGAAACTGATCAAGGAGAGATTCAGCCTGGAAATAAGAAATTATCTGACAGTGAGGACCATCAACTGACAGAACAGAAGTTGCCTTCGGAAGTTGTGGGGGCTTCATCCCTGGAGGCTTTCAGACTGCCATCTGTCAGAAACAGTATAGGGCTGTGATGGAGAACCGATGGCACGCAGGTGGCACGCAGAGCCATATCAACAGGTACGCGAGCTGTTGCTCTAGCTCAGGGGTCTGCAAAGTTGACTCTTTTAAGAATGGTGGACTTCAACTGGAGAGGGCGCGCAATTTGGGTGTCCTCCTGGATTCCCGGCTGTCCATGGAGGACCATGTGGCAGCCGTGGCCAGGGGGTCGTTTCATCAGGTACGCCTGATGCGCCAATTGCGCCCCTTACTGGACCGGGCTGCCCTTCGCACAGTCACTCAAGCTCTCGTGACGTCCCGACTCGACTATTGTAATGCTCTATACATGGGGCTTCCCTTGAGGTGCGCTCGAAAGCTACAGCTAGTCCAAAACGCAGCCGCGCGGGTGATTATGGGAGCCACTAGGTGCTCCCACATAACACCGATCCTGCGCGAGCTGCATTGCCTTCCTGTGGCCTTTCGAGTGCGCTTCAAGGTTTTGACAACTATCTTTAAAGCGCTCCATGGCTCGGGGCCTAGTTATATGCGAGACCGCCTCCTGCCCCATACATCCCTTAGATCGATACGCTCCCACAGAGGGCCTCCTCAGGGTGCCGTCGGCCGGACAATGTCGACTGGCGACACGCAGGGGGAGAGCCTTCTCTGTGGCGGGGCCAGCCCTCTGGAATGACCTGCCCCCTGAATTACGTACCATCATCGACCTCCGCCTCTTCCGCCAATGTCTTAAGACATATTTGTTTCAACAAGCCGGCCTAGCCTAACCTCCCATGGGGACTTTTAGATAGTTTTAAATTGGGTTTTTAAAATTTGGTTTTAGCGCAGGATAGGTTTATTTAATAGTTTTTAAATTATATTTATTGTATTTTGTATGTTTTTAAATTTCCTGTGCGCCGCCCTGGGTCCTCTGTGGAGAAGGATCGGGATATAAATTTAAATAAATAAATAAATAAATAAATAAAGTCCCAGAATTCCCCAGCCAGCATGGCTGGCTGAGGAATTCTGGGAGTTGAAGTCCACCGGTCTTAAAAGAGCCAACTTTGCACCGGTCTTAAAAGAGCCAAAAGTCCACCGGTCTTAAAAGAGCCAACCCCTGCCCTAGCTGATTTTTGGCTGGCCCACCCACAATTTCCTTCCCTTCCTAGGAGTCTCCACACGATGCCAGGTAAGTACAGGGCTCGTGCAGAGGCTCTGGGAGGGTGTCTTCAGCCTCTGGAGGGCCTCTGGGATGGGGAAAACGGACCTACCAGGCCCACTGGAAGTCAGTAAACAGGACATTTCTGGCCTCTGGGGGGGGGCATTTTTGCCCTGCCCAGGCTCCAAAAAAGCCATGCACGCATGCAGGGGGGGTGGTCACACATGCATGCACTGGAGGCTCGGGGTAGGGGGTGATTAAATTATTGGTGTGGGTGCATGTTAATGTGTGCATGCTTGCTTTTGGCACCCGAGACGAAAAAGGTTCGCCATCCCTGGTATAGGGTGTCCTGCTTAGTGAATGGGGGGGGGGGGGGGGGTTGGACTAGATCAGAGGTTCCCAGACTTGGCAACTTTAAGACTTGTGGACTTCAACTCCCAGAATTCTCCAACCAGCTGGCTGGAGAATTCTGGGAGTTGAAGTCCACCAGTCTTAAAGTTGCCAAGGTTGGAGACCCTTGGACTAGATCAGGGGTCTGCAAAGTTGGCTCTTTTAAGACTGGTGGACTTCAACTCCCAGAGTTCCCCAGCCAGCTATGCTCTGGGAGTTGTAGTCCACCAGTCTTAAAAGAGCCAACTTTGCAGACCCCTGGACTAGATGACCTACAAGGCCCCTTCCGACTCCTTCAATCTGTAACCTGCATCATCCCCCAAAGCTTGTCCCGGAATTGTGCCTGTGCCTCTCCAGCTGTACGTCTACCGACAGAAACAACGACTTAACCAGGCAGAGGCACCATCGGCTCAAACTCCCACCCAAGACGCTGGGCTTCATTGTTTAGGCTGGGCCGGGCGCCCATTTCCGAATGCCAGGACTCCATCCAGAAAACTAAGCGCTCTGACTGTATCCACCGGCAAGTGGGAAAAAAAAGTGCCTTAACTCCAGGACCGCTGAGAGGCCTCCGAAGACTCCCCCCGCAAACAACCAGGCAAAAGCGGGGAAGGGGTTTCAAATTCTGCCTGCGCTCTTTTTAGACAGACTCGGGGACGAGGGAGGGGGACATTGGCGGTTTTTGCAGCGTTGTCCCCGCAAAACCCGGGGAGGTGGGGGGGGGGCGCAATCAGGAATGCCAAATCCCCAAAGCGGCTGGGAAGAGCAGCCCCAGTTTTGAGGGATATTTTTTTTTCCCTCTCAGCGTTTCCAGGCTTCGCCAGACCTTGGAACGCAGTTCGCACGAAAGGGCATTTCCCAGGGCGGTTTTTTCTTCGTCCCTGGAGCTTGGAGGCCAGGAAGGAGGCAAAGGCAAAACACAAAGCACAGGGCCGGGGAAGCTCGGCCGATCTTAGTGCACAGCAGGCAAAACGCCACCGGCTTCAGCTACCGCTTTAAATCTTTCCCGGTGTCCGCCTCGTCCTCGGAACGCCAGATATGTGTTTTTTTTTTCCCTTCCCTCCCTCCCTCCCTTCCTCTCTCTTCTCTCTCTTTTTATGAATGAAAGGCTTCTCAACAAAAATATGTAAATTAAGGCCGACTTGATTGGCTACATTTCCCCGAATGGAAAAAAAAAGTTAGGCACTTCATTGTTGCCGAGAGGCGGGACTGGGATGGCTCTGGGAGGGGTTCCGACATACGAGCGGGATTGGGTGCCTGGTAGGGTAAACAAGCTGCGATTGACAGGCCGTGGCAGGGCTGTCGGCCCAATGGGGGACGGGGCGAGGCGGGCTCTGGAGGCCGTTCGGGGGCTTGGAGAGCAGCCCGAAGACGACACAGGGCTTCTAAGCGACTGCACCGCGGCAGCGCGATAGTTCTAACGGCAGGTGAGGAGGGGCGAAGCTCGCTTAGACCTTCAGGCTTGGGGTGGAAAATCCGGGCCCAGGAGGCTTAGCTGCGGGGCCGGTGGGCTCCTGGGTTGCGGTGGGCGGCGGGAGCAGGTTTTCGGGGGAGCGGGTGGGGGGGACACACACAGGTGCTTAAGGTGTCTCCAAGATGCTGAGGGTTGCGGGATATGCGGAGGAGACACGTTGCGACTTTTAACTCGGCTCTGCTGGGATGAGGCCGGCTTCTCGGGAGGGAATGAGAGAGCGAAGGGTTGCAAGAATGCATGGAAAGAGACAGTATGGCGAAGAATTGCGAGGGAAAGCTGTGCAGCCGCGCCGCCACTGGCTGCAGCAGGCACTGAGAGGATTGGTGGCTTTTTTTTCCCTTTTTTTTTTGTGAATGTGGGCGAATTTTATGAATGGAGCTGGTTTTCTGTGAATGGAGCGCATGAGTGCGGGGGCGGGGGCTGAACCTTTTCGCGGCGTTCTGCTCGGGGGAGGGGGTGGCATATCTGAAGGCGTTTTAATGAATGGAGTGCGTCCCTTGTTATTGTGAATGAGGCCCTGCGCTAGGGTTCTAGTTACACTGTACCTGCTCCGGTTGTTTGCTCTGCCATTCATAAAAAAAAACTTAGGCCAGATTCGCGCGCGGCGCGGGGGAGGGGATTGTAACTCTATTGTTTGGCTACGTGAAAGGTTTTTCAGGTTTTTTTCACAATAAGGTTCAGGAGAGGCAGAAGGAAAACGGCGGCTATAGTGCAAAATGCGAAGCAGTGAAAATGCTATTTAATCTTTCAGTTATTGCTTTAAATGTCAAACCTTTTAAAACCGATCGGGTAATTTAGAAATTAGGGATTTTCTCTGGAATTCTAGTGGGACAATTTTTGGATATATATATATATTTGTGTTAGTTTTTATGAGCTGATCAATAAATAAATCAGACTAGGATAGATCTATTTCGAGCTTTTTAGCTCTCATCAGCTAGTCATACGCGGGGCTGTATTGCATATCAGGCAGGAGCCTTTAACCATTCAGCCAGCCTGGCTCTCCCAATTGCATCAGCTGAGACAGGAGGGTTAATATCTAAGAATTCTTATTAATATTATTGTTATTAATAGGAATTCTTATTATTATTCTGTGGAATAATTATATATATTATATTATATTTTATATAATATAATTATATATATATATATATATATATATATATATATATATATATATATATATATATATATATATATATATACACACACACACAAATTTTTATTTATTTATTTATTTGCTGGCATTTAGGAATAGTCTGTGACAGTTGATCTGCTAGGATAGAGACCATCGTAAGCTGTTTTCTTACTATCCCTCCGGTGCTATAAAACTAAAGCTTTTCCAGAAGCTTTTCTTTAGAGCATAAATGTTTTATCTTGGTCGACCTTTTAGCAAAAACTGACCAGACTAACTAGCTACAGAACTCTGTCCTGAAAAAAAAAAACATTCACAGGCTATTTAAAAGTCTTGAAAATTCCATCAATAAAACCAGAGTTGAGTTATTTAGTGCCCTCTGTCAGGAGTTATCTGCGATTTCTTAGTATTCTTTTGCTATAAAAGGGATACTTGCAAGGGTATCCATCCTGAATTTATCTTGTAGGAAGTAAATAATGTTGAATGAAAATAAATTTAGTAAGCTCATGCTTAAGTTCTGGAAAATTACTTTCTCTGTTTATCCAAAAGAGTTAGGCCTAGGCATCTTTCATCTGAAAGCTGAGCTCTTACACAACAGAATTGATTTTCTTTGCACTTGTTGCTATTTATATTCTAGCCCTAGATCACACAGAAAGGAAAACAAATTTAAAAACGTATGACCTTTTGGTTTGTAATACATCGCTTTGTAATTGGAATTTGCTTTTTGTGCTGTCATAACTGTTTCCATAATAATTCTGTTACTCCACCAATAAAGTTGAGACTTATCATCTGTTGGTTGCAAGGAAAAATAAGATGATGGTAAAAAATGAATAAATATAATCAAAACTAAAGGAAGAAAAGTACTATAATGGGAATTATAACACATAATCCTCAAAAATTTTGAATTATGTTCACATAGTGTTAGAGAAAGTCTAAAATGTAATAGTTGGTCTCTCTTTTTAAAAAAAATCTCTCTTCTCTCCAGTTTTAAATCTGCCGGAGTTAGATTTTGAACCCTTCTTATTCTGGAATTGCTCAATGCTAAAACCATTCAAAGGAATATATAAGAATCTGCAAACACAATGGATGGCTTTTATGACCAGCAAGTCCCTTTCATGGTTCCTGGGGTATGTATTGTATGGTTATATATATATATTATGCAACTGTTTTCTTCATACATGAAATTTCTCTATTAACACCTTCCCAAGTTTTTGTGCCAAGTTTTTATTTATTTGCTATTTGCCCTTTGCAGCTATATATATATATATATATTTTGCTTTCATTAGAAATCTTGCACAGATGAGTGTCGTGGAAGGCCAGTGAATGAAAGAAAAAGGAAATTTCAAGACACTGATCTGGCTCATGATTCTGAAGGTAGACTCATTACCATTCTTAATAGCACATTTAAACATTTTTGTAGCTTTTTAGTAGCCTGTTTTTTATTTTCTTTCAGAATTGTTTCAAGACCTTAGTCAGCTTCAGGAGGCTTGGTTAGCTGAAGGTAAATCCCGTTGATATAACTTTCTACATTTTTATTGTTCTTTGTTAGCTGTTGACTATAGTTATCTGTGAAACTTGTTGCTGCCATGGTGTGGCCCTTTTCTATGCCTATCTAAACCTTATCTGCAATGCAAGTGAATGCATAGTCTTTAATATTGATCACAATTTCATTTTTCAAAATACTTGGAATTTGTTTATGTAACAGAAACCCAGTTCATCTCTTTTTTCATTTTTGTAGCCCAAGTTCCTGATGATGAACAGTTTGTCCCAGATTTCCAGTCTGACAACTGTAAGTCACGTTCTTAATCTTTGATTTTCTGGGCCCAAAGATTACAAAAATAGGTGATTTGTCCCCTTGACCCTTGCGTTTGTGTGTCACCTTTATTAATAGACTGCAATTCCGGCGGGTGCAAGTTTATGGGATTTGTGAAGTCCTTGTGACTTGGAATGGATGGGACTGAATAGGAAAGTATGGTGTTTTTTTTGTTTTGAAAAAGTTTTATTGAGTTTTACAAATTTTTATACAAATAGGAAATGGGTAGATAAGGTATTATAAAGACATTGTGAGAACCTCCATGTCAGAGTTGTTTGCCCCAGCCAAGGCTTCATAAAAAAAATATAGAAAATACAGTAAATTTTCATTTGTACTACAAAATGGAAAGAAATACAAATATATCATTGTAAAATCCATGCTTACAATCATGTATAAACATCCAAATAAAAGTTGTACTATACAGAAATAAAGTCACTTGTGAGATCTAAGTCTTTTGGCAATTGTGTCTTCCTCTCCCTGACCTCCAGTGGGCAGGGCCGTGGCACCCTCCATTCTCCCATTTTCATCCTCCAGGATTGAGTGTTTTTTAAGAAAGGCTTCCGTCTCTGCAATTGTTTTAATTCTCACCCTTCCTCTCTCCCATGGAAGGTATGGTGTTAGAGCAGGGGTGGGTTGCTGCCGGTTTTACTATCAGTTTGCAACCCGCACACGTCAGGCATGGACCTGATGCGTGCTACATGCGCAAGTGCTGTTCAATGTAAATTGTTCTGTGCGCATGCATATAGTGAACTGCGCATGTGCAGTCACTGAAATCCAAAATGGCAGCAGCCTGGCGGCGACAAGGGAACCAGTTCAGGGCCATGGCAGGCCTGGGTCATTGCTGGTTCTGCGAGCCAGGCCTGACTTCCACTACCGGTTCAGCTGAACCAGGCCGAACCGGCAGCAACCCACCTCTGTGTTGGAGGCTCTATTAATAAGGACCTTGCTTTAACTGAAGAACTTTGGAGCATTTGTGCTAAAATCTTTGAGGCCGCGCCTAACCTTGATTCCCGCAGAATCCTTTCAAGCCCCCATGAATACTTCATAATGTAAGAGATATTAAAATCCATTTGCCGGGGAGCACACAAAAGCACTCTCACCAGCCCTTGTGCCTCTTAATTCCCTCAGTGACTTTCCTAGCTATTATAGCTATAGCTCATGAAGCCATGAAGGACAAAGCTTTGCTGGTGAAACTTGAGCAGCTTTAGGGAGTATTAGTCATTGGCAAGCCGCGGTTCTATGAAGGCAGCTACCAGAGTGCTCCCGCTGCACCGCCAAGAGATTTCTGTCTTGTCTGTAGGGTTTAATAATCCATTCCTGGACCTGTTTATGCCTCTTAACACATGTTTCATGCATAGTTTTCAGCTATGGTCTTGATGGGCTGCAAGAAATGATGTTCTTACACATCAGTGCTTGGGCAGTATTTATTTGGGACAGGGGGCTTCTTTCATGTTTTTGATTTTGCTTAGCTGTTCTGGTTGCCACAATATCTAAAGGCGAAAAAAAAAAAAAACATAGCCTGCAGAGGAACGGATTCTTGATTTCAGCTCTGTCACAGCATGCAGTGGAATATCTTGTGCTACAGTAAATGCATGTTAATTATTGTCTTTTGATTGCTTTGAAGTGAGTGGGAAAGTTGCCATGAGAGCTTCTCCAGACAGGCAACATGTTTGCTAGTATGTGTGTGTGAAAGATTGTGTGTGTGTGTGTGTGTGTGTGCGCGCGCGCGCGCGATCCCTTCCCTCCTTTGGAGATGAAAGAGAGCCTGGAGTAATAAATTTTCTTCCTATGTTGACATTGTAGCCCAACCCTTCCAGTTCTTGCTGGGAGCAGTAGAAACTGAAGTTAGGCCGTGTGTTAGGTTGTGTGGGAGGATCTATTGCTAGCAGAGATGTGTTCAGATACCTCTCGGCAGGCTTTGCCAGCCCAGAACCTGAAGGATTATATGGGGGGGAAAACACCAAATGTCTTCTAAAAGATGGGTGGTCCAGTAAACCTGGCTTTCTTGCATTGGAGAAGCCAACAGTACATTAATGGTGATCAGCATTCATGATAACCAGGTTAATGGCAGAAAATATTTCCATTGGAAGCAGCTTTTCATCTGAATGAATGGTTTTTTGCCTGGAATAGTAATTTGTTTGGTTAATGCAGTGTTAAATCCTTTTGGATTTGGATTTATTTTTAAAGTCTCTCTAATTAAATGATTCAAAAATCTACACTGTGCAATATGGGTACCCAAACGTCTGAGAATCACACCCTAAAAGTAGCTAATGGAGCAGGACAAAAATTAGAGTCAATTTATATTGTGCTAATTAAAATTAAATATAATTAATATGGCATTGTTTTCCTAATTTTCTTCATCAATCACATGAAAAGTTCGATGTAATAATACCTTTTGGAGGTCTCTGGAGGCTGTGACAGATGTTTCCAGCTGTCACATGAAGCCTTGAAACCTCAGACTAAGAGGTTCAAGTTTCAACTGGTTTATAAATTATATTCTCAACTATAAATTAAGTAAACTATAACTGATCTAAAACACAGTTCCACAGAATTCACTGCGAGGCGTTACAGTAATTTGGGGAGAGTTGAGCATTGCCTTTTTTAGAACGATATCTGGAGAGGCAAATCTACAGATCAAAGATCTCTCTTGCATTTGTGAAACCCAGTAGCAGCAAAGCTTGCTACAAAGAAGAGGAATACTGTCATATAAGAAGTAAATGAATAAAGGAGGCACCATTTGCACATTGAAAGCTTTTTTTGATTTATAGTGTATGATTCGTGGTTACAATTATTATTGTGGATTCTGGCACAAAAGTCAACTGGTATGACTATTGGGTTAATCACAAACATGTTTACTTAGAAGTAAATCGCATTTAAACTTGTGAGGCTTTGTGCCAAGTAAATGAATATTGCATCGGAGTTATTAAAGATATGGCTGATTCTGTGTCCTTGTTTTAAATGCTTGTCTGCTATGCAGGGGATTAGCGTAAGTGTTTTAAATGTATTTTAAATTGTGGGAAGATAATGTTGTAAAGTTTTTCTTTCTTTTGATGCTTCTGATTATATAATTGCATAAATTCAAATTCTGGAGTACCTGGAGTTTATATAAAATGTTTAGAGTATAATTTTTATGAAAGCAAAGGCACCAGTATGTCTCTGTGTGTGTCTTCCTCTAATTTAAAACCGTTAAAATAGTAAGAACAGCAGCTATAAGTATTTCCCCCCAATCTAGTATTTTCCAGATGTCTTAGATACAGTTTCCTTCTCAAGAAGAAAACAAGTTGAGATAGGCTGCTATATACGTTAACGTGCTTGCCTTCTTTTTTTACTTTTTTTTTAAAAAACCCAATTTTTGATCTTACTATCTCTATCCTTTTTACAGTGCTTGTATCTTAATATGCATTTCCCCTCCTTTTTTTAATGAAGAAAGGAAAGATAAAGTTGATAACATTTGTTGTGATGGTTCCGAATTGTTTTCCTTCCTCACGGTAACAATTTGATTTAGGGAAGAAAGTTCCTTTCCCTAGGGTAACGGGAACATAACTGCATAATTAGCACTGTGTGGTGGGACACACCCATTGGAGGATGAGTGCTTCTGATATTACTTGTGACAAAACTTCTCTCTTTTTTTTTTGCCCCGTCTGCACAACTGCAAGGCTGGGTGACGGTTTATAAATTCTTAAAAGACAAAGTCAGCCTCATTATTTTCTTGGATCCTCTGAATGTGAATTATCTGGAATATCCACATACAGAAAGGGGTGGGATATGAAGACCACTCATGTAGGGTTAAAATAGTACAGGTACTCCTTGGCTTACAATAGTTCTTTTAGTGACCATTTGAAGATAAAGCAGCACTAAAAAAAAGTGAACTGTGACCATTTTTCACACTTACTGACTGTTGTCACATCTCCGTGGTTATGTGATCAAAATTCAGACAGCTGGCAACTGACTCATATTTATGACGGTTACCCTGGTGCCATGTGATCACCTTTTGGGGGACCTTTTGACCACCAAAGTCAATGGGGAAGCCAGATTCACTTAACAACTGCAGCAAAAAAAGGTCTTAAAGTGGGGCAAAATAACTCTCTCACTTAGCAACATAATTTTCGGCCTCAATTGTGGTTGTAGGTCAAGGACTACCTGTAGTGCGAATATTTTAAATAATGTTTTGATAAGTAAGTAATAAAAAATAAAGCAAAACTGCTTGCTTGCCTTCATAGCTATTAAGCAAAGCACTGAAGTTTTTGTGCACTGTTACAGAGGGGCAACAGGGGAAGCCAGATGTGTCTCTGGTCATAGTTCTAAATTGGGAAGATTTTCCCCCTCCCTAACCCAGAAAAAAGAATTATCCATTTGTTCTTTCTGAATAAGAACAACAGAGTAGAATACCTAAGTACTTTCCCCCTAACCTCCAAATGTTTTTCATTCTGATGTATGAATTGCTTCATTTGGGCCATTGGGAATGCTTTTTTGGCTAGGGTTCTGTTTTACGGCCTGCAGTCTGGGCTTGCTCCAAAATGTATGCTGGTCATTAAAATTGCAGTGAAAATTGGCATTTTATTACTGGTCTATGTCAGGAGAATTGTTTAGTTCTGCTTCTGCTGGACAGTTCTGTTTGGCACTTTAAAAATGGAAGAATTGCGTTTCCTTTTCCTCGTCAGAAAACGGGCTGCTTTTTTTTTTTTGAGTTACAGTTTATTTTAAATGAAGTTGTTTTAAGCTTGCCTTGCCTTTGATGCTCTGATTTTCTGTATGGAGGAGATTTTCAATAAGGAAAGTTAAGCATGTGATCCTCATAACATGGCATAATCTAGCTGCATCACATGATTCAGCTGGTTATATATTTTGGCTCATTTGATTTATATAAGGGAAAAGTCAAATGAGAAGTGGCAAGTCTTTGCAATTCTTCAACTGGACTGAGCAACCTCCCACTAAAGGCAGTTTAATTTGGACTCTATTTTGGCATCAGAATGGGGAAAGGCCACACTGGCATAAAGCACAATCTGTACAACACATTTGGTACAGTTTCAGCATTATTTGCTTACTTAGCTGCTGCCTGTGTACAAGATTAAAAACCTAAGACACCACTCATCTAATAATCCTATATTCCTGACTTTCCCCTGGCTTTGATCTGATGTGATCCATCTTAATAGCTATACAATCACTTGTCTTTTCAGACTCTAATTATAGTGAGGATATTAGAACATAGATTAGATTTATTTAGATTTAATTTATTAATTTAATTAATTTAATTTATTATTTATTAGATTTAATTTATTTTAATGAAATGTTTGTATGTATTTATTGTTTTTATTTTGCCTGTGCACCGCCCCGAGTCCCTGTGGGGAGAGGGTGCGGTTTAGAAATATTAAAATTATTATTATTATTATTATTATATACTTTCTCAGTACATGTATGCAGACATACAAAGATGTGTGCACACGCATACACATAAGTGTGTGTGCATAATATAATTTGAAGGCACTCCAGAACTCTTTTTTCACAGGGTCCTGGCATGGGGGGTCCGGACTCAATATTGCACACTTCAAAGTCCACTTTCCTTCTATTTGTAATTTTTTTTATCTTTTTATCACTGTAATTATTGCAGATTCTAGTAAGGGATTAAGTTTCATTATTTCATTGGACTATCAAAGAAAAAAAAACATGATTTCCTTTTTTTGGTCTTGGCTTATTGACTGTTTTTGAAATATTTGGCAGCGACCTATTTAAAATACGTTTCCCCCTTTTCCCTTTCAGTCCATTTGAATGTTAGCAAGAAGTTATATAAACAAGGTTAAATATCCCTGGAAGAGCCAGCTTGGTGTATTGGTTAAGAAACTGGGATATTGTGAGTTCTAGTCTTGTCTTGGGCACAAAGCCAGCTGGGTGACCTTAGGCTTCTCAGTCTGCCTCAACCCTAAGAAAGGGGCAATGGCAAGCTACTTCCAAACTTCCAAAAAACCTTGCCAAGGAAACTGGAGGGAGTGGTTTAGACCAGGGGTCTCCAACCTTTGCAACTTTAAGTCTGAAGGACTTCAGCTCCCAGAATTCTGGGAGCAAAGCTGGCTGGAGAATTCTGAGAGCTGAAGTCCTTCAGACTTAAAGTTGCAAAGGTTGGAGACCCCTGGTTTAGACAGTTGAGAGGAATCAACACAATTCTAGTTTAGCCCTTTTCCGGTTTTTGTTTTCATCCAGCAGATCTTCGCATAAGCCATTTGTTTTATAAGGGGGGGGGGGGAGAATATCGCTAACTGAAATATGAAAAAAATGACCTGCCCAGACAAGTTCTGGATAACTTCCTAAAATGTTTGATTGTAAATTTCTGTTACCCTTTGTATGAAGAGAGCTGGCACAGGAGAGAGAGAAAAAAGACTCTGGTTGATTGCTTACTGTATTTTTCAGAGTATAAAATACACCTTTTTTCCTCTAAAAAGAGGCTGAAAAAATGGGTGCGTCTTATACATCGAATACAGCATTTTTTTTCTCTTCACCAAAATGGCCGTGTATAGCCTTATGAAGACTTCCAGGGAGCTCCTGGGGGCTGGGGAGGGCAGAAATGAGCCTAAAACTGGCTGTTTTTTTCCCCTCAGCCCCCAGCAGCGCACTCTAAGCCTCCATAAGGCTATGCATGCAAACTTTTTGACATAAAAATGTCCCACTTTCGCGAAAAACAGGTTGTTTGGGGGAAGTTTGCAGAGTGCAAAAAGGGTTTGTTTTTTCCTTTCAGAAGGCTGTTTAGTTACTTAGCAACTTTAAGACTTGTGGACTTCAACTCCCAGAATTCTCCAGCCAGTATAGGTTGTGGACATACCTGGCTGGAGAATTCTGGGAATTGAAGTCCACAAGTCTTAAAGTTGCCAAGTTTGAGAACCCCTGAGTTAGAGGGATTGATGAGAATTACATTGATCAAGTGCTGTGCCAGCAGAAACAAAGTTTTAGGTGCCACAGTGATTTCCTTCTCCAGCACATGGGTAAATACACTTGGAAAATCTACCTATCTACTGTATTTTTCTTTCTCCCCTCTATCTACCTATATATCTACCTACATTCTCTCTCTCTCCCCCCCCCCCCCATCTACCTACTGCATTTCTCTCTCTCCCCCACCCCCTTTCCCTTTATCTACCTACCTACCTAACCACTCTCTCTCTCTCCCTACCTACTATATTTCTTTCTCTTTCTCTCCCTCTCTATCCCTCTATCTACCTACCTACTTTAAAAAAAAATGCCTCTTCAAAACCTGGGTGCGTCTTATACTCCGGTGCATCTTATACTCTGAAAAATACAGTAATTGGGCAGCAGTGAAACTGTCTCCTGTAATCTGAACTACTCCAGGTAGCATGGACTATAAATCCTGTCACCCCTATTCAGCAAACTAAATTGTGCCCCAACAGATTTGGAAGGCAGCAGGTTGTTGACTATCAAGGGAAAGTTTGTAGGTGTTAAAAAAAATTTACTTACTGAACATAATGTTGCCTAAGATTTGTGTTTATTCAGGTTTAAATGTATATGCAAATTTCTGAATTACTCCTAGAATTTATTTAAATTTCATAGAAGACAATGCTAGCTAAACAATTTTCCATCAAAATTTCATTAAGCAATGCAATTAATACTTTGTTGCTCGGTTTCACAGCATCCCAAATCAATAGTTCCTCTTTGATTATAATCAATTATACATCCAATCACAGTCACTGTTCTGAGGAGGTGAGCAATGGGTGGAGCTGTACCCTCTGACAGGGCAGGGTGAGGAGACTATAAGATGATTTGATGTATATACTTACAATTATCTCACAGCACTCAGGGTTGCTTCCAGTGATAAAACCATAATTTAAAAAGCATTAATGATTCCAAACATTAAAACAAGCTTAGAACTAAAAGATTATTATTAATGGTAAAACTATTTAAGACCAGCTTTGAGAGGGTCATTCAAATATCAAAATAAACAAGCATTCAGCTGCTTTCTACAGAAAGAGAGTGGTCCGTTTTTTCAAAGCTCTGGTGCTGCTATTGAAAAAGTTTGTCATAAACATATGGTCTAGCAACTTCACACCGTTAGCAGTCAGTCACTCCTCAGCAGATCTCAAATTGTGATATGGTCAGTATTGAATGAGGCACTGTTTCAGATATCCAGGTCCAAAGCCATTTGAGATAAAGATAAATGCAAAGATAAAGGTCAGCATTTTAAATTGGGCCTGGTATACTGTTGAAAGCCAGTGTTATACCCGCAGAGCAGAAATAAAATAGTCCCGTATTCTGTGCCCATATCCTTTCCTGACTGCAATATCCTGCACCAACTGTAGTCTCAACTGACTTCAACAGCAGCTGTACATAAAAGGGATTAGAATAATCCAGCCAGAAGATTACCAGTCTGTACATTGCTGAGGTCAGGCTATCTTCATCGAGTAATGGCAGGAGTTAACTTTACCACTTGTACATAAGTGCTCCTGGTCATTAAGGTCATATTTACATCCATTGACAATTTGAAATCCAAGAGCACTCCCAAATCCTACATTTTGGACTACATGACAGAAGTACGGATTGGGTAATCTGGAAGAGTCTTTTAAAAAAAAAAACTTTTCTCTTTATTTTAATATCGGCTATACTCTGTTCTAACCTTGATTCTATCACAATCTTTGAGAATATTGAGCTGTAGTCTAATTTAACCCAGCTGTAATCTGGAACCCAAGTTTGGGAGCTACTCTTCTATTTATTTATTTATTTTATTTTTATTTTATTAAATTTATACCCCGCCCTTCTCCAAACGGATTCTAGAGCTTTTGACCTTCAAGAGCCTATTTTTTTGCTCGCTCTTTCAGCAACCAAACCTCTCGACCAATTATTCATGCTGTGGTAGTTCTTGAACAAAACAAGCGTGTTACACTGGGATTGTGATTTGAACTTAATTCTTGTCATAAATAGGGATACAAGAAGTGCTTAAAGGAATCGAGGGAGTAGGACATCCACAAGCATTAAAGCAAATGGGCTTAATGGGCAGCAAAGAAAAAGTTACTTTTTAAAATAAGTTTTAGGGGTGTTTTTGGTTTTTTTTTGGCTTTCTCCTTGTCAAGGGGCATTTCCGGACCTCACCACAAGTTATGTTGCACAATCATTTGGGTTTGCAGCGAACTCTGTGAAATAACTGGCTCCTTCTTATTTATTCAGGACATTTCTGCAGTGTTTGAATTCCTTACATAAACATCCACAGTACAAGCTCCTCTGTGTAGGACAGCTGGTCTCTGTTATAATCTTAAGTGTCATTTCCCTTCTCCTGATTGGTAGTGCTCAGCTGTGAGG
This sequence comes from Rhabdophis nuchalis, assembly GCA_039707465.1. NCBI lineage: Eukaryota > Metazoa > Chordata > Lepidosauria > Squamata > Natricidae > Rhabdophis > Rhabdophis nuchalis. Next base: position 48,250,249 of record CM077645.1, read on the forward strand.
ATAGAGGGTTTTTTGTGAATGGCTGGAGTATTCCAAATTGGTTGTGAATGGAGGGCGGTTCCTTCTTTCAGCCTCCCCCCCCCCCCCTCCTTCAATGAATAACTAAGCTCCATTGTGCTGCTGGCCGAAAAACAACAGTTCAAACAACACCGAGATTGTTGGAAAGAAACATGCTTGTGACTGACAGCTGGAACACCTCCAATGTGAGTTTCCTGCTGTTTGCTGTTCAGCAAGGCCCTGCCTAATAGGAAGAGGGTGGGGAGAGGGCAATTTTAAGAGAAAAAAATTAACACTTGAAATACCAGACAGCCAATATGAATGGTGACTAGAGACACGTACTGTAATTCTTTTTTTTTAAAACAAGTTTTGATCACCTACAGTACACTATTCATTGATTTGGTGGGAGACAGAAGATAGCTGGAGCCTTTCCTTGAAAGTGAATTCTGGTCTTAATTTTGCCCTTGAGAAGTATTGTATGCCAAGAAGCTCTGAGATCTCCTGTTTTGTCTTCCTACATAATTAATTATTTGGATGAGTCCCACTTCTATCACTCAGATTCATTCCTGGGAAGTGATCCACAATGCAGGAGTCAGTGCTTCTAAATCTCTTGCAAAACGAGACTACTAATTGTTAGTGATGCCCAAAAGCTGTCACATCCAGGCAATCTGGTCATGGTGTAATAGCTGTGTACTTAGTCTTAGGGGATGGGATGGATAATATTCCACTTCTGGCTAAGTAAAGCTGTTTTGCTCAATCACTATTTAGGTAGAAAATTCTGGTGCATATGCTTTCTCCTAGAAATTATGTTAAATATGTATTGATTGTTTTAAAAGTTAAAAGTATCAGAGCTTAATGGACTAATAGTAGGAAAATGGCACTTGTGTATACATTCACATTTTTGGGTATTACCAAACGTGAACCCATTTAGTCATCAAAAGAGGGCGTATTGCAAGTTTCTCCTCCTTTTGAATTACCTGGATTATGGACCTGGGTAATCAGCTTCTCAATTTTATAGAATACCCTCCCCAGAAGTATCGATGGCCCTGGCCCTGCTGGTCTTTTATGAAGAAACTAAAACAGTTTTATTTGATCCTGGCTTAAGCCCTTATATTAGGTAAATTTCATAATTAGTGGTTTTTTATTGTATCGCCTTTACTGTTTGCAATGACTTTCATCTTGAGTACTTGCATTGTTTACTGTGCTCAGAGTATAATTAGTTACTATTAACTTTTAATGACATTAATTTTAATTTTACTGTTTACAATAAGAATGCACTTTTGTTTCTATATTTGATTTTCTTTTACCCCATCCAGACTCCACTCATGCTAAGATAGATTAAAATAATACTAAATAAAGTACATGTTCTTTCCTCACATAATTTGAATTTTTTCTAAAGAAATCTATAGAACGAGTGGAAGTAGGGATGTACAATCTTTTAAAGTTTCAGACTAAGTCCAGGACTTGCTAGCTTTCAGGTTATTTAATAATACAATAGCAGAGTTGGAAGGGACCTTTGAGGTCTTCTAGTCCAACCCCTGCCTAGGCAGGAACCTTATACTGTTTCAGACAAATGGCTATCTAATCTCTTCTTAAAAACTTCCAGTGTTGGGGCACTCACAACTTCTGGAGGCAAGCTGTTCCACTGATTAATTGTTCTAACTGTCAGGAACTTTCTCCTCAGTTCTAAGTTGCTTCTCTCCTTGATTAGTTTCCACCCATTGCTTCTTATTCTACCCTCAGGTGCCTTGGTGAATAGCTTGACTCCCTCTTCTTTGTGGCAACCCCTGAGATATTGGAACACTGCTTTAGAGATTGAATAATTGAAGTAGGAAAGTGTGCTTCCAAAATCTAGAAATTTAATCAATATACTTTTTTCCCCAAATGCTCTAAACACATGGATAATTCAGACATGGGTTACAAGCATTGCATGCGCCAAGTTCTAGGTTCAATTTCTTGCAGTTCTAGATGGGCTGGGAAGCGAACCCTTATCTGAATATTTGAAGATCAGCTAACATTCAGGGGGTTGGTTCTCACATTGTGCTAAGCTAGAGTTCCCTAAACCCATAATTCAGAGACTATATGCAAGCTTCCCGAGTCTTTTTGCCTCTTCTGTGCCTTCCCAAATTGTGCCACTAAAATTCAGCAGTCAGTGGGACAGGGATGGTTTCTTTGCTTTCCTCCAGAGTAGAACTAACATGGGCAATTGTCCAACAGATTAGCCTATCTGTTTTTAGTTTTCAAAAGCAATCCTTGAAAGAAGACCGAAAATCTCACTCCTCAATCCTGCCTCCTACAGCTTTGTCATCCCCTTTTTTCCGGTGGCCTCTGGTGCCACTCCAAAATTATAACCTTGCCTCCCCTGTGTTAAGTCTTGCTTAACAATGGTTCGTTGAATAAATCAAAACTGCTTAGGGTGCAATTTGGGATAAGCCACAACTCACATTTTATAAACTATATTAGCTGTGTTTACACAATCCACAAAGTCAGAAGCAAATCATCTTGTGTGGTAGTGTAGCATGGGAACCTGTTCCATATGTACAATACTGAGTTAGGTGGTTTAATAGACTGAATACTACATAGCTGCTATGTAGTTTCTTTCTTTTCCCTTTTGCTGAACCAACGTTTCAGATAAAACATTTTTCTTGTGAGGGGGCAGCATTAGTTCCACTTTGAAATGTATCCAGCTAGATGCTTGATCAACTCATTCTTGGCTTGAGGCTTTTTCCAGTACCACGATAAATCTGCCATGTAGTTGTTCTCCAAAGGTGGGGGCAGCATTGAGGACAAGTTCCTATAAGGATAATTAGCTCTAGTATGAAATGAGGAGCGCCACTAAGATTGAAAGCAGCTATAGGAATCGTAATGAAGCAAGTGCTGGGGAACAGATATGTGATAACACAGCTAAATCTTGGGTTGTACATATGGGTATTCTCTTGAGAAACTTTGATAATATTGGTAGAGAAGTAATTGTATTGAACTATTCTTCCTGGCAACCTTCCCTTTCCCGTGGCCCTAAGTATAATTTACTCTTTGCTATGATTGAAACAATAGTTAATCCTCGAAATGCCTTCTTTGGTCCTCCACATTTAACGCCAGCTTTTCAGGGTGTGTTCAGATTGGTGCACAAACAAATCCCAGTTGGACTTAAATGGCAGAGTACAGCTGATCTGCATATAAATGATGAATAGTCAGAGATGCTATGTGCATCATCTTTCCATGGGTGCTTGCCAAATGCTAACTTGTATTGAGAAGAAGCAGGCAAGACTCACATGTCCTCTGCTAATTTCTGGCATCAGTCTAACTGGGCATGTTCTTTTTCCATCTTGTTTTGTATTGTAGCTATAAAAGATTGCACTTAAGAGTCTCCCTTAAAACAATTCTATTCTATCTTAGAATCAAAGTACTTATGCTGACCTGCAATATATCTCTAAATCAACTATTTCTTATGCAACATGATGGCAAATCTGATGTTTTCCAGGGGATTTGGGTTGGGTTCCTTAATAACTAAGACTGATGAGAATTGAAGTTCAAAGTATCTGGAGAATAGCACCTTTAGGAAGTGTGATGTATTAACTGGCACCTCATGAATAAAGCTACATAATATCAAATTCTGCAATCTATGTGGCTTCAAAAAATACCTTCCAGACATAGATTGTGACTGTATACATGGTCCAGTTTACATTTCTTCAAGCGTACAATACACTTGCCAAGTGGAAATGTCCCCCTCCCCCCGCAAAAAAGCCCAGTCTAAACCTTAAAAGGGCTCAACCTGAAAGAAACATACTATAAAGGTCATCTGCTTCCTATTGGTGTGCCCAAATAGATGATCTCATGCTACCCAATAGGAGCATCTCTGCTAGGCTATAGATGATAAGCAGGGGATAGCAAGCACCCACAGAACAATATGTTTAATATAGACATCAATACATAGTTAAAATAGCCATCGGCTGAAATAAAGAATCTAATCCCCTATGAGAACAAATTGTTGTCAAAGGCTTTGCTACAAACAGAACAGGCCTTCCCAGTTTGACTTGGCAGTGTTGTTGAATCCACATACTCCTAGTTTAGTAACTATCATGATAGATTTAGTATGGCTGCTTTTTGTTGCTGCAGTTTTAGTATAAAGAAACTATGTTTATGCCACTTCCATTGGCGCTCAAACTGTCTTGTGTAATAATACAAAGATACCACTGTCCATATAGTGATCTGCATGCTCAAAGTACTTTTCAAAAAACCTGATCCCAGGGAAGCTTTTGTTGAGTTCAGAGCTGTGTATTTTTAGAACCAGTTAAGCTGGGAGTTGTCATGACTAGTATTGAAGCAAGGTGTTTCTTCCTAATGAGGTCATTTCCTACTTTGAAATTGATCTCCCAGCCTTGGCATAGATAGATTATTCTTCTTGTCAAATCTTGCTTAGAAATGTCAATGCCATGAAAAATAATTCTCTCTCAAAGATATGTGGGGATGTCAGGATACCTTAGTTGAAAGATGCAGTTGCCAGCATTTTTTCCCTTTCAATGGCAAATGAGGATGGGCACTTGCTCAAATCAGTTAGATCTCCTGGCGTTTCCAAAGTGTTTTGTTGCATCAGCATAAAGACAAATTCAAGGTGCAGAGTTGCATTGCATCCAGGGCACCCTGTGCAATGGTTATACTGTGTTTAATTGAATGTTCTTCTCCCACCATCTTATTTTCATTTTTTTTTAAAGTTTTAAACAGCTGTGACAATGTTTTAATTGTTGGTTGTATGCCACCCAGTCATTTTCTGTGAAATCGGCAGCCATGCGATTAAAAAAACAACAACAAATGTATGCACACATACCTACAGTGATCTCAGAAATCTGTGTACCTGATAACGTATTATTTATGAGTACTGGAATTCATGGGATTAACTTCTTTTCCTTTTCATTAAATTGGGGTTAGGCTTAATATTTCAATAGCATAAATTGTTCCAAGTGCGTTTATTCAATTCTTTGTTTTCCAGTATTGATCTTTTTGTCCAATACTTAGCTGTAGTCAAGCACGGTGTTGTTTTCTAGTAGTACTCAGGTTGTATTTTGTGTTTGGAAGCTGGGTTGGCATTACAAGGAAAAGATGTTTGAACTCCATGGTTCTACTGAAATTTCATTCCAGATTTGCTTCTGACTGTAGTGTCAAAAAGCGTACACTATCATATTCCAAATTCCCTTGTGCTCACAATTTTGTGTTCTTGGTTTCCCTTCTTGTTTACTTGGATAAAACTAACTTCAGGAATGAGAAGTCAAAAATCTTTCGTATCCTGGACAATTGCCAACCCAATTCTCATTAGTGGCCTTATTTTTTCCTCTACTTCCTTTCATATTGCTGTTGCAACTAGTTCTGTTTGCTGCTACTCAGCACTTTTTCTTTTCTTTTCTGGGTATTAACATGAAGAAACTTTGTCATTTATGAATTACCCATATGAACAATACATAATTATAGAAACTAAAATGTGCACTTCTGTAAGATTCAGTAACATTTTAAAGAAAATATGTATTATATGCTGTAACTCAGGACCTATAAGTAACACCTGGTTGTCTGTATGTGATAAATAAAGATAGGAATTAAAGCTATACATAATGTATCTAGTTTATGACACATGCATTGATTCTCTTCCATTGTTTTTAATCCAGTGGTACTTCATGCGCCGCCACCAGCTAAGATTAAGAGAGAACTGCACAGCCCATCTTCGGAGCTGTCCACCTGTAGCCATGAGCAGGTGCTCTGTGCTAACTATGGAGAAAAGTGCCTCTACAATTATTGGTATGTAGAATCAGTTTGCAAAAGCACTGTTTTAAATGATTGACAGTTCCTAGAAACTGAACCAGACCCATTTGAATAATCAAAGAATTTCCATCCATTGATTAAAAATATTAATTAGTTACATCAACAGTTTAATCAAGAATTGATTAAAAACACTTGAAAGAGAGTTGGAGTAGGAAAATAGGGAGAATAAAAAATGGTATTGGTACTGCTTTGGCAAGGCTGCATTTTTTTGTATGCTTGGCTAATGGAAAGATAATTATTATAGCTTTGTTTTAACATTTAGTTGGTTGATTTCTGGGGGGGAAATGTGCAAACAGTAGACTTAGACCTTTTTGTCTTACAAAATGAAACCACTACTTTGGCAAGCTATGCCAAGACAAGCCACCTCCCAGGAGAGCTGCTCCTGAAGCCTTATAAGCTTAATAATTTACCTGGAAGGCTATTTGCAACTTGACAGTAGCGCCTATGCTCAGATGCAAGGCACTGGACATAGATTTGGATTCCTGTGGCCTCTTCCAATGCAGTATAACTCAAATCAGATAGCTTGAGCAATGGGAAGCTGTTTTGATGGGGAAATAATTGTAACAACTCTATTCTGTATCCTGAATTGTTTACCTTGCTAACCCCATGCCTTTTTGGAACATCATCCATCCCCAAATCATTGTAAGTTCTAACATGCGCTTCTGATATTCTAAAATAGCTGCCTTCAACCTAGTGTTTTTCAAGTATGTTAGAGTGGCAGCTGCCAAAGTAGCATAAAACACTTCTAAAAGCCATTAAGCTAGGGAGAGCTGCTACAACCCAAGAAATAATTGCAATATTTACTGGATTAATACCTGTGTTTACCTAGCAGTCTTGTTCATAGAGATAGCAATGGCTCTGTACATTGCCAAAGGTTTAAAGTGTCTTTATTTAATTATTGCAAGTAATTGCAAGATTTTCACACAAGTGTATATGAATGCACGCTCACAGAGGTAGGGGGTAGGAATTGCACCAGGGCAACCTGCAGAATGGTTGGTATCAGTCCTATTTGGTCTCCTGATTGGAATTGGTTCTTAATTATTCGAGGTGGGGACAAAGGGGGGAGGGAAGGCACTTTGGGGGGGGGGGGTTGTTCCGTAGGAAAGAAGAGAATGCACACAATCGGAAGCTACAATTATGCCTGAGAAAATTGTGAGAAAAGTGTTTTAAAATGAGCCCTATGACTCAGCCTGTTTGTCGCTTGCTTGAAGTACAAAGATTCCCTTGGGCCTGTGATCGGCTTTAACTGTTACTTCCTGACAACCATGAAATGCAAACAAGCTCCAACTGTCAAGGACTTGACGCTGAAGCTGAATAAATGGATCCTGCCTATTTTAAATTGTGCTTCTTTTCTCTTTGCTCTCTGAACAGTGCCTATGATAGGAAGCCCCCCGCTGGGTTCAAGCCATTAACTCCGCCCACTACCCCAGCTTCACCTGCACTTCAGAGCGGCGCCCTTCCGCCTCCACCTCTGCCCGCCACACCTGTGCAGACTCCTGCACATGTCAGCCCAGCTGGCCCATTGCAGGGTGCCCCTCCTCCCACCCCTCACCCTCTTCAGGAACCAAGGCAGCAACCCTTTGCTATACCTCGACCACCTCATCAGCCTATCCAGATGCCAAAGATAATGCCTGAAAACCAGTATCCAACAGAACACAGGTAAAGAGGATGGGGGCTTTCCCCCACACTTGGAGGATGTTTTTTCTTGTCCAGAGGCCTTGTGATCTAACAGAGACATATTTTGTTTGCTAATTCTATATCCCATTTCGTGAGTTGAAAACGGTGTGCGTGTGTGAGAGAGAGGAGAAAGGAGAGAGAGAGAGAGAGAGAGAGAGAGAGAGAGAGAGAGAGATCAACTTCCTCACATTCTCTTGTCCAGTTTGTCCCACAATAATTCCATGAGGCAGGTTGGGCTGTGAGAGGGTAAACTGGTTGAAATTACAGGGGGGTGCTAAGGTTGAGTGTGAAAATGAAGCTGAACCCCCTCAGGTTCTGGTCTGTTGGTATTGCTGAAAGTGTATTATTCGTTTGATACATGTCTGCCCAAAAACCCAGATTATTGTCAGAAATCTTTTACTATAAGAATGCACACATCTTAATCTCTATATTCACAGGTCGTTCGAGAAATGTTCCCTATGATTCGTTTAAAATGGAATCAACAATTCAAATTTCAGATCAATAGTTCATATTTTCTTTTCCTTGTTCAGTAGTTAAGGAAGCCAGCTATTTCTTGGCAGTATATATAGACTGATGTTGTTAAAGAGTTAAGTGTCTGACATTCTGAATAGATCATTTTAATCAATGGCCCTTGGCCTTTTTCTTCACTATACACATTATATTACATGTAATTTATTGCATTTATTACTTGATTTTATTTAGAACCATCAGAGGAAAACATGATCTTGACCTTATAAAATATTTACTGGTCAATATTTGAATCTTCCTCTTTGAAATATGCAACATGTTTTTATAGCCTGCCCTTCTGTGAAAGTTTCAAGAGGCATCACCATTTCAGAATGTTAATCAAACAGATTGAAATAATTTCAAATGTTATGTCTTGTTTGTCAGAAGACATATTAATAGTAATGACCATAGTGACATTTACCATTGTTCGATTTTTCATGAAATTTACCCTATTTTTTTTCACTTGGGTCTGCTTAATAACTTCAATGTTTCAGATCTGGATATTCTTACCCAAATAGGAGGCTGTGTTTTCAAAATACTCTAGGCTAACACTTGATTGAAAGACAAGACACGTTTAAGCTTAACAAGATGGGATTGCTTCCAGAAAAAAATATTTTCATATTTATGACAAATCTCCATCCAACTTCCTTAAATAAATTTGGTTCCTCTTTATTGCCAGAACCTCAAGTTACTTTTAAGACTGCCAGCCATATTTCCCAGTCCCTAAGTTCCCAGTGACCTTAAAGCTATTCGGCTTGATTCCATCTGGAAGTTCCTCTTCCTGCAGAAAGCATACCAGTGCAGTTCTAGAGTTACATTTGAGAAGGTTAGAAGGACACAGATCGGAAGTAGCATAATCTGGTCTGTCAGCTGCAGTAGGTCATATTTCAAAGCTAAATCAAGGTCATGTGCCTCTGGAGGCTTGGGAAACAAATTGATTGATCACAATCACTTTTCAAGGTGCAAGGATGTGAACGGATGTGCCTAGTTTACTATTGTAGCCTCTGAGAGTTCAAAACCAAGAATATCAGGATGTTGGTTGTATATTTCTTTAGTCTCCACTAAGGTTCACCCAGATTCCTCAAAACCAAGATAGCAGTTGCGGCACTTAATTTTTGCAAAAACATAAGTTCTAACATTACTTTTTTTTAAAATGCCAGTGTTTTGCTTTGTGAAGCATCTGGTTATATTTGCAAACAATAAAAATAATTTTTGATACATGTGGATGTTCCCTCTGTATATTCCATACAATCTACAAGCATTTTGGATGATGCATATTTTTTTCAGCAAGTGATGTCTAAAACATTTAATCCTTAGTTGTTTTGATGCAGATTAGCAGCTATATATAATTTGGAATTATATAGATACATGCTTGCTTTGTTGAAATGGAATGCATATACTCAAACTTATCATTTCCTAATCCTTTGGCAAAAACAAATTGCTTGTTCCTTGTAGTGAAGACATGTTTGTCCAGATGAAGGTCATGTTTGCTACAGATAAGTTAGTTTATTTCTCTTGATTCTGCTCCTTTAGACTGTCTGAAAAATTAGTTCTCTCTCCTGGTACTACTACTTTGATCCAACTCAATTGCTTTTCAATAAACATCCAGATTTTGTTTTGAAACAAGTTAGGAGGCAAATAAAGTAAAGAAATAAGTATTAAATATTGAAAATCTAACAATATTCTGTATCACATTATATAGTTTAACTCTGAGATAAGAGGGTGTTTTCTTGGCAAGTCTTATCCATCTTTGCCCTAATTACTGAAAAATATAGTTCTTGTCCCTATTGGGGCCTTTTCCTTTCATATAGGGTCTCTTACAACAGGCTTTTTCTGTACTAGTGTACAGCTTTCATTGTAAATGAAATATTGTATTGTGTTAAAAGCAATAGCACTTAGACTTATGTACCACTTCAAAGTGCTTTGTAGCCCAGTCTAAGCAGAGTACAAAGTCAGCATATTGCCCCCAACAATTGAGCCCTCATTTTACCCACCATGGAAGGCTGAGTCAACTTTGAGCCTGGTAAGATTCAAACTGCCAAATTGCAGGTAGCCAACAGGCAGCCGAAGTAGCCTGCAGTACTGCATTCTAACCATTGCACCATCACTGCTCTTTATGCTTTAAAAGTATATATAGCTTTTTATAGATTGTTTTTGTTTTTAAAACAGACAAATGTTAGGTCAAATTTACAGCTGAGAAAGACAGCATTAAAATATAGGGTTGTCTGCAAAATGATTCATTTAGCAGCTTTGATGAAGGCAAAGTTATACGTCCTCCATTTGATCATGTTACCACATTATATCTAACACTTTTTCTTTAAATGACCTCAAGCTGCTGTTGCTACATTGCACCCGGCTCTTATTATTAAAAGTGGGCTATGAAGGGTCTCTGCTGAAATTGCATTATGCACCCATGTTTACCAGGATTTTATTTATTTGGATGCTGCCCATCTCACTATCAAACTCCTCTTTAGGTAATTTAAATCAGAAGCAAAACTCTAGCAGGTCTAGATTCTGATAAGAGTAAATGACAATTCTCTCTCTCTTTCTCTTGTTCATTCTCATCAAGGTTTCAAAGACAGATGTCTGAACCTTGCCACCCATATCCTCAACCAGGGCTTTCTGGAGACAACCGCCCTGTCTACCACCGGCAGATGTCAGAGCCTCTTGTCCCTCCTACTGCCCATCCTCCTCAGGGATTCAAGCAAGAATATCATGACCCACTCTATGATCATGGGGTACCAGGTATTCCAGGACCCCCAGCTCATGGATTCCAGTCTCCAATGGGAATCAAGCAAGAGCCCAGAGACTACTGCATTGATTCAGGTGAGGATTAAAATTGAATTCCTCCAAACTGCATGAAGATTGAGATTTGTTCTTTGTCCTTAGTCTGTAGCACACAAAGCAGTCTTTGTACCACAAGTGTTCAACAGCTGGCTAATGGAGTATGAAATAAACCATGTTGCACCATTACCGTAAAAATTGACAACTTTTCTTCCTCTGGGGCATCCACCACCATTTTCTACCAGCATTTGCATATCTTAAAACTATTGCCATCATCCACCCACTCCTAATCATTAGTAAACATTCTACCAAGATACACATATTTATATAGTTTACAGGCATGTCAAATGTTTTTTCCTGTATACTAACATAGCGTAACATTTATTTTACTTTTCAAGGTGTTGCTATCTTGACAATCAAAACAAATCTTCAAAATGCTCCTTTCAGCATTCCCCCATTTTAGATTCATCCCAAATCATTTCGTCACTTTTATTCTCAGTTACGTTCACTCTGCTGAGGGTTCATTGTTTAGCCCTTTTCAATCACCTACATAATTTTTTTTTAATTTAATCAAAGTCATTTTGTTGTGTTTTGTGCTCTTTTCATCTTAATCATTCCATGGTTTCTCTGATGACATCTTACATATTTCTCTACGTACACATTCTACGTTATCTTTCATTTTATATTTCACTAAATAATAATTTTCATACTTCCCATAACCATAGCTCTATACATTTCTGTGGCACTTTGTAAACTTCCCTAATTTTGTTCAAAATAACTTCTACATGCTTTTGCCTTACATCCACCTTGCATTTATTTGGTTAAATTACTCTATCTTTGAATACATTTCATTCAGCATTACCTTTTTCTGCAGTTCTTGGTTTTATTCTTTTGTCTTTCACTTTCTTTTCATTTTCTTCAAAGTTCATCTTTGACACTACAAAAAAATAACTGTCCATCTTGTATTCATCACCTTGATATCTTTTACTAATTATTTCCAGCTTTCACCATATTCATTTCCTTTATATACACCAGTGGTGGCTTGCAGGCGGTATGTCCCAGTACGGGCGTACTGGAGCACCGGATACTGTTCCGCTTTGGTGCTCCGGAGGGCCCGCCCGCCTGAGCTTCTTACCGTTCTTTTAAGTCTTCAGCGCTTATGTGCACAGCACATACAGTGCCTGCGCAACGCTCCGCTGAGCAGCTGGAGCATCGCGGAGGCTCACAGAAGCGCCAAGACGTGTGTACACGTGCTGTGCATGTCCACATGGATGACGACGGGCCCATTCCAACCATACCGGTTGGAATGGAATCCGGAACCCACCACTGATATACACTCTTTTGCAGCCAAACCTCAGTGTTATCCCAATAATACATATAAGGAATTCTAATATAGAGATTATATTGCAAGGCAATTTTGTTGCCTGCATTCCACAAAATGGAAGGTACATGCCAGAACTCCTCAACGTCAGTATAGTGGCTGCTGCTTCTCTCATTCTTGAAAAACAGGGATATCGATAGTTCTCCTTTAATGACTGACTCACTGAGCAACCATTCAGTTACAATAGTAACGAAGAAGTATCTTTGCAACTAATTCTTGCATTTATAACCTTTCCACATCTGGAAAGAAAAGGAAAGTTGAAGTAAGATTATAAGCATAGTCTTGGTTTCACTTAGTAACCACTTTGTTTAACAACTGAATTGACAGTTCCAATGACTATAGATTCATATTTATAAATAATAGAGAACTATTCAAAAAACCATTGTTATCCTGATATACTTGTTTTAGCCAGTTTACCTACTTCTCCTCCAACTGCTAAATTGGATTTTGCCCCCCTTCCCTACGGTTTCTGTCCATTCCTCTGGTGAAGAGGAAAAAATAAAAGCTGGTTTTTGTAGCAGCATTTAACCTAGTTAGAAGATAAGACTATATTTTTCTATCTTGTGAAAAGAGGCATTCAACAGATGTGTGAGGATTTAAACTTACGCTGAAAAGCCATTCCCGAGAGGGAAAAGCAGGCAATTCTGCACATTTGTGTGCAAAAGCTCTTCCATTTTCTTTTTGCCATAAAGTATCTCGGAACTTGTAACTGATGTTGGGTTGCTCCTAAACACTCACCTTGGATCAAGGGGATGGGAAGGAATTCTGGTTAGGTGTTAGTTGCAGCTGTTCCTGATGCAAAGCTGACTACATTGCTACAAATCTCCTTAGGTCTAAAAATACCGGGACCTCTTAGAAGCTAAGTGGAACAGATGGCAGAAGATCTAAAGTTAAAGGATTTTTTTCTCTTCTTTCCCTGCTTCTCATGTGTTGTCAGGTGGAATGCAAAACACGAAGCCTATCTTTTAAATGTGCATTTTGAATACCATTTGCCAATCTATTCTTCAGGTTCATAAATACTTCTTCCAGGGGCTGTTGAAAAGAGATGCAGGAGGCATTGCCCTTTGGGGAAAGACAGCTGCAGTAGGGAGGCAGATTGTATTACCACTTCCAGGAATAATATGACACACCTGATTTTCAAGGGATTGTATTATTTATTGTTCACAGATCCAAGGTATTCCCTGTTTAGATTTTGATTCATCATGATTCACTGCAATGTCCCAGTAGGTAACTAAACGAAGCACCAAGGGAGGAAGGTCAAATACTTCTCATCAGAGGCCTAAACTTTTGTGCTCAGAGAACGTGGGCATATTATGGGAAAGAACGAAGCCCATTTTTAATGCATGCCTCAGATGCATAAAATGAACCTTTAATTAAAAGGATCAGATAGAAGGCAATGGGAAAGATCTCAACTTGACAAACCAATGCTGATTAAAATAGTATTACAATAGATAAAATCAATGGTTGGATTCTGCGTAAAAACAGCTTCACGTGTTTAAACTGTCATTTGTTTTTCTTGCGCATGCATGGAAAGTTGAAAACTCTGCTTGAAACATGATTTCACTATTATTTTCATCTCTGGCTTGAATATTTTTTACAATTTTGCTTATCTGAAGAGTTTGCAGGTATCCTGGGAATGTTAATAAGTAAAAGTTGAGATTATGGGAATTTTAGTAGCATTTCTTTTGAGAAAATATGAGTTATTAATTGCTTCCAAACATGTATTTGTGCCATAGTATTCTGTGTGTCAGCCAAGTGATATAATAAACCAATTAGCCTGGTTAGATTCTCAATAATTTGAATCTTAGTGTATTTCTACAGCTGATTGGCAATATTGGGGGGGGGGGGTACTATGGTCAGAGAAAGTACTGGAGGTACTATGATAAGAGAAAGATATTTGCAGAATATGCTTAAATTCAACACATATCTAATGCCGTAAAGGTTTTTAAAGTATTCATCTGCATGATGTCTGAGAGAAGGTTCACCAGAATCTAACATGTACTCATTTGAGCACACAGGTTGCCTGATGTAACTTTTAAAGCCAGGCTATCCTGTTGTCTCGTTCCATTTCCTTTGTTTGGGGGGTGGTTGACTCTTGTATCTTTCAGAAGTGCTGCTGTGCAGTTCTATTCATTTTTATTTGAAATGCACCATATAACTTTCTACTGGCCTTTCCTTCATGTAAATATGCACATGAGCATTTTCACGGGAACTGGATATCTTTTTCTTGGTTGAAGGCTATATTCAGAAAAATGCTTAGGAATCAGGCAATGGAGTTTAATATTATTTCTCTAACTAGAGTAGAAATGCTTAGATTTACCATTTCAATATATGCAGGCTTTTCTGCCCACTACTTCACTTGAACAAGAATTAAAGTGTGTATAGTTTAGTCTGGAATTCACTCAGGCTTCCCTTTTTTTCTTTTAGAAGTGCCTAACTGCCAATCGGCTTATGCTACAGGAGGGGGATACTTTCCCAACAACCATGATGGTAAGCAGTCACATTAATACACTCATAAAGCACAATTCAGAGTAATATAGGATAAGGAATGCGACGTAATTATATACCGTATATTTCAGAGTATGACGCACCTTTTTTCCTCTAAAAAGAGACTGAAAATCTGGGCGCGTCTTATACATCAATCAATTCAGCATTTTTTGCCTCCTAAAGCCCCGTCCACTTCACCAAAATGGCCATGCAGAGCCTTATGGAGGCTTTCAGACAATTCCTGGAGGCTGGGGAGGGCAGAAATGAGCAAAAAACAGCCCATTTTTTGCCCCCAGCCCCCAGAAGCACTCTATAAGCCTCCATAAGGCTATGCATGCTATTTTTATGCCAAAAACCCAGCCCATTTTCGCAAACAACGGCCCGTTTTTTGCTAGTTTTGGGGGGGCACCCCCCAGGAGCACTCTGCAAGCCCCCCAAGGCTATTTATGCTTTTTATTTGAAAAAGTGGGGCCGTTTTTGCCAAAAACGGGCCGTTTGGGGGAGGTTTGCAGAGTGCAAAAACTTTTTTTTCCCTTTCAGAAGGCCATTTAGTTAGAGGGATTGATGAGAATTACATTGGTCAAGTGCTGTGCTAGCAGAAACAAAGTTTTAGGTGCTACAGGTTATCAGTGATTTCCTTCTCCAGCACATGGATAAATACACCTGGAAACATCTACCTACCTACCTATCTACTTCTCTCTCTCCCTTCCTCCCTACTGTATTTCTCTCTCTCTCTCTCCCTCCCTCTACCTATCTACTGTATTTCTCTCTCTATCCTTCTGCCTACCAACCTACTTATCTATTCTCTCTCTCCCTATCTACTGTATTTCTCTCTCTCTCTCTATCCCTCTACCTACCTACCTATCTACACTCTTTCTCTCACTCCCTACCTATCTACTGTATTTCTTTCTCTTTCTCCCCTCTATCTACTGTATTTCTCTCTCTATTTCTCTCTCTATCCCTCTACCTACTGTATTTCTCTCTCTCTCTTTCTCTCTCTTTATTTACCTACCTACCTAACTATTCTCTCTCTCCCTCCCTCCGTACTGTATTTCTCTCTCCTTCTCTATCCCTCTATCTACCTACCCACTTTTTAAAAAAAATTTACCTCTTCAAAACTTCTTTTAAGGCTTACTCTGAGTAGAGATATTACATGATTTGCTTTCAGTGAAAAAAAATGTCCCTAGTCTTAGGGAGATAGAAGCATTGTTCAAATTAATAAATAAACTATATTTATGTGTCATTGCCATTGGAATTCATTTCTGGTGATTTTTACATTATTAAAAACAGCACACAACAATTAATTGAAGGCATAAAATTCCAGTTTAGGTGGGGGAGGGAGAGATGCCATGTAAAAGAAAATTAAGAAACACATTTTCTTGCTGCAGGAGACCACATAATAGGGTCTCTTATGTTGACTTCATTTTTAAAAAATGAAGAAAAGGTGGGGTGGAAAATTTAGAAATAAAGAGAGAAAGAGAAGTGATGGGTGTGGGGAGAAAAAGAGTGTTGTCTAACTACTCATAATTGGGCCAGCAACACAGGAAATATGTAGGAGAGGTTATTCCACAGAAATCTGCACATAGCTCTGGAATGATTCAGTTTTAGCAATTTAGATATTTGGCAAGTTTAGTGCAATCTGAGCACTTCAAAGGTTACTTCTTTTTAGAACAGCTTAATTGAAATCACAGATTTGGGTCAGGTTCATTCAATTAGTAGGAACAGATTTGGGAGAATGTTAAGCCATAAATGTTTTATAACTCTAGTAGGCTCTGCCGAATTGGTTTGTACTGTTTGTTCCTCCCAGTCTAAATAGCACACTGGGGACTGGCAGAGTCTATGTAGGTGATGCACTCTATTTGAAGTACTTGACTCTCAAGGTTCCTGTAAGCTTACTTGATTTGGAAGTATTTTGGCTTTTCTACACTTCAATTTTGTCACCAACATGCGAATCCAGCCATGTACAAGCCAACTCTCTGGACAGACTTTTAGAGATGCAAAAATAGCAGCTGGCATATTTGCAAATAAATTCAATGCATTACCTTTTTAGTTTTCGTGAACAGCTGAATATTATTGCTGCCAACAAGCAAAGTATCTTTAATGGAAGAAGTGTTTAGTGTTTGTGAGGGGGGGGGGGAGGGGGAGAGAGAGAGAGATTGCAGAGCAGCACCTGTTGAATATGTCTTCTCTTTTCCCAGGGTTCTCCTATGAGAAAGATGCCCAATTGTACTTTGATGACACTTGTGTTGTACCAGAAAGAATGGAAGGTAAAGGCACTCTGTGTGGTGGAGATCAATAGCTGCAGTTGAAAAACAGAATTGATATTATTAATTCAAATTTGTTATAACTGCCCAAATCCAATGAATTCTATTAGCTAGAACGCATCTCATTTGTTTTAAAGAAGCGCTTAGAATGTCAAATCTACAGATCATGGGTACATTTGCTGAAAGGCAGCTTTCCCCATTATTTTGCTTTCTCTGTTATTTTGATGATGCACGACACAGAAAAAGTGCTGCTAAATTTCCATCTTCAGCTACTAACAGATATCTCCTCAACATAGTATATGCAAAAAAAAAAAGGAATTGCCAGTCAGCTTTGCAGCCATACATTTCGCTTTCTGTAGAAACATTGAAATTGTTTTAGCTACCTGAATCTTTAGGAGCCAATGGTGGAGATGTTAGAATGTTAATTCTAATTGATGTGTGTTGTTGCAAACAGGAAAAGTGAAACAAGAACCCACTGTATATCGGGAAGGGCCTCCTTATCAGAGAAGAGGGTCTCTCCAATTGTGGCAGTTTCTCGTCACACTCCTGGACGACCCAGCCAATGCGCATTTCATTGCTTGGACAGGAAGGGGCATGGAATTCAAGCTGATTGAGCCAGAAGAGGTAAAAACAAACAAACAAAAATCTCTACATCACCATTTTGGTTGCATCCATCATAAGTCAAATATCAGAGGTTGGCCAAGTTGAATCTCTGCCAAGGACCTTGCAAGGCCTTTGCCAATTCTGTTGTATTCCAAACATTTCAGGGGAAACCTGCTATATTTGATTGAAGCATAAAAAGTATGTTTTATCCTTTGCAGAATTTATTATTTCTTTTGCACACTGTTTCCATTGACAATAATAGAAATACTGTAGAAGAAACAGTGGCAGGTAGCATAGTGTTAAGTTATCCCACAGTGAGATAGTCACACCAGGATGGCCATGGTGAAATGGCTCTGGCGAGTTTGCCATGATAAATTGTCCTAGACCCTCTTGCTCAAATGGTAGTCAGCGCTTTTGAAAGGGCAGTAAGTTTGCATAGTTCCTTTTCTAGTCACTTTTGGGAATTATTTGTTAACTGCCTTTCAGAGATTAGGAGCCTTTGAATTGACAAATTTTACACCACTGGATGAGTTTCCTTCAATCCTTCCTGATGGAGGTTTTAATTACAGGTTTAAAGACAATTTAAAAAAAACAATAAATAGCAAAATTTGGTTAAAAGTTGGATTTTAGAAAGTTGAAAATATGGGACTGTCCAGATAAATTTGAATTAAGATTTTAGAATTAATTATAATTAATTAATGCCATGGGAAAATGCTTTTGATTTGAACTCTTTTTAAAAAAACATGCTAGGTTGGGATTTTGAAGGTTGGACACTAGAGGAAGGAACTAAAGTTTACAATTAAAAAAGAAGAACACTTAAATTTGACTTTCACAGAATGGAATAACATATTTTAACACTGGACAGATTGGAAGTTATTTTTTGAACAATGAACCCAGAAGTTAATTTTAACAATGTCTGCCTCTATAGCTATAAAGTTGGTTTATTTGATCAAGATTAAAGATTAATACAATCTGATCTCTGGTAGCCCTTCATGGACATTTCCTGATATCAGGACTGAAATGATGAGACTTTAAGGATTTATTTATAGATGAGAGATAGGATATGGGAAGAGATCCTTTGTTGTATTATAGATGAAGGTGAGAAGTTATTAAAATTGTTTATATTGGTTGTGATGAGGGAAAAATTATATTCTTTAGTATTTTCTATTTTTTCTGTTCTGCGCCTTCTATTTTTATTTTTTTGTTTGTATTTTTATTGTTGTAATTATAATTTTTAGTAAAATTACTGTTAAAATGGATAGTATCGAAATTGTCAGAGTCTGTTGCTGGAACATGATCATGTCAGGATTGCTACTGGGGTGCTTGGATGTGTGTGGCATTTGCAATGCAAAAAGCTTTTAACTAAACATGCAAAATTTAGCAAGCATAATTCAAACCTGGAAACTTTAGAGTTTAACTTAAACCTCTAAGCTTAAAAAAGCTGATGTATGCCACAATGTTTCTACCTTTCCTTTGATACTGCATTTATTGACTATAGTTGCCCCTTCTGGATATGAATAGCAAAGTTTGGGATAGGGGCGGAGAAAGATACGTGAAATACAAACCAGCTCTCATTTCTAATGTCTCTTTTCCCGTGGCTTTAACTGAAATGTTTTAATAGCTAAGGAAGCGTATTGTGGAAGATACATGAATTGCTATCTACAGTAACTGCAATAATACAGGGCATTTAATGAATAAATCCTGCTTTCTCTGACAATATGTATTTAATTCACTCTCAAATTTTCTTTCATCATTTTATCTTTACTCTGATGGAGAAAGATAATCTGACCAGTACATCACATGAACATAATTATCTGTAGAACTGTTAAGGTCATTGGAAACACTCTATTTATTTGGTTGAGATTGCTGTTCTAGGCTTTTGCAATGCCTCAGGTGAACGTAGGCTGCCTTAGTGCACTTAGTGCTTGGAAATCCTATTAATCTTTTCTGAGTGCTGGCTGATTGTCCGTTCCATAAATCCCCTGGGAAACAGCAGGTTGGTTGGCAACCAGATTATGTCATCATATCCCGCTCCCAAAGAGCTGAAATGAGTAATCCCCTTTATATTACTGCTACACAGTTGTGTTAGAATTTAATCAGTGTTGCAACCCATTAGGTTCTATGTTCTTCTGTTATGTTTCCTGATCATGTCTGACTAACTGGTTTCAGATGCAGTCAATAAAGAAGCCATGCTAATGGCTTTTTTGGTCAATACTCTATAACTTGGCCAAAGATATTGGGATAGTTCTCAGTGACTTTTCAGACGCCACAAGCAAGTTTCAAAGGAGCAGATGTAGTACTTTACATCTCTGAAATAAGCTGAGTTTACTTTAACAATAAATACAGGGCTTTTACCACTTTGTGCTTAGTTATAAAGTGCACCATTTAGCAATACTATTCTTGTACGAAAAAATAGTTGGTAAAAGGAAAATATATAAAGGTAGAGGAGGGTTGATATCTCTAAAAATGAATCAATATTGAATGATATGAAAGCCAAACCTTCTTTCTCCCCACAGTCATGTTGGGAAACATATGTTTAGAGTCGGGTGGGAAAATTAAGGGTATAACATGGAGGTGACTTGAAAATTATATATGGGCAACTATGGCAGGTTGGATGTAGCCCCCTGATTCAGTACTGTGAGAAATGTATATTACTGGTTTGAGTGAAGTGCCTATAAAACCCAAATCCTGTATGACTCTGTCAGTCCATGACAGAGATTGGAAGCTAGGGTCATCAGTCTTATGTCAGATATTTTCTAAGAACTGGTGTCTTCTCTCAAAGCAATTTGGAATATGTTAGTATTATTGGCAGTCCTGTTTTTTTCTATTTAAAAACTTAATAATAATAATAATAATAATAATAATTTATTATTTCTAGACCGCCCCCTCTCCCCATGGGGACTCGGGGCGGTGCACAGGTAGCATAAAAGCAATATATAAACAACAACAATAAATATAACAACAAAATTTAAAAACCAATTAAGTAAACCCTGTGCTAAAATCCCAATTAAACTAAAACCTATTCTATAAAATCCCAAGGCAAGGAGGCTATCCCAGGCCGGCCAGACGGAAAAAGTAAGTTTTTAATTTAAGACGGAAGGAGCGGAGGTCCGTAGTTGTCCTAATGTCGGGGGGAAGGTCGTTCCAGAGGGCCGGGCCCGCCACAGAGAGCGCCCTTCCCCTGGGTGTCGCCCGCTGACACAGTCTAGTGGACGGCACCCGGAGAAGCCCCTCTCTGTGGGAGCGAATCGGCCGTGAGGACGTATGAGGCAGGATCCGATCCTGCAGATAGCTAGGTCCCGAGCCATGGAGCGCTTTAAAGATGATGATTAGCACCTTGAAGCGCACCCGGAAGACGACAGGCAGCCAGTGCAGCTCGCGCAAGAGCGGTGTTACATGGGTAGACCTTGCGGTCCCCATAATTGCTCGCGCGGCTGCATTCTGGACTAGCTGAAGCCTCCGGGTGCACCTCAAGGGAAGCCCCATATAGAGAGAGTTACAATAGTCCAGTCGGGATGTCATGAGAGCATGAGTGACTGTGCGAAGGGCGTCCCGATCCAATAGGGGGCGCAATTGGCGAACCAGGCGAACCTGGTAAAACGCCCTCCTGGCCACGGCTGTCACCTGATCTTCCATGGACAGCCGGGCATCCAGGAGGACACCCAAATTGCGCACCCCATCCACAGGGGCAAGATGTTCGCCCCCTATGGCCAGCGATGGAGTAAGCTGGTTGAATCGGGCAGCCGGAAACCACAGCCACTCGGTCTTGGTCGGGTTGAGCCTGAGTCCGTTACTTCCCATCCAGATCCGTACAGCTTCCAGGCACTGGCACATCACCGCTACGGCATCGTTGGGGTGGTTTGGGGTAGAAATGTACAGCTGGGTGTCATCAGCGTACAGATGGTATTCTACCCCAAAACCACGGATGATCTCACCCAGCGGCTTCATGTATGTGTTGAACAGGAGGGGCGAGAGGACCGACCCCTGAGGCACCCCACATGTGAGGGGTCTCGCGGTCGACCTCTGCCCCCCTGTCAACACAAATTGCGATCGGCCAGAGAGATAGGAGGAGAACCACCGTAAAACGGTGCCTCCCACCCCCAACCCCCCCAGCCGATGCAATAGGATACCATGGTCGATGGTATCGAAAGCCGCCGAGAGGTCTAATAGGACCAGGATGGAGGAACAACCCCCATCTCTGGCCCTCCAGAGATCATCAACCAACGCGACCAATGCCGTCTCGGTGCTATGCCCGGGCCGGAAGCCGGACTGGCGCGGATCTAGATAGTCTACTTCCTCCAGGTGACGGGGAAACTGTTGTGCCACCACACTCTCGACAACCTTCGCCAAAAAGGGAAGGTTGGAGACGGGACGATAGTTGTTCAAAGAAGCTGGATCCAAGGAGGGCTTCTTAAGGAGGGGCCTCACCATCGCTTCTTTTAGGGAAGCAGGCAAGGCACCCTCACTCAAGGAAGCGTTGACCACCTCCTGGAGCCAGCCTCGTGTCACCTCCCAGGATGCCAGTACAAGCCAGGAGGGACACGGGTCCAATAAACATGTGGTGGCTCGCAGTCGCCCACGTAACCTGTCCATATCCTCGGAAGTAACGGAGTCAAATTCCTCTTGGTACCAACTTGGTACCAAAGATCCAATTAGGAATATGTATTGAGAATATCAGAAGGCAGACTAGTCAAAAAAATCAGACAGAGGTGGAGGCAAGAGGAGGGCAAGACAATTTTTCACATTATCCCACAAAATCTTCTCGTTTTTGTATTGGCTGAAAACAAGAACAACCAAAATATTTTGGGTGAGGTCTGCTGAACCACAGACTACAAGTCTTAGCTCAGCGGAATTTTCAAGATACAATCTATTTATTTCAGATTCTTAAAAAAATATATTTTTCAATTGACACCCATCACTATGATTAACTCTTTTCAGTGATATTCCTGGAACTGGCAAACTCTGAACAGCTTCCATAATTGCATTTTTAAAATCTTTTTAGGTAGCTCGTCGGTGGGGAATACAGAAAAATCGACCAGCTATGAACTATGACAAGCTCAGTCGTTCTCTTCGTTACTACTATGAAAAAGGCATCATGCAAAAGGTAAGGAAGTCTTTTATCCACACTGTTCTGACAGTGTGGTTAAAATAGCTTTTGACACCCAGATCGATCACATCTTCTTTCCATCTTTTTGCTCTTCTGGTGGCTGCCCCAGCTTCGTAGTGGCTCACAAGGGCCGCTTTCCCAGCTATTGGTTTAGGGAGCTTTCTCCAGATCCATCAGGAAATTTGTGGGCTCCCTGAGATCAGCAGAGTGTTCCCTTGTTTATCACCTCTACGGGGCGATTTAGGGCCAATTAGAACCACCCGACAGCTGAGATATCGATCCCACGGAGCTTCCCATGGGATGCGTCATCTCGCCACAACGTCATCCACACCCTCCCCTAGCATTCTTCAACTGTATTCTAACAGGATCTTCTCTTTCTTTCCAGGTGGCTGGAGAGCGGTATGTTTATAAGTTTGTTTGTGATCCTGATGCTCTTTTTTCCATGGCCTTCCCTGACAATCAACGCCCATTTTTAAAAGCTGAACCAGACTGCCATGTGAATGAAGATGACACCTTACCTCTGACACATTTTGAAGATAATTCTGCATACCTCCTTGACCTGGACCGATGCAGCAGCCTCCCATATGCCGAGGCCTTTGCTTACTGACTTGCTCAGCAACTGACATTGGAGGCTCCAGCTCCAACAAACAAGGGCAAATTACTTTTATAAAGAATTTCTGTTCATAAAACTGCTCCTTGCAGATACTATCAGAAGAAGATAAATTACTTTTGAGGCCCTCTATCCTTCAACGTGGCTAGTGAATAGGATATCCACTTCTTGATTCCTTGGCTGCAGTCATGAAAAGCATTAGGCAGGTGGCACTGGGGGAGCAAGGGAAAGGTCATGACTTCTGGATCTTCTTGCTAGGAGCATGTATGATGTACATGTTTGCAGGACTCCAGGTGACTATGTGTGATTAGCAAATTGTCAAGAAAAAATGCTATGTAACAATCATTTTTTTTTTTTGGTACTCCTCCTTGTATAAGGGAAAGGGCTCTAATTTGCAGAGAAAATGAGCCAATGCTGCAAAAGCCTTTTTGGAAGAGGTGGTGGCTTAGCGTGGAATGGCTGACTTGTCCGAGCTAACTCGGCCACTTCCCCCTAGATTCTCAGTGCAAAAGTCTTCAGTCTGAGAAAGCCTTTTCTTCTGGTTGTCTTTCTCCTTACTTTTTGTGGTGGTTACTGATCTCAGAAAGGCAGTCCAAAGGACAGCACTTAAAATATGCAGACCTTTTGAATCTAGCAGGCCACCTTCTCTGTTGAAAGGCTGCATGTGAATGGCTTGCTTTAAAAAAGGGGTGGGGTGGGGGCACTTGGCTACAAACCTGCCAAGTTTAAGGGGCAACTTTCAAATCCAAATGTTTGATGTTGGGCTTTTTTTGCCTCCCTAATCGAAGGCAGTTTCTTGCTTCTGGCAGCATTTATACTAAAGGTGCTGCAGCTTGGGAGGAAGTAGTTGAAATGCATGCCCTACCCTATGCAGCTTTGTTGTCTCCCTCTGCACTAGATGCTGCCCCAAACCGTTTACACGGCTTGCTCTGCGTTCGAAATGTGTTCCTTCCAAACAGCAAATGAGAGTTGCTTGGCTTTTTATCTGTTAGAGAACAGCATGTCTGCCGTACAAGGCAACTCTAGTCACTGAACTTTCCCAAAATAGCAATTTTGATCCTTGGTAGCATTCACCTTGCTACTGCTGGCTGGCTACTGCTGAACTATATTTTTTCCCCAATTGTTGCTGAACTTGCAAGTAAGAGAGATGAAGCATGTGTACACAGATGTATTTTTCACTTAAGTTGTGTTACGCTTTCAGATATTTGTTGCCTCATGGCAATTTTAAGAAATAAAACTTTTTTTGTAAAAATTTAGAGAATGGGGAGAAAGTCAAGTTACTCAGTGTATGTGTGTACAGTATACATACATACATGTATGTATATATTTATAAAACTTCTCTGGATCCTTCAGAAATTCCCCCCTCTGCTCTTTCCTGTGAGCCTTGCTGGCATGTACCAGTAATGTGCTTGGCCTAATATGCATCTCAGCTCCATGTTTCATTGTAAATGCTGTATAGGATTCCTTTTTCTGCTTTGATAACTTGGGGGATTTTTTGATTAACTTCCTTTTTTTTAAAAAAAAAACCTCTTTATAAACGACTCAGCAACTCTCCCCAGAATGTATCAGGTGGCCTGTCACAAAGCACAGGGTGGCAGCAGTTTGCTGCTGCCATCCCCATTCGGCCCCAGGGCTGAACCAAACCAGTGGGATTAACTGTGTTATTTTTGTTTGTCAATTTCTTTAATTTGGTTTGGGAGTACATAGTACAAAAAGAGTTAATCTGAGGATTGATGTGAAATGTTTATTGCCTGAGCAGGGCTTATATATCTCCTGCAAAGCTGCATTATGTTCTGTACTGTGTACAATAAAGGACTTTTCCTTTCTGTTCAGGCATTGCTAGCATTGTTTCTTGATTTTTTTTTGTTTCAAGCATTGTTGTGTAAAGATGGGCTGATTATCTCCTTCAGCCACTCCCTCCCCCCCCCCCCCCCAAGTCTTGCTGTCTTTGTGATTGGGCTTCTTGACCACTTTGATTTGCCCTGCTGTCTGTCAAGCCGGCAAGTCATTTTTCTTCATCATTGTGCGACTTTGCTGATTTAAATGACTCCCAAGGACAGTCAATATCACAGTCACAGAACTTTGCAATTCTCCCAGAACACTTATCACACGGCATCTCATTCATCACTAACCCTTAGCATCTCTTATCTTATTTTACAGATTCTTTTTCATGCATTCCAAAATATGTTATGATTGGAATATATTTTTAAAATGGTAATTGTTTTATTCTTCCTCCAAACTATGAGAACATAATGGTACTGTCCCCAGATATTTATCTTCTTGACAATTCAAAGATAAAATATCTCTGAACAATCACATCCAGCCCAGGGTCACCCACTATGATTTGTGTAAAATTAGACTACTATGCAGACTGATGGCTGAAAATGCAGCTAAGCAAAATTATGTATTCTGCCATTGGGTAGCAACAGTTAAATACATTACCTGCCAAGTCATCAAAAATCATTGCTATTCCTTTTGCACTGTTAACATTCTGTTAACATCCTGTTAACATCCTCTCCATTTCTTAGTAGCTAATGAAGAAGCAATGTGACCACTCCTTGTTTTGTTCAAGAATAAATATTTAACAGATGTTGCTATGTCAGTAGGTGCAGATGCCAGTATCTGACTAGTTTTCATTACTTTGAAATAAGAATGGTAACCATTTTTAAAACTCAGCTATAAAACTATTGGGCTGACAAGTATTTATTGGTGTCCTGGCTTCAGTAGTAAGTCACTTCTACTTTAAATATGCTTATACCTTCACAAATCTGCTGATGGTTGCCTTTGGTCTCTAGGGAAGGATCTTACTAATGACTCTACATAATAGCCATAAATGAGGTTCCAAAAGCAGGTCAAGGCTAGCTGTGTCCTGAATCAGGAAGTCAAAGCCAATCTGTTTAGCAAATTCCAAAAAGAGAAGGTGATGTGTTGGGTTTTTTAAAGGCTCAGACTGAAACGGAGATCTCATTGCTAATTCATGGAACCTCCTGGCTCCATTTCTTTCTCCCTTCATAGATACTAGCTTTTCATTTGCCCTTTTCTAACCAAGCTGGCAATGGCAGAAATAATAAGGATTAATATTTGTTTCCTACATTTTTTTTTATCAGCTACGTGCAGCAAAGGAATATTATTCATTGTATATTGCACCTTGAAACCCTTGTATTGAAGAAGGCAACTGGAATAGGTTTGAATAGTTCTGTCATTTGCCTCTGAGAATCCCTTTGAAAGAAATGCTGTCCTACACAGCATACGTCTTACTACACATAGAGTTTTACATTTGTGAATATTAGGACTTTTTTTTCTTCTTAAATCTTTAGAAAAGTTGAGTCCTTTTACTTAGACTGGAAGCTGACATTTTTGCAAAATGCTAGCACTAATACTGATTTACTCGTATATAAAGAACAATAAATACATGGAAAGGGAATTAAGCATATAAATTGGTATTAAACCATTCAAAGATTCTTGGCTTCGAAGAATTTAACAATATAATTCACCTGTTGAAGTTAAAATATGAACTGTGTTTCTAAATACAGTGTTGTGTTTCAATGGCAGCTAGGCTAAGCCTCATTTATTTGTGACTAGCGGTACCCGGCCATGCGTTGCTGTGGCCCAGTCTGGTTAAATGGCCAACCAAACTGTACACACAACCACCGTATAACCCCCAACCTACCTACCTAGTGTATTTCTTACTCTCTCCCTCTACCTAACTACCTACCTACCGTATTTCTCCCTCTCTCTCTATCCCTCTACCTACCCACTGTATTTCCCCCCCTCTCTCTATCCCTCTACCGACCTACCTACCTACCTACTGTATTTCTCCGTCTCTCTCTATCCCTCTACCTACCTACTGTATTTCTCCCTCTCTCTATCCCTCTACCTACCTACTGTATTTCTCCGTCTCTCTCTATCCCTCTACCTACCTACTTACCTACCTGCCTGCCTACTGTATTTCTCCCTCTCCCTCTATCCCTCTACCTACCTATCTACTATATATCTCCCTCTCTCTCCCTCTACCTACTACCTACTGTATTTATCCCTCTCTCTATCCCTCTACCTACCTACCTACCTACCTACTGTATTTCCCCCCTCTCTCTATCCCTCTACCTACCTACCTACTGTATTTCTCCCTCTCTCTATCCCTCTACCTACCTACCTACCGTATTTCTCCCTCTCTATCCCTCTACCTACCTACCTACCGTATATCTCCGTCTCTCTATCCCTCTACCTACCTACTGTATTTCTCCGTCTCTCTATCCCTCTGCCTACCTACCTACCTACCTACTGTATTTCCCCTCCCCCTCTCTCTATCCTCCTACCTACCTATCTACTGATCTACTGTATTCTTCCTTCCCTCCCTCTACCTACGTACCTGAACTGCAGCCAGTCCCTTTAGTAATGCTATCACCCAGGTCTCCACATGCTGAGCTAATGGCCAGGACAACCAGTCAATCATCCTCCATAAAGCTTGTGTCATTTTACATTTTACATTTGGATCTGCTGTAAGGCTTCCAATCAGGACTGTAATCATTTGTAAAGGGATATGCTGCACAAGACTTGCCAAAGCAACTGAAGGTTCAGAAGTATCGGTGGAAGAGATGATGGCAAAGAGCTCCTGCAAGGAAGGCAGCAGTGTATCTGGTTCCACTTTCCAGATGCGATGCAGCAGATTGCTGACTTAGGTGACTTGGGAGACATAGAGCAGCTTCCTGGGTGCTTTGGGTCTGGAAGTGAGCAATGCTGCGTACCAACTGCTGGCAAAAGGCGAGGGCGAGTTTCCTACCGCGGTCACACACTGAGGAAAGTCACTCAGGAGCTGGCAAAGGAGCACACAAAGGAGCCAGAGGCCTCTCGCTCACCAGGCGCAGCGCTTCCCTCTGGAGCAGAGTGAACAGCTCCAGCACCGCTGGGCGGCTAATGAGAAGCCGCAGGCCAGTCTGGATGTAATCTAAGACGCTGGGGTCCAAGTGGGAGCCAAGGCCGGGCGCGGGCGATGGAGAAGGGGCGAGGAAGAGAGGGGGCGCAGGGCTTCCTCCTCCTGCCCCGTGAAGCAAAGTCAGGACCAGGTCACTGCCGCAGCCTCGCCGTCCGTTCTCTCTAACATCCGATTTTTAAAGTCTTATCATATTACATTTTTAAAAAGAATTCCCATGGAAAGGATTGTTTATAATTAATTCCATAATCTTATTTCAAATTTATCTAGACCCTTAGTCCATTTGTAACTTTCTAAAGTTCAGGTTTTAATCACCCTTTTGCTGTTTATTAAAAAAAAATAGTTCTTAAATTTGTAGTTCAAATGTCTTTCCTGAAGGATTTAAGGAAACTCTCTTGGTGCTGTAAAATCCTTCAATGCAAGGATTCCTAATAACTGAAAGGCAGTTAACAACTAATTTCCAAAAGTGATTAGAAAGGGAAATATGCAAACTCATTGTCCTTTCAAAGATTCTGACTGTGGTTTGAGGAAGATGGCTATTCTCTCATCTCCCAGAGCTTTAGTCCATTGCCTGTGGTTTCCTCGCAAGAAATAACTGTCTGAAGCAGTTGGTGGGCTATCTTAAATCCTCTCTTTATCCAGGCAGGAATTATTAAAGAGGAATTATTAAAGCTATTCAATAGCTCTTCATTTGTCATGGAACTGCCTTCAGTCTACCATTTATTCCCTGGAATTCTGAAAATATTAATTAAGATACATAATTGAGAATTAAAAGGAAGATTCATAGATGCTAGGTATTAACTGAACCTCTTAGATTAAATGTAGGTGATTGTATGTGTGCATGTTTATCTTTATATCTATGTATTCTTAGGCAATTCCTAGTACATTTTAAATATGCTTGGCATCAATCCAGCATGCTTGTACTAATGTATAAAGGACTAAATCCCCAGGAGTTTTCGTACAGCTAATCCTCAATATCAGTTATAAATTAAATCTTCCTGAAATCATTATTTGCAAGAAGATAGTTTTTCAACCAGGAAGCCACAAAAGCTATTACAAAAAATAAAGAAATGCACCCTATAAATAAAGACACAAAGAGTAGCAGCGAACAATGGTGTTTACAGCATTGTTGAGAGAGGAAAGGGAGAAACCTCCCACTTTTCTTGAGGCAACCCAAGCTTTTCTTAATGGATATGGGAGAGATTTCTAGTGTAAGCTGACTGCGCTATTAAATCCTTAAGAAGGCTTGCTTAGTACCAC
The DNA here is from genome assembly GCA_039707465.1 of Rhabdophis nuchalis. Lineage (NCBI taxonomy): Eukaryota > Metazoa > Chordata > Lepidosauria > Squamata > Natricidae > Rhabdophis > Rhabdophis nuchalis. The sequence continues at coordinate 48,279,664 of CM077645.1, forward strand.
TGTTATTTTTCAATGCCCAGTCAAAAATCTATTCTCTCCCAGATAGCCTTAGGAGAAGAACCATGTAAGTGTATTGTGGCAAAAAAGGGGACTCCTTTTATCATTAACAAATATTATTAAAAAGTATAAGCTTTCATGCTAGAGCACTCCTTCTGATTATACTGGGTTAATGATTTTGGAGAGAAAAAGGAACACAGGAATTCATTTCTGCTATTAATTGTTATATCTCTTGATTACTAGCTACTGAAGTCAAGGTGCTCTTGTATTCTTCAAATTGCAGAAAAGGAAAGCATTTTCTTTCTTTTGTCCTTGATCAGACAACCCTGAAAGATGGGAGGAAAAAAGTCAGCACTGTAACAGCAAATAAGGGACTTGGATTGCTGTCATCACTGAAAAGGGTAGAACCAACAGTAGAGAGAAATATCTCTTATACCCGTAATGGCAAACCTATGGCACACGTGCCAGAGGTGGCATGCAGAGCACTCTCTGTGGGCACGCGTGCCATCGCCATCTGACCTTTCGGGGTGCTGGAACACCGGAGAATGGCCTAAAAATAGCCCGAAAAACAGCCAAAAATGGCCAAAAAACCAGGCCGTTTTCTGTGCCGTTTTCGGCTATATTGTGAGCCATTTTCCAGGTCATTTTTGGCCCTGAAAATGGTCTGGAAAACAACCCAGAAAACAGGCCATTTTGGGGGTGTTATTTGAGCAAAAAACAGTCCAAAAATGGCTTGGAAATGGCCCCCCAAAACACTCAAAAAAACACCCCAAAAACAAACAGGTGTGCACTGGCCAGCTGGTCTTTGAGTTTCCAGCACTCTGGCGCCTGAACAGGCACGTGCCTACATGCGCGGGTTCAGTTTGGGGACTCAGTGCTGAAAATGTCACCATCATTGCTATCAACCATAGTTTATAAGTAACAGTGCTATGTGAACCTATCAATAATATTTATTCAATACAGCATTACTTAATAAATCACAATTTAGTGATTCTTAGTTTTTCTTAGTTTTTCAGAAATTCAGTTGTCAGGCAGTGACATACCGTAAGTTAAGTAAGGAACGTACGTCCAATTTGTTGCATAAAGAAGCAGAAAATTTCCTTGCATATTAAATTGTATCATATATATAATTTCCCAAAGAAATACAATGTTAGTCTTTTGCACAAAAAAGACAACAAATGAAAATGTTACTTCTCAATTTTGTGATACAGAAGACTGATAGATTTTATTACCATGTAAGATATACATGCTACATCTATTTATGTACTTTTTTGTAAGCTATCTTAAATGGTCTTTCTAGGTATGAAACATCTAGTAAGAAAATAAATAGACAATAGATTGCTATGAAACATTGAACGTAAACAACATTTCTGAACTTGTAGTGACATGTTTGAATGAGCCTGCTGTGATCACCCTTTCTTTATGGTTGGATAGACTTTAGCTATTCAGTTGTGTACTACATCAAGACAAAAGAATATGAAATAGTTTCTTGTGAAGAATATGTGGAAAAATGAGAGACATAAATCTAGTGTAATCTCACAAGGGTCTTAAATTCCTGAGACTCGCAGGGTCCCAGGAATTTAATGAAAGCATTTGCAGTCTGCCATGTATGGCATCACAGATTAAATTAAATAAACTAAATAAATAATTTAATTAAAAGAAATGTTTCAAGTGATGGCTACTTGTTCAGGTTCCCTGATTAGTCAAGCAATTTTCAAACATTCCTTATATATGGAATTATATTCCTAGATCTTTTCTAGGGCAGAGAAGTCATCTAAAGCAGTGTTTTTCAACCTTTTTTGTGCAAAGGCACACTTTTTTCATGAAAAAAATCACGAGGCACACCACCACCATTAGAAAATGTTAAAAAAATTTAACTCTGTGCCTATATTGACTATATATAAAGTAATTCTCTTGAATAGGAATCAAATAAACACAAAAAAATTATTTTATAATTACTTTATTATGAAATAATAAAGTATTTTATAATTGTTCATATTTGTGAGCCAAAGCCGCATGTTACGGATGAAATTGGAATTTTTCCCACGGCACACCAGACAATATCTCACGGCACACTAGTGTGCCACGGCACAGTGGTTGAAAAACGCTGATCTAAAGTATGAGACATGTTTCAAAAGGCACCTCTCATCTTAAACCAGAAATTTGGAGAAGCAAGTAAGACAGTTACTATAATAAGATTATAATTAGAATCTATGGTGCTATGACTTGATTTCTGACATCTTTTAGTAGTGACAGTTAGTAACATTTTCCAGTAGAATCAGTGGTAGAAAATAAGAGGGAAATAACCAGTGTGGCATTTTTGTGTGTAAAAAGAATATGTAACATTGAATCTGTTACTTTTCAGAGATTCTCTGCTATGTTTTTGTCGAAAGGCATCTTTGTCCTTAAGTTTATTATATATCCACCTATTAGCATTATTGTTTTTAATTTGGCTTCAGTTAATGGATTAAGGATCCTTCTAATAGAATGTAAAGTAGGTCCCTCTCGGCTGAAGTTTGCTTAGCCCAGATTTAATCTATGCCTCTTGCCAGAGTTGTTTTAAAATTCTGCCTTGAAAGCAATGGAGCTGTTGCATCAAGGAAGTCACATGCTTCCAATCATAATATGTAGTCAATGATCTGGTTGTGCCATTCTGGATTAAAATAGCAGTTTAAAAGCATAAATTGTAAAAGCATAAATTGTAAATCTTATGTCACTTTCCCCAGATTCATCAGATTTAGGCTTGCATGTAGACTGCAGATCTTAATTAATGTAACCTGATCAACACAGATTTAATCTTATTCCTTCATGTGCCTTTAACTGTTTGGAAGCACCACTTATCTGGAAAAAACTTTCATTTGTTTGTCTTCATCAAGTGTAACTTCACACACAATGAGCAAAATATGAATACATCATCTATATTTACATAGGAATGAATTTTAGGTTTCCACTTAATACCAAGAGGACATATCTTTACAGTGTTCCTCCAATAGGTGAATGTGTAAAAAAGAACTTCCACATATTTAACCCAAAAAAGGTATGCACCTGACATAAATTAAATGGACATGGTACTAATTATCTTATTGTGTTTCCTTTGGGATTAACAGGAAAAGCCTTTCTTGTGTATTTTGCTTGAGAGCTGAACTTTATTTTCCTGTATTTCAGAATTGTTACAAGTATTTGTGAAACTCAAACAGATTATCATTAAGATTTAAACAAATAAATATGTGAAACTAAGGTTTAGCAACACAGGAAATAAGTTCTCAAGAGATCACTCAAAATTTGATTTGAAATGAACATAATACTTTCAGTTATTTCTCTAGATAAAATATCCAGAACTATGTTTACTGGCTTTTTTAAATGTTCAAGGAAGCCTCTGGAGGGTGAAAAACGGCTGAAAATGAAGGCTGAAATCAGTTGGCCAACGCACGCATATGCACTGGAGCTGACAGGGCAATGCCTCACATGCCCTAAGAAATGGCTCCGCGTGCCACAGGTGGCACGCGTGCCATAGGTTCCCCATCACGGGTTTATAGCAATAGCACTTATATACCACTTCATAGTGCTTTACAGCACTCTCTAAGCAGTTTACAGAATCAATATGTAGCTGCCAACAATATGGATCCTCATTTTTACCAACCTTGGAAGGATGGAAGGCTAAGTCAACCTTGAACTAGTCAGGATCAAACTCTTGGCAGTGAGCAGAGTCAGCTTGCAATATGGCATTCTAATCACTGTGCCACCATAGCTCCTCCTTATAACAATGATTGAGTTTGCACAACAGTAAGCATACTATATCTGGGATGCAGAAATACTAAAGGAAGCAGGTAGGTTTGTTGTTCTTTATTGCCACATAATGAATTTCTGGTTTTTTGCAAGCCGGATGTAATAAATTAGCATAATATGCTTAACCAACAGTGAACAAACCCTACTTTGATTTAGTACAATGTGTGAAACTATCTAAATGTCAGGCACACTCACCAACTGCAAAATGCACATATAATTAGGAGCAAATTATGGTTAGTTAGTATGAATTACAGAACAGAATCATTGAAATATACTAGAAATTTTATCAGAAAAGTTATCAGAAATGTGGACTTCAGGTATGCATTTTTACACCTGAGATGCATGATGCCAATTATGTCATGTACTTATATTGTTACATATTGTTGTCTCACCTAATCCTCAAATAATAATTCTTTTTTCTTCCAATCAACCATGTCTAATTCTCAGAAATTGCCTGGACAAGGCCCTGCAGTTCTCTTGACAAGGTTTTTCAGAGGTTGTTTGCCATCCTAGGGCTGAAAAATTGACTATCTCAATTTTTCCCACCTGGCTTTGTGCTTAAAGTGAACGTAAAACTCAGTAACCTGCTTTCTAATCTGATGCCTTAACCGCTGCACCAAATTGGCTCTCAAATAATGTTAATGTAATATGCATATAGATATAGATACTATAATACTAATAGTATACATATTATTCAGATCAAAGTACCTGACAAAATGTCATAGAGAAAGCAATCAAGGTCTTTTCTTTATTGTCTAAAAGGGCAAGAAAATAATAGTTTCAATTACAGGAAGATAGGGTTTTTTTAACATTCAAGTAAAATTTAACAACAGTACTTTAAAAATGGGGCTAATCATCTAAAGAAATGATGTGCCTCATTCTATTCATATGTTTTAGCAGAGAACAGGTATCCATCTGTCATGGATATTTTGCTATGGCTTCCTATACAGATCAGACCATTTCACCAAATTGCCCAAATGACCGTTTTCAATTTCTATATCTAAAGAACCTACAAGAGGATCTTCATCAGAGTAACAACAGAGATAAATAACCAAAGGTTTATTTATAAGATTAAGAAAAATAAGAAACATTGCCCTCTGCAGTCCAAATAAATTATTTACTTTCCATATGTATCAACACACACATACATCTGTATGTCTGTGTGTGTGTGTATGTGTAACGATTCCCAGGATTGCAGAACTGGAAAAAAACTGCTTCTACACCTGCAAGAGGGAATCTGGCTCTTTTGGGGGGGGGGGGGTCACTTCTCTGATCTCATCTTCATAGGTTCAGAAAACTTGCAACTAAAAAATAACACCATCCAGGTTCAAGATCTTGGACCTTGGTTTTGAACAGGTAGCAAGAGAAGGGAGATCGCTCTTTTCTAGCAATGCTTCAATCCCATAGATAGAGCGTTGGTACTTACCTGATACGCCTCTTCTAAGAAGGTGGGGATAGCATCCATGAATGGGTTAACTCTGCCAGTTCTCTGATTGGACTGAGTCTGTTTAATAATTAATTAGTTGCCCTATATAAGGTCCCTGCATTAGGCTCCTCCCAGCTTTCGGCGAAGAAAAACTAACACACAGACTCCAAGCTTTAATCCAAACCCGAAGAAAAAGACTAACTTTATTGAGATAATATCGAAACAGAAAAAAACCAAAGAGACACGTCCCCACCGGCCAGTCTTCGAAACTCAGGGTGCGGCCGGATGCTATCCCCACCTTCTTAGAAGAGGCATATCAGGTAAGTACCAACGCTCTTTCTCCAGAAGGTGGGGATAGCATCCATGAATGGGACATACCCAAGCCGGATCGTCCTTAAGGGTGGGGAGAAGACTGGCCCTCACCCAAAGGGTGCACGGACCATAGAACTCTGCAACCGAACTCCGCATCAGAAGAAGCAAAACTGTCCAACTTATAATGTTGAATAAAGGGAGACGGTGATGACCACGTGGCTGCCCGACAAATCTCAGCAATGGAAGCGTGAGTGGCCCAGGCCTCCGACGTTGAGGCGCTCCGTGTAGAGTGGGCGGTGATACCGCCCGGAACCTCACACTGTGCAATTCTGTACGCCTGTGCAATGCAGGACTTAATCCACCTGCCCACCGTGGAAACAGAAACCTTACTACCCCTGTTCTGTCCCTGAAAGGCTATAAAAAGGGATTCCGTCAATCTAAACTCTGCTGTCCTGTCGATGTAAATCCTCAACGCCCTACGTACGTCCAGAGCGTGGTCCCGACCCCCCTGGGGACAAGACGGATCCGGGTAGAAACTGGGAAGGACCACCTCCTGGGACCTATGGAACCAAGACCCCACCTTAGGTGTGAAGCAGGGGTCCAATCGTAAGACCACTCTATCATCGTGGAAGGTGCAGAGGTTGTCCCTGACCGAGAGAGCGTGAAGCTGAGAAATCCTTCTGGCCGAGGTAATAGCTACGAGGAACACAACCTTTAGGGTCAGATCTTCCAAAGAGGCGGTCGTAAGTGGCTCAAAGGGTGGTTTGGTGAGAGACTCCAGAACCGTTTGTAAATCCCATGAGGGGTACCTATGTACCACAGTTGGCCGTAAGTTGCGCGCCCCTTTTAAAAACTTTTTAAGTACAGAGTGTTGGGACAAGGAAACCCCACTACCTCCACTAAGAACTGAAGAGAGCGCGGCTACCTGTCTCCGGAGTGTATTGGGGGCCAATCCCTTGTCCAGACCGTCTTGTAAAAAGTCCAACACTAGGGAGACGGAAGCCTCCACCGGGTTAACCCCCTTAGAACCACACCAGGCGCTGAAAGCCCGCCAAGTGGCGTTATAAATGCGCACGGTGGATGGACGCCGTGCGGCCTGTATAGTGTCCATAACTCTAACTGAGAAATTAGCCTGTCTCAGGGCCTCCCTCTCAAGCGCCACACGGTCAGCTGGAGCCACTGAGGCTCCGGGTGGCAGAGCGACCCCTGTAGCAACCTGATCCGGTGTGGTGGTATCTGCCATGCGGGCACTATCGAGAGGGCAGTCAGGTCTGCAAACCATGGTCGTCTCGGCCAATGAGGGGCCACCAAGATCACGTCCGCCCTGCAATAAATGATGCGTCGCATGACCCTCGCCAACAGGGCCGTCGGTGGGAAGGCATACAGGAGGCCCCGAGGCCATGGGTGACGAAGAGCGTCCAGTCCCTCTGCCCCTGGGGCCCGGAATCGGGACAGGAATCGGGAAAGCTGTGCGTTGCTCGGGGAGGCGAAAAGGTCGATCACCGGAAGGCCAAACCGTCTGACAATCTCCTGGAAAAGAGAAGGGTGTAATTGCCATTCGGCGGGATCAACCATTGACCTGCTTAGGTAATCTGCCCGGACATTGTCCACCCCCGATATATGTTCCACTGTGAGGGACACCAGTCTAGTCTCCGCCCAAGCACCCAATATCCGGGCTTCCTGCATGAGTTGAGCCGATCTAGAGCCCCCTTGTCTATTAATGTGGGCCTTGGCCGTCATGTTATCAGTAAGAATCAGGACATGGCCTCCACGGACCATGTGTTCAAAGTGAAGGAGGGCCAATCTAATCGCTCTAAGTTCCAGCATATTGATGGGGAGCGTGGCCTCCGTACTATCCCACAACCCTTGGGCCGTGTGGTTACCCAGGTGAGCACCCCAGCCAGTTAAGCTGGCATCTGTGGTAATAACGATCCTATCCTCCACCCGGAAGTGAGATCCCCTTGCGACGGCACCAGACGTCCACCAGTCCAGGGAGCACCTAACGTTCCCCGGGAGTCGCATCCTGTGTAGCGTAGACAAAGTGTCAGACCTCTGGAAAGGCACGAGAAACCATTGAAGCTCCCGTGAATGTAATCTGGCCCACGGAACAATGTAAAATGTGGACACCATCAACCCCAGTAGTCTAGATAGGGTGGCCAAAGTGGGCCTCGACTCACCCCTGACCTGAGAGGCAAGGGCTCTAATCGTGAGTATACGCTCCTCAGAGAGGGACACCTGTTCAGCAATAGTGTCAATCCAAGTCCCCAAGTGTAAAATGCGAGTAGAGGGAACAAGGTGACTCTTAGGGGCATTGATGGAAAAACCGTGTGCCTGTAATGTGTCTAAAGTGATTTGCAGGTCCCTCTGCGCAGCCTCAATAGAGGTCGACTGAACCAAGATGTCATCCAGGTAACAAAGCAACCTCACAGGGATGCAACGTAGGTGTGCCGCCACCACCGCCAGCAGTTTAGTAAAGACACACGGAGCCGATGAAAGGCCAAACGGCAACGCCCTATATTGGTAATGTTGAGATAAGTAACAGAATCGCAAATAACAGCGATGGTCCTCATGTATGGGCACATGGAGGTAAGCCTCAGTAAGATCGATTGAAGACAGGAGATCCCCCCCTCTTAAACACTCCAAAATGGTGAGCAAAGAATGCATTTTGAACTTTTTAACACGCAAATAAACGTTTAACATTTTTAAATTTAAAATGGCTCTCCAACCGCCTGAGGCCTTCGGGATGACAAAAAGCACAGAATAAAACCCCTGGTGCCATTGGTCCAACGGGACCTCCTGAATGGCGTCAATGTCCAACAGGTGGTCAATGGCCTGCATGAGGAGCTGCCTCTGGGGGTGCTGGGAAACAGGGGAACAAATAAAGAAACTTGGATGGGGGGCCAGAAACTCAAGGGACAGCCCAAAGCGGACCGTATCCCTAACCCACTGATCAGAGGTAGTAATCTCCCATTGATGCGCAAAGTGCAGGAGACGGGCACCAATGGGGAACCGATGAGGGGCATTATCTGCGCCCAAATCGGTTCCCCCCCCCCACAAAAGGGCCGCCGAGGTAGGCTGCCTCTCAGTGGGCGAGATGGCTGGAAACGTTGGCGTTGATAAAAACCCCCTGGGACCGAAAACTCCCCTGGCTGTAATCATAGCCCCTAGTGGGAGGGTTGTAGTTGTGAGGCCGGAAAGGCGGCCGTCTGGTATATGGGGTAGGCCTGGGAAACCCCCTCCTCAAGGTGGAGGGTAACACCTTACGTTTATCCCTATCCTCTATGAGAAGCGGAGTGAGGGACTCCCCAAATAGCGAATCACCCTGGAATGGCCCAGTTACCAGCTTCCATTTATGGCGCACATCTGCCTGCCATTGTCTCAGCCATAGTAGTCTGCGGGATGCAACCGAGGACATAGCTCTTGCTGCGAACTTGGTCGCACTCAGCGTCGCATCCGAGGAGAATTGTGTGGCCGCAATGACCTTGTTAAGGTCTTGGTGAGCTCTAGTATCGGCCAGGGGAATCTTCTCTTGCAGCTGCTGGAGCCACGTAAGGCTAGACCTGGAGAAGAATGACGCCGCAGTGGCTGCCCGCACGGCCCAGGTTGCCGCCTGGTGCCCCCTCTGGAGGGTCTGGTCGGCTCGCTTGTCCTCAGGCCTGAGGACCTCCTCCTGCGACCCAGGCAAGTTGGTCGCCGACTGAAGGGCGGAAATGGGGGTGTCGACAGATAGCCAGCGCAGAAGCTTGTCAAGAGACTCCTCAACCGCATAGAAGCGCTTGTCAGACGTCGAGGGAGCAGGGCCCCCAGTCGGAGCCCCCCATTGTCTCTGGACAGCGTCCAAAAATAGCTGTGGAATAGGTATGACATCCGCCTGCTTTGTGCCCTTGCGGAACCAGGCACTCGTGGAGGCTGACGGTGCCGGGGCGCCCGGTGCATTCTGAATGGCCGAAGCCACCTTTGCTTTGGCCAGTAATGGGGTGAACAGCTCCGGCGGGAAGAGGCCCGTCTTTTTGGGCTTCTCGGGGGCGGCAGTGTCATCATCTGACAGTGTGATGTCACGCAGATCACCATCATCAGAAGCCACCGAGGGGCTACGAGGCGGCTCTAAGGCAGGCACAGCGGGCACCGTTGATATAGCCCCCTCCCTCGGGGCGACAACAGTAGGAGCAGTCACTGGTGGCTGGGGGCGATCGTGTAGGCCGGCTGCGATGCCTTGGCGAATTGCCTCCGAGATAATATCCGGAAAAAAGGGAGTTGCAGAGCCCTGGGCACGGTGATTCATGGCCCCATAGGCAGACCAGTCACCCAAAGGTGTAATTGAGGTTGGGGTGAAGTACGCGTCTGAGCGCAACTGAGGGGTCCCCACGGACTGGCCAGAACCCGGAAATGAGGCCTGGCCCCAAATGCCAGAGGTATCAATCGTCAGGAGTGGGCTGAAAGGCCCCGGCGCCATCTCACGAACCGCTGAGGGGGGAGGTAGAGCCCCTTGGGGAGTGGAGTCCCTAGTAGTCTGGGTCCGGGTCCCCTCTAGGTGCTTGGTTTTTGCCTTTGCCTTGGACGGCTTCTTGGCCTTGTCCTTAGGCTGCTTGGCCCCCTCCTTGTCTGGCTCCCTGGCCCTGGTGGTGGTCGAGGCCGGAGGTAATAAGGCCAGCGAAAGGGAAGTCCCCTGGTTGATGTTGTTAACCGGGGCTCCCTGGCGCTCCGCCGGGGCCTCGGAAGGTAAGACGGTGTTATTGGCCATGGTAGCTGCGAACAGGCCCAGTCCGGAAGCAATGCCAAACTCAAAATGGCGGGCGCGCCGAAAAGCCTTACTAAAATGGCCGCCGCGATGCGACGACCCTCCCAAAATGGCGGCGCGACGGAATATGCCTCACAGAAATGGCCGACGGCAAGTCAGTCCTCCCAAAAATGGCGCCGAGTCTTCCGGGCAACCAAGATGTCCGCCGGAAGTCGCGCCACCCTCAAGATGGCGGTTAGGACCAGATGCGGCTGCGCGGACCTGTCAAATGTATCGAGTGGGTCCGAAGGCGGTAAAAGCCGTTACCCACCGTTCACGGCAGCGATTCTCCTCAGGATCGCAAGTTGTAGGCCTCAAGCACACCGCACACCAGGTCTGTCACAGAGACCTCACCATGGCTGCCAGGCTAGGTTAGGTGACCCTCAGATGCGCCCGGCGCCCCTCGCCACGAACCAATCGTTTTAAGTGCGTTGGAAGCGTCGAATAGGAATAAGCACTTGCACAGACCTCGGGACCACAGCCGGCCACAGGGTCCGGAAAATCGCTAGCACGAGGGGGGGGGGTTGAGCGAGCAGAGCCCCCTTCTCCCAAAGGAGAAAAGTCCATATAAAGTCAGGCAGGTGCGATGTTGAGAGGCTAGCTGTGGGCAGCGGGAGCAGAGTCCTGCCTTAGACACAAAATCAGATGACCTTAGGCTACTCATTTTCTCTGAATCCTATGAAAGAGGCAATACAAACCACTTTTGAAAAAACCTTGATTGGATGCCTGCAAGCTGTAGGGATCTGAATAGGAAAAAACAGGCTGAAGTTAAACCCAAGTTGCTACTTGTACATTGGGGCTCTCGGTCAGTACCAATGTGATCCTTGGATGGACACTATTCAAGAAAAAGCAGGTTTTTAAATTGGGGGGTCCCTCTGAACTCATAGTTCCTACTTCAACAGCACTTGGAAGGCATGGCTATAGAAAGTTCTATAGCAGTGGTGGCTAATCTTTTTCTCCTTGTGTGCCAAAATTTCATGTGCACATGCAACAGTGCATGTGCGCCTGCCCACACTCATAATGCAATGTGCCCCACTCCCCTGAGCATGCGCACATGACCCACCCACCCATGCGTGCAACCTTCCCACGCATGCCCCATTTTGGGCCTAGCAGGAATCCCTGACACCTTCTGGGACCAAAAATGGGCCATAGGGGAGGGAGCGCCACACTCCCATGCACCCTGCTTTGGGCCTAGCAGGCCTCCCTAAAGCCTCCTGAAACAAAAAAATGGGGTGTGAGGGGTGCCGCACCCCCACCCCGTGCGCATGACCCCCTGCCTCTGCGCACACAACCCCCACCCCACCCCCTGCGCAGACACACACATCTTCCATGTGCATGGCAGAGACCCGAAAATCAGCTGGGCGACGGGAGGCGCAGGCTTGCACGGTGGTGCTGAGCTGGGCAACAGCTCATGTGGCCACAGAGGGCAAATTTAACTATATGCCAATTGTGAATTTCCCTGGAGTAAAAGGACCTGATAACAGCAAAGTACTTCACATAAGGCTGCCTCTATAGACTACTCATAAACTTCAACCGTCCCAGAAGACCTGTCCACTATGCACACTTGAATTCTATTATTCATTTCTTTTAATATCTGTCCAGAATGCAGCATTCATTTGATTGGCACAGATCAATAAGAGCATGCAATATCCATTTTCTGGAACAGAACTGGCACTGACTTCCTGTGCTGCTGCTCTAGACTGGCACCTTAACTATTACACCATCATGGCTTTTTCGCATATTTTAGCTTAAATTTATCTTAAAGCCCTACATGACTTGGCACCAAAACATTTCTAAGACTATTTCTCTAGTTTCGATTTGTAAACCATCTCCTAGTGGCCTCCCATTTCTGCAAAGTGAGGTGGCTGGAGGGATACAAAAGTAATTTTCTATTACAGCCTCCGTGCACTGGAATAGCCTCTCCCTAGAAATTTGATCAGCTTCCAAGATGCTTTCTGAAAAATATTAAAAACAGCATTATTGTAGCCAATACTTTTGGGTATGTCGTCATGCCGAGTATTTTACTGTTTGTATGTCAAGCGCTGCTTGTCGTCGTTTTAACTGTATGATTTATTTTACTCTATTGATAACAATGTGAACATTTTATTGTATTGTTTGTCAATGTTGTGAATCGCTGAAGTCTCTTCAATTGCAGCAGGTATGAATCGAATAAATTGCATCCTTCGTACTTTACACTAGTAAAATGCGCCAACCAAAACAAGTACTAAAAACAAGTTCCATAATTCTTCCCATTTGGACAGTTGGGAATAATCGCCTGTGAATGGGGAGGATGGGAAGAGCCTGTAGCTTCTGGGCTTGAAGTCGTCGTCGTCATTTCTTTCTCCGACATTTTCCACAACTGGGAGGGTCACCTGCCATAAAAGGTAATTCTCGTGTTTAACACCAAAGTATTCCTAGGGGCTGCACAAACAGCTATTTCTAACCCTAATATAAACGGCAAATGAATGTTAGGGAAAAATAATTCGTTTTAAAAAGACTCCTCGCACAAAACAGATTCCCAAGACGAGCAGAGCCTCCACCCAAAGGAAGGGAGGCGGCGCAGCCGTAGAGAAAGGAAGGAGCGAGGCAGTGGACGCTCGAGCGCGAGGGCGGGGCTTGGGAAACTTCGTCATTTCCTCTGCGGAGAAGGCTAGCGAAGAGACGGTTTGGCGTTAGAAACCACGGTTGGCGTCCAGCGCTCCTAAACGGGAGAATGAGCGACAGCGGGGAGCAGAACTACGGCGAGCGGGTAATATACAGTGCTTGCGAGCGCGGTTTAAGCAGCCTGTTAAATTAAAACAGAAAACGCATTTTCGGCTCCCCCCCCCCCTTTTAAAGAAAAAGCGTCTTGTCTTCCCTTCCCTTTTCTCTGGGACTGGCGTGGAGCTGGAGGGAAAGACTTTGAAATGGGAGACAAACGGCTGTTCCTCCGGCCTAGCGTCTTCCCCCGTCTTAGCCTGAATCGTCTCGATTTGGCGCGAGAAAATGGCCCACCGTTTCCTGTAGAGAGGGCGCGCTGTGACGTGGAGCTCTATGGTGAGCCCCTCTCCCGACGCCATCTTGGGCAGTTGACCCGCAGGAACGCGCCGCCGCGGGGACAAAATGGCCGCGGAAGATTGGCAACCTTTCCTCGCTGGAATGCTATAGAGCGGATTTCTTTGCAAATGCCAAGCGCCATCCGCGGTGTTTGCATCCAGACGTCGCTGATAGTTAGATATTTCATTCTTTCCGCTTTCAGCTTCGCTCCAAATTTTAGCTCTTGCACACGTGCACCCTGAATTCTTGTATAATTTGACTTGTTAACGGAAAAGCATTGTCGTCACAGCCCAGCCTAGCTGTATCGCAGCATACAAAGTGTTTCCTTAAAAAATACATTGTAAAACAACGTTCAGTATGAGTTCTTTGAATGTAAACTGAACATATCCTATTAGTGTTTGTGGAATAGAAACGCAGAATAAGTGAGGCTTCGCCGAAGAAATAGATAATTTTAAAAGCTGAAATTTTTATTTCAAACTACATTGACTTCTCAAACATCGTAACGTTGGATTATCTGCTAATTAACAATAAGAGCATTGGTTTAATATAGCTGACTCTGAAACAAAGCAGAAAAAAATAAGGTTGTGCACAAATGCTGCACATCAACTGCGATACAGTATTTAATGTATTAGGCTGCTGGTTTTCAGGGCTTCATTCAACATAGGAGGAGGAGGCCACAGTCAATTTGCAACTTTTATAACTGAAAGTTGCATGGCAAAAATGGTAGATTTTGTGCAAAAGATGAAATCTGGAATTTTGGAAAATACTAATCAACTAAGCTGTTGTGGTGCGTTTAGGAATTCTCTAACCCAGCCATGGTATATTAAGATTTTAATGAAATTGGATTGCTGATTCAGAAAGAGAAATTGAGTAAGAAAATGGTTTCTTTCATCTTTTCTTTTCAGTTTTCTTCACTGAGCCTCAACTGAGCTCAAGGGGGCGGGGGAATGGAAAAATCATGTTTATATAGCCACCATTATTAATCTTTTAAAACATACTTTATGACTTACTATATACTTTGAAGTTGTGAATCCTAAACATTACTATTACATTCAGTAGTATAATTTAGCACATACTATGATAAATGCATAACTATAAATGAGTACCACTTTTAATGTGTAAAATTGGCTACAGTAAATTTTCCTAATAGGCATGGTTTTCTTTTAGCACTACAGTTTTAAATTTGCATTGATGCTACCTCTGTAGACCAAGCTATACAGTAAAAAAAATGCTGTTTTTTTAAAAATACTAATTTCCTGGGAAGCTAACACATTGAAAGTAGACAAAAGCATCCTCAAACCAAATTTAAGTGGGCATATCCATATAGCTTTCTCAACGACAGTGCAAAGAATGCAGTGCAAAAATCTTTCCATCGTTTTGTCCTTGAGATTTTTCCCCCAGCATCACACTAGTACTGCTTATTGATCTTCCAATTAGGCCTAACTAATCATCTAAGCCCATATATATTATACAGTAGAGTGAGCTAGGTGATGTTACATTAATTAGTGTCTATGGAGATTCTCCATCATCCAGTTCATGACTGTCCCAAAGGTGCTTTTCAAAAGGCAAATGAACTATTTTGGTTTTTCCCCCCTTGAAAATATTTCACTTCTCATTCAGAACTGAAGAAGTTTCTTTGATTAGAAATGAACATTTTAAAGAAACCAAGGAAGTCCAGTTGCCTTTTGGAAACCACCTTTGGGACGATTAATTAGTAACATACAGTGAAATAAAGAGAAGTGGCTGTCCTTAAGAAATATATATTCAGTTCTTCATTAATTTATTAAGTTTGCAGGTAATTGAATTTTGGCTCACAGGTTATGTCTTTTTTTAAGCTGAATGATTGAAATGTATTTTATACTATCAGAGTAGCCTCCAAAGATAATTCTGCATTAAATTCTGTGGAATTTTTTTTTTAACTTGGCTGTGTAGTTGTGTGAGGACTACCTTTTGAAAAAAATGTTTCTAATTGTTCAGATTTGCTTCAGAGAAAAATCTGGCTTTTTAAAAAAAAGCCATTCAATGTAGCTGGAAGAGATGAGTGCATTTTCTTTGCCAATATATTCAAAATGGGTCTACCAATATTCTTGAGAGCAACAGTGCATGGTAAACAGGTAAATGGAAACAAGACAAAGAAATGCATAGTAGGAGGGTTTTACCTCCTGAAGAAAATTGCTGAACATGCTGTGGATGCAGTTACTGCAAAGTAGAGATTAGTATGGCCACAACCTTAGATAAACGTTGGGGGGGAAAGTAATGTAGAAATGACGGCATAGAAAATGGATAGATGGGCATAAAATTATGAAGGCATGAACTCTGTGTTAGTTAAATTAAAAGGAGTGTGCCAGATCTGTGAAGACAAGGATGAGGAGTTCACATGTTCTTTTTATGAAATCAATTTAAAAGTTTGTAAAGTCAGCACTGAAAATTTAATATAGAAAACATTTTCTCAAAATATTATTGAATCTAGTTTAACACTCATTGAGACTGCAGACTAAAAGAAATGTTGAAGTGCTCATAATCTCTGAATTTCAAAATAAAGTCATACAGGCTACCTCTGTTCAGGCATTCCCCTAACATAGGAAGCAATCACACTATAGTATATTATGAAATTACTGGTCTATTTCCAGATTTAATAAAGTAAGGAAAGTGCAAATTGTACTGTAATAGAAGTCAACATTTTTTGTTGTAGCTCCAAAAATTTTAATTCTGAATAAACGTATCTCTTAAAAACTGTAGAATGTGTCCTGTATTGTCCATAAATCAATATTTGGACTTATATTTGCTAAAACTCGTTACTATTAAAATTTATCCTGTTTTTTAGATTATTTTTTTTGATGACAATATTTTTACACTTGATTCTTGCTTGTTGCTGGGATTAACTTTTATAGATAGGTTGATTGAGAAATGAAGGAATCTCGTGGACCATTCTATTCCCTAAATTGTTAAAAGGGGGGGGGGATAGAACATTTTGAGATTACTTTCAGGCAAAGAAAAAAAAAGAGGAAATGCTTTACACTGCAGCAATGTTTATACCTTGGATTATTGGATTTCTTACTGTAGCCAACGGTATTTTTCATTATAAAAAAATTTGAGCACCAGTTGTGCTTAGCTACTCTGCATGTAGATTTTCATAAAAGAGCTGGATGAATAAATGGCATATTTTTGAAAATAAATTATACAGAGTTTTATCTTTCATATTTTACTCAATGATACTGGTCTGACTTGGGAATCACTTTGGTGGAAGAAAATGAATCTGCATGAAACATGAAAACCATTAAGATTCTAGAGGAACACGCTTTTCTGGTTTCTAGAAAGCTTTTGCTGCCAAAACCAAAGAGGAAATGCGTTTTAAAAGCAGATTATTTTTATGTTGAATGCAATTGTTGGCTCTCATGTAGCATAAACAGGTAATCTTTTTGATCAGTGAACCTTTTCAGACTTTCAAAAGCACATCATGAATGCTGTTGCAAAACTGCTATGTAAATCTTGCTTTTCCACAAAATACCTGCAATGTCATGTCTGGGAACAAGGGGCCAAAATAATAAAAGATACCTAAAAGGTGAGGGGGGGGGGGAGGTCTTCACAAAAAACCTTGCTTTTAAAAATGCTGCTTTGTCCTTAAAGCTGTTTTTATGTTATGCTTTTAAAGCTTTTAAAGCATAATTTGGAATCTTAAACAAAAATGCTGGTTGATTTTCTAAATTTTTAAAAGTGAAATGTTCTGCTCACGGTCATAATATAACAGTGCTAGAAGACAAGCTTTCACTTTTAAAAGCTTAGAAAATAAACAAGCATTTTTGTTTAAGATTCCAAATTATGCTTTAAAAAGGTAACAAAAACAGCTTTAAGGGCAAAGTAGCATTTTTAAAAGCAAGGTTTCCTGTTTACTTGATTTGTATATAATACAATTCTTCCATCCATAAAGAAAATGCATGTGAATGTGACGTTTTATTTGTACTTATGTAAGCAACCTGCTGCCCTTCAGATATTTTGTCTACAATTCCCATGATGTCGCAACATGAACAAAGTTGGATGTTGTGGAAATTATAGTCCAGAATATTTGAAAGGAATTGGGTTGTTTCCATGTATTGAACTATATTTCATGTGCTGAAACCTTAAAAAAATTAATACAATTGCAACTTATTTTTATTGCTTTATTAAATGTTTACATCTTTAGAAATGGTATAAAATCACTCTACATAATAAAAAGTTAACAAAATGAAAATAAAGCGGTTAATTACAATAACTTCAAACTGCAGTAGAATTCATGGCATTCCATCTTATTTGGACAACATTTTACTAAAGTGCTTCCAGAATAACCAAACTTTAACAAACTTCTGGAATATTGTGAGGGAGCCACTTTCATATCTAGTAATTGTTCTATTCTAATAGAGGGAGCACTCAAAGTGCTGATTTCTATGTCACTTCCTCCTGGATATCATGGTGTATGTAAACATTCAGCAGGTGTTTTCTGTTTGTATACATGGGGTGAGAATAGACTATCTTGAAAATATCTAGGCCATAAGTCTTTTAGGGCTTCATAGGAGATAAATAGCACATTAACTTAATTGCCAATGCAAATCCCCTAATATTGAGGTAAAGCCACAGTAAAGTGTCTGAGCCATTACCTCATAGGCAGTTGCATTCTGCATCATCTGAAGTAGTCTTTTAGGGCAACCCCATATACAACAAAAAGGAATCCAGTCAATGAGTATCAATACACATAGTCCTCAATTTATAACTCTTCATTTAGTGATCCTTCAAAGTTATAACAGCACTGAAAAAATTGACTTATGACTTTTTCACATTTATGACTGTTGCCGCATCCCCATGGTCTTGTGATGAAAATTCAGATATTTGATAACTGGCTCAGATTTATGGCAATTGCTGGGGTCATGTAGTCACCTTTTGCGATCTTCTGACAAGGAAAGCCAATGGGAAAGCCAGATTCACTTAACAACCACATTACTAACTTAACTGTAGTGATTCACTTAACAATTGTAGCAAAAAAGTTGTAAAATGGAGCAAAACTCACTTAACAAATGTCTCACTTAACAACAGAAAATTTGGGCTCAACTATGGATGTAAGTCAAGGACTACCTGTACCACACAAATGTTTCTATTCAGGACCTTCTGTTTGAGAAATGGTCACAACTGGGTGCACTAGCTAGAGCTGAAAATGGCTTGTTTGGCTACAGGATACAAATCATTCTGTCTTTTGTTGAAACAGTTTAGGGTTTATATTACATTTCCCATGATATATTTGATAATCTTCAGTGTCAATCTGAACCTAGTATCTAATTTATTTTTCCCTAAAACATGCTTAATTATAACACTTTGAACTTTATAGAGGCCTGAAGATAAATATAGGTAGTGCTTGAATTATGACCGTAATGGAGACTGCTCATTAAGTTGTACGTTTGGTATAAACATTAAATGAACTGCATCAAGTTACTACCAGCCATCCCTGATCACCCAATGCAATCATTAAATGAATATGTGGATTGTTAAATGGAGTTTGGGATGCCTCGGGGATAAGGTTAATCCTGGGAGACTTAGTCCAGGCACAGCCCCAACTGCCTCAGAGTCCTCAAGGCCTGCCCCCTGAGATAATCTTTGCTTTGCTTCCCATCCCTTGGGTCCCACATGCAGGATCCTCCCTGCTGGTCGCTCACCTTTTAACATAAACCTCCTCCTGGAAGCTCTGTTGCATTGGGAATGAGAACAAGCTGCCTCCTCTTGTCCCTAGACGGCATGGCTGCAGCCTGGAAGCAAGAGCCATTTTCAGAGTAGTCATAATGAATTGGTGCTTGCTTCTAGAAGGGAAGGAAAAGGAGCTTGTTGTTCCCCAATGCCTCCTCCTGGCTCCCACACATGCATGCTTCATAGCTGACTGTCTTGCCAGTGAGAAACTGTAAGGAAAATGCTGGGGTTGCCTTTTTTCCTTAGTTCTGCCACTGCATTTCCTCCTACCGAGATGCTTTCTTTTCTGAGGCAAAACAAAGAATGGGTTTCCACCCTTTCATAGCTTTCTAGCCTGATCAGCTGCCTGTTAAGAGATGGCAAACCCACCCCTCATGGCTTTTGCTAGGCTCTGGAAACACCACAAAAACCACAAGGGATTGCTAGCATGTGGAAAATGGCAGTTGCTTCCAGGAGGTATGGGCCTCAGGCCCATGGGCTGCAGGGTTACATCAGGGCAGGATGGGGGGAAAGGGGTGCTTCAATGTCTTTATGATGGGGTCATAAGGGTGAATGACAAGGGTCGCTGCATTGTCATAACTTTGAAACAAGTTCATATGTAGTTTGTGGGCATCTGTTATAACTTTGAACGGTCCTTAAGTGACCTCTTGTATCTCAAGGAGTACCTGTATAAACTATGTCCATGAGTTCAGTTCATGCAGCTTATGTGACACTAGTAAAAAAAACCCTAAATACTCCATATTTGGAGAGAAGTTCAGGCTACTAGTTGCTGGGATGTAATTGTGTGAAAAGTAAGTAGAATACTCTGTCTAAATAAACATTGGTTCATTCATTCTCTAACAGATTTTCTATTTTTATTCCATGGAAATAAACTCCTATTTTGCTCAGTAACTTTCCAGTTTAGTTGACCTATTTTTGTATACCATTCCCATAACTACATTCATTCATTCCCAGAAATACATTCTGTCATGACTGCTGGATATAAAAGACATTATATAGGACCATTTGCAGTCATTTGTTATTTTGATAAAATTCCAAAATTATGAAAAAAATATGGCCCTATAAAAATGAAAATGTATAAATAATACTTGCTGTAATTGTAAATGTGGTGTGCTAAAAAGTTTTGCATCATTTTAGAAAATATATGAATATCAAACTTGATTTAAACTATATATTGTACATTTTTAAAAGATTAAACCCTTTGAGATTTATAGGTCATTTCCAGAATTATTTTTGAAATGAAAAACACAAATATTGTAAATAAGTAAATCCTGTTTTTAACAAAATATTCGCTCCCTCTTTAATGTGAATACTTTGCCACGTCACATTTTTCAAACAAGCATTATGTACCAAAAATTTGTGAGTTGGGAATTCTTTCTGTTTTCATGGGGTGTGGGGTGTTGAGGAAAGAGATGTACCAAGAAGATCAGGTGAGACAATGTATCTATGAACTTGCCTTTAGCAGTAACAAGGTATAGTGTTAGCCATTATCAGTGATGAGTGATGAAATTGAAATGTTGCATGAGAGCGCACATAATATCCTTATTTAATTCTCCTAAGGCTTCCTGTGATGTTACATTTGTATTTTGTATATGGTACAGTAACAGTTGTATTACAGTATTTTTGTATTGTCCGTGCAAATATTGTAGGAACTAGATGTTATTTGTAAAAAGGAGAATTAAAATGAAGTACTTCTAAAATAATTGGTATTAATTATTTAACATAAAAGCTACCAAATTTTAAAATACGAATTTGCAAGCTTGGAAAATACATTTTTTTAAAACAAATGTATTTTCTGTTGTCATGACTAATTAAAATTTTAGCATAAAATTTTCATTGTGACATATCAGAAGTCTGGCAGCACTTTTCTGATTTAAGAAATTTTATAAAAAGGCTTTTATAAGCTTTTACAAGCCTCAGTCCACTTCATTAGCTGCATTTCACAAAAGTGCACACAAGCATATGCTTTTCAATTATTTTCTTTTAGTCAAAAAGTTGCTGCCAGGAGCTTCCTGTTTTGTTTTGTTTTTTGTTTTTTTAAGACCACACTCTTACATGATATAATTCTCCACAATTGCTGAAGAAATTAAAGCATATGCTATTGAGAAATAAGGTTCTTCAGTTTATCCATATATTCTGTCTCTTAAAAATAGCTCAGTGGAATTATGTAAATACATGATTTTGAAAAACATTACTAATTACTAAATGTTAAATATGAAAAAGTCATCAGTATGTTAAATCCTCAACTATTTGGACATCTAAAGTAGGCCTAATAAGAAAATTTGTAGCTCATCAACCTTTTTCAATTGAATTGACATTTTTCTAAAATAAAAAAAAAATACAGTCATAAACCTGGCATCACAGTATTAGAACAAAACTGCATACTAATTAAAAGCCGTGCAAACACAAAGCATTTTTTCTAGTTTCAGTTTTGACACTAGATATCTATCCTGGAGTTTTAAATATTCTTCATCCTGTTCTTTTTTTATTAAGGTTAATGTTGAAGAAGGAAAATGCGGAAGTCGCCATTTGACAAGTTTTATAAATGAGAATTATTTGAAGCTCAGGAATAAGTGAAGCTGAAATTTGAAAAAAAAGAAAGTGAATGCATGCTAATTATCAGACCAGAAGTCCCACTTATAGAATATTGAGCAATTTGTGTGAAGTGGGGAAGATGAAAGAAGTCAGAATTTGAAACGGAAGAATGAAGAAAAGAAATAAAAATGAAGTTAAGATAAGAAGTAATCTGGAATCTGAAAGCACTACGCTAAGTAATTACTAGTCTGTTTATGTGTCCCTGTATATTTTGATAAACATGCATGCATGCATTATTTGTTTAATAGACGAAAAACACAGGGTTTTTTTTTTAAAGAAGTGCTTAACAGGCAAAAAAAAAAAATCCTAAATCTAGGCAGTTCTAGTGGCAACTGCCCGGACACATAATGGAGACAAAGAACTTTATTTTTCACCAGAACTTCTTTAGACTAAAATACTAAAGAAACTGAACTTAAACTAAATTATGCATTTTCTATACACAGGAATCCCGTTCTGCTTCCAGAAGTGGAAGTGCTCATGGTTCGGGCAAGTCTCCAAGGCATTCCCCTGCTAGATCTAGATCCAAGGAGGGTTCAAGGCGATCTAGGTCAAAATCGAGATCGAGATCTGAATCTCGGTAAGCTTATGTGATGCATGTTTTTGTTAAATTTATCTCAAATAAATTTACCTATCTAAATACTAAATGCTCTTGCATTGAGCTTAGTGACTGCATTCATGTAGTTTTCTTGGCAGTGTTAACATGAGTGATTCGCAATTATTTCCTTATTAGATTTATGTTTGCAAGCTTTCTTTTTAATTCTAGGAATCTTGGAATTTAGATCTAAAATTTTCAGATGGTCCTCTGGTCATTAATTCCCAATTGCCATTTATATCTTGTTTAGTTACTATAGGTGTTCCTAGTGAATTTAATTACTGTATTGTACATAAGGATAATATGGCTTATCTTAATTGAAACAATGGGTGATTAAAGTCTTGCTAGGCAAATAAATAATATAGCTGGATCCTAATATAATTGGACCCTAGAGTTCATTACAGGTAGTTCTCAAATTACAGCCATTCATTCAGCAACCATTTGAAGCTACGAAGATACTGAATGAAAGAACTTACAACTGGTCCTTGAAGTTTCGATTGTTGCCATGTCTCTATGGTCACATGAACAAAATTCAAGTATTGGTAACTAGCTCCTACTTACAACTGGTTACAGCAACCCATGGTCACCTGATCACCATTTCTGACCTTCCCTGCTGGCTTCCCACAAGCAAAGTCAGTGGGGAATCTAGCAAGGAAGATCACACTGCTCAGGTAAGTCTCCCTCCTGCCTCCATTTACTCAGATGCACCTTTACCTTCACACGCTTTTCCCAACTTCCTTGTACTTGGGTGCACGACACATACCTGGTTCCCAGTCTTTCTGGCACCAGGAACCAATTTTAGAAGAAGAGTTGTCTTCCACAGACCGGGTGTGTGTGTGTCATGTACAACTTTTGTCCCATGCATGCGCAGATGAAGCTTTCCTTGCCCATCGCTTGCGTGACATGCGTTCCTAATCAGCCACAGCTCGAGGGTTGGGGACGCCTGCCCTCAGCTCTACACAACCTTCTAAACATGAAAGAATCATCAGTAGGCTTAACTATTAAGAATGAAAAACCTCCAAGACTCTCCATCCCACAGTGGCATCCTGTGCTCCTTGCCTTACTCTCCATTTTCAGCTTAGTGACGCCCACATCTTGAATTACAATAATCTTGATTGCTTTGCTAAGTAGTGCAGTCATCACACAACTGCATTACTTAATGATGGCAGGCCTGCTTTAATTGCAGTCTACCTGAGGATTAACTCTACACAAAGGTTAAAGTTTAATATTCTAGTACCTCTAGATTTAAATAATGTCTGGTAACATGTAAAAAACATGTAGTATATGTGTACATGTATTTATATATGTACATATATGAACATTCCACCATCAGAGAAGTGGATTCCAGAATTGTCCAGGAAGCTAACGTACCAACAGTAGAACAATATGTCAAATGAGGAGAGGAATAAAAAAATCTGTCTTCATATATTTTTGCTTTGAAATTCCCAATGCCTCACTTGGATTAACTTGCAACAGAAACATATTGTAATTCAAATATGTTTCTGATATATCCTTTTCCTTTTGAGCTCTTCAGGAAAGTGCGTGTTCTAGGTTTCCTTCCCATAAAAAGAATAATTGAAGGCAACACAGGACCTTGGTTGCAATATTAATGTGACTAAGGGTGTGCACAGAATGAGAAAAATATCTTGAGCCTAGATCAATAAACTGTCCCACATTGCAGTGGAAAAAACCTTAAGCAATTTGAGTGTTCTATAACTAACTTTGAGTTAGAAACTTAAACATTGGATTTTTTTGTGAACTTGGAGCATTTGAATTGTTGATTTTGTACCTTAAATGTTTTGTGCATTGGTTCATTTCTCCTGTATTAACCTTCAGGTACGATGTAAAATCTATTTCAGTTTAGCCAGTGTGACAACTGCTTTTATTGTCACTATTAGCCTTTTGCTCCCATCCTTTTTTGGAAGCACCTCCCAGAGGCCACAGGATTATGTAACTTGAAATGTTATGAACTCAACGTATTGGCCTTTTAATTCCAAAAAATATTTATCCTGAATCAGTTGAAAATGTTGGTTCCACCAATTCCAGGAAATGCTTACAGTCTCCATTCTTTGATAGGAGCATTGCATACATATAGATGTTGTACATTTTAGTTCTAATATAGTAGCAATTTTATAGGTCCATTATTAATGAGATATGTGGTTTCTCGTTCACTATGACATTTTTAATTTTGCATGCTTTATAGATCCAGATCAAGGAGAAGTTCTCGCAGACATTATACAAGATCACGTTCACGTTCTCGATCCCACAGACGATCAAGAAGCAGATCTTATAGCCGCGACTATCGGCGCCGACATAGTCACAGCCATTCTCCTATGTCTACTCGTCGGCGTCATGTTGGCAACAGAGTAAGGCTGGGATGGCAGCAGTTGACCAGAGATAATTCAGCTGTGTGTGTCTTTGGAGGTTCTAAAGTTTTCAAATTACACAGAAATCTTGTAAAGTTATAATTGTATTGTAAATAATGTTAATATTATTTAAGTTGTATTGATGCTAAATGTATTTAGTAAATTTTATTTAAAATAGATATTGTATACTAATGATTTGCATTATTATGTCTTAATTTGCATCTTTGAGTTTGCTTTAAAGTTTGCTAAGACATTTTTAACTCTTAATGAGTCATGTCATGATTTTTTCATATAGATTATATATATAGTTTAATATATTTTAAGATGGAAAGCAGCTGTTTATAGTTATACATTGTAATGATTTTAATTATTCACTGCAAAAAAACCCCATAAATTCACTTTTATCTAATTTCATGTTCTAACAAAAATATATTTTTTGTTTGTATAAACAAACAGAATTTCAGTAGAAGTGTAGTTAAAAAAAACCATTGCACAAAATCCTCTAATTCAGAGATTCTTAAGTCTTTGGGCAATGGACCTCTTTGAGAATATGTTGTAACTTATAGAGCCCTTTTAAGAAAACTTACTTAAATGCATAAAATAAGATATATGGCTGTAGATTGTATTATAGGGAAAATCATTTGTACAGATAGTCCTCATTTAGCAATCACAATTGGGATGGTCATTAAGCAAACAATTGTAAGACTGCTTAACATTCTTCAGCTTTCCTTTGCCTTACAAGTTGTCCTAGATTCATGATCATTCAATTATCAATTATTCAAAGTTACAGTGATGTTGAATAAAAGTACTTGCTGCCCAGTCCGTGCACTTCTCTTGCAGAATCTCCATATTCCTGATCACAATTTAGACGCTTGGCACCTGACATGTATTTATGGCAGTTGCAGCCTCCTGGCATCAAGTGATCAGCATTTAACTATCTTTCCGGGGAGCTTCCAACAAGCAAAGTCTGTGGGAGAGGCATGAATTGTTTAATGACCATGATGATTTATGTAACAATGGTGATGAAAAATGTGTAAAATGAGGCACAGCTCACATAATGACATAACACTTAGCAATAAATTTCTCATGCTAATTGTAATAAGTCCAAATTACCTGTACAAACCTGTAACAGTCATAAATGTTTCGTCAACAGAGTTCCTACAAAGATTGCTAAACAAGGACTACTTGTACTCAAATATAATTATCAAAATTATTTTATTAAAAAATGTAATATATGTGTGTCTTAATTCATTAAATCAGTAAGAAAATACAGTTCAGTTCAGCTATAGGTTATTGAAAATCAAATTGTATTTTTTCCCATCCATGGACCCTCTAAAATCTAATCACAAGTGTCCTTGGACCTTTAGTTAAAAATCCCTTCTCTGATCTAAAGAGACACGTAATAAATCAGTGCAAAACGTGTTTCTGTATTATGTATCCAAAAGTCGCTGTTGATTAACAAACACTTATCTAAATCCCTACTGGGTGAAGAGCTCTCTTTGTGTGAGCAAATGTATTATGAAAAAAGGAAGTTTCTCATGTCCAAACAAAAAGAAACATGCTGTGAATCATGTTAAGCATGAGAGATCACAGCTCCCAATAATTATCAGTACTTGTTAGTGTATTCTAAATTTAGTTTTTATGTTAATGAGTACAACAGAACATTCTGGCAATTTGGAGAGTGTTCTTCTCTCTGCTTGCCTTTTTTACTCTAGGAAAGGCAGTTTATTATTTAACATGAAATAGATATTTTTAAATTGTATCGAAAAGTACTTTGTTTCTTTTATAGAACACTCGCTTCTTATGAGAATTTCTTTTCCTTTTTTTTTTTTTTATGCAGGCAAATCCAGACCCAAATTGTTGTCTTGGAGTATTTGGATTAAGCCTATATACAACAGAAAGAGATCTGAGAGAAGTATTCTCCAAATACGGTCCAATTGCTGATGTTTCTATTGTATATGACCAACAGTCTCGGCGTTCTAGAGGATTTGCTTTCGTTTATTTTGAAAGTGTTGATGATGCTAAGGAGGTAAGGAATTGTCTTTATAATGAATTATACTAATGTGTGCAAAATCATGCTAGT
This sequence comes from Rhabdophis nuchalis, assembly GCA_039707465.1. Lineage (NCBI taxonomy): Eukaryota > Metazoa > Chordata > Lepidosauria > Squamata > Natricidae > Rhabdophis > Rhabdophis nuchalis. The sequence goes on from CM077645.1 coordinate 48,306,340, forward strand.
TAAAGTTGTATAAACATTTTTTCCAGAATAAAAAAGGAATCTATTTCCTGAACATAGGTTCATGTTAATAGATACATATGTTTTCTCCCTCATTTTACCTTCATCAGTTGTAAAGTATATTAGGGTTTAAGTCAGTGCAGTTGTCCACTGAATTTTATGACTGAAGTAATTTCAATGCAAATGTAATTGTCTCTGGTATTTAAATTGGTATATCATATTAAGAAAATAGTTTTCTTTATTATGACATATTCTGGATTCCTGTAAAGAGCTACATAATTCTCTATTCTTCTCTCTGTGAAATAAATTAATTTGAGACATGATTGGTCAGGTAGTCCCAATAATTTAATAGTAATTGTAGGGATTTGAACCCTATTTGATTCTGTCCTATTTTATTCAGTTGTATCACAAATAATTTTGTATATTACAAAATGTTTCATTCTTACATCCAGCATAATTTTAGCCGCCTTTCTTTTTTTTATATTGAAAAAGTTTTATTGGTTTTACAATTTTTCAATAGGATAGGGTAAGGGATACAAAGAAATTTTGAGAGCATACACGTCAAAGTCGTCGGCCCTACCGGGACATCAAAATAGATCATTAATAAAAAAACATTTTCCATACACTACAAAGTGAAAGCAAGTACATATTTCTAAATTCTCAGTTCTATGCTGTCAGTCATTTACAAAAATCCAGATGCACATGTTATATTATACAATATTATTCAAAAAATCAAGGCAAAGTTATTTTTTAGATCTAAGTCTCTTGGCAATTGTATCTTCTATCTCTCCTTCCAGGCCCCCAGCGGGCGGGGCCGTGGCCCCCCCTGCCCCCCCCCCCCCTGGATCTTCCCCCAGGACAGAGGAATGTTTTTTAAGAAAGGCTTCCGCCTCAGCAACTGTTTTAATCCTCACTCTTCCTCCTTCCCAGAACACCAGCATCCCTTCGGGCATCACCCACCTAAACCAGATCCCGTGGTCAAACAATTTTTTGGACAAGAAGGAAAATTTCCTTCTTGCTTCTCTAATCTTTCTTGGGATCTGCTTTAGGATGGCAACCTCCTTTTGTTGGTAAATTAACAGACCTCCTCTTTGCACTTTCAAGATTTCCTCTCTGGTTGACCTAACAAATTTAACATGTATCTCTCTGGGTACTTCATTTATCCTGGCATATGCAGAGTTTATTCTGTAGGCTAGGTCAATGTCCCCCCTGATCTCATCCTTAGGTTTATGTAAATAGTCTGCTAAAATTGTGCTCATGAGTTCAGGGAGACATTCACCAGTTTCCTCAGAAACATTCTGAAATCTCAAAAAATATGTCATCCTTTCCATATCAATCCTAGACACATGCCCATTTATTTCCACAACCTCATTAGTAACATTTTTAATCTCTCCCTTAGCCCCCGCCAGCTTCCCTTTCCAGTTCTTCATTCTTCTGTGTGTTCTCCAGCACTTGTTTCCGTGTGTCCAATAATTCCTTTTTAAAGTTGATATTTTCTGCCCTCTGGGCCTTGATTTCTTGTACCAAAGTTTGTATAACAGATTCAAGAGAGGCCATCCTTAGTTCTAAGCTTGCCAGTGCTGATTCTTGTGCCATGATTAGCTGTTAAAATCCGTGCCACTAAAATGGCGTTTTTTGAATGGGGCTGTTGAGGCAAGTCAGGAGCCAAAAGTTCAGATCAGGGTTGTAAAGTTCAGGAACCAAGAGAGAAACAATTTTCCAAGTCAATAAGTATAATAACGAAGGCACTCCAGAAAAGAAATCACAAATCCCCCCAAAAAAATTCTTCTTTAGTAACCAGAGGGAGTCCAAATCACAAAGAGACGCTGGAAATTTTCCCTAAGTAAAATAGTCATTCAGGGACAAAGAGAAGCCATTTTCCACCGCCCAGACTCAGAGCCAGAAGGAGAGAGTGGTAAAAAAAAATGTTTCCAGTCAGCCAGACCTAGATACATTGTTTCAAAGACAAACCGCAGACCACTTTCCCTTGTTTCAAACAGTCCAGATTAAAGATATCCGCTTCCTCGCAGCGAGGAGCCATTCTTAAGTGCCGCTTTAGTCCGAGGGGGGGTTTAACAAGTAGACACCCCCCTCCAAGTTCTTTCAGCCCAGGCTGACAGCAGGAAAAAAAAATGTTTAAAACCACTCACTTTCACCCTCGCAGCCAAAGCCCCGGGAAGCCTTCCGACTCAGACGGCCAGCTCTCTTCATATTTTCAGAACGATGCCGCCCGCCATTGGCGAAGGGGAAACCCCCCGCAGCATGTCCTCCTCCACCTAAGCCGAAGACAAGGGTCGCTTCCCAGCTGCCGCTGGGGGAGGACGACCCAGGCAAGCCGGCTTTACGGGAGACCCCCAAAAACGGGGCGTCTCGCCCCCGTGGGGGGGCAGGAAAAGAAACAAAGCGGCGAGCGAGCCCTAGGCTCGCCCGTCGCCGCTGGAGCCGGAACCGGAAGTCAGCCGCCTTTCAATCACAACTTTTTTTTATTTATTTTTATTTTATTAAATTTATATCCCGCCCTTCTCCAAAAGGACCCAGGGCGGTGCACAGGAATTTAAAATACAATACAAAATCAAGTAAAAAATTTTAAAAACTTATTTGATACCATCCTGCGCTAAAAACAAATTAAAATCCCCAAATTTAAAACTCTAAAATAGCTATTTTTGGAGGTTACGCTAGGCCGGCTAAATGGAACAAATGTGTCTTTAAACACTGGCGGAAGAGGCGGAGGTCGGGGATGGTGCGAAGTTCAGGGGGTAAGTCGTTCCAAAGGGCAGGGCCCGCCACAGAGAAGGGTCTTCCCCGGGTGTCGCCAGTCGGCATTGTCCGGCCGACGGCACCCTGAGAAGGCCCTCTCTGTGGGAGCGTATCGGTCTAAGGGATGTATGGGGCAGGAGGCGGTCTCGCATATAACTAGGTCCTGAGCCATGGAGCACTTTAAAGATGGTCGTCAAAACCTTGAAGTGCACCCGAAAGACCACAGGAAGCCAGTGTAGCTCGCGCAGGATTGGTGTTATATGGGAGTGTCTAGGCGCTCCAGTAATCACCCGCGCGGCTGCATTCTGGACTAACTGTAGCTTTCGAGTGCACCTCAAGGGAAGCCCCATGTAGAGAGCATTACAATAGTCGAGTCGGGATGTCACGAGTGCTTGAGTGACTGTGCGCAGGGCAAAAAATAAGAATGAAAATATGAAAATAAGACCCAGGCTACGATGAATAAATTCACAAGAAATTGTATGACACTTTCCCCCCCCTAAGCAGATAGTATGGGTGGTTTTGCAACATTGTTAAAGCTACCCTGATAGGCTTTCCACTCTAGCTATTAATTTTATATCTAGTTGTGATTAAGTTAAATTTATTCTGCAATATATTTTAAATCCTCATTAGGCAAAAGAAAGAGCCAATGGAATGGAGCTTGATGGGAGAAGAATCAGAGTTGATTTCTCAATAACAAAAAGGCCCCACACACCTACTCCTGGAATTTACATGGGGAGACCTACTTAGTAAGTTTGTGTCTCTTAATTCATTGGGTCGAGGTTTCCAACAAGTAACTCCATATTTAATGTTATATATGGGCAGTTTTGAATATAGAACACCACATTCTGTACCAAATAATAACATTCAAATTTGGTACACAATCTACAATTATGAAATCAGTTAAACCTTTTAAAATATGATTAAGCATAAGTTATTTTGCATTTTTGAGGAACTGTTTTAGAAAGTATTACGAGTCCTTGTGCTCTCTGAGCTAGGTTGTTTATTTTCAAATGTTTCATAGCCAACTAGGTAACATCTACATTGCTAGACAGGAGTGGGGCATTTGGACAACTTTTACATACGGTAGCTTTCCCTGTTGGTGAGGGTTTTATTTTCTCCTTGGTATTTCCTTGATTAGGCTATTGGTTGCTGCTTGATTGTTTGATGCTAATCCCTGATTTATCTGCATGTTGATTGCTGACAAGGAGATGTTCTGGGCTTTTTGTTTACTTTTTAGCTTTTTTTATTGACTTGAATACTATGTCTATTTATCTCCTTGTGTTATTGATGCCTCATTTTTCTGAACGTCAAGCTTCCTCCTATTACCTAGCACTGTGATGGCAAACCTATGGCACGCGTGCCACAGGAGCCACACAGAGTCATATTTTCCAGCACGGCAGCCCTCTGCCCCAGCGCACATGCATGTGCTGGCCAGCTGATTTTCGGCCTTTCGGGGGAGGCCATTTTTGCCCACCCCAGGCTTCAGGAAAGCTTCTGGAACCTGGGGAGGACAAAAAATGGGCCAACTGGAAGTTCGTTGACCTGTTGGGCTTGTTTTTCACCCTCCCCAGGCTCTGGGGCTTTCCTGAAGCCAGGGAGGGCAAAAACGGCTGGCCGGGGGAGGCCATTTTCACCCTCCCCAGGCTTTAGGAAGCCTCCGGAACCTGGGGAGGGCAAAAACTCCGCAAGGGGGAGGGGCACACACACCTTTAGAAAAAGGTTAGCCATCACTGCCCTAGCACTTTTTGAATTTAGCTTGATCTAAGATTGAAACTATGATTATGTCTCTTCATGTTTTGTGAAATTAAGGAGTTTTCATCCTGTCTTCAGGCTAGTTTGTGTTCATGGATGTGCTCTGCATGTCTGACTATGTAGTGGCTGTTGCAGTCTTTACACTGTATATTATAGATGACCCTAGGGGTTTTTTTCTCCTTGGGCTAATGATTCTTTCAGTTTAATCAAGATATTTTTAAAACTTTCATTGGTTTATGTGCTACTGCAAGTAATGGGTTGAGTGGTCAAACACTCTTTGATAAATTTGCTTGGTATCAATTTGCTGGAAACTGTTCTGTGTTGCTGCAGTGCATTTGTGCTTGTCTGAATATTGTTCTTAAATAAATGTTCTTGTGGGAGGTTGGGTTGTTCCTTATTTAGTGGAGCACTTGTTAGTTTGGGTGGTTTTCAGTAGACTTATATTTTTAAATTTGCTGCCATTTCCACTGCTAATGACCAGTATGTTATTATTTTCTTCCTCTCATGAATGTTACTCCTTTGAATATGTTGATTGTTTCAAGTTTCCTCTCTATTTTTCATTATGACAAATGTATCATCTACATACCGAATCTATACTTTTGGTTGTGTGTGTATGGAAGTGTTGTAGCTTCTAGGCACTGGATTACAGTCTCTGAGAATGGTGATCCCATGGGCGTTGGTTTTCCATAAGTAGCAAATAATTATCATGAGTATTCAAAATATGAGGATGATTGTGTGTGCGTTCTGCAGACATAGACATGAACCTGTGTATTCTTTTCAGCTAGAAATATTTTACATTTGAGCCTTTTTATACAATGTTATGTGTTTAGTGATACTAGGGCCTTACTTATAGGATGATGCTCCAAACATAACTGCCTCTGACAAGACTTTCAGCCTTAAAAATGTCACATGGCAGGCAGGCAGGCAGGAAAGAATTAGTAAAAAAAACAAGATATTATATTGCAAAACATGTCTCATTCTCTTTTGCTATCCTGATTTCATAGTCTCTGTAAAAGGGGATCAAGTGGCCTAGCAGTTGAGATGCTGGGCATGGCCACCAGAAAGTTAGTGTGAGACCCAAAGTACCATGCAACTGGGTGAGCTCTCATTCTTGCCTCAGCTCCTGCCCGCCTTGCAGTTTGCAAGCATGCAAGTGCAAGTAGATAAATATAGTAGGTGCCAGTTTGGCGGGAAGGTAACAGGGTTCTGTGCACCATGGCATATAGTTATGCTGGCCACATGACCACAGAAGCCTCTACAGACAACACTGGCTCTCTGGGCTAGGAAACTGAGATGAGCTCCATCTCCTACAGTCAGATATGACTGGACAGCTGAATCCTTTACCTTTTTTTTAAATGTAGTCTGTACAACATGTCAAGCTGTAATATGTTCCTTACAACTGACAAGTAGAATGCTGTTGAATGTTGTTCTACTTATATCTGATTTATGAATAGATACAACAAACAAACCATAAACTGTTCTACCAAGATTAGTTTAACAAATCAGAAATGAAAAAGGTATTGGTTTGTACAGCGTGATAAACAAGCTGAGGATGGATTTATCCATGGCAGATTAGGCAACCTGCAGCAGCAGGCCAGTCAATCATAAGGCTTGACAGAGAACTGTATTTGAAGAGAAAATTATTAGACCATGCCTCAAATGAATATTTTTCAGGAATGCACACCAGTAATCATGTTAGCACAGCAAAAGATACACCTCTGACGCTTTCTTCAAGGCATGCCTATTATATGTTCCAAATTACATTGTGTTCTTTAAGCCTGGATCAGCACACAGCCATAGTTTTTTTTATTGAACTACATCACAGCTTTCTATGTTTTACAAATGTGAATATGAGACCCACAGAACATTCTATTTTGGCTGCAGAAACAGTAATCTTTGACTAACTACTATAATGAAGCCTACCCATCCTGATCATAAATTGTGACTATTATAAAATGGGATCCTGATTTTACAACCTTGTTTGCACCATCGTAAAGTGACTGGCATAGTCATTAAGCAAGCCAGTGGTTCACTATGGACTCAGGTTGGCGAAAAACCGAAAGTATATGCCAGTTTTTTGGCAAAACTGTTGTAAAACAAATGACAAAACTGCAGGACACTGCAAATGGCCGTCAAACTACTGACTAGCGAGCCCAACCATTGGAACTTTGAATCTGGGTTGTAAGTAACCCCAAGGTATATCCATTGTAACTTCAAAAAATTGCTAATCAACCATCTTAAGTCAAGGGCTACATGTATTTATCTTTCCCCAGTTGATATTCATTGACACTCGTATTTTTAAAACTTAAGGTTGACGGCAGAGCTCTTATGATTTTGCATATTGGTCTGCAAATGCAGTATTGGGAAGGAAGAATCAAGTCAGCCTGTTTCTTAAGCCACATTAATAGCATAGTATGTATAGTAGTTGTTTCATTATGTATTTAGCGCATTGTGGACCCACAAAAAGCTTTAAAATCATTCTTATCTGGAGGTACAACAATGACCTAGGTCAGGGGTCGCCAACCTTTTTGGCACCAGGGACCGGTTTCATGTAAAAAAAATTTCTGCGGACCGGTGGGAGCCTTCAGCGGGTAAGTCGGGTCATGTGGGCCGCGCATGCGTTCGGCGGTCCCGTGGAACCCGAGCCTCACGCCGGCCCCGTTACTATCAAGCCATGGATCAGCACCGGTCCGCGACCTGGGGGTTGGGGACCCCTGACCTAGGGGGAAAAAAGAAAGAAACAGATAAGATGTGACTACAATTAATATAACTGCCTTCATAGTGCAAAACTTAATATAAATGTTTAACATATTTTTCTGGTATTATAGAAGTATTTTATATGTCTTGATATTACATTTTTAACATATACTATATTATCTGAGCACTATTTGATAGAAAAATGATTTTACTTTCCTCTATTACAGGGGTGTCCAAACTTGGGAATTTTAAGGCTTGTGGACTTCCAACTCCCAGAATTCTGGGAATTGAAGTCCAGAACTCTTAAAGTTTCCAAGTTTGGACACCTCTGCTCTATTATATAAGCCATTTGTCTTTCTAATACTATATTATATATACTTCCCATTTAGTGGAAGTTCCCGACGGAGAGACTATTATGACAGAGGTTATGACAGAGGCTATGATGACCGTGACTATTATAGTAGATCATACAGGTGAGTCTGCCTGCCTGTTTATCTCCCTCCCTCCCACCCCCCTTCTCTATTGTCTCTGTCACCATCTCCATCCCTTTTTTCTTGACAGTCTTCCCAAATCTATTTAATTAGTTGTTTGATAAGATTGAATATTCTTCTGAACTGCAATTTATTTATATGGCTGCCCAATTTATGAAACACAATTCAGGGTGACTCACAATGGCAAAAAAAAAAAGAACAATACAAGAAAACCCCTCTTCCAACACAACCATTTCCAGGCTTCAAATTCACACTATCCCAGCACATGGGAGTAAGAGCCTTCTGGAAGGGTAAGAGGGTGGCGACCTGCCAGACCTTGGGGGAAGAATGTTGTAGAATGTAGAAAAGGCACAATTCCTAAGTACCAGTAAATGGCAATGTTTAAGTGTAGGAACCTAAAGCTTCCTCACTAATCAGCATGACTCCACGACATGTAGGACTTTAAAGGTGGTAGCTATTGTCTTGAATTACACCTGGAAAAAGCCCTGGTGATTTTGTGCACCCTGCACAGTGGCAGTCTATAATGGGCAAACCTAGAAACAGTGCAGTATATGCCACCTCACTCTAGACCAGCGTTTCTCAAATAGTGGGGCGCGCCCCCCCAGGGGGGCACGAGGCTCCGTAAAGGGGGGCGTGTTTGATAGTCAGGAGCCGCACACCCGGAAAGACCGATACTGCCGCCGCCGCCGTCTTGGCATCCCAGGCCCACTCTGCGGCGGCAGCGGCTGTAGGTAAAGCCCGAAGGCGACTGAGAAAGGCGTCAAAGAAGGAGCAGCCGGAAGCCGTGCCTTTTGAGCACCACTAGGCTGGACGAGGCAGAAAGCGGACGCGGGGATAAGGAAGGGGATGCTCTTCGGGCCAATCAGCGTGGAAAGGTGAGGTCGAAGGAGGAGGGGGCAGCCCCCTGGCAGAGCGCGCAGCCAGGCGGCCGGGGCAGGCTAAGGTGAGTGATCGCGGGGACGGGGGACGGGGACCCCAGGTTCCTTCGTCCGGGGGTGGGTGAACGAGCGAACAAGCAAGCGCGGGCGGGCAAGGAAACTTGCTGCAGCAGCGCCCAACAACCTGCCTGCCCACCGCCTGCGGTTACTCGCTCGCTCACCTACCCACCGGACGAAGGAAGCTGGTGTCAGGTGGGTGAGCGAGCGAGTGAGTAACTGTGGCCGGCGGGCGGGTAAGGAAAGTTGCGGCAGCGCCCAACAATCCGCTGGCCCGCTGGCCGCGGTTGCTCGCTCGCTTGCTCACCCATCGGACGCCAGGTTCCTTCGTCCGGTGGATGAGTGAGAGAGAGAGAGAGAAAATACAGCCAGCGGGCTGGCGGGCCGGTCAGGCTACTTCCAGGAGCTGAGGAGGTTTGTAGGGGGGGCGGGGGGGGGGGAGACAGACAGACAGAGAGAGGCACAGACACACAGAGAGACAGGGAGGGAGGGGGGAACCAGAGAGTGACAGACACACACAGAGAGACAGAGAGTGGGAGGGAGGGAGAGAAAGATAGACAGAGACACAGAATGAGTGATTTAAGTGCCTGAATGCGAGACAGACACACACACACACACACACACACACACACAGAGTAACAGATGGGCAAACAAAGGAGAGAGAGACAGAGAGAGAAAGAAAAAAAAGAAGGTGGGAGAGAAAGAAAGAGAGAAAGAAAGACAGAGAGAAAGAGAGAAAAAAGAGAGACAGAAAGGAAAGAAAGAAAGAGAAAAAAGAGAGAAAGAGAGAAAGAAAAGAGACAGAAAGAAAGAGAAAGAAAGAGAAAGAAAGAAAGAAGGAGAGGAAGAGGTAAAGAAAGAGAGAGAGAAATAGAGAAAGAGGGGGGAAAGAGGGAGAGAAAGAGAAAGAGAAAGAAAAAGAAAGAAAGAGAGAGAGAGAGAAAGAGAAAGAAAGAAAAAGAAAGTGGGAGAGAGAGAAAGAAAGACAGACAGAGAAAAAGAGAAAGAAAGAGAAAAAAAGAAAGAGAGAGAGGGAAAGAAAGAAAGACAGAAAGAGAGGGAGAGAGAAAGGGAAAGAAAAAGAAAAAGAGAAAGAAATAAAGAGAGAGAGAAAGGGAAAGAAAAAAAATGAGAGAAAGAAAGAGAAAGAAAGAGAGAAAGAAAGAAAGAGAAAGAGAAAGAAAGAAAGGGAAGGAAAGAAAGAGACAGAGAAAGAAAGACAGAAGGAAAGAAAGAGAGAGAGAGAGAACTTATGACCACAATTAAGCCCAAAAGTTTGGTTGCTAACCAAGACCATTGTTAAGTGAGTTTCACATTTTCCAAATTGGCCACTCCCACCCGGTCACATGGTTTGACATGTCCAATCAAAAAATGTTTATAGTTTAATTAAGGATTTAATGCACTTTAAATCTTTTCTGCTACAGTTAATAAAGCTATTCTTTGTTGTAAATTGATCCACATTTCTTTCTTTTTTTTTATTCTCTTATACGTTAATAAGGATACAGTGTTATGCAGAGGTGTACTAACAATTTTATAGACAAATGATACTATTTACAGTCGCGCGGGGGGCGCGAAATGTTTTCTTCTTCCTAGGGGGGGCCTGAGAGAAAATAATTGAGAACCACTGCTCTAGACCAATTGTAACTTTTGGGTTGCTTTCAAGGTCAATAAGCAAGACCTTCTAGTCCAGGAATGGATATGATTGGTATCCAAAGTGAATCTGTGCAAAAAGCCTCTTAACCATCGCTACAACCTGCTTTGTAGGTAGAAGCAGTAAATCCACAGGGATACCAAATTGCCAACTCTGTTCAGAGGTGTGCTACCCTGTCAAGAGTCGAAGATAACCTAGCAGCAGACCACAGGGGGCCAAATATCCAAAGCAACTCCCAAGTTGATAAGATTGAATCAGAAATGTTTCCTCCCCATTTAGATCTTCACAACTTTTAGACACTGATCACACCACCTCAATCGTCTAGCTCCATGTTGGCGAACCCATGGCACGGGTGCCACAGGTGGCACACGAAGCCATTTCTGAGGGGACGCAAGGCATTGCCCTTTCAGCTCCAGCGCACATGAGCATGCTGGCGAGCTGATTTTGGCCTTGATTTTCAGCCAATTTTTGCCCTTTTGAAGCCTCCAGAGGGAGAAAAATGGCCCAACGGGTAACCTGGAAGTCCATTCCTGAACTTCCAGTTTGTGTGCTGGGTCTTTCTTCGCCCTCCCCAGGCTCTTAGAAAGGCCCTGGAGCCTTGGGAGGGTGAAAAATGGACCTACCAGGCCCACCAGAAGTCAGAAAATGAGGGTGCAGGAGAGGCCATTTTTGCCGTCCCCAGGCTCCAAAAAAGCTGTATACGCATGTGCAAGGCAGCAGGGGGTATCACGCATGCATGCTCAGGGGGCATGGCATGGGAGGCATTAAATTATGGGGGTGGGCACACAAGCGTGCACAATAGCACGAGCATGTGTGCTTTTGGCACCTGAGGCGAAAAAAGTTTGCCATCACTGGTCTAGCCAGAGCTGGAGATATATAATCCCATGCTGTCGAATGACCAGCAATTCCATGTAAATGTTAACGAACAGTGGGAGACCAAGCCTTAAGGCACCCCATGCTTCAGGGGCTTAGGGTTAGGTTTCTCCCATTCAACACTTGACTGGAAACTAGACACAGAGGAAGGAAAAGAACCACTACACTATCTCCCAATCCCAAAATACTGTTGTCATGCTAAGAAATCTAGGTGGTTGCATAGCTCAATCCTAAATCATCTACAGATCATCTGCAAGTGTGACCAGTACCATCTCTCGAGTATGCCCTAGGCTGATTGAGACTAAAAAGAATTTTGATAAACCTTCATTCACGGCCATCTGCAGCTGAATTGTAAAGAAGGGACTTCTTAAAGAAGGTTGTTAGGGGAACTCACACATCTCCTGTCCTTCCATAAGAGACCAGCAACTCCCTTGTCAGCAGTGAAAGGAAGGAGATGGTGAAGGTCAGCTGGAAAAAATAAATGTGGGTTGAGTGAAGTGCAGAGTGACCAAAGGGTCAGAGATTTTGGGGAGGGGGGGGCACTGACAGGCAGGGAGTGTTGAAGTGTATATTGCAGTCATAAATGTAGACAGGCACCCAAATTTTTATCACATAATTGGGGGGGGGGGGGGGATTGGTTTCTACAAGGCCTTAACTTCAAGGACCAGCTGTAAACACTATATATTCAGTGCCATTTTAACTTTGAATGGTCTCTGGATGAATAGTTAAGGAGGATTACCAGTAAAATCAGGCATGATGTAGAAAAATTAAATAGGGCAGAGTTTTTCTCCCCTTAAAATAATTAAGGCCAGAGCTTTTAAAAGGAGTCTTGACAGATTCATGGAAGATCAGGTTATGAGTTGTTTGTGATGCTGTTGTTTATTGCCTCCTGAATCATAGGTAGTACGCCTTAAAAATAGGTAATCCTTGACTTATGACTGCAATTGAGCCCAAAATTTATGTTGCTTACCAAGACATTTGTTAAGTGAGATTTGCCCTATTTTACGACCTTCCTTGCCACAGTTGTTAGCTTCCCCATTGACTTTTCTTGTCAAAAGGTGATCACATGATCTCTGGACATGGCAACCGTCATAAATATGAACCAGTTAGCAAGCATTTGAATTTTGATCACAAGGTCAATGAGATGCTGGAACAGTTGTGTGAAAAATGCTTGTGTCACTATTTTCAGTGCCGTAACTTTGAACAGTCACTAAATGAACTGTTGTAAGACAAGGGCTACCTGAATTGCTTGCTGGAATTAACAGTTGACATTATTGCTGTCCAGTTCAGGCATAATCATCTTTCCTAATATATCCACTTGGACACCAAATATTGGGTCAAATAAATTTACAGCCTGATTCAGCAGGACTCTTCTGTTATTCTTACAAAGTATTCCAAGCTCAAAATACCCCATTCAAACTTAAAGCAGTTGTCCTAATTTAAGAAATGGCCTTTTTCAAGGATGAAAATTTCTGTAATAGTTGGAACAGCATTGGAACACTTAATTAAAAATAGAATATCTGTGTTGAGCTTGAAACAAAGGATTTAGGATTCAATACACTTTCTATTCAGAGTAGTTTGTTGCATCAGTGGCTGGTGCTATTATGCAATTCATTTTATGTTTTCCAATTCCAGGACTTTTTCCCCCCTACATTATTCCTTTATATCAGTTATTTGTATTTTGTGATTTTAACAAAACTTTTTAAAAATGTTCTGCTTATCCTTTTACAGAGGAGGTGGAGGTGGAGGAGGATGGCGAGGTGCCCAAGATAGGGATCAGATGTACAGGTGTGTTGAAAGATTTTGATGATTTTTAAAATATGCAAGCAATTGTGAAATGGGAACCTTTTTGGACAGTGGTAAAAAAAATCTATATGGAGGGGTATCCTTAAAGCCAATACTGGTGAATGGCTGTTTTTACCTGCAATATTTCCAAATAAATATTTTGATATAGCTATATTAAGAAGTGGAGACAGATCATTGTTACATCTTATACTACAAGATTGAAGTAGTCATTTTAGTTAAAACACTTATGTGATTCAAAACACTATTTTGCCACATTTAAAATTAAAATGCATTATATTGAACAATCTTATAATTTCCAATTTCCAGGTGTAATTCATGTATATGCTACTCAAGTAATGTTAATTCAAATGCAGTAGCAATAACATTACAGTTTGGGCTAAAAACTAGCTTTAAAGTTAACATATAACTTTCTTCCTGGCTTATCTGATTTGATGTCTACTATACAATATTGCTAAGCAGATTGTAAAAATAGCAGAATTTAATAATAACTAGACAATCTTTGGGTCTTCTTTCCAGAAGATATTTTCTTACCTAAACAGAATAAGAATGACCAAGGATGGACAAAAAAGCAGTGGGAGCAGGAGTGACTTCCAACTTCCTGCCAGCTTTCCTTTTAAGTTTCTTTGTGGAAATCTGGCAGGGAGCATTGGAAATCCTTCTCCCTCCTTAGGAGGAGGTAAGTGGCTGAGAAAATGGAAATCACACAACTAGAGCAGCCAGTAGCACTGAAGCAGCTACAACCTTTCCAAATTTCATTACCTCAGTCCCTGACTTTGGGCGCATTCTGTAGGTTAGACCATTTGAGGTACCTGGGTTCAAAAGTTGCCCTATGATGTACCATTTCCCCCAGTTAAAGATTACAATCAGAGTTTTAGTAGTAAATAGATACATGAACTAGTAGATTTGAAACATCCGTGATGATCCAGTATTCTTGTGTGCTGTCCTTGATATATGTAGCTATCAAGGTTATTTGTAGCAGTGCAAGTTAGTGTGTATATCCATATGCACATCATCACTGTCACATTTTTTTGTGCAGGAGAAGATCACCATCTCCATATTATAGCCGAGGGGGTTATAGATCCCGTTCCCGGTCTCGATCCTACTCACCTCGTAAGTAACAAGTTGAGTTGAATATAATTTTGCCATTACAGGCCAGTAGAGTTAATGTGGGCCATAGCAGTATATAAATATAAACCTATAGTAACTCCTTGAACTAAGAGCTATGCAAAGCATTTTAAAGCTACACTTTACAAAGAATAGTAACACAAGCAAAGAGCTAAAGCCTCTGCTCTCAAAGAGACCAACTACATCCCCAGCATATTCATACCAAAGCAGATGGTAGGCAAGTGGGGACAGAATTTAGAGTTGCCTGCTTTAATCTTTTGACGAGTAGTGTTGTCCTAAAGAGTTTTGCAAAGCATCTCTAGAATACTGAGTCACAAAACTCATTTGTCCTCTGCTGATTTCATTATCACCATTATCTTCAGTTATTGAAAACAATGTTTATCAGAGCTTTGAACTAATTCAGTTGTATTCAAATGAAATAAAGCAGCAGTTTTACTAGTTGGAGGCTGTTTTTTGCACAAGAAATCATCATAACATAATTGGGGGGGAAACTTAACATTTGCCCTTAATTGGACAGCGAGTTAATCTAATATTTTTAGAAAGTATAATTGATTTCTGTTCCTGTTATTTTTTTAAAAAATCAGGTATGTTTTCTGTTTTAAAAAACCCAGATACATTACTGCTAAGTTTTTGTCTGTTTTCAAGCAACCTCCTGCTCTCAGTTGTCTTCACCTTGATACAGAAATGTTCTTTTGGAAAGAAAATATTTTAACTATTAAATTAATCAGTGTATCTTTTACTATGAACCCCATTATTATATATGCATGTATACTTGTACTAATTCTTGTTCCTCAAGGGTTCCTAGGTGGCATAGTGAAAATTTTAGACATATTCTTGATTCAAATGATACCTCAATAAACAATATGTTGTTGGAATAACACACCATCAAAGTCTGTTTTCTTGGTTAAATTTAGATTCATTTTTAAATTAATCATTAACCTCATTAAAAAGTAATATTTTAAAGAGACCCTTTGGATACAAATAGAAATTTATACTGTTACTGAATTGGATTAAGTTAAAGTGCATAAACTAATTTTGCTTTTGAATATGCAGGCATGATTCAAGTCTGCTTGGATTGCATGATTTCTTGTAATGTATCACAAATATTCTCTAGATTACCAAAACATTTATAGAATAGTGGAAAATGCCACAGCAGTTTATTGATCCTCTCCTCTTTATTAGCATTCACATTTAGAGGAGAGGAACTCTGAATCTATGCATAAGGGGGAAATGCCTCTAGCAGTTTTCCAATATTCTGTATTATTTCTCCACATAGTATAATTTATAAACTAACAATGTCTTTTGACAGAATTACCAAGATTCAAAATTCTAACTGGCTTCTTTCTGCATTGCAGGTCGCTATTGAAGTGAAAAAATGAAGACTTTATAGCTGCAAACACTGCAGTGTGATTGCATACTTGTTATTTTTGTTCAGTTGAATGGTGCCTAGTGAATTAGGTGACTTTTACACCTTTTATGGAGAATATTTTGGTGAAGTTTTAAGGTGTTGTACCATTCTGCATATTTGTGTAGTTGGTGCTTTGTTCAGAATTGTGTTTTTGAGAAGAGTATGTCTTTCGCATGTGTTTAGTCTGAACTTTACAGAAGGATTTCTGTTATCTAAATTCTTCGATTTTTTTCAGTTTTTAGGGTATTTTGAAGATCAAAACCTGTGTAAGATGCGTTGAAATGGTGGCATAATAAACATTTTTTTACTTACTTGTATCTCTTCTTTAGTCAAAGTGCAATCAGTGCAATCAAAGTGCATAATTTTATGGCAAGAATCTGCTAATGTAGGTGAAAAGACTAGAAAATTGGTATGTGTTTTTGCAGGTTTATGGAACAGACTGAAAAGATAAATCTAAGATCTTAAAAATTGATGGCCAATAGTAATCCAGGAGCATATATTTAATGTGATCATAAATCATTTTGAAGCTAACATGAGTTATCTAGCAGGTTAAAATAATATTTTATAATCTCTAGAAAACTTACTTAAAAAGTGGCTGCCCCTGTGCCTTGTATAACAGTACAAATGTATGACTAATATTTGTTCACCTTTCTGTGCTGAAGGGCAGTACATGTCTCCAGAGCAATCATCACATATCCTGGTAGCAGTAACTGACTAGTGCTTGCAGTATCGTTCCAGTTTATTTATAAGGATGCAGGAAGATAATGACACTGTTTCCAGTCATGTATTGTATGAATGGGTTAATTTCTCATCACAATGTAAGACATGAAATAGTTGACCAAGATTTGACTGTTGCTCCCATTAACCAACTCATTCTTCTATTATCAGTTTCAGATTTGTTCAAACCACATACTTTTCCTTGTTTTTCTTATCTATTTAAATAAAAAAAACTTTGCCTTTTTTATGAATTGGTAGGTGGAAGACATATATATATTCCACTTACAGCCATCTAAAGTATCCTGATCAGAAGGCTTTGTACAATCAAAACAATATAGTTGATACTGGAAAGAAGAGTCATTGCATGCCAAACATTTATATTTATATAGAAGGGAATATATGCAGCTCAGCGTTGAACTAGCTCATGGATGAACTACTGCCCTCCTCCCCCAAAAGGGTGAAAATCTGGGTGCGTTTTATACACTGAATACAGCATTTTTGGCCTCTCAAAACCCTGCCCCGCGCATCTTGTTTTATGCAAACATGGATGCGACATGGGGTGCAAAGTGTTTGGGAGGTCCACAGAGTGCTCCTGGGGGCTGGGGAGGGCAAAAACTTTTTTAATTTACCTCTTTAAAATCTTGGTGCATCTTATAGTCTGAAAAATACGGTATACCAAAAACTCCACAATTCAACCCAAAGCTTTATTTATTCAGGGGACATGTCAGAATTGGAAGAATTCCAAATTGCTATTAGAGGATCACATCACACCGTTCCAAAGTCTTCTGATCCAAATAACTCTTTTGGGAAGCAAGGATATAATGTTTTTTCCTTTTGAACTTCCAGCATTGCTAACTCTAGCCGAGTGCCACCAGAGGGCAGTCACTACCATTTCAAAGCTAATGTTTATAGCTTGCACTTCTGCTTCAGGGGCTGTTTTCTCTGCCACCCATCCCGCCTCTAAAATGGCAACAGGGAGAACATGTATTTCTTAGACTTGTAGCCCACTTTAAGCAACTTGAAATGACATACATAAAATTTTCCAAACCAACTTTAATTCCAAATTCTCCAGCACTAAATCTCATACCTCTGAATTATTTTTCTCCATCTTCCAATTCAAGGAAACTAAATGTATGAGACAGCAATTTAGTGAAATTTAGTGAGGAGAGGATGATCTCACTATATCCCAACCCAAGTACTTAGTATTTTCAGGTATCATTTTACATCTGCCCTCATACTTTGTCAAGAAAAACCAAACATCAAGCATCTTTTAGGCATAGTTATTACGTTTTCCTTAATAAAAAATTTTCAGGGGTTTATTCCCTAGTTTTTGTAATTTCCAGAAATAGTCAAGGATTTAAATCAATACATTTGGGGTGTATCACACCTTTTGCCAAATTGCTACTTGTACAGCCTGCAAACAGCTTCTATAAATTAGACAAACATATCTTTAAATACCAGGTGACCATGTAAAAAGAACATTTCTCAGGTTACTGTTAGATCAGTATTTCAAATTCAGAAGTGTCGTTTTCAACCAACTTCAAGTTGCAAAATCAGTCTGACTTGCCAGTAATTGAGCTGGATTCAGGGCTATGAGATTTTGATATAGCAACCAAAAACTTGCTCAAGATGTTTTGAGTCACTTCAGTAAGGAGTATGCAGGGATACCGAGATCAGTCCAAAGAAAGTCGTCATATTGCAATTCAGCATTTAAATATCTAGGTAAAAGTGGCAGGCATTTCTTAGGTCAGTTTCCAAATCATATTTCATATTTTTGAATTTTAACATGGACCAAATTTCATCCAGGTAATAAGGCTCATGCTTCCAAAAGTATGTGTCAATATGCCATTTCCTCCTTGGCCTTTCTTAACACAAGTTCATCTATTTAAAACTACTGAGAGTGATTAGCTATAAAATTTGCAACATGGGAAGTGCATTATGAGTTGGCACCTTCTCAAGAAGCCAAAGTTACCTAATGGAGACGAGGGCAGTTTTTTTAGTTTCTAGTCACGACAGTTAGAGTTTATAAAAGTGTAAGAGCACTATAAGATAGAATAAAGAGAAACACTCCACAGGTTATAGTAGTAGAATCTTGCCGTGTGTCTGAATATCTCATTCCCTCCTATAGTCCAGGGAATCAAGGAGCCAGTCAGTGTTTTTTCCCCTAACATTTTTCCATTTCCATGGGCTTAGCACATTTCTCAGTACTTGTCCTAATAATTTCTGGATGCCTTCTCCGACGTCATTTCCAAAGGCTCCCTACAGAATGATAACTGGCTTCCCAGAGTGGGAATACATATTCATTCATCTCAAGCAGAAACCAACTTGGCGAAGGCATGAATATTGTCACAGAAAGCAAAGGCTGATGCCTTACCTCAGTGATGGCTAACCTTTTTTTGCTCGCGTGCCAAAAGAGGGTGGAGCACAGGGGGGTTGTGCAGGGGCGTGCCACATCCATAATGCTATGTGTTTAACCCCCTGCTTTTGGCACACTTTTCTCCCTCGTCAGGGTCCAGAGGCTTTCTAGAAGCCTGGGGAGAGTGAAAACAGCCTCCGTCCCACCTCCAGAGGCTTCAAGACGTCCCCTGAAGCCTCCAGAGGGCAAAAAATGGCCTCAAAAGAAAGCCTAAATCAGCTGGCCAGCGTACACATGCGCACTGGAGCTGACGGCAACGCTTCGCGTGCCCTAAGAAATGGTTCCACTTGCCACCTGTGGCACCCGTGCCATAGATTCGCCATCACAGCCTTAGCTCATCCCTCTTGGGGTAGAAGATTTTAAAAGATTTTTCTTTTAAAACCAGAAGCGGAACTGTAGGGAATCAGTTGTGTGCTGGTTGTTTCCTTGTCCTTCACACACTGGTTCTGCCCTCTCTCCTGTTTTATAGGTGAGGACGCAAGAGACTAGCAAACACTGCTTTGATTCCTGATCAGCATGCGTTAATCTAGATCAGTGCGGGCTGGGGAATTTTGGAAATTGAAATCTAAACATCTTTAACTCGCTGAAGTTGAGAAACACTGATCTAGAGATAAGCGTAAAGGCACTCAGGATGCCAGGCCTCCCAGCTTAGACTTGGCAGAAGCTACCAAGATAGTTGACATGGCACAGCTAGAGAAACATCTTTATTGCATAGCAGGATAGAGACATTTAAAGCAATTGCTTGCCCTCTGTCAACACAAGAGTGCATGTTTTTTTTTATACCTCTGCAGTTTAAATCTGGTACTTCTTTTTGTCTCTTTTCCTTTCCCATCGCTTAACAAACACTTGTTCTGTATTTCTCAGCTTGGTGCCAAGTGCCAGTTGTTTTAACTGGCATTCCTTCTCTGGGAAACTCTCAATCTTACTGTAATTCCATAAAGAGGAAAGTATGACACTGAAAGCGAAAGCATGCCAAATAAGAAGGGAGGTGAGAGATCTCGGGCTTCTGCTCTCTTCTGGTTACTTCCTCACCAAGATGAATCCTTATTGGTCTGCTGTTGACCTGCAAGTTTTGCTTTTAAACACCAGATGGGTAGATAAGAAGATCTTTTAAAGATTTGATTGTGCACAAGAGGACTGCTCTACCATGTTTCACAAACACCTGAATTGGACAACTAGGGAATGCTCAGTATAGCACCAAAAAAGAGCAGGTGGTCAGGGCAAGGGGATTTTTGAAACATATATAGCTCTTTCTCTTTTCAGGCTTATTGTCCACTCAAGGATGAATCTAAAACAGTGATATCTAGTTTTGGTTATTCAGAAGAAAATGTGGATTCTTCTGGTATACCATACAATCAGCTACTCAACAGGTTCCCTATCTGAGTTGATGGAGGTGGTCTCAGGTGGAGGTGGTTCAGAACTCCTAGAGCAGTGATGGTGAACCTTTATTGGCTCGTGTGCCAAAAGCGGAGGGAGGAAGCCTCCAGAGGGCAAAAAAATGGCCTCAAAAGAAAACTGAAGTGAGCTGGCTAGTGCGCACGTATGCGCTGGCCAACCGACAGGGCAATGCCTTGCGTCCCCTGACAAATGGCTCTGTGTGCCACTGTGGCACGTGTGCCATAGGTTCGCCATCATGGTCCTAGAGCAGTGATGGTGAACTTTTTTAGGCTCGCGTGCCATAAGGGGGGGAGTGCGGGGTGGCCCCTGCGCTGGCATGCCGCACTCAATGCAATGTGCACGCCCCAGTGCGCATGCATGCACGACAGGTGCTTCCCCCCATTTCTTACATGCTTTTTTCGCCCTCCCCAGGCTCCAGAGGCTTTATAGGAGCCTGGGGAGGGCAAAAACAGCCCCCCCTGGAGGCCATCTAGAGGCTTCAGGAGCTTCCCTGAAGCCTCCGGAGGACTAAAAAAGGCCCTACGAGGACTCGTAGCGTCATGTTTAGTCCTCCGAAGGCTTCAGGGAAGCTCCTGAAGCCTCCAGAGGGCTTCTGGGGGTGGGGGCTGTTTTCGCCCTCCCCAGGCTCCTTTAAAGCCTGTGGAGGGCGAAAAATGGCTTTAAAAATGGCTGAATCAGCTGGCCAGCACGCACATGCGGGCTGGCCAGCTGACAGGGCAACACCTCGCATGCCCTGCCAAATGGCTCCACGTGCCATAGGTTCACCATCATTGTCCTAGAGGATGAATTCTAGATGATTTTAACTTCCATGCTAGGACTGCATTGATTGGGGCTGCCCAGGAATTGATATCTGCCATGTCAACCACAGATTTCTGTCAACTTATTTCTGGCCCAGCACATAGGGCAGATCACATTCCGTATTTGATTTGATTTTCTATTGGGTAGAAGGATAGTGTTCCCAAAGTGACAGATTTTATATCTATTCCTGTCATTGTTGGATCAATTCCTACTGAGATTAAGTTGATAGCAACTATTTCTCTCCAAAGAGGTATGGAACCTATTAGAATGATTGCCCATGAAAGCTGATGAATTGGCAATTGATTCCAACAGGTTCTTCAGTGTTTTCTGGTTAGTAAGCATTGCATTTCTGTCAAAGATTTGACTACTCTGAATTCAACATATATGTATCTTCTCATATATTGCAAATCTTATTCAGGCCCAATGTAGGTTAAAATTCCTATAGAATTTGACAAAAAAGTGTTTCTTTTCCATTACTTCATCCTCTTAGTTTCACCAGTTAGACCTTTAGGGATCTGTTCAGTTAGACCTCATACACTGTAGATCCTTTGGTAGTTCACTTTAACAACTTGAATAGAAATTTTAAAAGCAGTCAAATTCATAATGACTTAGATCAGTGTTTCTCAACCTGGGCAACTTGAAGATGTCCGGACTTCAACTCCCAGAATTCCCCAGCCAGCATCTGCTGGCTGGGGAATTCTGGGAGCTGAAGTCCGGACATCTTCAAGTTGCCCAGGTTGAGAAACACTGACTTAGATCCTAAAATTCCAGCAAAGGAATCTATAAAAATGTAGTCAAATTTATCAGGTCAAATTTCTTTGCATAAGTTTCATTGTTAAAGCACCACTTTTGTGTGGAAAAAATAAGCTGTGTTTCGAGCAGCAATACAAGTTTAACTGGTGCCAGACCTATCCAAATGTGATGCCTGACATTGGTGGTGGGGAAAAATCCCCGGATGCTGCTGTACAACAACATCAAGTCTTATGAGTATGGAGCTAGTCTGCCCCCTGTGGGGAATTCTTGATAGTGCATGGGCATGAGCCACTGACTGGCAATCATTGATAGCTAAACAACTACTGTATTAACACTGTAGTCTCCTGGCTAAACAAATGTTAAATAAAATAAGTTTCACTATATATGCTTGTCTAGCATTGTAATTTTTTCACTTTTCAGAACTGTGGTTCTATTGTGAAAGCCCTTTGCTTGAATATTATCACATTATTAATGTGAATGTATTTACTGTATTTATAATGCGTTATATGTCTGAGATTGTGGGTGCTTTATTCAATTTCAAGTTAGGAATCACATACTTATCATTTAAAAGGTACAAAGGAAAAAACTATTGAAAGGGAAAATTATAAGTACTGTTTAAAAAGTGGGATGTGTAAGCTATAAAACTGCCCCAATCAGACTTCCGGTTCCGGCTCCAGCGGCGACGGGCGAGCCTACCGCTCGCTCGCCATTTTGTTGCTTTTTCTGCCCCCCCACGGGGGCGAGACGCCCCGTTTTTGGGGGTCTCCCGTAAAGCCGGCTCGCCTGGGACGCTCCCCCCCACGGCGGTGGGGGAAGCGACCCTTGTCCTCGGCTTAGATGAAGGAGAACATGCTGCGGGGGGTTTTCCCTTCGCCAAAGGCAGGCGGCGCCATTCGCGATCATGGAGAGAGTTGATCGAATGAGTCGGAAGGCTTCTCGGGGCTTCAGCTGCGAGGGGGAGAGTGAGTGATTTAAAACTTTTTTTTCTGCTGTCAGCCGGGCTGAAAGGACTGGGAGGGGGGTGTTTGTTTGTAAAAATCCCCCCTCGGACTCAAGCGGCACTTGAAAATGGCTCCTCGCGGCGAGGAAGCGGAAATCTTTAATCCTGACTGTTTGCAGCAAGGGAAAGTGATCTGCGGTTTGCTTGCAACAATGTCTCTAGGTCTGGCTGAAACAATTTATTTTACCACTCTCTCCTTCGGGCTTTGAGCTTGGGCGGTGGAAGATGGCTTCTCTTTGTTCCTGACTGACTATTTCACTTATGGAAAATTCCCAGCGTCTCTTTGCAATTTGGACTTCCTCTGGTTATTAATGAAGAATTTTTTCTTTTTGGATTTGTGATTTCTTTTCTGGAGTACCTTCGCTATTATACTTATTGAGTTGGAAAATTGTTTCTCTCTTGGTTCCTGAACTTTGCAACTTTACAACCCTGAACGGAACTTTTGACTCCTGATCTGCCTCATCAGCCTCACCCAGAAAACGCCATTTTAGTGGCATTGATTTTAACAGCTAATCATGGCACAAGAAACAGCACTGGCAAGCTTAGAACAAAGGATGGCTTCTCTTGAATCTGTTATACAAACTTTGGTACAAGAAATTAACGCCCAGAGGGCAGAAAATATTAACTTTAAGAAGGAGTTATTGGACACACGGAAACAAGTGCTGGAAAACACACAGAAGAATGAAGAATTGGAAGGGAGGCTGGTGGGGGCTAAGGGAGAGATTAAAAATGTTACTAATGAGGTTGTGGAAATAAATGGGCATGTGTCTAGGATTGATATATGGAAAGAATGACATATTTTTTGAGATTTCAGAATGTTTTTGAGGAACCTGGTGGATGCCTCCCTGATCTCATGAGCACAATTATAGCAGACTATTTACATAAACCTAAGGATGAGATCAGGGGGGACATTGACCTAGCCTACAGAATAAACTCAGCATATGCCAGGATAAATGAAGTACCTAGAGAGATACATGTGAAATTTGTTAGAAGGTCAACCAGAGAGGAAATCCTGAAAGTGCACAGAGGAAGTCCGTTAATTTACCAACAAAAAGAGGTTGCTATCTTGAAGCAGATCCCAAGAAAGATTAGAGATGCAAGAAGGAAATTTTCCTTCTTGTCTAAAACATTGTTTGATCACGGGATTTGGTTCAAGTGGGTGACACCCGAAGGGATGCTGGTGTTCTGGGAAGGAGGAAGAGTGAGGATTAAAACAGTTGCCGAGGCGGAAGCCTTTTTCAAAAAACACTCCTCTGTCCTGGGGGAAGATTCAGGGGGGGCAGGGGGGGCCACGGCCCCGCCCACTGGGGGCCTGGAGGAAGAGGTTGAAGACACAATTGCCAAGAGACTTAGATCTAAAAAATAACTTTGCCTTGATTTTTCTGAATAATATTGCATAATATCTGTATTTGGATTTTTGTAAATGACTGACAGCATAGAACTGAGAACTTAGGTATATGTACTTGCTTTCACTTTGTAGTGTTACGGAAAATGTTTTTTTATTGTTATCAATGTATTTTGAAGTCCCGGAAGGGCCGACGACTTTGACGTGAATGCTCTCAAAATTTCTTTGTATCCCTTACCCCATCCTATGGAAAAATGTAAAACCAATAAAACTTTTTCAATAAAAAAAAACAAAAAAAACCCTGCCCCAAACATCTGTGTTTTGTGTAATAAAACTACTCTAATTCTTACTCCCTAATGCCCTTGGGTCCTGTTTCTATTCAAAAATTAGCAGCTTATCATCCCCCACTAAGAGCATTGTGCCTCCTTTGCTATTTCTTTGTTGTTGTTCGTTGCAAAGTCGTGGCCGACACATCACGACTTTCATAGCAGAGATACTGGACTGAGTTGCCATTTCCTTCTCCTGTGGATCACGTTTTGTCAGTTCTCTGCTATGACCTGTCAGTCTTGGGTGGCCCTGCACAGCATAGCTCATAGCTTCATTGAGCTACGCAAGCCCCTTTGCCACAGCAAGGCAATAATCCATGAAAGATTGCTATTTCTACTTTCATTCATATTGCAGGACCTCGAGCAGAATCTCAAGTAGAAATTGGAGAAAACAAAAACTAGAAGGTATCTTGAGGAAATTATAGATTAATGAGCACTTCTATGTATCTCTTTATAGTACTGTGTATTATCTCAGGCAGAAAAACATTCAGACATAATTAAATTAAACAAATATATTTAGTCAGATACCACATTTTATGCTATTTTATCATCACTACATTATCTGATGTGTGAGTCCAAGCAATAAGACATGTATTAATAGCTCCTTTGTGGTCTATATCAAAGCACACAACTTAAGACTTCTAATCAATAAATAGTTTTGCTGTACCATTACTGAATGGGATGCAATATGCAGTTATGCTTTTAAAAAGTATTATAGTCTGTATTTGTAGATTCAATTGTTTTCTGTGAGCTGATTGAAACTAGGAATGTAGTTTTTCTCTTGATGACAATAAAATATAATTTCTCAAAATCTATTCATTAAATCCATTTGCTGAAGGAAAAACTCGAAGAAGTCCACTACCACTAATAGCGCATGTAGGACAGATGGAAACCGAATCCAATATGATAGAGATGCAGCATTTGGAAAGGCATTCTTGAATGCTGAATGGCTGCTATTAAATTGTTTTCCATAACTTGGCATTCCATTGTTAGTAACAATGGAATTTGCTCAGGCTACTACAGATGCTAATAAAGATGCTTGAAAGGAGGGTAACAGTTTATTAACCCTGAGGAATATCAGTTCATTCCAAACAATTTTTGCACAATTGTGATTACCGGTATTTACATTCTTTTGAAGATACCGGTAAGTCTTATTTGCAGGCTTATCTTCAAAAGAATGTAAATAATCACAAATGTGCAAAAATTGTTTGGAATGAACTGATACTCCTCAGAGTTAATAAATTGTTGGAACACATGAGGTTGAATGAGCCTATGCAAGAAAATGTTTTCTTAATTGCATTCCACTCACAGACCTAATGCCAGCAATCTTGAACAGAAGGAAAGAGGAAGGTCTCCCCCTCCATCTAGTGACCCCATTATAGTCCTCAATTTCCTACTGCCATTAGCATTGGGTAACCAACAACATACTGAAAAGAGAGATGGATAACACATCTCTCTGCATCCCTGCAATTTTACTCAGCTGCAGGGAATATTTGAATGAGATGATAGCTCTCAATCTCAAGACCACAAAAAGTTTCTCAGCCTTATTGCAAACAAACATGTGTTACGATTCAATAGCATTGATAAAAAAGATGAGACATTGAACTCAAAATGAACTGCTGAAGGCTTTTCCTTGCTTCTCCCTAACCATGATACAAAAACTTATTGGCAACATTTTTGTTTATCCTTGAATATATTGTTTTCTTTTATTCCCCAGACCATGACCAGAAAAGTCTTGGCTGTGTTACCAGTTTTAAATAAATGCTTTCTTCATTAAGCTGAGAACCTTCACTGATACCAGAAAGGTCTTATCCTCTGACCCCAGTAGTGCCTATGAAGGAATCACAAAAGGCAAGACAATAGAAGAGGTGTCACAATTCTAGTTCCATCCTCTAGTAGCTGCCTATGATATTGACTTGTGGTCTTGCATCCCAATATTGTCTTGACATTTAATAATAACCTTTATTGTCATTGTAAAAATTACAATGAATTTTTGCCTCCCCTCCTGTCGATGTCATTATTTGCCACCCATTGAATCAGATATGAAATCAGAATACTAGTAATGTGGCATTTATTGGCTCTTTTAGGTTAAGGCAACCATGTCTCAAACTCTGATCCCTCGACAACCATTCTGCTCTTATCTCATTAAGAGATGGACACTGCGACACTATGCAGATGAGCTCATAATTGCTCAGTAGTGTCAAACTGTCTGGTTGCTAGTACTGTAAGCCTTTTAATTCTGTAACCCTTGTTGATTTAGCACAAGTTGAAGTAGTCAACCAATCAACCAAAGGATCTTATTGTCTATAAAAAGAACACAAAGGAACTTGGAATTTGGCATACATTTCCTATATAAAGAAGACAAAGAAAAAAAGTATAAATTCTAAGTAAACTGACTGCTTGTGACTCAGCTCCCTTCGTGACTCAAAGCTATTTACTTTTTAGCTTTTTTCCAGCTTGGTTACAACAGAATGGAGTGTAGGATGGGCACCGGAAAAGAGCTTAGAGATGATGCACAGGGTCCCTTTTGAAAGCAAATCCGAAGTGTTGTACAACATTTTTCAAAAAAACCTGGAGATTTTCATGCTTGCTTTATACACAGCTATGGAATTATCACAGCAGTATTTCTGGTTATTTTGCAAATATAGATATCCTAGTGCTGACCAGATAATTTCCCACCAATCTACATCACTAGGGTCAATAGTATAAGAATTCAAAGATCTGGAGGGCATCATGCTGTTTTCCTCAAGGATATTTTTTCCCTTTACAAATGGGTGGGTTCATACAGCAATCTAGTGTATACATTTATTTGCAGGGAATCCTGGAATACATTTCTATTGATACAACATCTTTTAATTGAATCTTCTTCATATTGATTCACTATAATGATCTAACTAGAGGAACACATTATGTCTGGCTTAGTTATGTTACCTTTCTATATATGTTGAATTGGGTATCATGGTTATCCAATTCATGTGTTGATGGGTTCCTTCCATGTAGAGCTAATATGGAGAACAATAATATCATGCAACAATACTGTTGCCATGGTCACTCTAGGAATGTCTGTAATGTTTATATGCTTTATTTTCCTTAAATAGCATTGGTGCATGAAGTATATAAGTCCTTTAAAATGAAGACATTCCCCCCCTCCACATACATATATTACACACACACACACACAGAGAGAGAGAGAGAGAGAGAGAGAGAGAGAGAGAGAGAGAGAGAGAGAGAGAGAGAGAATGAATGAATTTGGGTGGCAAATCAGAGTGTTGCTAATTTCTACAATAATGACTACAAATCAACAAAAGGACTTCTGGAAGATGTTCTAATCAGCCATCCCCTCCATCTGCCAATTTATTCTACTTCGACTCATATATAACTTTGGAAGCAGTTCTCCTGAAAAGTGGAAAATAAGTATGATAAATCAAATGTGTGACAAATACAAGCACAGAGATATTGATGTATAAGCAACTACAAACCATTTAGCTATTATTGCATTAGAAAGAAATAATAATCACATAGCAGGATGTAACCATCATCAGATGGAATTATCACAAAATTGTGAACAGATGGCTGCGTCCATCTGAAGAAACAATCCGATGACAACCAGAGGTAACCTCTGAAGAAAGAAGCATAGGATGAACTTATGTATCCAGTGGCTACAAGAGGGCACAGGGCCAGGACTCTGCAGCACATTTACAAGAAATTGGCAGCGGAGACAGAAGCAGAAAGCAAATGCATCATCAGTAGTATGCAGAGGCTCAGAAACAAGGTGGCATATATACATATACAGCTTTGGCAGCAGTCTTTTATTAAGTAGCCCCTACATTCAATTAAGCATCTAAAAAGCAAACATGGAAAGTTCTCCCCAGTGCCCAGAAGCTGGAGAGAAAAAGAATGGGGCATCTGAAATGCAAGAAGATAGGAAAGGGTTTGTGTGTGGACATTGAGAAGCTACAGAAATCAGGGCTGCAAGAAGAACACAACAGGAGAAAGTGGGATGACGTGTGAAGCAAAAGCAATTTTTTTGCAAAAGGTTAGTAGAAAGTGTAGGGTTTGGCTTTTTTTAATCATTCCTTCCCTTCTGCCAGCTTTTTAATTAACTGAAACTAGAGAATTTGGAGACAGAAAAAGATTGTTAGGTATCTCTATCATACCTAAACTAAGTTTCAAGTACAAGGCATAATTTAAAAAATAAATAAGCAAAGTAATATGAATGACAATTTATTAAAAATTTATATTTACTAACTGTAGATGCATAATCCTTCCATTTCTTATTTGAGAAGGAAACTACTAAAAACTTTTATACAATTCTGATTTATTATTCTGGATAAAGCAAACTTCTTTAATATTTGGGAGAAAGGTGGAGCGAGCGTTCCATGTAAATTATTTACTGAATTAGTCAAAACATGCAATCTACTTTTTCAATTCAGATGGGAGGTAGGAACTAATAATCAACTTCAGACATTAATATTGAACCATGTCACATACTACATTTGGATGCCATCAATCTCAACTCAACAAATTTTTACACGTTTCACCAGAGGCATCCAAAAATACTGCCCACATATCCCCATTTCTTATGAGTTTGCGCAGAAGGTTATATATCATTATGCTGTTAACTGAGGAGATAGTGTGTAAAACCTTTGTTCTTCTGTTTTACCTTCTAGAGTTACTCAAAAATCTTTGTGGAAATATAAAAAAGACTGTCTTTATTGGTGAACCAACAGCATTGCCATTCTTGAATGGTCTTATAACATGTTGTAAATCCTTAGTGAAGATTTTGTCATTTTGCGGTCACTGGATGAAGTTTATTCATTAAGATTTTTATCTTCAAGGTGCTCAGAAGAACAAAGGTTTTACACAATGCCTCCTCAGTTAACAGAGCATAATGGTGTATATAACCTTCTACGCAAACTCTTAAGAAATGGGGATATGTGGGCAGTATTTCTAGATGCCTCTTTGGTGAAGCATGTGTAAAAATTTGTTGAGATTGATGGCATCCAAATGTAATATGTGAAATGAAAACAGAGGTGGGAAAGTGGTCAACAATAACATTTAGCAGCAGTATTGGCTAGTACAGGGGTCTGCAAAGTCGGCTCTTTTAAGACTGGTGGACTTCAACTCCCAGAATTGAAGTTGAAGTCCACCAGTCTTAAAAGAGCCGACTTTGCAGACCCCTGGGCTAGTACAATTGCCTAGCATATTATGCTAGGAAAAGTGGCTCTCACCTAATTGCAAAAACTGCAATCAAAAGACTTTCTGACAAGCCTGAAAAGTGGTACAAAAGTTACACACGATCTTGATTGCTCCTTTTAATATCACCATTTAGCTTTTAAATCACCAGATAGGTACCATAATAATGCAGGTGAATACTACAAGTGATGGTGGAAGGGGGAACTCTCCAAAAGGCTTAATTTTGTCCCTATCCAAATACTCCTTAAGAGAAGGTGTTTTTTTTTTAAAAAAAAATCCACATACAATTCATAGCAAAGCTCCGCTTGTTGACAGACCCAGTTCTTCCTTTTCTGGAACGGCAGAATCACGTAGCATCAAGGTCAACTGGGGGCGCGGGGGGGGTGGGGTGTCACGGACCGCATCGCCTCTATGAGTAGAGCGCAGGCTGGGGCTACGAAAACACGGACGAACCAGGCTTCACCTACTCCAAATCCCTTTACACCGGCGTGCACTTGGCGATTTCATGCCCATTGATTTCCAATCGGCAGACGGAGATCAAATCGGAGGGGGCTGGGAGGGACGGGACGAAGACCCGGAGCGTCAAAGCGGAGCATCTCAGCGTTTCCACCGGCCCGAGCAGCAGGAAGTGCCCGGCCATTCCGTTGGCGACTTCGTTCCCAAGACAAGCTTTTTCTCCTCGGCTCTTCTAAATAGGCTGATCCTGGTCGAAGAAAGACGAGACGTCCATCAAACCAACCCCAAAGCATTAAAACTTGTTGGAAAAGTTGCTTTCTGCTTCCGATCGCAAACCGCGCATAAGAAACGGTGGAGGGAGAAAGCCCCCCCCCCGCCCCCCAGGTAAGCCTTCGGGCGCCTTCGCCACACACGTTCCGCCATCCAGGAGAGTCCAAAGAAATCTCGAGGTTTGCGATTTGGAGCCGCACGCGCCTCCCACCCACCCGCAAAACCGCCGCCCTTCGCTCTCCTGCGCCCTCCGGTCGTCGGTGAAGCGGTACCTCAGAGCGCTCCGTCCATCCCCCGCCCCCCCCAGCGGAGGTGCAGAGGCAGAGCCATCGCTTTCAGGCATCCGGTGGCGCGGACTTTGGCGTGGGAGAAGGGCTGCCTGACTCACGTGCGATTCTCCGAGAGTTACTCCAGCTCCAAAGAAGAAAGAAAGAAAGAAAGAAAGAAAGAAAGAAAGAAAGAAAGAAAGAAAGAAAGAAAGAAAGAAAGAAAGAAAGAAAGAAAGAAAGAAAGAAAGAAGAGCCATCCGGCGCAGGGTGGGCGCGAAGCAAACCCCAACTGAGCACGTGGCTACGTGTTTCTGCTGAGAGGAAAGGAGAGGGAGTAGGTGGGGCTTGCCTCTCTCTCTCTCTGTTTGTGTGTGTGTGTGTGTATTTGCGCGCGCGCGCGTGTGTAAGTCCGTGTCCCGGTAGAGTCTCTGCAGGATCACCGCTACTCCAACCGCCGCCCCCTGTCTGTCCCGGGCGAGACAGGCGGGACTGAGGACCCGGAGAGCTGGAGGGAGGAGGGCTTGTGCGGGGCTGGGCTGGGCTCCGCCCGTTCGCTTACTCGCTGTCCGCCCGGCTGCGGGGCGCTGTTGTAAGCAGCTAGGGGGAGCGGCTAAGCTGGGTTGGGCCGGCCGACGGCGGGGAGGTGCTGGGTCTGGAGCTTCACTAGGTGGGTGGGTGGTAGGAAAGCAGGAGGGGGTGGCCGCGGCGGCCTTGGCTTCCCTCCGACTCTTCCCCCTCCTGATAGGCGGACGATGAAGAAGCTATACATCGGCAACCTGAGCCCGGCCGTGACTGCCGAGGAGCTCCGGCAGCTCTTCGGGGACAGGAAGTTGCCCCTCACCGGGCAGGTCCTGCTCAAGTCCGGCTACGCTTTCGTGGACTACCCGGACCAGAACTGGGCCATCCGCGCCATCGAAACTCTCTCCGGTAAGGCAGGAAGCGCGACGCTCCGGGACTAAGAGGGCGTGCGGAGATACCTCTTTGCCTAGACCTCCCCCCCGCTCTCCCCCGGCTGGCTCCCGGCCACTATTCCGCCTTCCGTCTGGATGGACCAGGCCCCTTGGAGCCGGCAGGGCAGCGAGTGTCTCGGAGAGAATCCCTGCTTGGGGCGAGATGTTGACGCAGGGGGTGGGGGGCTTTCCCTTATTTACTCCGCTCCCCCGCGCGAGACGGAGAAAGGGGGACCCGGGGGGGCCCCTCCTGGCCGAACCGAAGCGATCCGGGATGCTTCTCAGAGGGCGGTGCAGCCGCCGGAGCCTCTGAGCCGGTGCCCGCGCCTAGGCGCCCTTTCCCGTTCGCCCTGAGCGCGCTGCGCTTCAGCAGGCGGCCGGGCGGGCGAGGGAGGGATTTTTCGCTGATTTTTTTCTCCGATTTTATTGAGCGGCTCCCGAGCGCGGGGTACCGCTCCCTTTCGTTTTCCCGGCATCCGCTAGATCTGGGGCACCTTTCTACGAGGTGCCCTGTCCCAACTCGCCGGGAGCCCCGAGCAAAGAGCCCCAAATCCGCCCGGGGGCCCGGAGTGACGCGCAGCCCTGAGGCCGGCCAGTCACACCGGGGACGAGCAGAGCGCGGCTTGAATTGACGGAGAAGGGACGTTTGGGCCAGCCCCAGGAGGCAGACCGTCCATCGGGTTTGAGCGGGCCGGCCTGGAGCGAACCGCTTGGAGTAGTTGGCCCTTCGCTCTCTTGCGCACCTCGCCGCTTCGTTCCGGAGGCTGAATGTTAGCCGGAGCCCAGGTGGGGCGAGCCCAGCTTGTTTAAGCACCAGCCCTTTAATGTGGCCATTTGTCTGCTGACTCCTCTTGCTCGCGGTCCTGAGAATAATTTGGGCAGAAGGAATCTACCTGAACGGACCGGCCGGGGCGGGGGGTGGGTGGGAAGGTCCGCGCGCCCACCAACGGAGCAGGCTGGAAGTCTTTAGGGGTGAACGGCGGTGCTGGGGCCAAGAGTCCGTGTGAAGGGTCCCAGTTGTAGATACTGGTGGGCAGAAAGGCACCCCCCCCCCCCAGTCAAATGTTTCTTTCCACGGGCATGAGATGAAGTAGTTTCTTTGGCCAAATAGTTCACTTGAGGAAACAAAGAGGGCTCCCCCCCCCGCCCCCCCAGAAGCATGCCTGAAATGCTTTCAAAGCCCATTTCTGCCTAAGGGAGTTTTTTACTCCCAAAGGATGATTATTTGCTAGTTTCCCCATCAAATTTGTCTCATTTTTCATTCTCTTACCATCGTCTCTGGGTAATCAAAAAATGAGGTGCCCACAGTGACTTGCAACAGAGTTTGGATGCTTAGCAATCAGAACTCTCTTGGAAATGGATTCTTTTATTTTTACTTTTAAGGTAAAGCAGAGTTGCATGGCAAAGTCATGGAAGTGGATTATTCAGTCCCCAAAAAACTAAGGTAAAATCTTTGTTCTTCCCATTATTATAAATTATTAGTAAGTTGGAGGGAAAAAAAGCAGCGGAAAGTTGCATCTTGAAGTTTAAACTGCAGTGCTGAAAATACTTTAATAGTTTACATTTTTGCTTTTGTTGTTCACAAGTTGTTTTTGTTTCTTGGAAATCATGAGAGTTTCTTCCTGTGTCATGTGGTTGTGACTTACAGTTTTTAAATAAACCTGATTATTATTTTTAAAGGATGCTGTAAAGCAAATGTTATCTTATGCTTAAAAAAAACTTTTTCAGGATTCTCAACTGAGACCCTGATTTTCACAAGGATTAAGTTGTATAGGTATTTTAGTATCCAGTCAACCAGATATAAAGATATGGCCAGGGACACGTATATATTAGCTCTTAGCTCAATAAAATAAATATAAAAACAACTTTGGCTGAAGATGATGGAGCTGTAATTCAGCATATCTTGGAGAACTTGTATTCAAAGCTACTACATTGCTTCCAAGCCTCAACTATGTGGGGAAGCTTTATTTCTAAAAGCTTCTTTTATGTGACTTGTATAAACCATGTCTTATTTGTGGTACTTTTTCAAAAAGTAGTAATCAGTGGCAGAAATGTGAGTTACATGGGATGATACTAGTGTTTTCTAATTTGCTATTCTGGTTTTCCTATATTCTATGTTGGCATGATATTTTCCACTGTTCTAAGTGACGCATATTCCCAAAAAAATGTATTTTTGATGAGAGGGCAGTGAAATGTTTTTAGACCCATCATTTTTAATGTATTTTATTGATATTGTCAGATAATTGTTTCATCCTTATAGCTGTCTACACAGTTTTGAAATGCTTTCATATTCAAAGTTCTGCTCCAGTTTATTTCCAAATTACTAAAACAGTGGAATGAATAGTGTTATTGGTCTTTTTAAAACTTCTTTTAATTCTGTATATAAATTATTTAAAATTGTAAGTTTTGTACTAGTCCTTCTATAGCAAATTGGAAAACTGGCCCTCTCTGTTGCTCTGGAAAACTCTGCCTTTATATGTTTTGTAATGAAATCAATATTTTTTTTTTGCACCTGGGAGTGTCAAATGATTTCCAATTTTCTGAAAATCTTGATTTGCTGGTCTATAACTGAATAAAGATTTGATTTGATCTGATTTGAAGATCTTAGGAGGATTCTTCATTCAATTAGAGAACACTATACATTTCAACAGCATGTTTGAGCTTCCGTTTAAGAAAAAGTTTCAGTGTTTAAAAATGAAACATTAAAATTTAAATTCCAAAAATAGGTGGTACATGAATATGGTTTTTAAAGAAAATTGTCTTAAATCTAAATTTAGTATAAAAATTGATTTCTAAAATACTTGTGTAAATGTGAGGGAGTTTTTCTTTGTTTCAAAGTGTTATCAAGTCACAAGCATAAAATGTGTAATGTGATTCAGAACTTATCTGTTCATCAGTGTGACATTTCCAAAATAGGTTCAGTCTATTAGAACTTTTGTTTGAAAAACCTTGCTCCTGTGTCTCATGATATGATCCTGGCCTTTGTCATTACTTTTCCAAAGGAAGTTCAAAAAGTTATTATAGTTTTATGCACATTCACACAAAAGTAGGATTCATTCTACTTACTAGAATTGATACTTAGGCAAGCATGAATTGGGTTTTAGATTTAGTTGAAACATTTATAATCATTTTTTAATGCAGAAGTAGCATGTGTGATGCTATATGTTCAGATTCTAGCATGATGTTTCGTGTAGAATGCAATAAAATATAATTGCATATAGCTGAAAATATATTGAATTATATGATAAAAATATCACATCCAATTATAAAAATGTTTTTGTGATACTATGTTTTAAAATGGTAGAATACCAAAATATGGGAATTGGAGACATACAGTGATTGCTACATTAATTGTTGTAGTGACAACAGTTTAATGCTGATTTTTTTGGAGGGAAATTGTTGATGTTAATTGTATAAATTTGTCTTGTTTTATGTCCTTTGTATGATACTTAAAATTCTTAAATTCATTGTTATCGGATGCTCCAAAATTGTAACCATTTTCAATTATATTTTTTTGATTACTCCAGTCAGAATTATTGTTTTCCATATAACCATGTAGTTACAATGGTGTATCTTTTTCTAACCTTAAGAAAATTTCTTCCATGCTTCAAAATAGTAGAATAGAACCTTGGATAATATTCAGTGGAAATATTATCATGCTTTTGAGTTTAGTTAGAGGTTCAGAAGTCCTTGAAGTTTGCATTAACTTTTATGAGGTTCTCAAAATCCAAACCACTGTCCTTTGCTTAAGCTATTTTTAGTTGATGTTAAAAAAATGTGGATTGCAAGGCAACTATTTTATTGCGATACAAATATTGCCAAATTTAAATAGGTTAGAAATATTATATACTTGAATTTTGTGTATTAATCTTGATTATTTAAATCTGACTAGAGAAATAAAAGTGATGTGTATTGCAATGTTGTCTGGAAATAACTTGAAATACCACATTCTGTAATTAAAGTGTTTATACAAACACCCACTGAAAACCAGAATTCTACTTAATTTTTAATGCGTTCAAAATACTTAACATTTCTGTTTCAATACATATTTCATTAAAACAGAAATCATCAGGTACTCTATAGGCAAATGAATGTATCGGATACAAGACAGTTTTGAGCTTGAGTATATTCAGGCAGATTATCTGTCTAAAGGCTGCCAAAATCAGAATTATGGGTTTTGATTAGCATAACTTATTTCACTATATAGTACCATAGCTAGTCTTTACATGCTTCTAGATCCTAATTTCACAGCTGTCCACTCCAATTGCATATTTCCCATTCAATACATTAGATGGGATCTATAAGTCAGCAAAGATAAATATATGTATTGTATTAAATGAATTGTTAAGCAAAGTCTTATAAAGTATCATTTTTCTTGGTGTTGTAGGTATGAATTTAAGTTTGAATGTTCACTTTCATTTTTTTAAATTACTTTGGCACTGCTTTTTTGTAAGAATCACCTAAGCTTTGAAAACAGTGGCAGAACATGACTATAAATTTGGGATTTTAATTCGGTTTTTAGCGCAGGGTTTATTTATTAGAATAAGTATTTTAAATTTTGATATATTTTATATATTTTGTATCTATTTTAACATCCCTGTGCGCCGCCCTGGGTCCATTTGGAGAAGGGCGGGGTATAAATTTAATAAATAATAAATAAATAAAATAATACTGAAGATAGGCTCAACAGCCAGAGACTAAAGACCATATTACTCATTTTCTGTCTTATATTTTAAACAGTAATTTAGACAATGTATATCTATATTTTTGCCTTCACTATTTGTGAAGAAGACAAGTAGCACACAGTATATCAATTCTCAATATCTGTTTTAAAATAAAATGAAGCAGAATATTTAATTAGGTGAAGAAATAATTTGTTCAGTAACTATGAATTAAAATAAGTGTACATAGATTAATTATTGGAATGGGACAATCTTGTGCTTCTAATTTTTATTTCACACTTTTAATGGAAATTTCAGTGATACACTCTGAATTCCTATGAGGTGCAATTATAGGGAGTTTTTGCAGAAACTAAAATGTATGTGTTTAAAAAGACTTTCAAAATTTAAAAATATTGTGCCACATTAAAACAGCATAATGAACATAATGAATTTACTTTAAAAATAATATTAAAAATAAGAGAATAGCTTCATAGTCTCTATCCTAAAAAGTCATCAGGTGTAATTGATTGAAATATTTGAAAGAGTCCTATTTGGCTTCTAGTTAATTTATATGAATTAGAAAATACCTTTAATGAATTATAAAAGAAAAAGATACTAATATTTTTTATCACTTAAAAGATTCCATCAAATCTTCTAATTTTACACAAAGAGAAAAGTAATGTCTCTGTGAAGCAAAACACACGAATTACTAAAATAGTTTTTCTGGTGTGCTGTGATTGGGAAACAATTTTTTCAACTGATGAGGGCAGTAGTTGGGTACTATTAATTGATCTTTTACATTATGAATGGTTTTGTATTCTTAAAACATTGAAGACGCTAGACTTTATTTTGCTAATATAAACTACTGTGTCATCACTCATGTTGTTAGATAGGTTGTCATATTTTATAAAGTAGGTAGTTTCCATTTGATTTATTTTTCTGTTTAGAATAAATTTGCCAAAAATGTTTTTAGTACTTTTAAAGAATAACAGCATGGTAGTTATGCTGTACTACACAAAACTAAAGTTATTATTTAAGAGGAAAATATACATATGTTAGAACAACCTCTGTTTAATAATTATTGAATTAACTATCATTTCTATCTGACATGATTAAAAAATTATTAGATTGGTTCCTCAGTAATCACTTTGGTGATTCATCTGGATTTTGTTGCTTCTGTGAGTCACTTTCATAGTTTCTGAATGAAAAATAACCAGCATCTTAAAAGAACCTGAGAGATCTAGAAAGATTAAGAAAGTTGTAATATCAATAATTGCTGAATATTGGGTCAAAGGGTAAAGAGACATAAAGAATTACTAAAGGGAAGCATAAAGAGAAGTCAGAGTTTCAACTTGTTCTCCAATACAAATTGTCACAAAATATTTAGTTTGCATGATAATTTTCAGGATTGTAAACTATGATGTCCCTGTATATATATTTATTTACAGTTTTCCTTTCTCATCATACATATTTTGTGGATAGTGTATTGACTGGGTCAATGTCCTTTTAAAACAATGCTAATAATGCTAATACAAATAAATCTATATAATCCTAATCTTCCAACTTCAACAGTACTATCCTCTCTTTACAGTTCTTTCTCATTTTTTCCATTAGTTCATTTAAGCATATCTTTTCACCATATATTTATTATCCCCTATTAAGTCACATATTTAATATTTTAAAAAATACTCATTATCCCACCATAATTTCAATATCCCAAATATCTAGAACTAATAATCAAACCAAATTAACAAAATTTACTCAATCCTGGGATTATATTTCAAAATCCACACAATTTCTAATCCTTAAAAATTTTAAATTCACAATATATTTTAACACACATTTAATATTAATAATACAATTAAATTACCTAATCCTAAACCTTCTACCCTTAGTTTACTTGTGTTCTTGAACTTTTTAATTGCAAGATAAACAAAGAAACAATAATATATACTGAGAAAAAAAATAGAAAGAACAAGTTGGTGGTCTTCAAATTATGTGGGCATTGCGGGAAAGAGTGTTGTGTAACACCTTAGTTCAGGGGGTCCAAACTTGGGAACTTTAAGACTTGTGGACTTCAACTCCCAGAATTCCCCAGCCAGCGTAGTTGAAGTCCACAAGTCTTAAAGTTCCCAAGTTTGGACACCCCTGCCTTAGTTGAAAAATGCATGGAATGAAATGAATTTTTTTCATCCTTATTTCTAATAAAGTACTGAGAATGTACTGTTTTAAATGATTTGATATAAATGTTATCAATTTTGAAATGCCTGTTATATCTATGAATTATTCCATTTCCTAAAGATACCGATGATATTGCCTTTTAAAGTTATAAATCACTATGTAGCCCCAAGGCATATTTTTCAGAAATATTAGGTTTGCTGAATTCATAACAACCTTAAAGTCATTAGACTCTCTATAATTAATTATCTCAGTAATGAGGGGAAGAAAAAAAATTTGTGTCTGGATGGAGCTTCAACCAAGAGATAGAAGATGGAAGAGAAGATATATATGCATAGCCTCTAGTGCAGGGATGTCCAAACTTGGGAACTTTAAGAGTTGTGGACTTCAACTCCCAGAATTCCCCAGCCAGCCATGCTGCTCTAGTGGGAAGAAAAAGAAGCTGCCAGGAATGTCTTCCTTTACTCCAAATGAAAAGTCAGTCTATTGATTATAGGGATGAACAAGTGAACAAGGAAAAGGAAAACTAAAAGTAGAAAAAAAAACAGAATAACATTTGCCCACAATTGAAGGGAGAGAAAGGAACCACATCTTCAGTTTCAGCATGATTAAACATTTTTAGTCTAACATCTTGGATGTAATTGTAACTGATGATGTTCCTGAAATTAAGTAACATACTTAGGAAATGTGCTTCTTCCAGTCAAAAGGAAGCATATAGAAGGAAGAAGTTTCTGCTTCTGAAAGGATACAAACTGTTTAGATTTGAGTAAATTGACTGTATCCATTAGATATAGAGAGGGAGATATTTTAGACCTTATTATAGACAGCCGGTTTTGTTTTATAAACATCTATTAGGGGAGGGGCGGGTTAGTGAAATGTAGTCCTGCTGTTCAATGTCCTGCGTTTCATTTTTTTAATTTACTTGTTCCATTTTTGTAATGTACTGCTGATGGAGCTTCTTGCTTTATAAAAGAACGATCGTATAGGTAACAGATGACATAAAATGTGTATATGCCAATTACTCCTATAAGCATCTACATCAGTGGTTCTAAACCTATGGGTCGGGATCCCTTTGGGGGTTGAACGACCCTTTCACAGGGGTCGCTTAAGACCATCGGAAAACACATATTTTCGATGGTCTTAGGAACCGAGACACCAATTTTATGGTTGGAGGTCACCACAACAAGAGGAACTGTATTAAAGGGGCGCAGCATTGGGAAGGTTGAGAACCACTGATCTACATCAAAAGCAACTGTGGGATTTTGTTTTGCTTTTGACCAATTCAAAACTGAATTTTCCTAAAAAGAAAAAAGATTCTATCTGAAGTCTAATATTAAGCTAGGTTTTAGAATACTTTCTCAGCAGGTTTGTCCCCAGTCATCAGAAATACATTGGAATTCTTTCTCTTTTTTTTTTTTACTTTTTCCATCTTCTTGTAATTGACACTGAAGTGATTTGTTATTTCTTCTATCTTAATATGAACTTGCATCAACTTTCCTATATTGTATAAATATGGCTCACCCTGAAAAAGATCAAGGTTTTCCACTGATCTCTGTGACTCAGATTGAACTCCTGCCATCCAGTCACGATTTAGCCTGCCCTTTGCCTGAGCTCATGAAAGTGACCCTGTCTGTTATCTGAAATACCGTCTCTTGTGTTTCCCTTTGACATCATATCTTTTTCAATGGCAGTCACCCTTGTAATAGTGCTCTCTTTGAGGATTTAAATGGCATGACTCAGGTTTGTCCAGAATCATGAGACTGCTTTGCTCATTACATTTTACTGTAATCTATCTACTTGGGGTGCTTATTGTTCATTAATCTGTAAGAAATCATGCTAGCCTTTTCTTTGAAAGTACGTAGACTATCCACAAAAGGCTATTCTTTCAAATGTAAATCAAATGCCATATCATTTCTCAAATGCTAAAGCTGATAAATTTGTTTGTTATTCAAATGTGAATTATTCATTCATTCAGCATATTTCTAATCTTGGACAATCCAAATCCAGTCTGCAGCAAACCATACCTAGGGATGAGTTAAAATGGAAAACTTCATTAAAAAACAGTCACATTGAAAAATCTCACACTTAGTCTTCCAATAATCCTCTGGTAAGGAATAAAAAAAAATATTCAAAATATTTGCCTATTCCAAGTATTTTTATTTGCCCCCAGGATATTATCTCCCTCAAATATAAGATAAAGGTAAGATAAATGTAGATACTGCTGGTTAAGAATATAAGTGGTGTCCTGTTGTATAAGACTCTTGACCAATCTAGTATAGCAGTCTGTTCTCATCATGATTAACCAAACACACAAGGAATTTAATCTCTCAACAATGCCTTTCATTGAAGTCACATTGCCATCAAGACTAATAATCATTGATCCACACAATTTCAATTAATTGCTCCAAGCCAGCCAACTTGATAGGTAGCACCACGCCTTGTAGCAAATTCTAAAGCTTGACTATGCATTGTGTAAAAAAAAATGTTTTTGACTGTCCTTCAGTTTCATTAATTGACACAGTTCACTAACACGGTTCATAACTTAATCAGAAGTCCTTTTCTTCCAGTCAGTCCCTAAAACATAATCTCATCATACAATGTCAGAAGATGCTTAAATCGATTATGTTTCAGTGTTGAAACTTACGCTGAGAGCTTTTCAATTAAGTATAGGTAGATCTCATTTAGTGCCCAAATCACAACTTGGTCATTAAGAAGAGTGTTTGTTAAGTGAAACCAGGAGTGTGCTTTTGATCTTGCTTCAGCTTTCTTTTGCTTTACTGACCTACAAAGATCATAAATGTGAGGATGGTCATAAAGTTATATTACTGTCACAATTGTGAGTGGTTGCTGAATGAGGCAGTTACTAAATCTGTAACTTCAGCTCTGGATTGCCATCACCTACATAGCTACCTGTTTCCTTGAAAATAAGACCTCCCCAGATAATAAGCCTAATTGGGCTTTTGACTGCATGCATTCAAATAACCCCCTCCCCCAAATATTGCAACACAGCAGCAGCCATGAGGTGACCATGCTCTCCACAAACTGCACCTCAAAAATAATAAGGCCAAGTGCTGATTTCGGGGGAGGGGGGGTCAAAAGAAAAGACCCTGCCTTATTTTGGGGGAAACATGGTAGTTGTTGATCCTTTGAGATCGAAATAGTAGAAGATGGCTTCCTGATACCTGTAAGGAAATTCAGTCAGATTATTACACTCTTCGTAGTTTTTTTTTAAAATAAAGTTAGGAGCCAGTCCTAACTATCTCCTAGATTATATGCAGAAATTGCTTTAGCATTCTTTATGCTAGTCTGAATTCTGCACCAGAATCACCAGAGATACTAACAACTTGTAATTCTGCCACCCAAATAACACTAAAATTTTAGCTTCAACCATGGAAAAACTGGCCTCTGAAAACTGGAGTTAACTATTTCCTTGTTAGCTCTACAGGTGCACATAAATTATTATCACAATGCAATATCCATTCAAGCTAATTCTCTCAGGCAGCCTTTTGGCACCTTTCAATCCCTTTCAATTTCATTCACGTTGGTAAAAATGTTCTTCCTTACTTAATACCTAATAAGTATGAATTAATATGTACCCAGAATTGAAATGATCTAAGCTAAAATTTTAGCATTCAGTTCTACTACCCTAAATTAGATGTTTCCGTGGAACAATTCCTATGATTTGTAGTTTCGTAAGTAGATAATTTTGCTGTCTTGCCTATTTGAAAATCTGTCCCACCTTTATATTTTAAGATGAAGAATACAGAGAGCACTTTTGTCATATCAAGCATGTAACATTACTAAAAAGACATTGCAGTTCAGCTTGATGTTGATTTTGTTCTGTTAAAAAAATGACTTTTAACTACTTAGTACTACAAACGGCCATTTTATCCTGTAGCAATCAATAGCTGAGAAAAATCTATATTCTCCTTTATTCCTTCTCCCCAAAAAGACAAGATTATATAAACTCTGAAAGTTCACTGTCGATCCAGACCTATTCTTAATCCTACTTGATGTAGGATTTTGATACCCTCAGTGAACATAGAATATTGGATTCTGAACACTGAAATATCCTTTGCTGGCATGCCAGCAAAAATGAACAAAGAGGGAACAAGGTGGACCTTAAATGAATGAAATATTTTCTCCATTTTTATTCTTTTAAAAGAATGGGATTGTAAATTGTTTCACTTGTAGGTAGAAATTTCTCACTATTTATTTAAAACATTTATATAGCCATCTATCGTCTAACCAGCTCTGGGCGACTCCTAACCAAAAGTTAAAACAAGACATAAAATTACATTAAAACTATAAAATTAAACATATTAACACATTAAAACACTGAGAATAACAAAGACCTAGTGCCAAGTCAAACTTCAAACTTGCAATTACCCAATCTTATCCCAATACCTGGGGGGGGGAGGGGGGGCGGGCGCAGGGGACTGGGGCCAGGTCTTCAAAGCTTTATGGAAGACTAAGAGAGTAAAGTACTGCCATACTTTTGGGGGATGGGAGCAGAGTGTTCTGGAGGACAGCAGCTGCCACAGAAAAGTTATTTAGCTCCCGTTAGAATGCAATATTTAGTGGAATGGACTAGGGCCATTCATTAGGAGCATGTCTACCTTATCTGACCTGATATTTTTTTAACTTTACTATTTTGATCAGGGTGGATAAAAATCAAAGATTTTTTTAAAAAAATCCAAAAAATCGGATTTTTTTAATTTAAATCGGATTTTTTTGATTTAAATCAATTTTTTTGATTTAAATCGGATTTTTTTTTAATATAAAATGCTTTTTGAGGAAAATATATTACCATCCAAAGGTTATTCCATCATGAAATAAAGATTAGTTTTTTAATTATGTAGAATAAGGCTGTATATGTTTAATTTTTTGGGGGGGGTAAATAAATTCCATTAATCCATTCACAATGTCATGCTCTTCCAGAGGTTTTTGTAAGATTATTGGGCAGTTTCTCTGCCTACAAGATATTATCACAAATGCTTGGTTTACTTTTGCAGTTCTCAAAACTGAATTTGACTCAGCAGAGATCACGTGCCTCTTCTTCACAGCAAAAATGTTATAACATGATCAGAGTTGAAAAAAAGACCTTAATCCTAACTTCTACAAACCTATGAATACAGAATCAACCCCTTCAGTGCTAAGTTTCAAGAAGTTCAGTGAATAGAATAGAAACAATATTTTTCTGATTGTTTGGAGTGGAATAGATCTGCACAAGACGAAATTGAAACTAAGTGTGAGGAGGAAGGGGCAAGCAGACAAGCAGTACTACAAAATGAAAGTCTAAGTTTCTTAACATATATATATATATATATATATATATATATATATATATTGTTTAGCCAAATTAGATAACAAACATGGATGTTTCTTTAAGCAAATAACATATGCTGTAATGTTATTGTTTCAGTTGAATAAATCTATTTAAATTGTTATTATTAAGGTAATGATTATTTTTCTCCTTCCTAAGTACAACAGAAAAGTTGTCCAAATATGAATGATTAACCTATTAAACTGGGGATAAAAAAACTAATATGAAAAGTTATTATTCTAAAAATCTTCATCTACTTGCATATTATAAGTTATACCAGCAAGAATTAGTCTTTATGTAGAAAACTATGATTTAAATCAAGCTTTTTTACTAGTGATTTAAATCGTGATTTAAATCAACTTGATTTAAATCAAATCCACCCTGATTTTGA
Source organism: Rhabdophis nuchalis (assembly GCA_039707465.1). Classification (NCBI taxonomy): domain Eukaryota; kingdom Metazoa; phylum Chordata; class Lepidosauria; order Squamata; family Natricidae; genus Rhabdophis; species Rhabdophis nuchalis. The sequence continues at coordinate 48,350,282 of CM077645.1, forward strand.
TGAAGTGTTATTTTTAAATCATGGTTTCTGTCTACCTCATTGTCATTTGTAATTTCTTCAATAAACTGGCTATTCTATGACTGACTACACTCTGAGCATCCAGAATCTGGGATGTAAGAAAGATGTGCAGTACTGAATTTCCTTAATGGTGCCTTCCAAATATGCTTATATTGAGTTATTTGAAGGTTTCCTTAGAGCCCCCAGCATAATACATGGTTCATGACAGCACCACCAAATGATATTCGAGGCTGTTGCTATCTGAATCTCTCCAGAATATACCATGTTGGTGGAAAATTTAGAGAGTTGGCTTCTCTGTACTTATGCAGAATAGCAGATTAGAGAAGTCATGAGCTTGCAGATCTTAAGAACATTCCTGCATGTTAATGTGTTAATATCATTGGTCCCAATGAATGGAATGGTTTCTTTCATTAGTGAAAAATGCATTTTTGACGCCTGATTTGCTGAATCCATTTTACAATTCAGTTGAGGATTATGAAATTCTGAATGCCAGCAAAAGTTTTGGAGCAGGCTGCAGCTATGCTTACCTGAAAAAAAAATATTTGTAGGGATTACTAAGCAGCTTTTATTATGTTTGTGAAGTGATGGCATGGCAAAGACATGGATATCTTACACCGGAGTGTCCAATCATGACTCACAGTAGAATTCTGGGATTTGAAGTCCACAGATCTTAAAGTTGCCAAGGTTGGACATATGTGCAATTGACCCCATGAGAGGAAGTAAGGATGTTCAGCTGGAAACAGGAAAAGGACTTAGGCTGTCACAAAAGAAAATAAACACAAAAAAACACCAGCCATTTCTTTAGAAAAATTCAGTCAGGGTAGAAATCTAGCATATATTCAGACCCTTAAACACTTGGAATGAAGACATCAGATATATTCTAGTAGATGTCAGTGAACATTGTCGGTCATAGAGGTAGAATTGTTTGGAATTTGACTCATGGCAACTTCTTCAAAAGGAAGAACTTTGGCACAACCAGGACCCTTCCAAGGGCTGGTCACCCAGTCAAACTGAGCCAATGGGGGAGAAGGGCAAAAGCTCTCTTAAAATAAGAGAGTTGACCAAGAACCTGATGGTCACTCTGATGGAGCTCCAGAGGTCCTGTGTGGAGATGGGATAGCATTCCAGAAGGACAACCACCATTCCATCGATCTGGGCTTTATGGCAGACTTGCTAGACAGAAGCCTCTCCTCAGTGCAAAACACATGAAAGCCTACTTGGAGTTTGGAAAACAGCACCTGAAGAATTCTAAGACTGTGAGGAATAAGATTCTCTGGCCAAAGGTTCATTTTCCAATATAAAAAATAAAACTATCCCTAAAAAACCCCTTAATAATTTAAAATTAAAATTAAAATTACCCTAGGCCAGCCAAACGGAAGAAGTGAGTTTTTAATAGCTGTCGGAAGGAGCGAAGGTCCGTGGTTGTTCTGATTTCGGGGGGAAGGTCGTTCCAGAGGGTCGGGCCCACCACAGAGAAGGCCCTTCCCCTGGGCGTCGCCCGCTGGCACAGCCTAGTGGACAGCACCCGGAGAAGTCCCTCTCTGTGGGAGCGAATTGGCCGCAGGGATGTATGGGGCAGAATGCGATCCCACAGATAGCTAGATCCCGTGCCATGGAGCGCTTTGAAGATGATAACTAAAACCTTGAAGCGCACCCGAAAGACGACAGGCAGCCAATGCAGCTCGCGCAGGAGCGGTGTTACATGGGAGAACCTGGAGGCTCCCATAACTACCCGCGCGGCTGCATTCTGGACAAGCTGAAGTCTTCGGGTGCACCTCAAGGGGAGCCCCATGTAGAGGAAATTGCAGTAGTCCAGTCGGGATGTCACGAGGGCATGAGTGACTGTTCAAAGGGCACCCCGATCCAATAGGGGACGCAACTGGCGGACCAGGCGGACCTGGTAAAACGCCCTCCTGGCCACAGCTGTCACTTGATCTTCCATGGACAGCCGTGCATCAAGGAGGACGCCCAAGTTGCGTGCCCCATCCACAGGGGTTAGATGTTCATCCCCTATGGCCAGTGATGGAGTCAACTGGTTGTACCAGGATGCCGGAAACCACAGCCACTCGGTCTTGGACGGGTTGAGTCTGAGTCTGTTACTTCCCATCCAGGCCCGCACGGCTTCCAGGCACTGGCACATCACCGCTACGGCATCGTTGGGGTGGTTTGGGGTAGATATATACAGCTGTGTATCATCAGCGTAGAGATGGTACTCTACCCCAAAACCACGGATGATCTCACCCAGCGGCTTCATATATGTGTTGAACAGGAGTGGCGAGAGGTGAGGGGCCTAGAGGTCGACCTCTGCCCTCCTGTCAACACAAATTGCGATCGACCGGAGAGGTAGGAGGAGAACCACCGCAACACAGTGCCTCTCACCCCCAACCCCTCCAGCCGATGCAATAGGTTACCATGGTCGATGGTATCAAAAGCCGCTGAGAGGTCTAATAGGACCAGGATGGAGGAACAACCCCCATCTCTGGCCCTCCAGAGATCATCTACCAATGCGACCAATGCCGTCTCGGTGCTGTGCCCGGGCCGGAAGCCAGACTGGCGCGGGTCTAGATAATAACTTGAGAACAAAGACTTCTAAATAATATGCACAGTGCTAATTTCTTCCATGAATTTTGTCTAAATATCTGAGTTTCGGTCATTTTTCATAACTCTGATAAATATATATGTGTCCTCACACCAAGCCTTCCCACCATCCACTTTGGTATTATAAACATGAACAACAGGGACAAAGAGAATGTGGGGCCTAGTAACACATGATAAAACCAGGAAAAATTGTCCAGCTCATCATAGTGGGATGATGTACTGCTTAAGATTGAAGCATTTAGCATTTGTTCCACATTACTTCATTACTGCATTGTTTAAAAGGGAAGTCTCCATATATAGTGTGGGTAAATTAAATCACATTATAGTTGCAGCATATTAAGATATGAGAATTATTGTCTTCTTTCAGCTTTCCCCTAAAAATGTATGGTTATAGAAATTGCTTGAAGGGCTTGAGAATGCAGGGAGCATTTTTCAAATATTTGAACTTATTTTCAAGTATATAAGATCACCAAGATCAGGGATACTCGGTATGGTTGTTTGCAGTATATTTTGGAACTTTTCCAGAGGAATCCTTGCTCCTGAAGCAGTGCATCCATTGATGTTCAGAACACTGAGATAATGTGAGGCTGTGAATCAAATGGCTTATTTCTTTCCTATTGGCAGCCATCTAGAAACTGAACTTTGAGCGCCCCCCCCCCCATGAATCTTTCAGATAGCATGTAGAAAGAGACTTGCGGGGGGGGGCGCATTTCAGTTAACGGCATTTGACATGTGAGTAGGGCTAGTGAAAATATACAGGCAGCTCTGGTGTTTAAGCATTTAATCTAGAGAAACTAAGCACATTATACTCGCTATCGGACCAGGTTATTTTCACACACATGGAGTTCTTTATACATAAATGAATAGGAGGAATTTAAGGTTAATTTCTGAGACCTGATGGCAGACATTCACAGAACTAGGATATGGATATGGAATCTGAGGTCCTCCAAATGTTGCTGTTCTTTTATACTTTACAGAAGCCCCAGCCAGTATAGCCAATGATGAAGAATGTTGTGAGCTGCCATTCAGAAATGTCGAGAGGGCAAGATCCCACTCCTTCCTCAGACACCTAATCCATTAAGTAGGGGGCTATATAATGAGAGGGACAGATGGTACCATGACAACAGTAGGCATTTCTGCTCACATGGCTCATATGAGACATGGCCAAGTTAATGGAAAACTCCAACAATCCTGACAGTATAAGCTGTTTTCTCAGATTTCAGATTCTAAAGTCCAGGAAATCTAACTTTTGCTCAAAAAAAAAGAGGTTACATTGGACATATAAAGGCTATATATTTCCAGACTTAAGGATGGCAAGTTAAGGTTCTATTAGATCAGGCTATTTGTCTATTCACCATAAAATTGTCTAGTAGATGAGACAATATTAGGCTAGAGAGACAAAAGCTTGATCTAATAAAAGCCAAAAAAAAAGTATTACTAATGTTAAATGTACGTAGGGAATGTATTGGGATATGAGCCTCAAGCCAAATCATGTATTTGCCATCAAAATACTATACAGAAAACAAAACAACCTCATTGAGGTTTGGAGAAATAAGAATCTACAGAAATAACAAATACATATGCAGACAAGCCTTCAGGTAATATATAACCTTCCCTATTTTATATATAACCTTCCCTATTTTAACACTTTCAGTATACATACACTGTAGAGCTCAGGAACTTCCACTGGTCAGCCTCTTTGGATCTTAAACACTCAACTATCTGCTATTTCCAGTTTGATTGTTTCAACTGGTCACAAACATTAAAATGAAAATAGATTTTAGCATTCTTCTCCTTTGAGGAAATTCTGGGTAGTAGAATTTGAAATTCTTTGAAATAAGAAAGGTGCTGAAAAGGCTGACCTTATAGTTGAAGCCCAAAGCTGGTACCTTACTTAATGTTTTTCTCTAATTTCATGAAGTACCTATTCAATTCTGACTGGAAGTTATTAATAATACATGCCAATTGCCAAGTGTCTGAATTTTGATCACATCACCATGCGGATGCTGCAATGGTTATAAGTGTGAAAACGTTATTGTTTCCAGTGCTGTTGTAAGTTCAAATGGTCACTAAATAAATGGCTGTAAGTTGTGGACTACCTGTAATGTTAACAAATGACTTGTTGAGAAAACCAGTATCTAAGGCTGCTGCAGGCTATGGCCCTAAATTTTTATAAGTGGACAAAACAGATTCTTTGCAAGCATGTGTAGAAGCCTAACACTAAAGCTTCAAAAACTGGAATTTTAAATTTCTAGATTATGAATCTCTATTCAGCATCTCTGAATAGATATCATTTCACTAAAAAGCTCGGCAATAACTTTATGAAAGCCATAAGCATATAAATACATACAAAATTAAGAAAGATTACAGTTTAAGGTTGTACACATGTATTTCCTTCAGTCTTCTGTTAAAATTGCGGTGAAAGTTACTACAATCTTGATGGAACTTCACCAGGGCCTTTTGCCATTAACCCGGATAATAAAGATGTCATCAATGTTCTTCAAGTAGTGAAAAGAACTTTTGGAATCAGAACTGAGAGAATATTGTTAGCTGAGTAATTATTGTTCCAAGCCACCACAAAGATGTTAGTGTGTTATGGGGATGCGTGAATTCCTGTGGCAATGCCACTGATTTAGAGATGTACATGCAGTCCAGAGCTGAATTAATTCTGAATGGGTAAATGTGATATGGCAGAGTTTGCTGACTCTATATTCTATAATCAATTATTAGATTTATTATTTCAACTACATAAAATACATTGGTATAAACTGCTCTTGTGCCATTGATGTTCAGGGTGAGTCTTATGGCATATTGACAATGAATATTATTTTTTCCAAAAAGTGTTTTTCCATGTATGACTTGGAGTGTTAATGCCATAAGACTGAAGACTGGATTCTGTGTAATTAGATACCCACGTTTCTTTCCAGAAGCCATTGTTACCTAGAGTTTTCTCATTTCTCATTGTTTAGGATGTGATTTTATCTCCCAATTTTCTATCTATTGTAAAAAAAATGGGTGGGGGGCAGGGGTGCCCAAAGGAGTTGTATTGTTTGTTTCCCCCCCCCGAATTTATACCCCGCCCTTCTCCTTGTTGAATATCTACACTGCCTTGATGTCTCAATTTAAGGCTGGCATAGAAATGGTGACATATAAATGCAATAACTGAATTAAGTGTCGAATAAACTATAAAAAGTATTGGTCACTGGTTTTTAAAAGATGTAGTCCGGTCTTGAAGAAAAGAAGGTGTAGAGTTTTCTATATGTGCTGCTTCTAAATGTACAACCCAAGGATGAAATCCAGCAGATTCTGACAGGTTCTAGAGAACCGGTAGCAGAAATTTTGAGTAGTTCAGAGAACCAGCAAATGCCATCTCTGGCTGACCCCAGAGTGGGGTGGGAATGGAGATTTTGCAGTACCTTCCCTTGCCACGCCCACCAAACCACAGCACGCCCACCAAGCCACGCCCACAGAACCAGTAGTTTAAAAAATTGAATTTCACCACTGATACAACCTCCTAATTGTGCCCTAACTTGATGACTTTCTAGTTGATTTAGCTCTTTGCCTCCACTGCATTTCAGTGCAAATTAGCTTATGCATTCTCTGATATCAAGTTGTTGCCCTATGTGGAGATAACTTTTGAAAAGTTTTCCTTTTGAAATTTTAGGGCTCTACTGCATTTACAGGAAGAATTTGTAAATAGCAGCTGGATCCAGATTCTGGCATCCATGTCCTTAGTAGCAATGGCAACAGCACTTATATACCTCTTCACAGCCCTCTCTAAGTGGTTTACAGAGTCAGCATATTGCCCCCAACAATTTGGCTCCTCATTTTACCAACCTTGGAATGATAGAATAAATTTTGTATTTATTTATTATTTTGTATGTTTTTTAAATTCCTGTGCGCCGCCCTGGGTCCTTTGTGGAGAAGGGCGGGATATAAATAAGATTAAAATAAAAATAAAAATAAATAAATAGAAGGCTGAATCAACCTTGAGTCGGTGAGATTAAGACTACCAAAACTGCAGGCAGCCAGCAGTCAGTAGAAGTAGTCTACAGTACTGCATTCTAACCACTGCGCCACCATGGCTGTAATCCCTTCTGCATTGTGTATATGAACTTTTCAAGGCTCCTTGTCTGGCTTCTATTACTCTGTTGTTGGTTATCAATGCAGATATAACTACAAATATGTATTTTGATGCATGGTACCAGCCCTATGTTTATTGTACGTGTAGAGGAATCCAGGTATCCAAAGGTTAGTAGGGCAACACTTTTAACAGTGAATTGATATCTGTGTAAGAGTGATAGGGGAAATTCAGCTGCTGAGTATGAATATTTGAAGTGTGATATTTATCTGAATTCTTCATAGTGTCATGTCTGTTAATATGCATACAATAGAAAGGAACACACAAAATATTCAAAATTAGAAAAGCAACTTGGTAAAAAAAAATAGTCTTGCTTTTCTTCATGAGCTGTAAAGAAATAATGTTTTGTAACTCTTATCATCTTAAAATAACTAATCTTGCTTTATATAAAAAATTATAATATATATTTAACATATAATAAGGGCTTGAAAGTGGTTTCTGAACATAATTGCTATAAAATTACATTTCTTTATCTTGAAAGAAGTGTGCCTGACTCTGAAAATCCATTACTATAAAGATATTTATAGAATACTGTAGTAGCTACTCCAAGACCAAACAATCTTTAACTTTGCTAATTATTTATTTATTTTTATTTTCTTTTAAATGGAGCGTTGTTTTTAATGTTCTCATGTATTGCTTTTAAACGGTGTTGGCTTTATTAATCGATACCCACCACCATTATTCTGCATAAAACAGACAAGCCAGTAACACAAATTGGGGCCTTGAAATACATTTTAGTAAGCAAAGAAGCAGCCTATAGAGGTGATATTTAGTGTAGATCTTATTTTATCAGATGAAGATAGCTTTCTATTTGGCAACTCACATATATTCATAAAGCATAAGGATTTTTTTTTTACTTAGGTTAGGACCAAACCTTCCATTCTAAGGATTTCTTTGCACCTCATTTCAAATCAAATTTAGAATCATCCCAACAATTGATTTTAAATTTAAATGAAAACATTGGACGCTATGACCAGAAATATAGTTTGGTCCTAGAGGAAGTTTATTGTATTATTTTGTCAGTCATCTATTTAACTTAAGTAAACCAGCCCTACAACTCTGGGGGCTTTCTGGCATTTTCCTAATAGGAGATAAGCAGCTGCCCCAAAGAAATAGGGAAAATTAGTAGTGAAATTGGACAGAAAGACTCAGTGACCAGATTCACCCATTGCATTACACTATGGTTTACTTAACATGTTTTATTGAATGAACAATAAAATGTCTTATTTCTGCTGTAATTACGTTTGGATAAACTGGTAAGCAATACTCTCTTTAAAATAGATGTGACTATACATATGGAATGTCAGAATGTAGCTGTGATATTCCAAAACAGATAGTGTGACATATTATGGAACAGTGCCCTCTGAGTGAGTATCAGGGAAAACCCCAGAGACTTTCTGTATGCAACTCTGTCATGTATTGACTATATAAATAGTCTGTCTTCGGATTTGTAAATAGAATAAATATTTTCATATTTGCTCATTTAGAATGTAATTGTGATGTGCTTTTTAACATTTTTGCCATATAAGGAAGGAAGGAAGGACTGTTTTCAAGTTTTCTGAAAACAGATATAGCTATGTTTAAAGGTTACTTTGTTTAAATTTTTGCACATTGTCTTTCAAGTCATTTTGGAAGCCTACAGCCTGCCCTTGATGCTTGCTTGTAAAATGGTACTTTATGGACTGAGGTACATTGTGGAAAATTGTGGGGGTTCCACCTTTCAAACATAGCATTCCTCATCTCAAATCAGTATTCTATGGTAGCCAACCCTTGGCATTTATAAAATAAAATGCCATGTGCTAATAGGTGGTTGCTTCTGTATAATTGTTACCATGAGGTAACACAAATAGTCCAGGTGTTAAATTAAGCTGCAGGTATATTGTGCCAAGTGTTACAACCATCCTCAAATCTGCAAGATCAAAACCCAGGATTAGTTGCTGTCGTGGACCGTTATCCACTTGGCTCTCTGCTTTTCCTGCCTTGCACTGTTGAAGCAGGAGATACATGGCACATCCAGCCAATTTATTTAATATGGTTTACTCCAAGAAATGTCTTAATGTGGCTGAACAGAGTTCAAATCAGGAAATATGGATGTATCAGCGAATCAAGGGACAATTTGTAAATGATCCTATAAGCATTGCAATAATATAAATATTTAATAACAATATTGCCATTTAGTGTGCTGGATATTCTGCATATTTGAAGTAATATATTTTAGCAATTTTCACTCTTCTCCATTAGTGTTCTCATGAAAATTTGAAAGTATTTCACTTTTTACTTGAAAATTACTGTTGAATTTAGTATGAGTGCCCACATTGATAAATAAATTTAAACTGTTGTTTTTGATACAAAATACATGAAGGGAGAAGAAGAAACGCTTATTCTGCTTATGAGACCTGTTACTCTGCAGTATGTTAAGCAAAAAAAACCTGCCCTATCTTCAAATAATTACAAGTTGCATCTCCATGTTTTTAAAACTTGGCCACTTTAAGATACGTAATGATTTGTAGTATTGTAGCATGCTTCTAGCAGAATGGAGAAACGGCTTAAAGAGAGATAGCCTGCAGTCTGGCTGAGCTTTCAATGAAATTTTTGTCTGAGTTTTTATTCTGGCATGTGCCAGGATCTTCCCATGTATTGCTGATAAAGGCTTGCTGGATTTAGTTCCAAGTTAGATTTCAATATATGTGTATTGCTTTTCAGGGGCAATTCTATTTAGCAAATTGAAGGGAATGGTGTGTGTGTGTGTACACTATTGGAGTGCTTCCAGAAAAAAAGTCCTGAAAAAGCATGAATTATGCTGATGCATCAGAAACATCATATTTTAAAGCGTACAATGCAGCTTTTCAAATGCATTAACATCTACTGCAGCACACCATTGCAGTTGATGTCAATATATAAACTGTACCTTGGTACTAATTTATATAATGGTAATTAGCAAGCAGTATTTGGGGTTTCGTATATCTCCAGTGCACTTTTTCCCTCTATTTTTGCTTGAATATCTATCCAGAAATTCATGACTTCCACAAATTAGGTTTGTAATGCTTTAGTGCATCTTTGAAACAACTAGATTATGATATATACGAATTCTTAGTCTCTGGTTTTAGTTAAGTAACCATTATTTTTTCATTATAGAATTGTAATTTGGTTTAATAGTTGTTTTAAACTAAAACGTCAATCTAAGATTTTCAGAAGCAAAGCATGAACTATAATCTCCTCGACATTTACAGATAGTCCTCAACCTATGACCGCAATGGAGCCCAAAATTTATGTTGCTAAGTGAGAAATTTGTTAAGTGAATTTTGCCCCATTTTATGACTTCTTTTGTTGTTAAGTAAATCACTACAGTTAAGTTGGCAACACGTTTGTTATGTGAATCTGGCTTCCTCATTGTCTTTGCTTGTCAGAAAATTGCAAAAGGTGATCACATGACCCCAGACACTGCAGCTGTCATAAATATGAACCAGTTGCCAAGCATGTGTATTTCGATCACATGATACATACAACAGTCATTAGTGTAAAAAATAGTCATAAATACCATTTATGCTGTTGTAACTTCGAACGATAACTAAACGTACTTGTAAGTTGTAAGTTGAGGACAACCTGTACTACTGTGACATCCTTAAGTATAATGAATGCATGACATTCAATTGCAAGAGCATAAAGAGAAAGGTAGATTGGCCTTATATATGGCACTAAACTATTACCTCGAGTCCCCTCGGGGAGAGAGAGCGGGTTATAAAATTAAATTATTATAAATTATTATTACATACTCTAGTTTCATTCAGGATCATTTTTTTTAAACCATGATTTATAATCAGTTGTGATTTACACTATAAACTGTGCTTAAGTACCATGACTTAATACAAAGTACAAGGCTGGTAAGATTATGGTTGATAAGGGATTGTAGACAGCCACCAATTTAGCTGTGTTTTCACCACAACACATACTCATACTTAATATAATCACAGTTCTTTTAAATGCCTTACTAGTGCTATGGGCTTTATTTTTTCCCTTTTTCCCTGAGAGTTCAGGATAATTTATAGAAGAGCTGACCTTAATTTTGTCTCCACAGCAAAATCATGTAAGGTACATTGGGTTAGTCTGAGACAGAGTTATTGACCCAAAGTTGCATAGTCTTATGGAACTTGAACATACTAGGTCTCCCTGATCCAAGTAAAATGTCTTTATCTAATTACATTGCCTTTGCAGCTATTCTTTTTCCCATTCCTCTGAAGGAAGCACTCGCTTCAGGAACTTGAAAGTAAGCATCCCTGCAATTCATTTTCTGTAGCAAAGAAATTAGGTTGACATTAGTTCTTGTATTAATCTCAAAGTTATGGAAACCCTTAATGTTCTAGCTGCAATTATACTGTAACTGTTCTCCCATTTGTTCCAATTCTGGTTGTTACTTCAAGATTTATAACCTACTAATTCTCTTAAATGACTAGTGTTAAAGTCTTACTTCGAATAAAATGAGAAGATATCTTTTTTTTAAATGGATCAGATACTGAAATTTGAGCCAGGCTCAAGTAATTATTTAGCATTGCAAAAGGTTCTGAGTCACCATGCTATCAAGTACAAGACCCATGGAATATCATGTATCAAAGCTTTGATTTTGAACATCTATGAATTTGCCCACCTCAAGAAAGCAGAGGCATGCAAAAGAATCTGGTCATACATCTTAATTTTATTTTCTATTTCTGAGTAATCTGTAAAAAAAAAGAGGGGATTGAAAGGGATAAAGCCCTCTTGAGCCTGGCTCAAGTTTCAGTATCTGATCTATAGTGAAAAATGAGGGGCATGTTGGCTCAGTGGCTATGACACTGAGCTTGTTGATGAGAAAGGTCAGTGGTTTGAATCCCTAGCACCGCGTAACCGAGTGAGCTCCTGTTACTTGTCCCAGCTTCTGCCATCCTAGCAGTTCAAAAGTATGTAAAAATGCAAGTAGAAAAATAGGGACCACCTTTGGTGGGAAAGTCACAGCGTTCTGTGTGCCTTCAGTGTTTAGTCATGCCGGCCACATGACCACGGAGACATCTTTGGACAGTGCTGGCTCTTCGACTTTGAAATGGAGATAAGCACCACCCACTAGAGCAGGGGTAGTCAACCTTTTTATATCTACCGCCCACTTTTGTATCTCTGTTAGTAGTAAAATTTTCTAACCGTCCACGGATTCCACAATAATGGTGATTTATAAAGTATAAAAATATAATATTTATAAAGTATTTATAAACTTTATAAAAATTTATAAAGTCAATTAAATAAAAAAAAAGGAAAGTGCTTCAGTATTGGACAAAACCTCTACCGCCCACCATGAAAGCTGAAATGCCCACTAGTGGGCGGTTGGGACCAGGTTGACTACCATTGCCCTAGAGTCAGGAACAACTAGCACATATGTGCGAGGGAAATCTTTACCTTTACTATGAGGCAATGAGGCACATAGATCTGTTTCAAAGAACCAAGTAGTATAGTAGTATAGCCCCCTAGAGTCAGGAATGACTAGCACATATGTGCAAGGGGAACCTTTATGATGAAAAATGCAATCAAAATTAAAATGAAAGGGGGGAAGATAGATAGATAGATAGATAGATAGATAGATAGATAGATAGATAGATAGATAGATAGATAGATGCTTTACTGATACTGTATCTGTCAGATAACAGCATTGAAAATGTAGAAGCTAGCACATATCTTAGTATTGAGTACCTAACGGATATTAATTTTAGCCTACTGACCCAGTGAAAGTAAAATTAGAATCACTGATTTGTGTAATTTGTTCATTGTTCATCCTATTCCTCCTTTTGCCCTTTGGTCTTGTTTGCTTGTGAATGCTTGCACTGCGTGTTGTCTGCTTCTGCAGATGATGTGTTAAGAGGTTGGTTCTTTTTCTCAACAGCATTACCCTGCAACTGGACAACATGTCCCGCTATGTTGTCAAACTCCTCCTCCTTTCACTGCTAGCAAGCTGATTTAGGCACAGCAGCCACAGGTTTTTCTGCAGAGAGATAATAATAATAATAATAATAATAATAATAATAATAATAATAATAATAATAATAATAATAATAATAATAATAATAATAATAATAATAATTTGTTGACCACTCCCTCTCCCCATAGGGACTCGGAGCGGTGCACAGGGAAAACTAAAAGAATAAATATACAAACACATTAAAAACAAATTAAACATATACCTGTGCTAAAATACCCCATTAACATACTAAAATTCCCAGTTAAAACAACTAAAACCCCATAGAGAGAGACTACCCTAGGCCGAAAAGCAGAAAAGATGTGTTTTTAGTTTTAGACAGAAGGAGCGGAAGTCCGTGGTCGTTCTAATGTCGGGGGGAAGGTCGTTCCAGAGGGCTGGGCCCGCCACAGAGAGAGCCCTTTCCCTGGGCGTCGCCCGCTGACAAAGTCTAGTGGACGGCACCCGGAGAAGTCCCTCTCTGTGGGAGCGAATCGGCCGTGAGGATGTATGAGGCAGGATCCGATCCCGCAGATACATCCCATTACCTGAAACCAACCCTTCAAATGTTATGACATGTCTCTATCAATTTAACTTTGATTAACCCAATGTTCTGGCTTTGCATAATATATTAAACTACAAGATAAATAAATAAGATAGACCATGCACTGATTATACTCTAAGATATGATTGACACTATATTCAAATATGTATTTTGTTTCAATATAGCAAGAGTGGACTTGAAGAATATTTATGTAGAGAGCGTAAGTCTTTAATTAGTTGAGATATTTATTTTATGCATTACATTTATATTTTCTCTGTTGTCCAGATGCACACTGGCATGTATAGAAACATAGAAAGTAAAGTTCTATATTGGGGATCATCTGGTCCTACCTCTGCTCAGTCCAAACCATCTCTTCCCATCCACCTGTGACAATAATTCTGGGGAGCTGTAGGGAGAGGAAGGGAAGGGGAGAGAGAGAGAGAGAGACTCAATTCCTGCATAAGTTTCATTGGCTGAGGATACATTAACCACTATACAATACTGACTTTCTTCTATCACAGACATTAAAATTGGAGTTACCATTTTTTCATATCCTGTTTCCCTGAAAATAAGACCTCTCTGGATAATAAGCCCAATCGAGCTTTTGAGAGCATGTGCTGAAATAAGCCCTTCCCTGAAAATAAGCCCTCCCTGAAAATATTGCAACACAGCAGCCATGGGGTGACCACACTTGCCGCTTCCTGTACCTCAAAAATAAAAAGACCTCCCCAAAAATAAGGCCAAGTGCTTATTTCAGGGGTCAGAAGAAAATAAGACCCTGTCTTATTTTCAGAGAAACATGGTAGCAATGAGAATGTCTTAATTTCTCACAATAATATAACATAGGTACATTTTTAAAGAAGAAATTGGAGTTACACAAACTGCAAATTGATTTTAGAACTGAGAGGCAAAGATTGATTCATACACCACACTAAGTCTTAATGTGGTTGTTTGCTTTCAGTTTGTGGGACCCAGTCATTTTTACTTGTAAACTCTAGTTTATGGCTTCATTCAGTGTGTGAACTCAATTATAATAGTGTATTCATTAAATGTTTAAGCAGACCATGTCTTAATATGATATGTGAGCCCATTGAATGCTGCGATTGAGAGAAAGAAGGAAACAGACTAGATACCCAAACTCCAGGGCAATTAATGTGTAGAGGTCAAAATCAACACAAGATTCAGTAGCTTTGGGGATAGAATTGGCACAAAAGGTCAGTTGTTTGAAGGTCAGTGAGCTTTCCTGCTATTGAACTGAATTAAACTTAGTTAACTGAGCATTTCAGTATCCCTGGAACTGGGAAACAGGTGGAGCTGTACAAAACAGGTGGAGCTGTACAAAAACCAGATTGTACTTTTAACCATCTAGTCTTATCTGGAGTGGGAATACTTTTGAATTGGGCTGTACTTCTCCTTCATGTTGTGGACCAGCTGTGGGGCCAGAGCAGTGACTATAAGGATAGTAGGAATTTGTGTCACTAGAAGATGCGCAATTGAGCATTAGATATTGGCTCCTTTATTTATCAACTGATGTACTCCTGTACCTGGCAGTCTTTAAGCTTCTCACTTAACGACATTTGAAAAATGTAAGAAACTAAAATGCCCAAGTGCTGCATTAAAACATGAATGCTTTCTGCCAAGAAATCTGTAGTTTTGAGTTTCTTCTATATCAAGTAATCTGGATTAGGTTTTTTTTGTGAGAAAAAAGGATAACAGTGAAGAGGTATTACTAATTTATTTATTTATTGCTTTTGTGTGAGATATTATTTGTGAACACTCATGCATCTTAGATATAAATGCTAAATTACAGTTGCTACTATCTTCTATTGTAAATGACTCATTCTGAAAAAAGTAACCAAAGACCTGATATTATGTTTATATCTCAATGCTAGACGTAAGTAGTGTGTAGCATCAATTTTAAATCTGTTTTGTATTATTTTCTTTGAAGAGTTCTCCAGAGGAACAGAAACTGAAACAAAAAAGGCTATTTATTCATGTTTGTCAATGCCTATGTGCCTGCATATTCAAATTAACTGTTGAAGTCTGTTAACCACATTAGTTTCCGCAGGAAAACCCTTGACTTTTCTAGAGCTTGTATATTTGTTTCAGTAAGATTTGTAACACAACTCTTGTTTTTTGTCTGGCTTTGGAATTTGAAGAAAAAATGTTTTTTTTTTAAAGATAGTATTTATTTTTTGGTTTCTTTAATCGAGGAAATGAAAATAGCTCATTTTCCTGAACTGACCTTCAGATATTCCAGGAAAATTGCTGGTCAACAATTAAACCACAGTAGGACAATTACTTCCTCAGAAAAGCAGTATTAAATTGCTAGTCTAAGTGAACTCCTTTTAAGAAGCATATCTGTTATTAAAGAATTCCATAGAGCAGGGGTCCCCAACCCCCGGGCCGCGGACCGGTGCCGGTCCGTGGCTGGATAGGACCCGGGCCGCAGGGCTAGAGAGGAGGAGGAGGGAGGAGGGGGCAGTCCCCTGAGCACAGCGCGCGGGAGAACGCAGGCGCGGCTGTTCGCGCCTTTGGAGTGTGCCTCTTCCTCCACCCTCGTCGAGGGAGGGATTCCTGGACGCCGCCGGACCGGCCACCGATTCCCTCCCCTGCTGGCATGCCGGCCACTCATTTTCTTCCAGGGACTGCGGAGGCTCCGCGGGCTGGGGAGGGAACTGGCTGGTTGCTCCGGCGGCGCACAGGAGTCCCTCCGTCGATGAGGGTGGAGGAAGAGCCCCCACCATCCTCCTGCGTTCTCCCGCGCGCTGTGCCCAATGGGCTGCCCCCCTCCCTCCTCCTCCTCCTCTCCAGCCCGGCTCCTATCCAGCCACGGAGCCTGACCGAGCAAACGAGCGACCAAGCATGGCAGGCGGGATGAGGAGGGGGGGGGACGACGATGACGACGACAGACACACATAGAGAGACAGAGAGAGGGAGGGAGGGAGAGAAAGATAGACAGAGACACAGAAGGAGTGATTGAATGAATGCAAGACAGACAGACACACGCACACGCACACACACAGAGTGACAGAAATGGGCGGATGAAGGAGAGAGTCAGAGAAAGAGAAAGAAAGAAAAAAGTGGCAGAGAGAAAGACAGACAGAGAGAAAGAGACAGAAAGGAAAGAGACAGAAAAAGATACAGAAAGAGGGAAAGAGAAAAAGAAAGAGAAAGAAATAGAGAGAAAGGGAAAGAGAGAAAGAAAGAAATAGAGAGAGAGAAAAAGAGAGACAGCGACAAAGAAAGAGAAAGAACGAGAGAGAGAGAAAGAAAGAAAGAACTTACGACCACAGTTGAGGCCAAAAGTTTGGTTGCTAACCAAGATCATTGTTAAGTGAGTTTCACATTTTCAAAGTTGGCCACGCCCACCCAGTCACATGACTGCTGAGCCACACAGCCGGTCCGCAGAATTTTCTTTAAAATGAAACCGGTCCCTGGTGCAAAAAAGGTTGGGGACCCCTGCCATAGAGTATAATCAGTGAAGAAATTTGTATAAGTGATCAAGGTAGTATTCATATGCCATACGCTGAATTGCTAATTGTAATTTATCTAACTGCTTGTTATGATTATGCATTTATTGTTCAATGTGTTATGCAAACTAAAAAAATTGTTGATTGACTGAACCCTGGTTGAAGTAAACAAGAGCGAACATATACAGACATTTGCAGGAAAGGACCTTATAATAGTAACCATCACCTGTTTTGACTACTCCTTTGAGGAGAACTGTCTAAAGGCGTGCAATTTTGAAAGTCCGGTTGGAATAAAATGTAATGACTCATATCCTAACTAACTGATGATAGTAGATCTGTGTTGCAGGCCCTTAGTAACTGTCACCTTATTTCCAGATTAAATTTAAAGAGTTGGTTTTAACCTATAAAGTTCTGCATAAAGGCATCATCAGTCATCCTCCTTAAACTCTTAAGGAAGATGGGAAAATAACATGGGAAAAAATCCTGGTGATTGCCATCATGAAATCAAGGAGTCTCAAAGAGGTACTTTTTCCACTATGTTGTGGAATAGTCTTTCATTGGACATCAAAGCAGGTCAAAGAGAAGCTATTCTGGAGGGTATTTACAAAAAATTAGTATAGTTCTTTAAGAAGAACTCTGGTTTTAAAATGAGGGATGTTTGTTCTTATTTATAGTTATTATTATATAACTATAAGTAGCTATTTATTTTATTTTATTTTTGAACTGCTGTGAGTCCCATGACTGAGAAGGTTTTAAAGCCCAATAAATAAATAATTGTATAAATAAATCCAGCCATTCATTTTTATTTAAGGTATTTATATCTGGTTTTCCTGTTGCTAAAAGCATCAATAACAAATAACATAATTGTTAAACATAATCTTCAACATAATATCAAGCTAAATAAAATATTCCCACAGAAATATCTGAGATTACCGTTTTCTTCTAGTATAAAGTGTTTTGCATTAACATGAAAGAACACTTTATTTTTAATTGAGCTTTTTTTTTTTTAAATAAAAAGATGGGGCAAAATTTTTGGATGCAAAAAAATGAGAAAAGTCTTGTTCAGAGTTGTATGGCAGAGTATAATCCAGTAGTGTAGTTTCGTATGCAAGATGTAGCCTGGCTCCATCAAGGCTATTTTGTGTGCTCCTGATAAAATAAAAACATTTGCATTACTTGCTCCCCAAGAAGTTCCATTATTTGTAAACATCTACACAAAATTATAAAAAATAAATCATACTAACAATGGTTTTTAAGAGCGGGCTATGCATAAGATTGGATGAAACTGAAATAAAATATTCCCTTCAATTTATTTTCCTTTATTGGATTACTATACAGTTCTTTGCAAATTGGACAGCAAGCTACTACTGGAAGCTTCACATTCATGAACTAGTGAAAATGTTTGTAACACTTAGATATTATCAGTTATTATCAGATATAACGGATTGAATAGAAAGATTGGCTGTAGCTTTGGGGCCAATAAGAACATGTGATTTAGTTTATTCTGACTTAATTCAAATTTATTCCTGAGTACTACTTTAGAATTATGTTTTGTAATCAGTGATAATTACAGTCCATGCATTTGTGTCCTGCATATTGCCTAATCCAGTGATGGCGAACCTTTTTGGGCTTGCGTGCCATAAGCAGGGGAAGCGCAGGGGGGTCGTGCGCCGGCGTGCCGTACCCATAATGCAATGCACAACAACCCCCAGTGCACATGCACGCATAACAGGCACTCCCCCCCCTTTTTGCATGATTTTTTCGCCCTCCCCAGGCTCCAGAGGCTTTATAGGAGCCTGGGGAGGGCGAAAACAGCCTCCCTTGCCCTCCACCCCCCTCCATAGGCCCTCTGGAGGCTTCAGGAGCTTCCCTGAAGCCTCCGGAACGCAAAAAACTGGCCCTACAGGCAAACTGGAAATGACTTCCGGTTTGCTCGTAGGGCCGTTTTTAGTCTTCGTGTGCCCTGACAAATGGCTCCATGTGCCACCTGTGGCACGCGTGCCATAGGTTCGCCATCACTGGCCTAATCCTTTTTGCCTTGCTCGCTAACTCCGAAACCTGCGTTAATTCACAAATAAAGTAACATGATCTCCAGTGAGTTTCCCTTTACTGTACACTGTTTGGCCATTGTTCTTAAATATTAGCAATAAACCAAGAGGTTTTGCCACTTGAAACCCTGGGGCAAGATTGAATCTAATGATCGATGTCAAGACAAATGTTATAGTAAAAGCCGCATTTGTAGTACATCTGGATCCTGAATGAAAGGGCTGCATGCCCTCTTGTGGTCAGCCAGAAAAATAGTTTTAGATTCCATATAC
Source organism: Rhabdophis nuchalis (assembly GCA_039707465.1). Classification (NCBI taxonomy): domain Eukaryota; kingdom Metazoa; phylum Chordata; class Lepidosauria; order Squamata; family Natricidae; genus Rhabdophis; species Rhabdophis nuchalis. The sequence goes on from CM077645.1 coordinate 48,369,345, forward strand.
AGTACCCAAGAATCCTCTGTGCCACAGCAAACATTAGTAAGAGTTTTGCCAAACAAGACTTGTTATGCAATCAGTTTGCTTCATTCATTGAATCTCCATTCCCACCCCCCACACCCCATGCCAGTCCCTGAAGTTTACCCAGTTCTTTATTTTGTTTTAATTCTACAAATAGCTGTGTATGTGTGTATATATATATATATGAGAGAATATTCCTTCTACTGGGATTTGAACCGGCACTCTCCAGCATATCAGGCAAGCCTTTTATGCCTTGAGCTATCCGCCTTCCCTGAAGAGGGCTAATAAGCCCGAAATGGATCCATCCTGGTCTCTTATTTATTAATCAGCCCTTAAAAATCTAACACATATCTAAAAAATTCACACAACAGTAATCTCATTGGCTCTCTGCCCAGATGATCTCTGGGTTGAGTCGAAGGGCAGAGAAGGATGGCAGTTTGTCTCCTCCCCTAAAGGGGCCCATAACAGGAGTTGTGAAAATATTCTCTCATTAAAAGAGTCCTGTAAAGGCTGATGCAATCAGGGAAGCCGGATAGCTCAAGGCATAAAAGGCTTGCCTGATATGCTGGAGAGTGCCGGTTCAAATCCCAGTAGAAGGAGTATGGCCAGCTGAAGAGGGCTAATAAGCCCGAAATGGATCCATCCTGGTCTCTTATTTATTAATCAGCCCTTAAAAATCTAACATATACATATACATATACATACATACATACATACATACATACATACATACATACATACATACATACATACTGATTGATTGATTGGTGGTGCTTCCTTCTGCACACTGTGTGGAAGATCTGCCTGATTTAAAAAACAAAACAAAGTGCATCTGAGATTGAAAAGCAATGTGGGACCTTTGATAATTTGCTAGGTATAGTAGTAGAGTTTAAACAATCTCCCATCCCTACTTTCAATTGCATGCAGTTTCTGCAAATCAGTTGCTTTTTCTGTAAGGAGCCAGGTTGCAGTTTTGATTTGCTAAAGGATAGATTCTCCCTTTTCCACCATTGTGAACAAATTTTCTATCCCTGTCTCAGCATTGTGATCACATTTTAGATTGGTTTAGATCAGGGGTCTGCAAAGTTGGCTCTTTTAAGATGGGTGGACTTCAACTCCCAGAATTCCCCAGCCAGCTATGCTGGCTGGGGGATTCTGGGAGTTGAAGTCCACCCGTCTTAAAAGAGCCAACTTTGCAGACCCCTGGTTTAGATTATAAGAAGAAACTCAATTAATGGTCTCATAAGTAATGTTTTAGTCTACACACCATTTTAATACCATATTATTAGCATGTTATTAGTTTTCTTTGAAATAAAAATCTTACCAAACATTTCTGGCCTTTTAAGATTTGGCTTTCACACTTGATGTCCTACTACATCCCTTCGACCAATCCGCTCCCATAGAGAGGGTCTTCTCCGGGTGCCGTCAGCCGGGCAATGCTGGTTGGTGATGCCCAGGGGAAGGGCCTTCTCTGTGGTGGGCCCAACCCTTTGGAACGACCTGCCTCCCGAACTCTGTACCACCTCGGACCTCCGCCTTTTCTGCCAGCGCCTGAAGAAACACTTTTTCCATCAAGCCAGTCTAGCGTGATCACCCGATACCGACTGAGTTTTAGATTGACAAATTTTTAATCAGAGGGATTTTATAATGTTGTTTTAGCACAGGGCTCCTAAGTTTAATTGTGGTTTTAGGATATTTATTATGTATTTGTATTTGTATTTTGTTTTAATCTCCTGTGCGCCGCCCTGAGTCCTTTTGTAGGAGACTGGTGCGGGATATAAGTCAAATAAAACTAAAAAACTACTCTTGAACCTCTCTTCACTTTCTCCTGAGATGCATATTTAATAAAGTTTCCAAGAGAACTGAACATAATATTCTTCTCTCCAGGTCATTGTGAATTAGACAATTCAGGTGCTTGACGACACAGCTGCATTTATGGCTACTACTAAGGCTTCTGCCTAACGTTTCTTGTGGCTATATGAACAAGAATTCCTGATAGATTTTGAATTCATTTATATTGGAAACATAAGGAATTAATTAAATATTTACCAAGAATTTTCAACACATTGGAAACAACATGGGAGTTATCAATCATCGTCACCTTCACGCCTTACTACCTGATAAAACTAGAGAATTAAGTCAAGTAAAAAGTGTTCCCTTACAAAGAAAAAATCACAGTGCTTGAATTTAACTTAGAAGAAGGCCAAGTATAGGAAATATGATAGAAATGTATAAAATTATTATATAAGAAAGTTAGTGGGAAAACTCCCACTCTCTCAAAAGTATAGAATTATGGGCCAACAAATACATCTGAAGGGTGAGAGACAAATTAGATATTCAACCCAGCACATATTTATACCATTGAATTCACTAATGAAAGATGTAGTACTGCTCATTGTGAATTGGATTAAAGCCCAGATTAGACAATTCATGAAGGATAAGTCTACTAATGGCTTCTAATTAGGATAGATATATATGCTACTTCAAATATTGGTGACAGTTGTTTTCTAAACATCAGTTTCTGGGTTAAGGACAAAATGATTATTTTTGTCTTGCTCTTGTGGGCTTCCCATTGCTTTTTAATTGAGCCCTGGAGCTGCATGGACATATGAGCTGATCCTTTACTGGCTTTTTACAGCCTTTAAATCCCTTAAGTGAAAAAAAAATATTATCATTGTAGAAATCCATGTCAGAATTCAAGCTCGGTGTTTAAGAAATCACTGTGGATTGTGGAGTTTGGCAATTAAAAAACCATTAACAAAAAAAATCTAAACTTCTACAAGTTTTAATTTGGAGATTTTAATTTAATTTTAATTTGGTTTTAGCGCAGGATGGATATTTAATAAGTTTTTAAATTTTCTATTTGATTTTTGTATGTATCTTTTAAATTCCTGTGCACCGCCCTGGGTCCTCTTGGAGAAGGGTGGGGTATAAATCTAATAAAATAAAATAAAAAAATAAGTCTTCGCTAGATAAAAATCTTAGAATTGTTTAAAATTCTCATTTTACCAATTCATTTTCCATTTGGTTTATTTCTTAGAAAATGAAAATGGAACCTTTATAGTCTGTACTAATTCTTTGATCTTATTCTTTATATAAGGAGATGAGGAAGGATAATTTATATGAGGAAGGAGAATTGTTTGATTTCCCTTGAATATATTGCTACTTCAATTGATTTGGGTTGAAATACAATCATGAGATATTATTGAACTCTAGAAATTAATTTTCCAGTAGAATCATAAGAGCAATAAATAGTAATTAACCAGAGTATCACAGGTGCTGCTGTACTAACTGGAGAGAAAATACACTTAAGTATATGGGATTCAGGCTCTCTCTATTATGCTATATTTGGCCATGATTTTCAGGGAGAAATCGCTTTTTATTCTTCTATTTGCCAGCATGACTGAGGCAGTGGCTTTCTCAGAATGCTCCCCCTCAGATACTCATTCTATTTTGCCTCTATCTTGGCTTGTGCAAGGGAGTCATTTGCTGAAACACATAACAAGAAACACTAATAGAAGCTTTCACAAAGAAGCTTCTTATGAAAATGGAAGTATCGGAAGTACCTAATAAAGAGAAGAGAGTCTTGAATGACAAAGTCTTTGAAGCTTAAACTACTATACACAAATCATGCATTGCTGCTTGTGTGTCTGGTGGTAACCCAAGGCCAACTATGTGTTGTTTTATTATATATAAATTAGTGTATGTGACATTTCCTTTTTGAATACATATATAGAAGTGACTGTAAAGGTTTTATTACAACTTAAAGAGCTAAAATGTATATCAGAGAATGAATTGTTGCCTAAATTGTCTGTGTATGAAAGATCATGGTATAATAATAATAGCATATTATGCTTCAGTGGATGATGAAAAATGAAAGATTCCCAGATGAGTTTTGGCAAAATTGCACAACATTCTGAATAAATGTGTTCTGGGAAAAAACATAGATGGGTGAATGAATAGATGGATGGGAATGAAACAAAGAAGTACTTAAATAGTGAGTCAGCCATTCAGAGATCTAAGAATGAATCAGCAGTGTGACTGGCATCTGCTTAGGAAAAGATACTATTTGTTTCACTAAGTGGTTTAAGTATGTTTATTCTTTATAATGCCTTGGTAAGGCCACACTTGGAATACTGCATTCAGTTTCGGTCGCCACGATGTAGAAAAGATGTGGAGACTCTAGAAAGAGTGCAGAGAAGAGCAACAAAGATGATTAGGGGACTGGAGACTAAAACATATGAAGAACCATTGCAGGAACTGGGTATGTCTAGTTTAATGAAAAGAAGGACCAGGGGAGACATGATAGCAGTATTCTAATATCTCAGGGGTTGCCACAAAGAAGAGGGAGTCAAACTATTCTCCAAAGCACCTGAGGGCAGAACAAGAAGCAATGGGTGGAAACTAATCAAGGAGAGAAGCAACTTAGAACTGAGGAGAAATTTCCTGACAGAACAATTAATCAGTGGAACAGCTTGCCTCCAGAAGTTGTGAATGCCCCAACACTGCAAGTCTTTAAGAAGATGTTGGATAGCCATTTGTCTGAAATGGTATAGGGTTTCCTGCCTAGGCAGGGGGTTGGACTAGAAGACCTCCAAGGTCCCTTCCAACTCTGCTATTGTATTATTCCTGCGTACACGTGGCAAAAACTTAAAGGCATGCTTGATTTGATTGTTTATGGTGAACAATTAAGAGGATTAGTGAAGAATGCAAAGGTGATAGGAGCCTTGGTTAGGCAAGTAATTTCTTTGATAGGGTCAAGAATGGATCTTGACATAAGAGGGAAAATGAAACAAAAACCAGAAGTGAAAATACTGTGCAAGTTTTGTACGAACAATGTTAAAAAATAAATTAATCCACTGAAAGAATGAAAAGCGATGATAAGGCAATGCCACATTATTCGGACTATAAGATGCACTGGAGTATAAGATGCACTAAAATTTTGAAGAGGTAAATTTTTCAAAAAAGTTTTGCCCTCCCCAGCCCCTAGAAGTACTCTGCAGGCATCCCAAGCCCCCTGCACACCCCATTTTTTGTGAAAAATGGGGCATGCAGAGAGTTTTGGAGGCCTGTAAAGTGCTCCTAGAGGCTGGTAATGGCAAAAACGCGACGCGTGGGGGGTTTGGGAGGCAAAAAACGGGGCATGCAGAGGATTTGGGAGGCGTGTAGAGTGCTCCTGGGGGCTGGGGAGAGCAGAAACACCCTCATTTTTGTGAAAAACAGACCCATTTTCACTCGTTTTTGCTTTCCGCAGCCCCCAGGAGCACTCTACAAGCCTCCCAAACCCTCTGCACACCTCGATTTTGTGAAAAACAGGCCTATTTTTTGCTTGTTTTTTCATTCACCAGCCTCCAGGAGCATTTTGCAGGCCTCCCAAACGCTCTGTGCTTCCATTTTTGCAAAAAACGAGATCCATGGGGCGGCGTTTCAGAAGGCCAAAAATGGCTGTATTCAATGTATAAGGCCCACCCAGATTTTCACCCTCTTTTTGGGGGGGAGGAGGTGCATCTTACACTCCAAAAATTTGGTAATTCTCAAACTTTGACCCCCCCAAGGCAGGGGTACAAGGTGGCCCACTGTAATTTTCCTTTGTTCACCATTCTCATCACTAGTTAACTGGCTTGCAGAGGTGGATCAGTGACTGAAATATGGTTCATTGAAGCCAACGCATGAAAATAATGTTAAGAGTATAGGTATAAAAATTCAGAAAATTAACAGTAGAGAATAACACTTGAGTGCAAGTAACGTCCCATATGTGCTAAGTGGAACTGGACTCCAAAAAATGATCATTCTAAAATGAGATTTCATTGGATCTCAATTATGGTCTGACTGTTGGAAAAATGCCTTATTTTTCTCCTATACAAAGGAAAACTATATACGCGACCGCCTAGCTATATACGCGACCGGCTCCTGCCCCATACATCCCTTCGACCGATCCGCTCCCACAGAGAGGGCCTTCTCCGGGTACCGTCGGCCGGGCAATGCCGGTTGGCGACACCCAGGGGACGAGCCTTCTCTGTGGCGGGCCCAGCTCTCTGGAACGACCTGCCCCCCAATCTACGCATCATCGGGGACCTCCGCCTTTTCCGCCAATGTCTTAAAACTTATTTATTCCAACAAGCCAGCCTAGCATAACCCCCGTTTCTGACTTTTATAGGGATAATTTTAAATTTTAGAGTTTTATTAGTTTTAGCACAGGGATAGTTTAATAGTTTTTAATAATTATGTATTTTTGTATGGTTTTAATAATGCCTGTGCGCCGCCCTGGGTCCTTTTTTAGGAGAAGGGCGGGGTATAAATTTAAATAAATAAAAAATAAATAAATAAAAACTAAGGGGTTAATGCAATAAGATTAAGCATTTCTGAGATGTTTGGCAAAATCCAATTGAAAAAGTACATGAGATGACAATGTTCGCACATTTTGAAGCACAGTTATGTAAAGTATGTGGTGTCCAAATTTTTGCTTTGGTGGAGTATTCTCTGAGCTCGGTTGTTTACTTGCAGACATTTCATTACCCACCTAGATCAGGGGTCTCCAACCTTTGCAACTTTACGTCTGAAGGACTTTAGCTTCCAGACTTCTCCAGCCAGCTTTGCTGGCTGGAGAATTCTGGGAGCTGAAGTCCTTCAGACGTAAAGTTGCAAAGGTTGGAGACCCCTGACCTAGATAACATCTTTAATGTTAGAAGGGAGTGGTTTTTTCTCTCTATTTATATATGTATTGCCCTGTCAGTTTTTCGTTTTCAGAAGGTCATTGAGAGATGTATGAAAGTGTGGTTGGGGGGAAAGGTTTACTGCATCTTTATTCATTTAAAGATAGTGGGGTATAATAAATAGGCTTGAATTACAGAATGTTTTGAATTTTTTATTTTTTAATGTATAAAGAATGCTTATGATGATTATGATTAGGTATATTAGTCATTGGTGTCAATGTAAGTGTATTTTTTGTATGCAAATGACTGTACTATTCGCCAACAATCCTAATTGCTTGAGGTTAATATTAAAAGGATTGTATGAGGCAAAGGGATACAGTGGCTCAGTGGCTAAGGTGCTGAGCTTGTCGATCAGAAAGGTCAGCAGTTTGGCAGTTCGAATCCCTAGTGCAGTGTAACAGAGTGAGCTCCTGTTACTTGTCCCAGCTTTGGCCAACCTAGCAGTTCGAAAGCATGTAAAAATGCAAGTAGAAAAATAGGGACCACCTTTGGTCGGAAGGTAACAGTGTGCCTTCGGTGTTTAGTCATGCCAGCCACATGACTACAGAGATGTTTTTGGATAGTGCTGGCTCTTCGGCTTTGAAACAGAGATGAACACCATCTCCTAGAGCCGTGATGGCGAACCTATGGCACGGGTGCCACAGGTGGCACGTGGAACAATTTCTTAGGGCACGCGAGACGTTGTCCTGTCAGCTCCAGCGCGCATGTGTGTGCTGGCCAGCTGATTTAGGCCTTCTTTTGAGGCCGTTTTTCGCCCTCTGGAGGCTTCAGGGAAGCTCCAGAAGCCTCTGGAACCTGGGGAGGGTGAAAAAAGTGTGCCAAAAGCAGGGAGTTGCGCACATAGCATTATGGGTATAGCACGCCCACTCACGACCCCCCTGCGATCCCCCCGCTTTTGGCACATGAGCCAAAAAATGGTTAGCCATCACTGCCCTAGAGTCAGGAACAACTAGCACATATGTGCAAGGGAAAGCTTTACCTTTACTATGAGGCAATGAGGAACATAGATCTATTTCAAAGAACAAAGTAGAATAGGAAAGGCAAATTGAATGTTTACAAATTACACATATATGGTGAAAAATTAGAGTAAGAAGATGAATGTATATATGTACCTTGGTAGAACGTTTCCCAAAAGAGAAAAATTGAGACATCTTAAGACTTTGAAATATTGGTAATAAGATAATGTACATCTTTTTGTGAGCAATAATTTTGAAATAAGCAGAAATAGCTTATTTAAAACCATGCTTCTACTCACCTAGTTATGTCGGAGTGAGAGTTAGTATAATGCAAACATAAAACTAAATAATGCAGTGAGAATTGGCTACTTAAGTAAATAAATGCATGATTAAACAAGGAAAGGCAGGGACAGAAAAACAAGGGGGCAGAAGGAATGTGGACTTAATACAAAAGCGAGTGATCAGTGTGAAAGAAATACATTGAAGGTAGCTTGGTCATATAAAAAGAAGGACCACACACAAAATGAATACATGAAGAAGGAAGAATGTGGATCAGGAGAAAAGGGGGAAACAAGCAAACTGTGTTTGAATTAAGTTGATGACATTCTCAGGAAAAACAAAAGAAAATTGTATGAAGCTGCATGTGTAGTCAGAGCAGGCAAAGGGTGCAGTGGAAACATACAAAGTTTATAGATGTAAGTCAGGGATGTCCAAACTTGGGAACTTTAAGACTTGTGGACTTCAACTCCCAGAATTCCCCAGCCAGCTATGCTGGCTGGGGAATTCTGGGAGTTGAAGTCCACAAGTCTTAAAGTTCCCAAGTTTGGACATCCCTGATGTAAGTATTTGTCTTTTTAAAATTAGGTTTACATTTCCTTAAAAACAAATATCTTGTTACCTACCTTTCATTTCTGTTGCCCATTACTTCTGTCTTTTTTTCTAGCTTTGCATAATATAGTTTGCTCCAAAAGTGAATAATATTACATATATGAATGAATACGTATGGAAACACACACAACCATTTTTCTTGTCAGTTCTGTCATATTAATCTGACCAGATGTAACTCCAACAAAAGAGGTGCACCAAGCAACGAGATGGGCAGTATATAAATTAGATAGATAGATTAACTGCCTCCATTCATGTATCTATCCAATCAGACATTAACTGTGTTTGCTTTTTGGGATGTACTAAGAAATGTAGTTTCTGAATCTGAATTCATGCTGTATTGTCATATAAAAGAATTCATAGGCAAATATATATTTTTTTACTCTTTTGCAGGAAGTTTGTCATACATGAAATCCTCCTAAGGTTTAATGTTTCTGCATTTAAACAATAAAGGTTTTTGCTGCATGTTCAAGAATTCTTGAAAGTATTGATTCAGAGAGTTAGCTTACATTAATATAGGGCCAGAGCCTCTTTCCACCATTGCTCCAGAGCAAAAGACAGCATTGCACAGAAAACCTCACCCTGGACAATGTGCCATTGTTCTCCTCTGTCTGCTATATATCCTTCGCCACTGAGGGGAGCGGTTCACAATTATGAAAGTGCAATGCCACAGTTCCCATTTGCACAATATTTATTTATCAATGCATTTATACGCCGTATTTCTGGGATTTTTTAATCCAATACTCAAGACAGCTTACAATAAACATATGAAATAGAAAGCAAATTAATTCAATTAAAATTATTCAAAATTATATTTATAGAATACAAAAGAAAAAACCCAACATATTTCTTTTTAAAATTTAATAACTAAAGAATGCCAGGATATAGCAATAATGTGGTCTGAAATGGAAGAATCAGATAACTACTTTCTGGGGGGAAAGATGAAGTAGATGAATGTTGCTTAGAAATTTGCTGATAATTGAGATTTGTTTTAGCTTTATTGTCAAATCATCTTATGGTTCTTCTAAATTAATGGTTCAGGTTCTAAATCCTCTGTAATCTAAAGTTCCTCACAGTTGAAATCTATTATATTCTAGAGTATTCTTCCTATATATATATTTGTAAATAAAGGTTATAATCTACCCTGGGGTTTTTTTGTGTTAACATAACTTTCAGCTGTTAAGGAAAATGATTTTTATTTCTGTTTTTTTCATCCAATTTGGGACAAGATCATTAAGTCTAGCATGCATTTATCTGGAAACAGTTTTTAGTCAACTGTATGGGACTTTATGTGTAGAGATGTATGAAACTTGAAATTTTAATATAGTCAAAAGACCATTGTACAATGCCATATGCATGTTGAAGATGTTAATACTGTACTGTCATACACAAATTCTTCTACATTTTAGACTGCACACCTGATCAAACCTCATTTTTTAAAAAAGTCAATAAAATGCTTTGAAGTGATATCTTGGATTATGCATTTTTATGTTGATTTACTATATGTTACTTGCTAAGAATGGATTGCTTACAATTCCAAAATGTATTGAGTGTGGCATATATTTCTTAATCAGGAAGAGGGAGAAAGGTATAGAATTATATTCTGAACTACTTCTGTTTTTTGTCTGTTGTGATTAAAAAACAGTGAAAGGTTAGAGGCACTTTGCAGGAACAAAATGCATGAGATATTTCTGTATTATCCTAGTTTGGCTCATTGTATTCAATTAAAGTTGCTAGAATTTGATGTAACGCTAGGTAAACCATGTTCTGTTATAGTATACTAATCTGATCTTGCTTTGTGGACTCTTTCTTCACAGAAGCAGGAAGATTCAAATCCGGAATATTCCTCCACATTTACAGTGGGAGGTAAGGGATAAGATTAATTATTTTCTGTTATCTATTTTCCCCAAATTATGTTTGTATTATTTTTACTATTTCTCCATAACATTACCCAGGATATTATAGTAGGTGTATGATGAAGTACTTATTGTAATTACTATTGACTCAATGTTAGTATATGCAAACAAAAAACAAAAAGCAAATTTGAAACCTTTAAGCTAAAATTGTCCATTGTTGTCAACACAGAAATATTCTGATTTCAGGAAACTCTGGTAAGATCAGAACAGCTTTGGGACATTTCTGTAAGGTCAAAGTAGCCCATTTAAAATTTGAAACATTGTATATACTCCTATTTGATATCCAATAGTTAAATGATACTGTTCTAATATGCATATCAGAATAGGCGTTATGAGCATACCTTGTCAAATTATCTCTACAACTTTTGCTGCCTCTATTCCTTTTTATATGAGTTAATTCAATCAGTCAGGTTAAAACTGCCTGAAACTACGTCCTGTGATTTACTAAATATGAACCTGTTCCTATTGTTCTGTTTTAGTTATGTTTCATATAGTAGGCTAATAAAGTGTGACTTACAATTGGCATTTATATGTGATGAATGCTACTTCCAATTGTGCCTCAGCCACAATGAGCTCTTAAATCCATCAGTTTCCATTGGGGCATCAAGTAGAGGAGTTATAGTTCAATATTGGAGCACATACCGTGCATATAAAAGATCCCAAATTATTTTTGTGTCATCTCTAGGCTTTTCTAAAATTTGAGGGAACAAACTCGATGGAACAATTATTTAACCAGAGAGAAAGCCACTTGTTGCAGGAATCCTGTCACTAAATTTCAGGCTTTTAAAAAGCTGCCCATAAATGCAGTTATGAAAGACAGAGCAGTTTATAGATTAACCAGGTTGATTGTCTTGGTCTGCTTTTTTAAGTTGGCTAGGATAATGAGGGCAGTGGGTCATGTTTGGCCACCCATAGCTTGAGAATGAAATCTTAATGTAACTGAAAAGCATCAGTTTTTGGAAAATGGATCTGTAGAGAGGTTGTGAGTGTAATTTGTGTCTTATTGTTTCCTTAGTATTGTATATTGGAAAGATTTAATTAAACCAAAGGATGAGCCAGTATGATTCATTTCCATAGTTTTGGAGTCCTAAAATTATAAAAAGATACCTTCAGAACACAGGTTGATAGAGGGACGTTTGGTGATGGAACTTTCTGTATCAATTGTCTCAGTTGCAAGACTAGATTATTTTTCCACTCTGGGTACAGGAGTTGGCTGCAGGGATGACTACACGTGAGTGTTTGTTTTTCTTAGTCATCATTATCACAAATATGATGATGTTACTCATTAGAAGGACTGTTGTGCTGCTTTTACACAGAGGCTTTTGTGCTAGTAAAATGACTCGCTGGCAATAAAAATCAGGTGATTGAATTTCTGCTTTCAGGTATTGGCTGAAGGACAGCTTAAATGTTTAATTTTGGGAAAGGGGGTTGCCTGGCAATCTGTGTCCGGCAGTTGGGAAAGAACAAAGCATCTGTAACCATGTCTTGCCAAGGTGACTTCAGATGTATCTTTATTGAGCCACATCATCTCTAATATTTGTTAGTATCGATTCCTGCTTAATATCCCCTATGCCATGAATAAGTTTGATTTTATGCATCAGGAAACCCCAGTTATAAAATATGTTGCCATTCATATCAGATTTTGTCTGTGGGATTGGAATTAGAAAGTTGTGTGCTTCTTTGCTAAGTCATTGGAATATCCCAGTTACCTGAAAATGTGAACTGCTTTGCTGGTTGCATTGTTTGCTGTAAATTTCTGTGCCCTTTTCCCAAAGCATTCATTGTTCAGCTTGGTTGTAGAAAACCACACTGGGTCTTAATTGAGCAATATCTTGACACTGCCTGGCAGATTTTCTGTCACTACTTTTTGTATTATAGAGTAGCTTCTCTCAACTTGATGCCCTTCTGATAAATTGGATTGTGATTCCCACAAAAACTCAGTTTACAGTAATTGAACTCTAATGCATCTGGAGAGCCAGTTTGGGAAAAAAATAATTCAGACGATTCATATATTCAGACATATAGACATATATATCTATATGTCTCGAGCTAAGGGAAGCCGTTGCTTTGATTCTTATATTCAGTGGAAGACTAGAAATTTGATTGGCTTGTTAGCCTAGCATAGGGATGCATTATATCTTTCAGCTCAAAGGCTGCACTAGACTAAGTTTGGGAGAGAAAGACTGATATACTAAACTGAGGTGTGTGCAAGGCCCATTTTTGAAGAAGATTCATAGGTTTTAATGGAGTGAAATATTGACACACACCCCAAGTCCTTTTTGTACCTATATGCCTTCTGCACCTGATCTATCAGCTGTACTTAATTATCTTCAATATCAATATAGGTTGGGAATTTTTCTAGCTATTTATAAAACCCTTAGAGCTATCAAACTCCTGGCCCATTGGCCAGATGTGTTACACTGGTTTAGCGAAGTGGTGGGGGGAGTCCTGATACATCACGTGATGCTGCCATGATGATGTGAGTTTGATTCCCCTGTCTTAGAGCCATTATTTTATGAAGGTCTTTTTTTTTTACTATATGAAACCAATGGGAAAAGAGGAACAGAAAAGAAGTCCAGAAAATTATAGCTTAAAAATTATTTCAAAATGTTTTTATCACGTTCTTATTCCTTATCTTTCATTAAAAATAGGATAATTCAAAAGTTGATTTCAATCATCTTAGTCAAACAAGTACCACTTTCCATTCTGATTGCTAAGAGTGAGTTGAAGAGAGAACTGATTTGTTCTTTATTAACTTAATTTGAATGACAAGTTTTCAGGATTTTGTTACTATAGTTTACGTCTGATTTCTATTTCAGGTGCTAGATGGTCTTTTAGCTCAACATGGGACAGTAGAGAATGTAGAACAAGGTAAAGACATTTCCTACTGCTTTTTGTTTTTATCTAATTTAAAATGCATTATTAACATTAAACATTATAAAAATAAATAAATAAATAATTTAATTTATAACCCGCTCTCTCTCCCCGAAGGGACTCGAGGCGGGGCACAGGGAAATTAAAAATGCATATAAAATTACAGACAATACAATGTTAAAAAGAATTAAACGAAACCCTGTGCTAAAATCCCATAGCTAAAACAAACCCCTAAAAACCCCTAAAACAGTTAAGTCATCCCAAGCCGGCCAAGCAAAAGAAATGTGTTTTTAATTTTTGACGGAAGGAGCGGAGGTCCGTAGTTGTTCTAATATCGGGGGGAAGGTCGTTCCAGAGGGTCGGGCCCGCCACAGAGAAGGCCCTTCCCCTGGGCGTCGCCCGCTGGCACAGCCTAGTGGACGGCACACGGAGAAGTCCCTCTCTGTGGGAGCGAATCGGCCGCAGGGATGTATGGGGCAGGATGCGATCCCGCAGATAACTAGGTCCCGTGCCATTATTTAGAGACCAATACCTGTATTGAATATCTGCTTTATAATATTTGAAGATAATAAGTTTACTATTGACCTTGTGATGTTTAAGGAGATTTTTAGTGAAGTATAAATGCTTAAACATTAACAAACAGGTTTTTTTTTTGAAGTTCTAGAACTATTTATTCACCTCAGCATAACCATTGAAGGAAGAAGATCTAGGGCTACTTCCTGGATGGTTCATATCTCTTTAACCAGATCAAATGCTTACTTGCTGTGACTGCAATAAGGCAAACTTATTTCTTAATCATAGTTTAGTTCATTTTGTTACCAAAGTTTAATATATAAACTTCAAAAATGACTTAATTCAAGTAATCAAATTTTCTGGGACTCCAGCATTGATATATCATGGAAGGAGAAGATCAGAATATCATAATGTATGAAGACATAGGTGCTACTGTGTGGGGATTAAAAAATATTTGATTAGCAGGGGATTCTCAGTAGTTGCCTCCAGGTTTTCTACATGTATCTCAAAAGAACCAGGATATTTGGTATTATTCTGAAATATGTTGCTTTGTCTTTCCAAGAGTCAGAAATCTTGTTAGCCTGCAGTAAAACTATGGAATAAGCAATTTTTAGGTCACTTTAAAGAATTCTAGCATTCCTTTTATTAAAAACATTTTAAAAACACTCCAATGGGAATTTTCTCATAGATGTTTTGATGATTGATAGGTGCATGAAGAAGTAGCCAAGTTATTTCCACAATTCTGACATTTCTCTGTGGTTCTAAACCAATTATTAATTTCAGGTGAGCATATATGCACTATTTAGAAGCAAGAAGGGAATTTCCAGCCAGTTAATTCTCTTTAGATGACTCAACATGGGTTACTGTAACTATAACAAAAAAGGAGCTAGAACAGATGATTTGCATGTTCATTGCCATTGGATCTAATTGTTCTGCATTTGTGTATATATGTATTTATTCATAGTTATTTGCTTCTGTTGAGAACGGATATCCTGTTCTGAGACTCAGTTTTTTTCTTTGAAATATAAAAGTTTTCTTGAGGCTTTAAGTTGGTGTGAATGGAGATTTTCAGCATGATTGTTACTTGCCATGATTTCTTAACATTTAGAATGTTGTCAAATTAAATGTCTTATTATAGATTACTTCTTTCTTGCTATTCAGGAAATGCTAAGTCAATGAACACAGTATCTTGTTACAGAAATGACCACTAACACTTTTTTCAGCCTGCATATTTCATCAGTTTATGTAATATAGCAAGAAACTCAAAGCTGTTTCTAATTAAAAGTATCTCTTTAAACCAAAAGATGACTGTAATGAAGGTACTAGTTCATAGAATTATTTAGATCATGTCAATAATGGAAACAAGCTGGCTCTCAGACTGTGTGCAGATGGGTTCACTTCATCTTAGATACCGATTGTGGCATGCCATTTTATGATACCAAGCCTCACTCCAATTTGAATTCTACTTCCCATATCATATGAACTAAATACATGATAATCGAATGATAATGTGTTCCAATTTTGTCAAATTCACATGATTTAGTAAAAAATGTCATCCAGTTTGAGAATTTATTTTCAATTTTTTAAAAAGATCCAAATATGAACATTCTATTTTTTGTAACGTTTTCCTATATAAAATATTATTCTATGCACTTTTCTCTAATATACTTTAAAGCAATCTTTACCTGGAATCACATCTCTAAAATGGCAGAAATATACAATCGGAAGGATACATATCTTCTAAGTAGCCTATTGTGAGCCGTATTGGGGTAGCAGTTTAAGTACTGAACTAGAAAAGAAAACCTTGAGTTCTAGTCCCATTTTAGGCATGAAGCCAACTGCATGACCTTGAGCCAGTCACACATACTTTCAGCCCCAGGAAGGAGGCAATGGCAAATCACTTTGGAAGTCTTGCCAAGAAAGCTTGGGACTTGTCCAAGCAGCTGCCAAGAATCAGATTTGATTCAAAGTCAGCAAAAAAACAAACCTGCCTATTAATTTGAGATGTGCAGACTTTACTAGTTTGCTTTAAAAAGTTGGCCACACTAATATTTGCCCTATTCCTCTTTTCTTGGATTGAAAATCTGCACAAACTGTATTTTCTTGTTCAGCTGCTATTAACTTTGTCTTTGTACAAGGTTCTACAAAAATGTTTGTCCTGATGTTATTTAATAAAATACACCTTTCTAAAATTTTCTCAGTTGGTTACCACAAGTATATTTCTTTTGTTTTTGTTTCTTAGTTAACACAGAATCAGAGACAGCAGTTGTCAATGTTACATATGCAACAAAAGAAGAAGCAAAAGTGTAAGTGGCTATGACAGTTTCAGTTGCATTTTCCATCTCTCCCGGTCTTTGCCGTTTTAGTTTATTCTCTTGGCAGGTTCTCTTAAATTTTATTTCTGAATTTACATGTTTAAATAGTGACACAGAATACCCCTGTTGCTGTTATGCCATAAATTTTAATCTTCTGCTGTCTCAATTTTCTGCTGAATCAGAGCTGATACTAATCAGCTAATGATCTTTGATTTTGAGAGCAGTGCAGAATAAATATTATAAGATCGGAGTGCCATGTATGAGATGTTAAATACTTCTTAAAGCACTACTTGAAAAAAGGAAATCTGTGCCAAGGAAAGGATTGGCAAATATATTCCCATGTGTATCCATAGCAGAATAATGAGCAACCTTGATTTGTGTCCTACTTATGAAATCATAGTACCAGAAATTTGGGTCACCATGTCTAAGTTTCTGCACAGTTCAGAAATCCCAATTGAAGTACACTTGACAGATTTTTGTCTAGCCTCCAGTTCAACATACCCAGTAAAATGGAGACTACAACCTTTCTAAGCAATTGATTCCACTGCTAAACTGTTCTTTTATAGGATTTTTTCCCCTTAAAACTCAGTTGGAATCTGCTTTCTTGAAGCCTAAAACTTTTTTCCTGCATTTAGAATAATAGAGATCATGTCTTGATCTTTTTCTGAGTGACATCCTTCTAAAGAATGTTATCATATCTCCTCACTCTTCTTTCTCAAAGCTACATTTTCCCAGTCTTCAATCTCTGTTTATAGGACTTTGATGACTAACCCATGATCATCTTCATTGTCATTCTTGGAGACTTTCCAGTTTGTCTGAAACATTCAATCATAGTTCTGATTTATCTAATAAACATTCAGCTTCTCCCATTCAACTGAAATGGACTTTATTTCATAGGTTACAGCTTATTTTCTAAGTAACTCTACTCAGAATTATGGCGCAAATTCCGTTGAAACCACTGGCGCAAGCCATTTATTTAACATACCATGGCATCTGCCATGAGATCCCAGTGGTTTAGAATAATATTTTTATTTTTTATTTTTATTTTATTAAATTTATACCCCGCCCTTCTCCAAATGGACCCAGGACGGCGCACAGGGATGTTAAAACACATATAAAACATATAAAATTTTAAAAAACTTATTCTAATAGACCCTGCGCTAAAAACCGAATTTAAAAAACTGCTGAAAAGTCAACTTGAATTGCACCCAGTAACTTAGGAGCAACTAGTGTGAAATGCAAGTGTAACTTGTTACTAGTAACCAGTATCTGCCATTAAACAAGCCACATTTTGTATCAACTGTATCTTCAATGTGGTCTTCAAAGCTAGATTGTATGGCAGTAGTCCAACTATTCAATATTGAAGACATTAGCTGCTATTTCAGAGTACTCAGGGCTGCTACTACCTAGTATACTAGCCAACCCTGCCTATCCAGCAGTGTCTATGAAGCTAGAAGAATCTCTTAAGTCATAGACCTGCTACCCTAGGGCTTTTGTCTCAAGAGACAACACTGGAGTTGACCAGAATCTCAATGAACAATCAGTAATGCTATCTTGGTTGGATTTAATTTCAGACCATTCCATCCAGAATCTACAATATCCAGACATTAAAATAAAACTGCCATCCTATCACTTTTGTGCTTTTGCTACTGTTATACTGCCAGTAACAGAACCACTTATTAGACCAACACACTGTAAGATAGTGCTTCCAGTACCCAGATCTTGCATGCAGTGCAGAAAAATATGGCGGTTGATGATGTCAGAGGCAGTTGAGAGACCTAAAAAGACTTCTGCAGACCTCTTCAAATAAGCAGTGGCTGATGTCAGCTTCTGCCTTTCATCCTGCCACCTGTATTCTGAAGGAACTAGGAACAGCATAGAATTCATGTGCAAACTGCATAAGGTATAGATTCATCAAAGACCCAAAAGATGTCCCCTCAGGCACCACTCTAGACCCTGTGTGCAAATAGTCAAGAATCTGAAGAAACCTTTGGAGTGTGAAATGATCATAGTAGCCAGGCAAGTATTCTATATCTTATACCGAGACTCAAGTCATTCAACTTTTTAATCCTTTTTTGTTGTTGTTTACTTTACCAATTTATATTAGTAAACCAAATCCATTCCCTGCATTCCCAAGGGAAAATAGCCACCTCACAATCTCACCAATTAACTGGGTGGCCAACAATCTAATGAGGTATTTGACCCTTTCTTAATCATTGTTCCACGTGTCCTCTTTTCATTCTAGTACTCTAAAAATCACAACATTAGGAAAGGCCAAACCATAGCAACCTGTCAAAGTGCACACCACTCAACAATTAGGTATGCCTCATACCTGGCCTACCTTTTTACCTTAGATTAGGCATCCCTCAGACTTTTAGGAAGCCAAATGAATCTAGAGTCCAACTTGCACCCCTTAAGCTCCTTCAGGTAGGCCTCATACCTGGCCTACCTTTTTACCTTAGATTAGGCATCCCTCAGACTTTTAGGAAGCCAAATGAATCTAGAGTCCAACTTGCACCCCTTAAGCTCCTTCTTAACAATTGATAGAACCAACTTTGGGGCGCTGATGTTACTGGAGGCTCCCAGTCAAGTGTGAATCGAGGCCTCACATTCGGGATATTCATGTTAGATTAGCCTCTACTCGGCTGCTAGACTAACGCCTGTCTGCCTTTTGGTGCCATCTTTAACCTTAGCTCCAGCCAAATAGAGCAATGGCAGCTATTGAATTGCATCCTGTCACTGCAGCCTCCATTGCCATTCTAGGTCTAAGCATAGCTCACATGTCAGTTCCTGGACTTCATTTCATTTTGCTACCACACCAGATAGCTGACTCAGCTGGCAGGCAGCCTTTTTAACAACCAGCAGACAAGATGACCTTCCAGGTTAGCAAATCCTTCAGAGGAAGAAATCTTCCTCCATTTCTTCACAGCTTCCAAAATACTGACCATAAAACAGTGCCATTCATTTCCACAATCATTTCAGCCACTGCTTGTTTATATGATATCTCTAAATCCCTTACTACTTCAAAATATTATTGCCCTGCCATTTAACCTACAACACATCCTAAAATTACACCCCATATAATTAAAAACCAGTAACATTTAATCATAACTATCATGTAGCTGGATGCAAAAAAAATATTTCTGCTGATTGCTAATAATGCTTGGAATATATTTGATTTCATACATTATAAACAGTCATTCCGCACAGTACCTGTTCTGTCACACAGTATTGTTGAATCATTTGCAAATGTCATTCAAGGCATTAATAAAATATATTTGGTTAATCTGTGCTTTAAAAAAATAAACAGCTTTAAGGTAACTATGGAAAACCACTCAGTGCAATTGAGGGGAATTATTTAATACATCTAATTTTTGCAGTGATTTGACAAAATAGGATCCACATTCAAAGACAGCGGGTATCTAGAATTGCTTACCTTTTGTTGTGCCCTGTCTTCTAATCAAGATATATTATTTGGGTTTTTTTTAGGATTATTAATAACTTGTATCAGCAATGTACACTAAAATATCAACTATTTTTATTAGAATTTTATTTTCTATGTTGTTTTGGAAATGCACTATATATCTGTGCCTCGATGTGTGACTGCCTTTTCAGCATGTAATATTTTGAAAGAGCTAAACTGCAGTTTGTACTCTTAATTTCATAAATAATTTTGATTAATGTATCTTTAAAAATAGATAACAGAAGGGTCTTTGTTTTGTCAGTAAAGTGAAAGTCTCTGAACCGAATGACTGAAGATAGTCTGAAACATTACCAGATTTTTCCATTTTGACACAGGGCTGGACAAGTGCCATTCAGAATAAAGGCTGAAACCTGCTTCCTGCATGAGCATATAGAAAGAGGTTGGGGTGGGACATAAAGCAACAAAACTTGGTTCTTCTCCTAGTGCCCTCCTGCTCACTTTCATTCTCTGTGCAAGATGAACAGAGAGAAGCAGAGAGATCTTATTGCTTATTTTATTTTCTTTATTCAAGTTGTAGGCCATCCAACCCTGTATCTAGACAGCCTATAATACAATACAATACAATACAATACAATACAATACAATAGCAGAGTTGGAAGGGACCTTGTAGGTCTTCTAGTCCAACCCCCTGCGTGGGCAGGAACCCTATACCATTTCAGACAAATGGCTATCTAACATCTTCTTAAAGACTTCCAGGGTTGGGGCATTCACAACTTCTGGAGGCAAGCTGTTCCAGAGGTTAATTGTTCTAACTGTCAGGAAATTTCTCCTTAGTTCTAAGTTGCTTCTCTCCTGGATTAGTTTCCACTCATTGCTTCTTGTACTGCCCCCAGGTGCCTTGGAGAATAGTTTGACTCCCTCTTCTTTGTGGCACCCTCTGAGATATCGCAACACTGCTATCATGTCTCCCCTGGTCCTTCTCTTCATCAAACTAGACATACCCAGTTCCTGCAACCGTTCTTCATATGTTTTAGCCTTCAGTCCCCTAATCATCTTTGTTGCTCTTCTCTGCACTCTTTCCAGAGTCTCCACGTCTTTTCTACATCGTGGCGACCGAAACTGAATGCAGTATTCCAAGTGTGGCCTTACCAAGGCACTATATAAAACACTAATAAAATATAAATAAGAAATCCCAACTATCTGGGGGTGGGGAGGGAAACCATTCTAACCACAATTGAAAGTAGAAATACAGAAGTTCCACTATGCTTCAAGTTCTGGAGGAAAGAATCATGTTTTCAAAGTTCTTTTAAACAGTATGGAACCAGATAAATTCCGGAATGAATAGTATTCCAGGGGGCAGATGCTGCAATTGAAAAGATACAGTATGGAGAGTCTATACTTACTATGTTGTTCTGCATGAATTGAATTGCTTCAGCAAAATGTGGAATGACCAAAACATAGATGCCACTTGGTGATAGAATAGAACAGATTAACAGAGTTGGAAGGTACCTTGGAGGTCTTCTAGTCTAATTTCCTGCTTAAGCAGGAAACCCTACACCCCTTCAGACAAATGGTTAGCCAACATCTTCTTAAAAACTTGCAGTGTTGGAGCATTCACAAGTTCTGGAGACAAGTTGTTCCACTGATTAATTGTTCTAACTGTAATAAAAACTAGAATGCCTGCAAAGGCAATTATTGCTTGATCTCAACACCTTTTATCTTCTCTGTAAGGTAAGTGCTCAATTTGGGAGGTAAGAGACATGGATTGGAGAAATGGAATCTCATTCAAGTCCCTGTGATCCAGATCAGACTTGTAGGCATGAAGTTTTACATACCTACTTCAAAGAAATGCTCATGCCCAATCTACTTGTGATGTGTTTTTTTCCCTATATGTGACAATTCTGTACTCTCAAAGAACATGGCAGCCAAATTATGTGTAAGTCAGAATTACAATTATAAACATCAGAATACCATCTAAATAGAAAACATTGGCTCCTGATAGATACCTACTTTTGCGATCATATGCTCACATATAACATTTAGATATTCTAAGATAATTTGGATTTTTGTTCTGATTTTGAATGTTCAGTATTTCAAAATTCCTCTTGTGTTTTATCATGGTATTTGTGATTTCCAAAAGGTGAAATCAACCATTAGGATTGAGATATGCATTTATACATTAGGAATGTCATATGCATCTATTTTAGTAAGCATATTGAAATAAAGCATCTCAACGTTAGTTCTCTAATTAAGTCTGATAATATCTTCAGTGATCTGTTGTATTGGTGGTAGTACAAATGCCAACTAGGGAACCAGGAATGTTATTGGCATAATTTTGTTTCAAAAAACGTTCTCCAAACTATAATTCCCATGATTATTTGGGGTATATGGATAGATGGTGATTATGGACCTTCCTATGCAGATGCCACATGTTGAGGCAGGTTGTTACAGAGACTGGCGTGTGAAAGTAAACATTGATTGTAGTAATTATTTTCCCCACTCCTTTCTTTGTATTTCTAGAGCAATTGAGAAGCTTAGTGGTCACCAGTTTGAGAACTATTCCTTCAAGATTTCCTACATCCCAGACGATGAGGTGAGCTCCCCTCAGCCCCCCCAGCGATCCCGGCGTGGGGGCCACTCTTCAAGGGAGCAGGGCCCCTCCCCTGGTGGCTCTTCGCAGTCCAAACAGCTCGATTTCCCACTACGGATCCTGGTCCCCACGCAATTTGTTGGTGCGATCATAGGAAAGGAGGGCTTGACCATAAAGAACCTTACTAAGCAAACCCAGTCCAAGTAAGTATCACAGATGGTTTAATTTCCTTCTCTAAGGGCTCTGTTTGTAGCCTTCATGTCCCCAGCTTGTGATTTATGGACCGAATGATGAACTGTGAGCTCATCTGTGCATTACATGTGACCTTGTGTAAAAGCCTTTTAACTCACGATTGACGTGTTTTGTACAAATTCTTAGGAATGTTTTAATAGTTATTGTAGTCATGTTAATGTTTCTCCTGTCAGCTTCACTCATCTTGTTTTTCAAAATTATGAACAGGTTCTACTCATCCGTTCTGAGATACTACTATAACCCAGCATGTTTTCCCCATTCCCGATATTTTTTTTTCTGCTTCTTTTCAACCACCTCTGGATTATTTCTACTATTCAAAGATAAATATTTTAAGCCAATTGATGAGATTAAAAATATGTTTCTCATTTTGTCATAAGCAGTATAAATCATTGTGGAATTACTATTTGATCCTTCATCTCATTGTTAGATCTCTAAGTCTAATAATATCTTCAATGATCTGTTGGAGGCAGTATAAATAGGCATGGGCTTGGAAGTTACTTTCTTATCTATATTTAAATATTAATTGTGTACATTTATCTCCATAACCATTAGAAACATCTTGCATTACGATGCTTGGTATGTTACTGAAGGCAAATTGTATGTCAGCCTACATGAAAGAAGAATGCCATTTATTTACTTAATATTTGTAGGCCACCCTTAAAAGAAAACCTTCCCAAGCTCACCTCTTGAGTAGAGCAGGAGGAATTGTAATCACTAGTGGCAGGTCTTGAGAATGTCATCTGGGAGGAGTTCGATCCTGTGACTCCTGAGGACATGGACAGGATGCTGGGGCGGCTGAACACCACCACGTGTTTATTGGACCCGTGTCCCTCCTGGTTGGTACTGGCCTCCTGGGAGGTTACACGAGGCTGGCTCCAGGGAATTACTAACGCTTCTTTGAGTGAGGGGTTTCTGCTGGCCGCCTTGAAAGAGGCGGTGGTGAGACCCCTCCTCAAGAAGCCCTCTCTGGATCCGGCTGTTTTGGCCAACTACCGTCCTGTCTCCAACCTTTGTTTCATTGCGAAGTTTGTTGAGAGTGTGGTGGCGCGACAGCTCCCTCAGCACCTGGATGAAGCTGTCTATCTGGCCTGGGTACAGCACGGAGACGGCATTGGTCGCGTTGGTCGATGATCTCTGGAGGGCTCGGGATAGGGGTTGTTCCTCTATCCTGGTCCTATTAGAACTCTCAGCGGCTTTTGATACCATCGACCATGGTATCATGCTGCACCGGTTGAAGGGGTTGGGAGTGGGGGGTACCATTTTACGGCGGTTCTCCTCCTATCTCTCTGACCAGTTGCAGTTTGTGTTGGCAGGGGGCCAGAGATCGACATCAAGGGGCCTCACCTGTGGGGTCCCAGAGGGGTCGGTTCTCTCACCCCTCCTGTTCAACATTTATATGAAGCCGTTGGGTGAGATCATCCCTGGTTTTGGGGTAGAGTTCCATCAGTACGCTGATGACACCCAGCTGTACATCTCTACCCCGGACCACCCCAACGATGCTGTGGAAGTGATGTCCCGGTGTCTGGAGGCCGTGCGAGTCTGGATGGGAAGGAACAGGCTCTGACTCAACCCATCCAAGACCGAGTGGCTGTGGCTTCCGGCGTCACGGTATAGTCAATTGATGCCATCTCTGACTATTGGGGGCGAGACACTGGCTCCTGCAGAGAGGGCTCGCAATTTGGGCATCCTCCTGGACTCTCGGCTGTCTCTAGAAGATCACATGAAGCCGTGGCCAGGGGGGCTTTCTATCAGGTCTACCTGATACGCCAGTTGCGCCCCTTTCTGGATTGTGACGCCTTATGCACAGTCACCCAAGCCCTCGTCACCTCCCGTCTGGACTATTGCAATGCTCTCTACATGGGGCTTCCCTTGAGGTGCACCCGGAGGCTCCAGTTAGTTTAGAATGCGGCCGTGCGGGGGATTCTGGGAGCTTCTAGATGCTTCCATGTGACACCTCTCCTGCGTGAGCTACACTGGCTGCCTGTGGCTTTCCGGATGTGGTTCAAGGTGCTAGTGACCACCTTTAAAGCGCTCCATGGCAAGGGACCTGGTTACCTGCAAGACCGCCTCCTGCTGCCAAATACCTCCCTCCGATCAGTTTGCTCCCACACAGAGGGCCTCCTCAGGGTGCCGTCGGCTAAACAATGCCGGCTGGCGACCCCCAGGGGGAGAGCCTTCTCTGTGGCAGCTCCCGCCCTCTGGAATGACCTATCCCCTGGACTAAGGATGATCTCAGACCTACATCTCTTCCATCAGGCTCTGAAGACGCATTTATTCTGCGCTGCCAGCCTGTCGTAGTTTTTAAAGGTAGTTTTTAAAGGGATTTTATAGTGATTTTAGTATGGGGTTTTCAAATGTAGGCCATTTATTTAATATCTTTTTAACATATTGTTTTAGATTTTGTACCGTTTATTTTATTGTGGCTGTACACCGCCCTGAGTCCCAAAAGGGAGAAGGGCGGTATATAAATCAAATAAACTATAAACTATAAACTATGTTCTGTAATGCTTGGTATCTGAAATGGCAATGGTTCTGTGTATAATATTGCTCAGATTATTAATTGAAATTTTATATCATTTTCCTAGGTAATTATTTTCCTAAAAATACTGTGAATGATACTGTAGCTAAAGAATATATATAACATTTTTAAATTCATTTTCTGTTCTTTCTATTCTATTTCATAAAAAGAACTTGGGCCTAGACTGCAGAATTGTGCCCATTCTCTGCTTTTGACATTTATTTCACTTTTGAAATAAATATAACATTTTTGATATGATATTTGCCTAGTGCCAATGTAACATGATGGTAGTGTTTTTAGAACTAAACTATATGATGATACCTAGAAATGCTTGGACTTACAGATATTGGTCCATATATCTTCCTGCAAGTGGTTGCATCTATTGTAATTGCAATTGTAACTATAAATGATTGCTATCCATTCCTTCTGTACATAGTCTCAACATAGCTACTCTGTCAGCCATATTCCATCAAAGATGACTTGTTTGGGCTAGATGTTTTTGGAGATAGTTGCAAATTCAAAAAAGATTTATCTCTCCTCCTTTAGTATGTCTTTCTTATTCTCTGTCTTTTGTAATCTCCAATGTTTCTTTTTCCTCTATCAATATTGTTCCCTTATCTATTAAATTTCTGATACTAGTACTAAATGAAGGCCAATTCAGAAAAAACTGAATGGCATTTTTAATTGTTCAGTCTAGGGGTCCCTTTCATGTCATATTGTTCTCATGCAGAGTCAAATAGTTGGTTAGTTAAGATTGTCATTGGCAGAAATGTATGGGAGTGCAAAGCACTGATAGTGAAGGTTCGTCCTCCGAGCTTTCTGAACATTCCGTTACCAGACTAGGTAACATCTTCAATGGAGTTTCCATCCCCTAAAGTCTGCTGAAGATGTTACCTACCTTGGTAATGAAACATTCGGAAACCAACCAATAAGCTCGGAGAACGAACCTTCACTGTCATCCTACACCCGAGCTACAGATATTCACCACCATTTGCAAGTGCAAAGAACTGCCTCAATTACATGATGAGTTATTGGTCATAGACAATCAGCCATGGGAGACAATCATTTTTACATTTTTTACATGGCCTCTTTCAGAAGCCTTACAAGAGCTTCCTCCCCCCCCCCCCCGAAAGGTCACTTACAATCCAAAATTAATATTAATGCTTGGCTTTTCAGTACATGTAAATTGTACTGAATTGTACAATTGTTCATATCAGAAAAGCATGTGTTCTTAAAGTCAGTAAATGCCTGTGAAAGGCCACCCACACATTTGGCAAAGGACAAAAGACCTTTGGTGTGCTAGTTTTGAATTAAAATATAGACAAGGTGTCTATCAATTCCCTGATTTCTATTAAAGATGTACTTTTTATAAATGATGTCACTAGAAAGGGGAAAATCACAGTTTAGCTCCTGTAGAGGTGGTTATACTTGAGTATCTCATTCAGACACAGGTAGCTGTGTATTCTTGACTTCCCCTTTATTTACGCTAGGCTCCATTTAAACAAATTATTTTCTGACCTTGAGAAAAGAGAAAGCTTTTATAGACAATGGATGCAAAGCAGCAAATGCTATTCAAATATCATAATAAAGTATGATTTGTCATGAATCAGGAAGTCAAAGAGTTAGAGTGGAGGAAGGAGCACACAAATTCACACCATTACCAAAGCAATTGTTTTGGAATAACATGTGAACCAAATCTATTTGATTCCAAATACGTCCCTTGCCTTAACCTTGGAAGCAAATTAATAGTTTGATGTATCCTTGTAATACTTTTTTTTTTTTTAATTTGCCTGTTTTATCAACGTATCAAGTTAGGCACCATCCTCTGATCCCTAGCAGATTTCTTTGTATGTACTCTATTGCTGCAGGGTAGACATCCATCGGAAAGAAAATGCTGGTGCTGCCGAGAAACCAATAACCATTCATGCCACCCCTGAAGGGTGTTCAGAAGCATGTCGCATGATACTTGATATTATGCAGAAGGAGGCTGAAGAAACAAAATCGTAAGTAGGTCTTGTGTTGTCACGGAAGTTGGGAAATGAAAAAAGTTTCGTTTAAAAAAAATATGCAAGAGGAAGATGATCTCTAGAACTGTAAATTACAAACAACATTTATATGAAACCAATTATCAAAGCTACAGACAAAAAGCCTCAGAGGTCGGTTCTCTCGCCTCTCCTGTTCAACACATATGAAGCCGCTGGGTGAGATCATCCGTGGTTTTGGGGTAGAGTACCATCAGTACACTGATGATACTCAGCTGTACATCTCTACCCCTAACCACCCCAACGATGCCATTGAAGTGATGTCCCAGTGTTTGGAGGCCGTGTGGGTCTGGATGGGGGGGAACAAGGTCCGACTCAACCCGTCCAAGACCGAGTGGCTGTGGCTTCCGGCATCTCGATATACTCAGCTTGTTCCATCACTGACTATCGGGGACGAGTCATTAGCCCCCGCGGAAAGGGCTCGCAACTTGGACGTCCTCCTGGATTCTCGGCTGTCCTTTGATGACCATGTGACAGCCGTGGCCAGGGAGGCTTTTTATCAGGTTCGCCTGATACGCCAGTTGCGCCCCTTTCTAGATCGAGACTCCCTTCGCACAGTCACTCAAGCCCTCGTCATGTCTCGCCTGGATTACTGTAACGCTCTCTACATGGGGCTCCCCTTGAGGTGCACCCGGAGACTCCAGCTAGTACAGAATGCAGCCGCGCGGGGGATTCTGGGAGTATCTCGATACTCCCATGTAACACCGCTCCTGCGCAAGCTGCACTGGCTGCCTGTGGTCTTCCGGGTGCGCTTCAAGGTGCTGGTGACCATCTTCAAATTGCTCCATGGCATGGGACCTGGGTATTTGTGAGACCGCCTCCTACCACATACCTCCCTTCGACCTGTCTGCTCACACAAGGAGGGCCTCCTCAGGGTGCCATCGGCCGGTCAATGCCATCTGGCGATCCCCAGGGGTAGGGCCTTCTCTGTGACGGAACGACCTGCCCCCCAATATTCGCACTATCACGGACCTATGCCTCTTCCGCCGGGAGCTCAAGACATATTTTTTCCACCTGGCCGGCCTGGTTTAGACTTTAGACGTTGATTTTAGTAATTAATTTTATAGGGTTGTAGTGTCTTCAATTTTTAGCACAGTTTTTAATTTAATTTGGTTTTAGTGGTATGAATGTGTTTATTCAGGTGTATGTATTATTTGTATTTTTATCTGCTGTGCACCGCCCCGAGTCCTACCCGGAGAGGGGGCGGTATAAAAGTCTAATTAAATAAAAAATAAATAAAATAAATACTGTTAGATAAATGTTTTTGATAGTTTAGTTTTGGCTTTTGCAGCCAGAGAAAAACGTCCCATCTTTGTAAAGCTGTAAATAATGAACTTCAGCTTCCAGCACTTTTCAGCATTGGCCATTGGAAGGTGTAGTACAGCATCATTTGGGAGGGATAAATATAAGAGATGAAGTTAGCAAGATGGGAAGCTACAATATCCAGCCCACTCTAAATTGATTAACTAAAAGAAGTGAGAGAGAGAAAAGAGGGGTTATACACACACACACACACACACACAACCTTCCACCCCCATATATATACATTCATTGTTGTAGGCTGGTCTTCTTTATAAGTAGAGATGATGAATGTAAATTGGCTTAAATAATTTTAAAACCAAAAGGCGATATCAACAGTGTGCCTTCTGGGTAGTTGCCTTTTGGAGAATCATCAGATCCTTTGGAAGTATTCTGCTCTAAAGCCCGGAAATCTTGGATTTGCCTACCATCATTTGAGTTAGCATGAGGGTGGAGCCTTGTTTTTTGTGGCTGTGTGATGATGTATTGTATTTGGAGGTGCCAAAAGTTTTGTTTTGGATTTTATATGTTTTTTCTACTATTTTTACTCTTTTTATTGTTTGGGGCACCGAGGGTTATGCTGCATAAGATGGGCAGTTCTATAAAACTTTTTTTTTTAAATAATAGATTAATCAATATAACTATCAGCTAAGAAAGCTAGAACTGATAAGAAGGGAAGGAGCTACTGGGAGTCAAGTAAACAGTTTGACAATTTATAACCATAAGCAAAGTAGATAGGAACAATTGCAAAGTCAAACTTGAATGTCTCTCTGTAAGACTGTGATAAAGGTACCTCTAAAGCCAGATGCCCCCAGCCCTTGGCCTACTACTGAGCCATGGCCTTTTCGAAATCAGGCCATGTGAGCAGTGGGCAAGCACACACATGCAAAGCTCCACTCATGCAAGTGGCAGGCCCTTGCACTCATGTGCAAAGCTCTATTTGTGTAAGCAGAGGGCATTTGAGTGGAGGCAGTTATGTTTAAGTGTGAAGCTCCACTCATGCAAGCGGGAGGGTGGTTGTGCAAATGGAGCTTCACATTCGAGCATGTGTCCAGTTGCTCAGATCAATGAAGCTGTATGTGTGTGACACACACACACCAGGCTGGGCTGTCAGTGAAAAGGTTGGGGACTGCTACTCTAAAGAGTAAAGATGTGGGTCCACATTTTTTTTATCTACTACAAGCTTGTTACTTTGTTCAGTACAGAGAAATGGTAACGTTAAGTTGAATAGTAAGCCCCATTATCTTACTCTTATTTTTAAACTGTGCACCATTGATTGAACCTGTTTGTATTCACCTTATATTTCACTGACTCAAATTACTGGAATACATAAAAGAATTCCACATCAGGAAAAATTTTGTGGGTTGGAGTAACACCAAGAAGTATATCTGTAACTCCCTACAAAAACACATCTCCATTAATTTTTTAAAGTCTACCTCAGATAACCTCCTGCTTCCCAACAACATGACTTCCTTCTTGTAGTAAAAGTACTTATTGATACAATTCTGCTGTTAACTAATTGCAGAATATATAGTTTTTAGAAAACTGGTTTTTTATGCCCACAAGTGAAGTCTTGACAGTAGGCTCCCCTTCCTTGGTTGCAATATTGGGTGATGGTGATGGTGATGATGATGATGGAATATTCAGCACTATTTTCCCCCCAAAGAAAATCTGGTTGGAAAATTTTTGGAAGCGCATCTCCGTATACTTCTGTGACCTTTTGTATGTTTTTCCTTCTCCTTAGGGCTGAAGAGATTCCTTTGAAAATCTTAGCACACAACAGCTTGGTTGGAAGATTGATTGGCAAAGAAGGAAGAAACTTGAAGAAAATTGAGCAAGATACAGGGACCAAAATCACTATTTCTCCGTGAGTACCAGTGAATGTTGCTGCCATCAGGCAAGACCAGCCTTCCCCAACCTAACACCCTGCAGGTACGTTGGACTTTTAACACCCATTCTCCCCATGCAGTACATCAAATGACTGTGTTAGCTGGGGATGATGGGAGCTGTAGTCCAGCACTTTTAGGAGACACCTGGTTGGGAAAAGCTGGACACAACTCTTACTTCTTAGTCCGCTGCATGGTGCGCTCTAGATCCATAGCTTGCTCACCCTCCTTCTAAGCAGAACTCACATGTACTGTCTTAGCCTAGTTTAGAGACATCTAGATTCCATTGAACCCAGAAACATTGTAGTTTTATAGTGCTAATGTTTAATTGAGTTGTAAATTTGCATTGCGCATTCAATTGTTTGCCACCCAGAGTCCTTTTAGTATGTGGGTAGCTGTATAAATTTTAATAATTCATAAACTACATCAGCTTTTAAATAAAGCAAAACAAATAATATGTCAGTAAATCACCACATGTTTATGTGGCTTGGAAGAATGAGTGAAACAGGAAAATATCCTTACATGAAGGAACATAATAGCACTATAATTCTATAATACTAATTTACTTATAAGGATGAGGGCCTACTTGCTAGCCACCATTGTCTTCCTGCCTTTGTCTCTTCACTGTCTCCAATCATCTATCAATCCGTGCATCCATTCCACCAACCTGCCTACTCACCTCTCTGTAATGAAGTAGTTAGTGCTAATTAAAATGATTGAAAATAATAAAACCAGAGTGGTAATCTTTACAGTGGGAAGTATTTTACAGCAGATGTATGCTAAATTATTCCCTTTCTTCAACACACGTTATGTTACTGTTTCTGGTTTGGGAACAGTACAAAGTTCATCTAAAAAACCCAGTGATTTATTAATGCAATAAGTAGCCTAGGAATCTGAGCCTGTCTTTTTGCACATGGCATTTCTCAAAATCTTGAGTTCACAAGCAACTCTACCATCCAGTATGATTCTAAGTGTTGCACCCAAAAATTAAAGGCCTCAAATCTCCTAGTATAAATTCAAGCACTTCATAAAATTATTGGTGGCTTGTTGATTCAAACGTCAACTCTTCCATTCACTGTCCCCTTCTAGGGTGTTTTTCTAATTTTCTGGGTTTCACCCACACAGCAATATAATTTAACTGCTTGGATTTTATTTAAAAAGATTCCTTCTGGCAAACCTACCCTATTGACCACCTTTTAGAGCTGGCCTTTTTTTGTATTGAAAGGATATTGATTTATTATTTTGTGATCATTCAGTTTGCAGGATTTAACCATTTATAACCCTGAAAGAACCATCACTGTGAAGGGTACGATTGAGGCCTGTACCAATGCTGAAGTAGAGATAATGAACAAACTGCGGGAAGCCTATGAGAATGACGTGGTAGCAATCAATGTAAGTTCCTCTCCTAGCGTATATGTGTTTTCTTGTCAAAACCAAATAATTATGAATCCTATAAGGCAGGGATCCCCAACCTTTGCAACTTTAAGTCTGAAGGACTTCAGCTCCCAGAATTCTCCAGCCAGCTTTGCTGGCTGGAGAAGTCTGGGAGCTGAAGTCCTTCAGAGTTAAAGTTGCAAAGGTTGGGGATCCCTGCTATAAGGAGCCTAATAAAGACTGAAGTGAACCTAAGATGCTCCAGAACCTGCTAAATAAAATCTTCTTTCCTTCCCCATCAGATTACATTGTTTATCCCATTTTTCTTTGTGTTTCTCTCTAGCAACAAGCCAATCTCATCCCTGGACTTAATCTCAATGCATTGGGCATCTTCTCAACAGGTTTATCCATGCTTCCCTCAGGAGCTGCAGCCCGTAGACCTGCTATTACTGCTCCCTACAACCCTTTTGCTGTAAGTAGACACACACACCCCATCCGTAGGTATAGCCAACAAGTTGCCAGTAGGTATACAGACCTCTGCCTTGAAGATTGCCAAGTTCCCTTCCCCATATTGGCTTTTAAACATATGTACCTTGGTGGGGTGGGGGTGTTCCAGCTGTCACTACTGCTGATTTGCTCAGGGACACGCCGTGCGTGCTTGGTGCGCTGTGTGTGCATGTGCAGTACAACAAAACTTGCTTTCTGCATGCACCGAAGGCAAAAGCAACATAGGCACCGCCAAGATAACCAGTTTGGGGGGGGGGGGTCAGGCCTGAGTCGCTGCTGGTTCCAATGACCCAGGCTGCAAAGTTACTACTAGTTCAGATGAACCCACCTCGGATATCTACAAATTGCCTACAAGGTTGCAGTTCAGTGCTTTATTTGGGAAGATGCCTATCTGCCAAGTCCTTTTCTATAAGAGTCTCAAATGCTTAGGCTCTTTGCTAATATGCTGGCCATCAGTTCATTGTAGGAAGTAAGGGTTATGTAGTATTAGGCTTCCTTTCTTTCTTTGGATGTGTGTAAGAACATGTTTTAATCTGTAAGGGAAGTATGGTTTTAGGTTGTAGGTTTTATTGGTTTTTTATACTGCCCTACTCCCGAAGGACTTAGGGCGGTGTACAGCCAGAATAAAACAAATATATAAAAGTTTTAAAAAGAGATATTAAACAATTTGGCATAAAAATGGAAAAACCCAACCAACCCTGACTAAAATTAATAAAAATTTGAATTTAAAAATCATGTTTTATGCCAGCACGGCTTGTTGGAAGAAAAAGGTTTTGAGAGCACGGCGGAAGGTGCATAAGTCAGGGATAGTTCTTAATTCCGGGGGCAATTCGTTCCAGAGGACAGGTACTCCCACGGAGAAGGCTCTCCCCCTGGGTGTCACCAGTCGGCATTGTCTAGCCGACGGCACCATGAGGAGACCCTCTCTATGGGAGCGTACTGGCCGGTGGGAGGCTCTCGGTGGCAGAAGGCGATCTCGTAAGTACCCAGGTCCTAAGCCATGGAGCGCTTTAAAGATAGTAACCAACACCTTGAATCGCACTCAGAAAACCACCGGAAGCCAGTGCACCTCGCGCAGGAGGGGTGTTACATGGGAGTATCAGGTTTGTAGTAGGTACTATCTTTACATAAATGTAATCTCCAGTTGTAAATGGAGAGAAACAGCAAGATCAGTTGCAGCAAAATGGAAGCAGGATTTTCACAGATGACAGTGTGGTAGACGCCCATTTCTCAGATTATTTTTAATATAGTGAAGGACACTTTCAAACAAGGATAAAACAACATATTTCTTTAGCACCTCTCTTTGAAAACTAACTAACATGGGAGAGTTTGCCTTTTATGGCTAAGTGTCTTTTTAGTGGCATTTGTTTGTAGAAGAAGGGTTCTAAGATACTTTTTTGTTTTGCATGAACTTAATTTTGAAAACAAAACATATAAAATCTTCTTTTATAGATATATGACTACATTTGGGAAAAGGTATATTCTTATTTGGTTACCAGTATGTCATTCCATGCAACAAAGTATGATTTTCATTGTCCATTTCTGGTTCTCATATGTTAAAGTCACTGTTGCTTTCTTACACTGGCCTTCAGAATATATGGAGGGAATGATCCAATTGCTTGGTAGTAGGGCTCTATATACATAGGATTCCAAGGCATCTCCTGTGAATAAGGAATCCTAGACAGATCTTGGAGACCTACTGCTGCCACTGATCTAGTTGTGCCAGTGGTTTGATTCAGAATAAGACCGATTCCTATATTATTTAATTTTAAGATTGTACAATGGCTCACAACTATGACAATAATAACCATAATTACATGGAGATCTCAAATCAGTGAAGTAATAAACTAGTACAAATGTAAAATTATAAAAATAAGTTAATATGAGACAATAGAGGACATTTAATAGATCTTAATAGCATATAAAATCAGAACTACATTATCTTTTGATTGGTTTCAGAAATAAAATAGAAAGGAGATCAGGTTCAGATTTCTGGAGATGTTATTGAGGAAGCTCAGCTTGTTATAGAGGCCAGTTTTGTAAGACACATAAAGGCTTTTTTGCAAGAACCTAGAGGAATAGCTTCTCGGGTATTTGGGGTTCAGTCCAGTATCTCCAAAAAACCTATCGTGTACATTTCCTGGTACTTACACCCTTAGCTTCTGGCCTGCCCCCACTGATGTTAACTTTTTTTCCTGCCGTAGAGCCAAGCAGCATACCTTTCGGGCCTTAATGGAGCCTCGCTGACTGGCACATATCCCCATCTGCACTCCGTAAGTGCGTTACCCTCTTCTGTCTGGATGCCACCCTTTCATGCACCTTGCTTTGTATTATGCCCGCCTTTTGCTTTGCAGGCTGTTAGGCTGCCGACAAATGATTCTGCACTGTGGCAGTTTTCTAAACATTGATTCACCCAGTCCTGTTTAGAGAAAGTAACTTAGCTGCGTGATAAAGCTACCAACCAGATTGTCTCTGTCCTTGCATGTAGTATTCGCTTTACACATTTTGCTTACAGTTCTGGAGATACCTACACCAACTGCAACATTTTGTGTCTCAATGGGTGGCTCGCCAGTCAAGCTGAAGTATAGAACTACAGAGTTCTCATAATAGTTGTTGGCTATAGTTTTCCTGAGTACAATGATAGCAAAGCACTATTTATCATGTCTCAGAATCAGTTTTGCTACTTTGATAATGTTTTACACATGAACATATAATACTTGTACTGTAACATGAACATATAATACTTGTACTGTCAGCTAGTGGCCTTAACCCAAAGTTATCTAGTTGAATTGGAAGTGGCTCTCCAAGGTTGTGGAAAAGTTTTATGGTACCCATTTTATTAATAAGAAATGGCAGGGGTTAAACTTGGTTTTTTCTGTATGTTATATAATGCTACTGCTTGTTTATGTAGCATCTTGGTGCCTTCTCAGACAGAAACTTTACCAACTGCAGAGATCAATAATTAAATCTCTGAGCTTCACTTGACATGATTCTGTTATTGCCTAGAGGTCATGTCCATAATGCTAGCTTGGTCTCTCTCGCTCTATAGTGGAAGTGGATGATGTGTTGTCCTTCAGATTTTTTTTTGAAATTTTAATTCTCATCAGCTGTTACTGTTAACAGTATTGGCTAAGAGTGATGGCAAAGGTCAAAAACAATCTGGAGGATTGCTTCTTACTACTGGATAATCAATGACCCCTTTGGTCATCGTTTTAGAGATATTTCCTTACTAGATTCATCAATGCCTTCAACAATGACAGTGTTTCACTGCCTTCACTGGAAAAGCTGGGATACATTCAGAGATGTATCAGCCTTGAAAATAGTCCATGTTGAACTTTATAACCCAGTCAAATGTCAGCACAGGAAATGTTTTATGACATTTTATATTAGGTCATAAAGTGTTTCATGATAATTTTTATGTCATAAAATGTTTATAACATTTGCAAAATTTCAATTCCACAGGAGTCACGGTTTCCAGATTTTGGACACATTCTATAAACTAGTTTATTTGAGGTATCTCAACTGAAAAGTTGTGCCCTATGGTGCACCGTCTTGGCCAGTTAAAGGTCATACAAACCAGAGTTTAGTAATATATAGATCCTTCCTCAATTAAACCATTGGAAATTTGTTAGTTCTTGAAAAGTGACATTCAATAAGAATGGCAAATTTCCCCTTCCTGTCCTACTTTTATGCTTTGCTATATCATTCATTTTTAATAATGATGGCCTTTGTGGGACATTCCAGCATTTTCAGATAAAACTGCATATACTTATCTGGGAGTGGAGTCCTAAGATCACTGGGTGAATATTGAGTTCTTCATTTCAATAAGTTGTAGAGCTGTGAATTATCAGTCTTTTCACTCTGTTTGTATCTGTGTGTTGGGATCTTTTGCTCATTTACAGTTTAGTTCTTCAGTCCTAATATAAACTAGAAGATGATTTTAATGATGCTTTACAACCTGATATCTCTGGATATGGATTTCTATTATCTAAAGAATTAGATTTTCTCCAAGCAAAGTTTAAAGTACATAGGAAAAGTAGAGGAGTCAAGCTCTAATTGTCAGTGCTTGCTGTTATTCTTTCAATAATTGCCTTACATAATATTTAGTATTCATGACTCTCAGTGACTACAGGAAGTTATTGTTGTGTTATTTAAATTTGCATACCACCTGACTTCCAATGACTTGGTCACTGAGAAAGAAATAACATTAAAAGAATTAATATTAATTTATTAATTATTGAACTTGTATGCCCTATTCCCAATGATTCTGGGTGGTTTACAATAATAAGCAGAAATTACAACAAAATCAGTAACATAAGTAATCCACAATTGAGACTGATAGCTCAATTGCTAAATGATGTGGCCACTAAGTGATAAATCGTGTGACTGCAACTGTGCTTATGATTTTACTTCACTTTTTCTTTGTTTTATAGCATCAGAAGGATGTGATCCCAAACAGCTGGGTCAGCCTAAAAGGCAGGGAAGTTTTCCAGAACTTGAACTATGAGGAAACTGGGTAAAGGGGCTAATCTTATAGCTCTTTCCCCCCACTCCTCCACCCTTTGGAATGCTTACCAATAATAATTAGCAAAAAGAGAATTAATGTTTGCATTTTCATTCATCAGAGAGGAAGGGTTTGCAAGACAATAAGCAGACACACAATGAGAAATACACATTGAAAGAAGTAGACTAGCATTGGCTGTTTGCTTAGCATGTTTGCAACTGTGATTGCTTAGCATGTTTGCAGCTATGAGCCAAAGGTGGGAAAGTGACTAAAGTCTTGTCAGTTATAGGCAGCAGTTGCCAGACAGCTAATTAAAATCACAGAGTTCATCTTGTTAACTTGCTGTTAGCACCTTTTGGTTTAAGTGCTGTACTACAGAGAAAAAACAGCTCAAGAAGAGATAACGCTCTCTGCTCTGCAAAATAAAGGAAAGAAAAAATGACACAGGTCAATGTGTACTGACTGACTGTAATAGTGAATATGTGACTGAGAAGACACCACAAAGGTCGTAAATAAAGGCTTGGTTGCAAAGTCATTTTTTCATTACTATTGTAACTTTGAATGGTTGCTGCCTGAGGCAGTAGCTAAATGAGGTCTACCTGTACTGAAAATTACTGATCTTCCTTCTTGTTGATCTTGTTCTTCTATCTCCTGTCCTATAGATGCTGATATAGTGTTCTTAATATGGTTTAAGATGATGATGGTCAGTAATATACAATGTGAATTGGATACCATTTAATAAAATACTTCTCTGTTATATTTTATTAATAATTAGGATCGTAAAAGAGAGTTTAATACATATTTATACATGAAATGATTGTTCTAATTTGTGTATATCTGTGTAGAAAATATTTGTTTTCTAGGTATAGAATCTTGTATAGTAGCCATAAAAGAGTCATTAGGGTATGTTGAGAGTCTGCTTCTTACAACGTCTTATGTGCTGTGGGATTACCAATTGAATGAGAGATAAAGGAATACAGGAACCATGTTACAATCTTTTTTCTTCCCCACAATTTCGTAATTTTCTTCAGGTTGAATTAAGGCTGAAGCACAACTAAACGTTTGCTTTTTTCCAGTAATATTTGACATTAACAAGCTGGCTTTTCTTCCTCTTTTTCTCTGTTCCTGCATGTAAATCATTTCAACTGTGCAAGATAACACAACTTGGAAGGCAAAAATCATTCTCAACTCCTTGTCTTCTCCCAAAGTACATGATGTCTTATTTTGTTATCCACAGTTGCCAGAGCAAGAAGTGGTGAATTTGTTCATCCCAACACAGGCAGTAGGTGCCATTATTGGAAAAAAGGGCCAACACATTAA
This sequence comes from Rhabdophis nuchalis, assembly GCA_039707465.1. Classification (NCBI taxonomy): domain Eukaryota; kingdom Metazoa; phylum Chordata; class Lepidosauria; order Squamata; family Natricidae; genus Rhabdophis; species Rhabdophis nuchalis. Next base: position 48,407,248 of record CM077645.1, read on the forward strand.
GCAGCTAGCAAGATTTGCAGGTGCTTCGATCAAGGTAAGATGTGTGATTGTACCATCACCCTCTGTTAACTATTGCTATGTTTTGTTTTTCCATCACATAAACTGAAGTCTTATACTGAACTTTGATCAGAAAATGAGGGTGCTGGACTAGGATTGGGGTTCAAATCCACCATCAGCCAAGAAGGACAATCATTCTCTCTCAGCCTAATTTACATTAAGGGGTTGTTTTTGTGAGGATAAAATGAAGGAAGATCCCGTGTAAGCTGTCTTCAGCTCTGAAGATAAGGCAGGATAGAAACTAAAGAAGTAAAGAAAAATAATTAACCAAGACTAAGGAATTTATTGACCTTCAAATAATGAAGAACTAGCAACTCCAGCATGCATGATCAAGTAGTAAAGGGACACTGGGAGTTCCAAAAAGCCAGTTCATATTGATTCATAAAGAGCTGGGAATTCTTTGGGAAACAAGGTCTACATGAGGGTTACATGTATGTACCCGCAAGAACATTTCTGTAAGAATTTAATATATATGTGCTCAGTTACACGAAAATATATTACATTGAAAACCTAACCAGTCTAGCATTCACTGTCATGACACTCTAGTCACAAAAACTTTCCTGCAAACATTTGTTTCTTGCTGTAACAAACAAGATAAGAAACATTTCTTTTAGCAGTGCAACTTTCTTTAAGTGAAGCAGTAATTTGCTGAGACCGTTAAAAAAACCAAATTTGCTGTTTTTCCCACTCTACTGCTTTCCTGCAACTTTTGTGATAAGCAGGTAATGAAACAGTGAACTGTAGGTATCTTTTCAAGAATTTCATATTTAACTATTTTTTGACTGTATGTACTGTATGTGTATCTATTTCTACAAATCCTATGCCTACTTAAGAGTTAAGTAAGGTTGTTAATTATACCTGGCTGCTAATGTGATAGAACTGGTAAGACTTAATCACCAGTTGAACCTTCTCCCAGGTCTACTGTCTAAGAAAACCAAGTTATTTTCTGAATCTCTCTGCCTCTTTGTGTCTTTGGGCATTCTCCTAACAGATTGATTGCCATTTTCTTTCTTTCTAAACACAAACATATGCATACCCACATATCTGTCTGCTAAACTGTAAGCAAGACTGCTAAGAAAGCAGGGGAGACATATTTCACATATAACTCACTTTTTTTCCTTCTTTGCACACCTTCTAATATACAGACTACTTAGTATAGTGAGCTATTGTAGTGAAAGAAGTAATTTTCTCACCCAATAATTATCTTAACACAACAGCACTTTCCAAAATCCTTTTCATTTCATTTCATTTCATTTAATACTTATAAACCGCTCCCTCTCCCCATGGGGACTTGGGGCGGTGCACAGGTAGAATAAAAACAGTAAAAAACATACAAACAACAATAAAATATACAAACAATTTTAAAAGCCAGATTAAACTCAACCTGTGCTAAAATTCCCATTAAACTAACTGAACTAAAATCTACCCAGTAAAACCCCAAGACAGGGGGACTATCCCAAGCCGGCCAGACGGAAAAAATAAGTTTTTAATTTAAGACGGAAGGAGCGGAGGTCCGTGGTCGTCCTAATATCGGGGGGAAGGTCATTCCAGAGGGCCGGGCCCGCCACAGAGAGAGCCCTTCCCCTGGGTGTCGCCCGCTGACAGAGTCTAGTGGACGGCACCCGGAGAAGTCCCTCTCTGTGGGAGCGAATCGGCCGTGAGGATGTATGAGGCAGGATCCGATCCCGCAGATAGCTAGGTCCCGAGCCATGGAGCGCTTTAAAGATGATAATTAGCACCTTGAAGCGCACCCGGAAGACGACAGGTAGCCAGTGCAGCTCGCGCAAGAGCGGTGTTACATGGGTGGACCTTGCGGTCCCCATAATTGCTCGCGCGGCTGCATTCTGGACTAGCTGAAGTCTCCGGGTGCACCTCAAGGGAAGCCCCATGTAGAGAGAGTTGCAATAGTCCAGTCGGGATGTCACGAGCGCATGAGTGACTGTGCGAAGGGCGTCCCGATCCAATAAGGGGGCGCAATTGGCGAACCAGGCGAACCTGGTAAAACGCCCTCCTGGCCACGGCTGTCACTTGATCTTCCATGGACAGCCGGGCATCCAGGAGGACACCCAAATTGCGCGCCCCATCCACAGGGGCAAGATGTTCGCCCCCTATGGCCAGCGATGGAGTGAGCTGGTTGAATCGGCCGGCCGGAAACCACAGCCACTCGGTCTTGGTCGGGTTGAGCCTGAGTCTGTTACTTCCCATCCAGATCCGTACGGCTTCCAGGCACTGGCACATCACCGCTACGGCATCGTTGGGGTGGTTTGGGGTAGATATATACAACTGAGTATCATCAGCGTATAGATGGTACTCTACCCCAAAACCACGGATGATCTCACCCAGCGGCTTCATGTATGTGTTGAACAGACAACTTTTAGTGGGCTTCCATATATAGTAAACTTATTATTCTGAGAAGGCTTTCCCTTCAAAATTAATAGTACTCCTAGGGAGAATAGCTGACTGATAGATTGAACAAATGTTAGCTAATATTGAATTAACCCACAGGTTAGTTATCCTTTTATAAATTATTGACACCAAACCATAAAACCCTTCTTTTCATTAATTTTATGAATTGCAATTGCTTCCTGTCTATCCTCTGGGTAATGTAAATTACTGACCATTGCAAACAACAATGTACCAGTGGAAAAGATGAAATATTTGTGGGGAAAGAGAATTCCTTTCTGGAGAAATAACTGCAGATCTTAGCTATGGACATCTCTTTAGAAGGCAATTGTTTTCTCCCAATCTTCAAATACTGTAGACTGATGTAGCAAAGACGACTGGATGAGTGTACAGAAAAGCAGTGTATTTAAGAAATGATTCACTATGAGAGACTGACTCAAGTAACTTCTGGGACTGTCTGATGAGTCGGCCTGACTTGTCCTACATTACATGAACAAAGCAGGCTTGAGCAAAGTATCACCAATCAGAGTAATGTGAATGAATCCCATGAATTAGACTTTTGGATTGCAATTTATGATACACCAAAACTACTGCTGAACCTATTTGAATACATTCTATGTAGAACAATTACTAATTTAATAAGTAATTTTTTAAAAATATGGTTTCATTCTGAAGCTCATTTCTGTGGTAAAAATTGAGAAATGAGACATTTTCCTCAAGAAAAAAATTGTGGAGATTTTGCTGAACTCGATCAGGGTGTTTTGATGTGTTTTGCTTTTGACAAAATGGTCTGTCATATTTCTTTGTTCTCTCACATTCATCTTCAACTAGTATTCAGATGTAATTATTACATATTATAATAATAATTATGCTATACTATATTATTATAGGATTATGATTCCCACAATCTCCTATGGCAGGGGTCTGCAAAGTCGGCTCTTTTAAGACTGGTGGACTTCAACTCCCATAGCTGGCTGGGGAATTCTGGGAGTTGAAGTCCACCAGTCTTAAAAGAGCCGACTTTGCAGACCCCTGTCCTATGGTAATGGCTAAGAACTTCATTGCTATCCAAAATAGATAACTGTTGGGAAAAGACATCTTAGGTTAATTGCAGCAATGTTTTACCACCAGTGAAAGAAGAGCTTATTTTCTCCCTTATTTTGAGCAAGAGGTTCCATCTTTAAGGAAAGATTCCAGAAATTGTTATTGGTCACTCTAAGAAACAGAATAGAATCTGTATTGTTAAAAATGAAGAACAGTTTTTCAGTTGTAGTTGTAGTTGAAATTGCTGCTCAAAATCAAACATAATAAAAATTGCTTTAAAAACTAGATACAATAAAGAATCCAGAGATGAATGCAAGAACCAATCTAGATATTCAGTAAGAGTCATACGTTTTCAGTGTAATGGAATTCACAAGCAGTGTCCTTTGAACTTCAGAGCTGCTTCATTAGTTTTTGTATTACATCGAGAAACATTGATCGAAAACTGAGGGAAAAATAAATTTGTTATATACGTTGTTGTGTTCCCTGTAACTTGCAGATTGCACCAGCTGAGAGTCCAGATGCCAGTGAGAGGATGGTTATAATTACAGGGGCCCCAGAAGCACAATTCAAGGTCAGTATTAATAAGCTTATATCATGAAAAGCAAGACAGTTGCCTGCTTCTTTATTCCAGCTACTGAAATGATGTGGGTAGCAGCTGTTCAAGAGGACAGATACGCTGGCAGACCAAGCAACCTATCATTTTTACTGCCGCTTACCCCAGTGTGATAGGGATATGGACTCAAGCAATCCTCACAGCCACAGATTGGAACATCATCACAATAGCATCCAGTCACTTTTTTCAGTGGCGTTGTAATTTTGAATGGTCACTAAAGGAATTGTTGTAAGTTGAGGATTACCTATAGTTTTATATACATAGTATTTCATATGTACCCACTTATAAGTAAATCTCCCCGTGTTTAGTGAGACTATTCCAGGTACATGTGCAATGGGTAGCAACCTCAATCTCATAATGCTAGAAAGAGTTCTTTTTTGCTGCAGTTAGAACAAATTTGTGACCAAAGCCTTTTTGAAACTTTACAAGCGTATCTAATTTCACTACCATTTAAGTCCAAAAATAGGACAAATCATGCTTTAAATACTAGATGTTACAAACTATCTGATGGGATTATAACTTTTCTAACTGATAAGGAGAGAATGGCTGGTCTGTGTCCTTTTAAAAAAAAATATGACTGGCTTTTCTAAATAAAATTGGTTTTTAGGGACAATCGACGTCCTTGTTCCTTTACTAAATTTGGTATTGCACACAGGCTGGGCGAATCCTCAACACAATCCTCACACTGATGTCATACTGGATAGGTTAAGTCAGGGGTCTCCAACCTTTGCAACTTTTAAGTCTGAAGTCCTTCAGCTCCCAGACTTCTCCAGCCAGCTTTGCTGGCTGAAGAATTCTGGGAGCTGAAGTCCTTCAGACTTAAAGTTGCAAAGGTTGGAGACCCCTGGGTCAAGTAATTTCAAGCTCTTTATCAACTCCCATTCAAAAACTCAATTCTTTTCTCATGAAACACCAAAATGGATTCTTTGTGTCATGAATATATATTGTAACTCTCTCTACATGGGGCTCCCCTTGAGGTGCACCCGGAGACTTCAGATGGTTCAGAATGCAGCCGCGCGGGCAATCTTGGGTACCTCCAGATTTGCCCACATAACTCCACTTCTGCGCGAGCTGCACTGGCTGCCTGTCATCTTCCGGGTGCGCTTCAAGGTATTAGTCATCATTTTTAAAGCGCTCCATGGCTCGGGACCTAGCTATCTGCGGGATCGGATCCTGCCGCATACATCCTCACGGCCGATTCGCTCCCACAGAGAGGGACTTCTCCGGGTGCCGTCCACTAGACTCTGTCAGCGTGCGACGCCCAGGGGAAGGGCTCTCTCTGTGGCGGGCCCAGCCCTCTGGAACGACCTTCCCCCCGACATTAGAACAACCACGGACTTCCGCTCCTTCCGTCTGAAATTGAAGACTCATCTTTTCCGTTTGGCCGGCCTTGGTTAGCCTCTCTCTACAGGGTTTAGCTGTTTTTAATTGGGTATTTTAGTAGATTAAGGGGATTTTAGCACAGGCTCATATTTAATTTTTTCTTAACTGTATGTATATATTGTATTGTGGTTTTAGTTTCCCTGTGCACCGCTCCGAGTCCCTATGGGGAGAGGAGCGGTCTATAAATTAAATTATTATTATTATTATTATAAATTAAATTTCATCTTTTTTCTCAAAGCTTTCTTTTGCTGGTTGATGAATAATAAAGAGACTCCATTGACCTAATTTCTACCTTAGGCCCAAGGACGGATATTTGGAAAACTGAAAGAAGAAAACTTTTTCAATCCAAAAGAGGAAGTGAAGCTTGAAGCTCACATCAAGGTGCCTTCTTCTGCAGCAGGTCGGGTGATAGGAAAAGGTGGCAAAACGGTAAGTTGGATAAATCTTACATTGAAGGATTAAAGTGAATGATTAGTAAATAAAATACAGTACATACTATACAGGTGAAACTTGAAAAATTAGAATATCATGCAAAAGTTCATTTATTTCAGTAATGCAACTTAAAAGGTGAAACTAATATATGGCATCTGCCCACACCGCCAAAAGCACCAAAACCTGGTTCAATGACCATGGGATTATTGTGATTGATTGGCCAGCAAACTCACCTGACCTGAACCCCATAGAGAATCTATGGGGCATTGCCAAGAGAAAGATGAGAGACATGAGACCGAACAATGCAGAAGAGCTGAAGGCCGCTATTGAAGCATCCCGGTCCTCCATAACACCTCAACAGTGCCACAGGCTGATAGCTTCCATGCCACGCCGCATTGAGGCAGTAATTGCTGCAAAAGGGTCCCAAACCAAGTACTGAGTACATATGCATGCTTATACTTTTCAGAGGTCTGATACTGTTCTATGTACAATCCTTGTTTAATTGATTGCATGTAATATTCTAATTTTCGGAGATTGTGGATTTGGGGTTTTCTTGAGCTGTATGCCATAATCATCACAATTATGACAAATCACGGCTTGAACTATCTTGCTTTGCATGAGTCTTATCTATTAGTTTCACCTTTTAAGTTGCATAAATGAACTTTTGCACGATATTCTACTTTTTTGAGTTTCACCTGTAACTCTGAAATAAGAAAGTAGTTTTAAGCAAAAAATGTTGTTTGTTTGATATCAAAAGCAAATGAGAGCATCTTTACTTTATGTTAGTTTGATGATAAACCACATTAGAACTTTATTTCTGTATACTTGCTGTTGTAGGTGAATGAACTACAGAATTTAACTAGTGCAGAAGTAATTGTACCACGTGACCAAACTCCTGATGAAAACGAGGAAGTTGTTGTCAAAATAATTGGTCACTTCTTTGCCAGTCAGGTATAGTAGTACTGTAAAATAATTTGCTCAGTAAGTAGCTAATCAGTCTTGAAACTGTTATTTGAATGATATGGAAATGCATGCTCCTCCCCGGTTTAGCTGTATGCAATCAGAATGGTGGAAGCAGTCATGCCCATCTCCGTCAATAACTTTTACCCCACTCCTGAAAATGCCACACAGAGACACTTCTGTTAATGACAATTGGCTATTTTCTTTGAGGACAAAGAACCAAAAGAGAAAAAAAAACCGCAAATCTCATTTGCAGCAACACCATTTGCTATATCTCTCCATCCATTCCTGTGAGCCAACTTTGCTCACAGCATGGTCACACAATTCTTCATACCTTGCTTTTTGTTCTGTATTTGTTTCCCTGAAGTATATACACATTCTCATTTTAAAAAAGAAATCCCACAATACTTTGCAAATACTTGTGGATGCTTTAGGTTAGTGTTTAGGGAAAGCAAATTCTCCAGGAAATAATGGTAATTTTCTGCTAAAGTAATGTTTAAATTCTAAACTAAAGAGCAGGGAAAATCATGCAACATTCCTAAATGTCACAGTATCAGTGTTTTGCTAACACAATGCATAGTCCATTCATTGTTTATGGCTTTTTTCATACCGAAGAGGATTAATATACACATCCTGATCAATAGAGACAGCTTTCCAATTTTCTCCTTTTTGAAACCAACAAGGTACTCTGTCTTTTTCCCTACTATAGACTGCTCAGCGCAAGATCAGGGAAATTGTCCAGCAAGTGAAACAGCAGGAACAGAAACATCCACAAGGCACCCCGGCCTCGCAGCGCAGCAAATGAGGCTGCAGGGTGCTGGCCAGCAACAACTGATGAATGTAGCCCTTCCAACACCTGATAGAATCACCGGACCAGGGAGCAAACCAAAGACTATCTGACGGCATCCAAGTCTGCCCAAGAGGCTGGGGCTCTACAGAGGACATCCAGTACCCAGGGAGTGGGAAGGGATGAGCTTCAGCCAGCAGGAACTGCCTCTCTCACCCCATAGTCTCATGGAGTCTCTCTAACAGTACAACGCTATCCCTTTAGTTGGACTAACATAGGCAGAAATTTTGCAAAGATTTTCTGTACATGTATGTACATACTAGGAAAGCATTTTTTTTACACAGTGCATGAGCTGCTGCACCAGATAGCATTAATATATTTTAGAATTAATCTAGCTAACTAAACTAACTCCAGTCTTTAATTTTTTAACAATTGCAATTTTTTTTTAGAAAAAGCCAGCTTTTCTAGACTAAAATTAAAAGGCTAGTCCGTTATGGGTTTCTAACAGAAAGTAGGATGGGGACGTAGGATAGCCAGAACAAAATTGAAACGAGACTCAAAGGTGAACAATACTTTGAAGGACTTCAGGATGATTAATGGTAGCAGCACACCATCATAGATTGCCTGTAAGTGCCAACAGAAGGGATACCGTCTTGTTAGCAGAGGAATCTCTATGCATTTCTTTCTCCAGCTCATGTGATCTTCTCTTTGCTTCACAGATCTCAAACTGGTTTTTGCATACAGTCTCTCATTTTGTACCAGGGTGCAATTCTCCAAGTACATGCGCATGTGTACGTGTGTGTGTATATATATATATATATATATGTATACATACATACACACACACGGTGTATGTGTGCATGCGTTGTATATACACACAGACACACACAAAATGCCAAGCTTTATATCCGTTTCCTGAAAGGGTGGGGGAGGGGAAAACTTTTACCCTGCTTACAGGAAAATAGAGCACACTTGGTACTTTTGCATGCAGAATGCTGCCACCAATACTTTGGGAAATGGATTTTTAAAATGGGATTAACAAGAGGGTGTTGGCCCAGGGCATGAAAATTGCAACTTTTTTCAAAAAAGAAAAAGAAAAAAAAGAAACAAACTACCTCAGGTGTTTTCATACCTCAGCACCTTGCTCTTGTGTGTCCCTTTTTGAGATTTTGTATGCCTTGTAAAACTGAGAGTTGGAGCATTTTTTTATTTTTTTAATAAAACTGAGTTGGAAATAAATTTAGACAAAAGACAGCTGCCAGGTGGAAGAAAACATCATTCTGTATGATGATTATTCTGTATTATTCTTCTGCTAGATGTGAGTCAATAACCTGCAAACATAGTAATAATAAAAAAAATAGAAGTGCAAGAGACACTGGAGTAGAACTCCTGAGTTTGACAGGTTAAACACACTATTAGAGTTTTTCTGTGCTAACAGATGGATGTTATACTGGTTCTGTGAACATGCCATTGTACCATCAGATTGAAACACCAGTTTTCTCTACTTTAAAAGTGTTCTGTAGAAAAGCAAACAAAAAACCCAAAATGCATCCAGCTAACAAGACCTGACCTCTGTCGTTTCATTTAACTACAAAGTTGGAAAATAGATGGGGTGCAAACCTTCCTCTCTCTAATCTCTATCTTCCCTTGCTTTTAATTAGAGGCCCTCTTGTGGTCTTGTGAGGTCAGTGGGTGGAACAGAAACAAAGATGTGTTTTGTACAAGTACCTGGTGCAGATTCGTTTAAATTACAGTGGCAACATCAAATCAGATATTGTTTCAGCCATGAAGCCAACATATCAGTGCAACAATCCAGTTTAAAGCATCCCTCCCAGTTTACTATGTCCAGCCATTGTTTGAAGGCATACATTGAAAGGGAGGGGCTTTTAACTAAGATGCCACTACTACAGACTTCAAAAACACATTTTTCACCTGCATTTCCAGGAGACATTTAACAAAGCCTTTTTACAAGTAAAATGAAAGACATAGGACTAAACCAAGATGATCTGAAAACTTAAAAACATTTTGTGTGAATGTGTATCTGGCTATTTACGGTGATAGGAAAAAATACTTTCTAAGATAAAGTTTACAGACAGCTAATACCTTACATCAGAGGTTCTCAACAGTTGGTCAGGACACTTGGAGATCATAGCCAATTTAGGTCATAGTTGCTTTTAAAATCTGATCAGGCTTGTGAAAACAAAGTCAGAGCATTGTCCAAAATTACCTCAGCCTTTGTGAAGCTACAAGCGGGCAGCTGCGTACAAAGTTGGAGAACTCCTTGATATATAGAATAAAATATAATCACTGAAAGCAAGAAATGAATTTTTCTGCCCAGCTGTCACAGTGAAATAATCTATTTTATTCATGGACGATCACATTTGTTCATTATCATTTTAGTGGATTGTGGGTTAGGGACTGTTTGAGAGTTTGGAAAGTTTGAGACCCCGTTTTAACGAATTAACTGGGCATTTTGAAAAATGCTTGTTTTCCTTTGTAGAACTAAACTTGGTCCTATTGGGAGCTTATTACAAACAAAGCAGAGCCAAAGATTAACATTTTTCCATTGGTTCATCCCCAAATCTCGTTATTCTGGGGTTCAAGAAAGACCTTCACACATTAACGGCATATTCTCTCAATAGAGTCTCCAACTCATTGCCTGTCTGCCTCCTGCTATTGAGGGAACCTGAAGGCTGCCTATGCATTCTGTCCTGTAAGGACCACCTGAGAGGAGACGACAACTTGCTGGGCTCCAATTGTATTGCTGCAGGACTGTCCACCCCATTCGATCACAGGACTCTTTAACCTTTTACCCAACCATTTTGCAGAATTCTGACTTCCGATATGCAAAGACTTTAGGTTGCGTGGGTCTAACTTCTGCTTCCTCACTCCCAACAAAACTAGCCACCTCACCTAAGCTGCATCTTTGCTGGGTGGTCAGTGACTCCTCAGAGGACAAGTGGCCAAAGGATGATCATGGATTTGGACGGGCAACAATAGGCCAATTCCCGTTGTCAAGGTGACACACTTTCCCTCTGCCACAAATGCTCACAGGTCACAAACAGAAATACTTTTACTGTAGAGAATGAAAAGACTCTTCCCTGCTCTTCTGCAGCTGTAGGGGCTAACTGCTCTCTACATTAGGGCAGGTATTTTGACCTTGATCCCGAGACATGGTAAAAGGGTTACAGTGGTGGCAATGATTTTGACATCAGTATACTTGCTTCCCATTGAATAGTCTGAATAAGCCCTTTCACAGTAAATGACAGTATCTGCTGTTAAATTTATCCTTGTTTGGGAGCATAGCTTTTAAACCAAGGGTCTCCAACCTTGGCAACTTTAAGACTTGTGGATCTCAACTCCCACAATTCCTCAGCCAACAAAGCTTTGCTGGCTGAGGAATTGTGTGCGTTGAGGTCCACAAGTCTTAAAGTTGGCAAGGTTGGAGACTCCTGGTTTAAACTATGCTTACTAGAAATGCAATCAAATTACTCTCAAACACCTAGACCGAATGTGTAAACTGATAGTTAAGCTATATTGGAAGAGCTGGCACAATTCAGCACTGATCAGCCAGTGCTAATCACTCCAGTAGAATTTATTTCTAGAGGATAGTGGGGTTTTTTTAAATGTAACTTTGAATATATCTTTACCAAGGTCCCACAAATCATCACAGTTCCATTTCTGATGTATTCTACAGTAAAAAAAGGTAATTCTGCCCAGGACACAGGTTTACTTTATAATAAAATTACTTCCTATAAACATATCTGCATTGTTATCTCTGTTTAACAGAAGTCAGGGCTTCAATATGAACCTCATTTGCCGATTGTCCACTACAGTGTGTAATAAGGCAAGTGAGGTGAAATACCATGCATAGAATAATAGAAAACTGGGCAACTAATATTACAGGTAATCCTCAACATACAACAGTTCATTTAGTGACCATTTGAAGTTACAATGGTACTGAAAAAAGTGACATTACCATTTTTCAGGTATGATCAATGCGGCATCCCCATGGTCATGTGATTTACATTTGGATGCTTGATAATGGATTCATATTTATGATGGCTGCAGTGTCCTGGGGTCATGAGACCATCTTTTGTGAACTCATAAATCAAGTCAACGGGAAAACCAGATTCATTTAACAATTGTGTTACTAATTTAACAACTGCAGCGATTCACTTAACAAATATGGCAAGAAAAGTCATAAAATGGGTCAAAACTCACTTAACAAATTTTTCACTTAGCAACATAAATTCTTTGAGGACTACCTATACTTTCCAAAGCAATGGAAAGCAGCAATAATTATATTTTTGTTTCTTTGCAAAAAGGTTGTGATTAGGCTTTGAAAATAGTCTATAACGGGCCCACAATTACGTGTTATAGCATAATTCCATGACAAGCTGTTTGTTAAAAGAAAGCTTCCTTTATGTGGCATGAGAATGTTTGTTTTTCTGTGCCTCAGCTCTAAAGTGAGTAGCCTAACATTGTGCACAATCTTAACATTTAGCCTAAAAAGCTTGACAGTAATGGAATTAAGACTGTCATTGTGAAACAGAAAATTGTTAATCTTGTTATTCCTCACCCATATTACATTGCAGCATATAATAATAGTTGAAAACTTATTTAAGTTCTAAACAGAAAAGGCAATGAAAGTCGTATCATTTTTACTAGATGTTTATTTCCATGTTAGTTAACCTATCTTGAAATTCCAACACATATCTAATACAAGAATGCAAATAAATAGTCTCATACAACATTTTAATTTTTAAATAAAGAACAATTCCCACCTAGGGTTTTTACAATGGATTTGTTACAAATCAAACAGAATTTTCCATTTTTCAGCATCACTAAGATCCAGTTATATGAAAATATAAACTCAGGAACATACTATGAGTAAGCACACTCCTTTCACTGCCTGCAAAATACAGTCGTAGATTCCAGACCAAATGCCCCAACAGAAGTATACAATAAAACTTTAAAATAAAGCATGCTTTTTGCTTATAATCAAAGGGCAAATCCAAATTGTATTTTGATTTGAGTAGATCAGTTAAAATTAATGGGACAAATCACCTACAACTGCAATTGCATTACTTATAAACCGTATAAGTTTGAATCCAATCAGCATTGAAACCATAATCTGGCATTCTTTAGAAAATTGCAATATATTTCTTTTTCATGCCACATAGGTCATATTCATCCCAAAACTCAGCATCGGTCTACTTAAAAATACTCTGCCAGATTCCTGCCTGCTGCCATATTTTTTTCTCCTTGGAAGGAAAACTTCAAGAAAGAAAGCTTCAAGGAAAGTTTCTATTATTCTTCTGGATAACTCTCATCTCTAGAAATGGAGCATAGCCAAGAGAATATTTTGAACCTTTGCTTTTAAATGGGTGAATGTCAATTGTATAACCGGATGGTGTTTTATGCACATGAACCATAACAGTGGTCTGGCATCATAACAACTGCTGATGAAGAATCTCCCATGCCATTTTTTTCCGATAATAAGGCATGTGGAACTGCAAAAAAGAAACTGTGTTAATATAGTTGATACTTCCATTTAGCAAGCATGCTCTCCATTTCATTTTTACTTTCCTTAATAACAAATGTTCTCTCAGTAACTGACAAAAGCATGCATGCATATAAAAGCCAAAACAAAATAAACATTAAAAATGAGAATCACTAGCCCAGGATATAGGATACAAAAGACAGAAAATAGCTATTTGACATAAAACCAGTAAAGCTCCAAGTCTATATTTTGTTGTGTCTAAATTGTTAAGTATCTAGAAGAAATTATTTCCCTAACTGTTGAAATATGGGCACTAAGCAAGGTTCCTCTGGAGAGTGCATTCACAGAAGGCATAACCAGCTTAGAAATCTCTCCCTGATGTTCATTCACTCTAGCTCAGTGATGGCAAACCTTTTCGGCACTGAGTGCCCAAACCAGGACGTGTGCCAGAGCATCGGAAACCCAAAGTCCAGCTGGTTAGTGCACATGCGCGTACTTGTCACCTGGTTTTTAGGTTTCCATGTGTGCCATAGGTTCACCATCAGGGCTCTAGGTAGACATTAGGAAGAGCCAATATCTAAACGTCAAAGCCATATTTGCATAGCCTGGAAAAGACTGGAAGCCAGGGCAACCATTAAGGTACTGGCATCTCATGATTGTATCAATCAATACCGGTTCAAAAAGGTCCCTCTATTCTAGCCTCTGAAGATCCCAAACTCTTCTCAAGAGGTACCCTTACATACAACAGATTACAATAATCCAACCAGAAAATGGGTTTGTTCCCTCTATCCAGATATAGGCTGCAACAGGTATATTAACCAAAGCTGATAACTGGAATTTCTAATCACTGAGGCAATATGTGCCTTCAGTGATAACATAGAATCCAGTAATAATCCAAGCTGCACATTTGAATTTTGGAGGAAATTTAACTTCTCCCACTGCCAGAACAGATTAACTGCCACTCAACTAGGCAAAATTAAATTAAGCTTTAATTTTTAGCCCTCATCTAACCTGTTACCTTGCTCAATACAGACCACCTACTGCCCACTCAGATTAAATAAAACAGATATCAATTACATACCAATAACATGACCAGCGACATAGTGTTTAGTAAGTACTTGCCAATATGAACACATTACATTTGTGCTCTGGGACTTTCACTGGCTTCCAAATAATCCTTGTATGCAATTCAAAGTGCTCATTTTACCTTTAGAGCTTTACAAAGTTTGGTACTGAAGTCTCTCAAGGGCATTCCCAACTCAATTTCAATTTGCTGACTACAAAGCTCCCAAGCAAATCTATTAAGTGGCCCCTCTTCTCTGAGAGACTAGGAGGCCACTGTTTCATGTGCTGAATGCTATGGAATAGCCTGAAATCTGATCAGTTTCCACTTTGTTAGGCTTCAGGGAATTATTAAAAACAGCACTTTTTAAGACATACAGATGTGGCCTATTATTTTTACTGCTTTTTAATTGCCTGTTTTATAATTTTATTCATGTTTTAATTACTCTTGTTATGTAAAATCATTTACACTATACACATTTTATTAAGATTGTAAGTCAGTAAAAGTTCCATGATTGCAACAGATTTTTTTTTAAAAAAAACCTAATAGCTGATTCAGGATATTATGTTTACTGTATCAAAAACTTAGTGAAATCCAAACGAGCCAATTGGGTGGTAATTGCCGTCTCCTTCTTACATAAGGGAAGCCTAATCCAAAGATGAATCCAGACAATCAGTTTCATCTAAAACGTCTTGAAAGTAATTAACAATTCCAAGCTTGAGCATCTTATTCAATGGGATAATAATAGTCAGCCTATTGTTTCCACACAGCACTAATAACAAATAATTACCTATCTCAAGAGATAGAGCAGCACGAAAATTGTTTTCTAAAGTATTTCAACTCACCTGGGTAAATGCAATGGGTTTATCCCTAGAGACAAAGTCTGCAAATTTGCAAGTAAACATTCCACAATCACTGCCATTTAATTGCTGCGGAATTTCCTAAGATTGAGAAAAGGGAATATACAGGAAAGCCTATTAACTTTTTCTTGTTTTATTTAAATTACAGATCACTAAAACCCAAGGGGTTATAATACAGCAATTCTATAGCAGCTCATCAACTAAACAAGTATCTAAATTGATTGCTCACTTTGCTCAGAAAATGTAGATAACAATCAGTACTTTAAGGAACAGGAAATTCTTAAAGATGCACCATCTAAAATATGTTTATTTATTCATTCAAATTTACAGGCCACCTACATCATGAAAAAGTAACTTTGGGAGTCATACAATAAACTTTAAAAACAATTAATATATATAAACAATTATTATTAAAAAGATGAAAAAACCCAAGTCTAAAAGAGAATAACAGATGTTAATAACATGGAATCACTTCAATATTTCATTGGTCTCCTGGGATCTCCAGGCCTGATGGCATAACCAGATTTTGAGGGACTTCTGGATAATCAACAGGGATAGAGCCAGCTCATTTCAGGGGGAGGGGAATTTCCATAAGGTAAGTGGCACTCACCAAATGGAGCTCCCATACAGGACCCATAAGCAGTCCTCTTCTGCTGAATCTGGTGGGATAGTCAGGGAGAGACAGTCCCTCAGATAACCCAACCCATGCTTTGTAGGGCTTTAAAAGTCAAAACCAGCACCTTTAATTAGACCCAGAAAGAAATTGGTAACTAATGCAGCACATGGAGCAGAGGTGTAACTTATACTGCTCTAGATATACACATAACCGCCCTGCACTGCTGCATATTGCACCAGCTGAAGCTTCCAGATACTCTCAAAGGTAGCCCCATGAAGACGGCATTACAGTAATCCAATTGGGAGGTGGACTAGCGCATGAGTGATCATGAGCAGAGCCTCCCATCTTGAAACTGGTGTGAATAGCACATAATATGAAGTTGTACAAAGGCTTTCTGTCAGGCCCTAAAAACCACATCCGCACCTGAAAGTTCAGATTAACGTGTTTTTTTTAATTATTATTATTATTTTGCTAAAAGCCTATCTGAAGGAATCTTCTCAACAGTCAGCATCTGGTTAGAGTTAGATAAGGATCAATGGTTAGTTCACTTGTGGTTATGTAACAACTCTAAGCTGATTCCTCTTTCAATTCCTTCCCCTGGCTCTGCCAGTCCGTCTCCTGCACTTTTTGTTTCCATGACTGACACCTGCTCTTCAAGCATGATTCCATAGTCCAGGAAGACTATGAGATTATACATGGGATCTCTTTGGGACAACGCAATCCCATCCAGCAGCAAAAATAGAATACTGTAAACCTGGAACTGACAAGTCCCCAAATCCCAAGCCACTTAGTCTTTCAAGAGTTCAGCTGAAATCTGTTTTCCGCAATCCAGATTCTCATAGCCTCCAGGCAACGAGATAAAATGTGCACAGCAACACTTAATATGCCAGAGGCTGAGATGAATAATTGGGACTCCTCAGGGTACTGATGACACCTCATCCCATGGTGACAGATGAGCTCACTCAGCAACTTCCTATAGATGTTGATGGACAGAGCATCAAACTCTGCAACACCTGACACAGTATGAGCCGAAGGTAGGATCTCTCCCCTCCCCCCGCATTATCAATGACTGGAATAAAACTTAATGTTTTGGAAACTTTCACCTAATACAAGACATTTTATTTTTAATAAACAAGCATAGGTTTAGGCTGGAGATTCAGGAACAACACACGTATCCATTTAAATAGGACTTCACTGCATCCATATTTTACACTTACATCAGGTCTAGATATAATAATCCTAGTTAAGTATGATTTAGTAAATCAGACCAGAACACTTTCTCTTACCCAACACATCTTCCCACACCTCTGAAGAACTTTAATTATGTGTTGTTTTTTAAACCACAGACCCATTTTATGTGTAATAAGGAAGCTGTGGTTTGAAGAAGCCACAACTGAAGTATTGAAATCAGTATAGAAGGGAAATTGGGTGTGAGTGCAGACTAAAACACTTATTCCTAAATTAATAGTTCAATCTTGCTGAAACAACCATTTTTTGAAGTTTAGAACGAATGATCTACTGTGAGATGCACAGTAAAAATAGGGAGAAAATGCAGTTGCACTTACATGAGGCTTCATACTGTAAAGTGTCCAAGACAAAACATTAATGTCCAGGTTTTTCTTCGCTTTACTTTCCTCTTGCAGATATTGTCTGTTCAATAAAATAATAACAAACAGTGATAACATTTTCCCCAAGAATTAAGATCATCACTCATAGATAATAAGTTTTGCATGGTATATTTTTCATACAAAAAAGTGAATAATATAAGTATAATAACACCCAAAGTTTCAGCACTCAACAGAAGTAATGGTTCATTCTACCAATCTAATAGAAAAAGTAGAAAAGGATCTTTTTCGTACTACTAGATATCTACTTACAACAATCTCACGCAGATCCTGATGCCATTTTGTCCCATTGAATCAAAATATTTGATGGTTTTTCTCCTCAAATCTATAACCTACAACAAAGTGAAGATTTTAGTAGAATATGGGAGGCAACCATCACATTATATCCTCATCACCAAAAGAATGTCAGAAAAGCCAAAATGTATTTACCACCAATGCCCAATGTAGTCTGATATGAATAGGCACCAAGATTATGTCATGCTGGAATAAGTCAACTTCTTTGGTCCATCTTTTTACTGCATTATAACCCATAGAACTTAGCTTGGAATAGAAGAAAGTACTGAAAGCATAAAGTACTGGAAATCTTTGCATTTTATTTCTCTCAACCAGAAGATTCATATAGAAATTAATGATCTATAATCAAAGAGAAGAGACAAGATAAGAGGAGGAAATAAGACATACATAAATACACATCTACTATTTCAAATGTACTAATAAAATACAATTAATTCTCACAGCTATTTTGATAAATATTCCCACAAAGCTTTTATTGGAATATCTCTATTCTTAAAAAATCGCCCTGCTTTTTTATTAGTACACTTGAAATACTGTACAGGCAGTCCTCATTTAATGACTGCCTTGTATGGCGATCATTTGCAATTATACGGTGAGAAAAAGTAACCTTGTGACCAATCCTCACATTTATAACCTTCAGAAGCCTGTAAAGAAAAATGGAGTAAAATCAGAAGCAAGCTGTTACTTCTTGTAACACATACAAAGGGCTCAGGAAGGTACAATGCAATAAGGCAAAAAAGGGAACTAATCCAGTCCAGAGGCCAATTCCACCTGCCCTGAATAAGAGGTGATGAAACAAGCTTAAAAAACATCACATTTTCCTTATGGAGGAAGAAGAAGCTGCTGTGGCCTAGAGGTAGAGCTCTTGCCTCACAAGCAGAAGGTTGTGAGTCTGATGGAAGAGGCACATGTAGGGATCTCCTGCTTGGGCAGGGGGTTGGACTAGAGCAGGGGTCTCCAACCTTTGCAACTTTAAGTCTGAAGGACTTCAGCTCCCAGAATTCTTGAGCCAGCTTTGCTGGCTGAAGAATTCTGGGAGCTGAAGTCCTTCAGACTTAAAGTTGCAAAGGTTGGAGACCCCTGGACTAGATGACTTGCAAGGTCCCTTCCAACTCTGTTAATCTGTAAAAGATGCACACTGGACAAACTGTCATGAAGTAGATGAAGTGGCACTGTGCTGCCTTTCCATCTGTCTCTTCTGAGGGAAATTAAAAGCAGAAAGGGACTGAGATGACTTCACTCAACATTTTGCAAGCCAGATATACTGATCTGATGGGAAATTTAGGCCTCTAGATCAGAAGCTTTCCAACCCTGTGATAGGGCACTATAGTTATTTCTACAACAAAGGATTAATGAAACTTTAGCTACTAATGAGTAAAATTATTTTACCACATCATTGAGCCACTGCTGGTTTCTTAACGTTTGAATGTCTCTTCGCGTAATATTCAGCTTGAAGGCGCTGGTCAAAATTTCATCATCTCGACCATAGCTCAGAGCATTTGCTATCTCTTTTTCCATACCCTGGAAAAACATTTTATACTATGAAGGTCATAAACAGTTAATATTAAAACTAAATTTAGTCATTTGGAAGAAGTGAAGTGAGGGTAGAAACAACATATTCAGGTTGTTTTATCTTGTAAAGAAAAAAGTGAACACAAATATTTTATTTCTAGCACACTTTATATCCTGAAAATAACAGTTTCGGTATAATCTAATTTGAATGACTATTTCTTCAAATAAATTATATTCCCATATCTGAGGCTAATTTCAGGTAAACATAGTCATTTAATGCCTACCTTTGTAAACTCAGGGAAGCACTCTGTAGCTTTTTCCAAGCTCAGATACTTTTCTCTTATTTCAACCAGAGAACGTCTTCTGCAGGATGATTCTTTCTGGACCAGGCTTAATCTAAGTGATACTTCTTCTGATAGATCATTTCCCATCAAAGGCTGCATGGACCTCTGTAAAGAAAAGGGGAAAGAGAAACTGCCAAATCAAAGTCTGTAACTGAATTGTTCATGGAAAGCAGTCCTTCAAAAGACAAAAGAATCCCATCAAAAGCTTCTTTATATAACAACAAACTAGGAAATCCCCTTCCAATCAGACAGGCAGGAAAAAAGGATATAACATTAATCCAGGTATTTAAATCTTAATTTATTAAGATAAATTAAATTAAGACAAATGGTTCAAGAAGGCAGTATTCACAAAAGTTATTCAAATGTGGCTAAGAGATTTTAAACAATAATCCCTCCCTGAGATTATCCCAACCCATCTTTGAGATAATGAGTGTGCCACAGGCCCCTTCTATAAAACATTGTGATCGTGCAGGACTAGGAAAATGTGTGACATCTCTATCACAGACCCTGCCTTCTGGAATAGCATCTCCCTCAGAGTTATAGACACTGTGCTCTTTCCTGAGGCGTGGGAAGGGTTTTAAGATCTGGGGTTTGTGGAAGCCCTGTTGTAGTTTTTTGTTGTTGTTATAGTTGTTTTAGCCAGAGTTGTCCTTCTTATGTTTTAAACTATTTTTTGGATTTTGTAAGTGGCCCAGAATCTGTTCAAATAGCTGGCCATAACAATTTAAAGACAATTTAAAAATATGGAACTACCATTATAGGGTATAATAATAGAAACTGAAAAGCTTAATAGAGGTTCCCCCCCTCCCTCTCTCTTCTCTTATACTAAATAGAATCAAGCTAGGCTCTGAGCGATGGTCAATCTTGATTTTTTTCCTTGTTCCATCCCCTCTATTTGGGCTAGGCTAATATTTAGATAATGGTAATTGAAACCCCTCTTCAAGGCATATCCACACAACAAATTGTTTTCTTTATACTTTATACTTAAGCTAGGATCCTTGGGGGGAGGGGGGGAAGCGAAATCCTCTTTAGGATTTTTTTTTCAAATTAGTAACTTTAATTTGGAAATCTCTTATCTTGTTCCATTATACAGCAGACCGCTGACATCTTGGAATTTGTCTAAGGGGCTGGATTTTGAGGAGAATAGCTCCTTTTTACTTAAATTCTCAGTAGTATCATTGTGATTTGAGACCTTTGTAATTTGTCTTTCTCAAAGTTAGTGTTTGCATTTTAATACTGAAATAGGAAGGATTCTTCATATTTTTAAATAAGTTTGATTTTTTAAAAATCTCTGGTGACATTGTTCTATTTTCCAAGGAAGGAGAAAAGTGCTTGTTTTTTGTATATTTAACAGGGCATGGAGTGTGATAGCCTTCGCCTTCTGAGACATCAGGGATAGGGACTAGGAGACTAGATGAGGCTACTTTAGAAGATAATGGCAAGTCACTATCCTAAAGCAGAAGAAAAGCAAGGCTGAGAAAACACAGAGGCATTCTAACAGAGGATATTTGAGATTGCAGATTATTATTGTTAGGAAAAGGATTGAAAAGGAAAAGTTAAGATTCTGAGGTGCAAGAAAAATAATACTTGGTTGAAATTTTCAGAAGACCAGCCTGAATGCTATTTGAAAACTAATGCTGGCATTAATAAAATTTAAAAGAAAAAAATGACAAAAGTGTTATAATAAAGAGTGTATCTCACCTCTTTTTTCTGTTTGAATACCTTTTCATGTTCTGTTGTTCTTTTTGCTATTATTGATCTGATAGAAACATGGGGGGAAAGAGGTTGCAGGGAGTATTACAAAAGTAAAAAGAAACAGTTTTATTATCAGTAAGAATTTTACAAGCATTTTACAAGCATCTGCTAAGCTAATGTAGTCCTTCAGAATAACCCTATAAATGTCAATTATAGTGGAATACAAAGAATGAAGCAGAACTAAATTATACACAAAAATTTTATTGCTGAAGTATTAGAAAATCACTACAACTATATAAAAAAGGATCTAGGATTAAAAGTTTGGTTCAATATTTAAAATCTGTAAATGTTAAGTAGTACAGTTATGAGAGAAAGCCTGTTAGCATGTTAGAATTATCTATGATTCTGCAATACTAGCCTCTATAAATGAAATGAGACCTTCATCGACTCTAGACCAGGAGTGTCAAACTCGATTTCATTGAGGGCCACCTCAGGGTTGTGTTTGATCTGCGGGGCTGGAGTGTGTGGCCAGGGTGGTTGTGGCCAGCTCGATATCACTTGTGTCGGAGGCGCCTGTGGTGGCCTGAGCACTCTGCAAGTGAAAACGGGCTCCCAAGCTTCATTTTCAGCTGCAACGGCATCCTGTGACCCTCTGCCAGCAAAAATGGAGCTCGGGAGATCTGTCCACAGCCCTCCATTTTTGCTGGCAGAACTGCGGGCCGGTCCTTTTCTGTTTCCAGGGCAGTCCCGCAGGACAGATCTATGTACCTTGTGGGCCAGATCCTGTCCACAGGCCTTGAGTTCAACACCCCTGATCTAGACTATCTATATTTTTAACCAGAAGAGATTCTGATTAAAAACCAAAACACAATACCATGTCATGATCTACTGAACACATTATGCCAATACTCATTTTCTTTTGAGTCTGCTCTTCATGACACAGGTATATGGAAGTGAATGATGTCTTGATCCAGAGAGACTCTCAGAACTTGAAAAATAGTTGTCAATGCTCATCAGATTAGGAGGCTTACAAAATTGCCATCAATGGTCCGACAGAAAAATGTAAAAATGGATAAAACACACACTATGATTAATTCCCAACAATAGTTGTCCAACAGAATTCACCACAAGAGCAAAGCATATTATAATATTCCAAAAGGCTACAAAGAATGCAAGGTAACAGCAAAGTATCTACAGGCCACTCCTCTGTAGCCTGATGCCACCCGTCATAAACTTATCATACACAAAACACTGAACAAAAGTAATCCCAAATGTGCTTTTTCAAGCGGCAACAAGACTTTCTGGTTTTTCTTTGAAGAACAAAAGTAGACTTTACAAGAGGATATCAGGGACGAAATCACTACTATCAAAAAGCACATCCTTGCCCATCTTAAATTTGAAAAATCAATTCTGCAATATGGTTAGATCAGTAGAAAGTAGAAGTTTTATGCATTAAAGAGAAACATGGTGTTTGTCAGCCTTCACTTTCCTGCATGCTTGGCTGCCATAGAAACGGGGAGGGTGGGGGGATGTTGTTATTAAGCGTGCTGGAGGAGGATGGGGCTAGGAGGTGATATCTCTAAGCATAACGGTATCACATTCCATTCTGATGACAGCTCTGAATGTGTTACCCATCTGACAACGAAGAAGACACTGTATTGGACATTGGGGTGGGGGTCATGGGTGATTGGGGTTTGGCTTATGCTTTGATATGTATGCTTCGCGCCTAAAGTAGCCACTTCTGGCTAAACCTTTGATGCTGTCTTTTCCTTATTCAGTAAAAGTAACCTTAATCATCTTGAATATGCTTAAGTGTGTTCTTTCTTGAATGGAGGTAATAGCAATCATGACAGAAAGCCAGAAGTCACTTCGCACTTATCTCTGAATTAATAATTTCAGCAGTAAGTCTCATAAAACAATAAAACCGAGGACAAATGTCGGAGCCAAAGAAAGAAGAGTTGCTGGGGGCAACATCCCTCGACCAGACGTGCCTGACAGAAGACACAAGGTCAGTAATGGAATTATTGGCTGATGTTACTCTGGACTCGAAGCCCGAAGATACATCAGTTCGCCATCGCTGGTCCAAGGGAGTGGGGTTGAAGGAAGTCGCCCTTAAAGAAATTGCCCCTGGGGTAACCACCACCCGACGCAGACGGGCTCACTCCCCCTCCGTGTGGGATCACTGGGAGGAAGAGAACCATTTAAGAGAGGCCGCCAGATCATTACTCCGCCAAGCTGATGATATACAGAGTTTAAGAGAACAGAAGTGGGGGAGGGACCCTAGCCCCTCAGAGTGGGAACAGAAGGACCCTGGGCGGAAGCCACCCCCCTGGGCGAAGGAGAAAGAGCAGCCACCCCCACGCGGTGAAACCTCAAGAGAAAGCGGCCTAGAAACTGTTCAACAGAGAGAACCAAGTCCTGCACCACGTAGAAAGAGACTCCCCCCCCCTGGGAATTAAGTTTGGGGGGGAACCCAAAGAGCTGGGATTTTTTCTACTGCAAGTTAGCAACTTCGTAAGAGAATTTGCTTCTGATCTACCAAGTGATGAATCTAAGATAAGAATTATTACTCTGGCTCTCGAGGGGAGGGCTGCAGAATGGGTGGTTTCCCTTCATAATGAGCGTTCACCATTAATGAGAGACTTCGACAGATTTATGACCGCTCTAAGAAGACGGTTCAAACACCCTCTCCTTCATAGAAAAGCAAGGCTTGAGATGAAAACGTTACGCCAGGGGAACAGACCAGTTCAAGAATATAGTCAACGTTTTCGTCAGCTGGCATGTTATATGAGGGGGTGGAGCATTGAGGCTCTTATTGATGAATACACTGGGCCTGAACCCCACTTTATATCAAAGTTGTGTAAACAGAAATTCGCCCGAAACCCTAGAAGATTGGTTTGATTTAGCCGCTGATGTTGAGATAGATCTGCTGCATAACAATCCGCTGCCTGAGATCGAAAGGGAAAAAAAGAGAGAATACCCTCCCCCCCCCGGTTTTGGCCGTGATTACCAGAAGGGATTTAGAAAGGGGAAACCGATTTCTCCCCGATCAAATGCTTGTTTCCGTTGTGGAAAGGAGGGCCATTGGGCAAATGATTGTAAAGTGAAAGAAACACCCCGACTGCAGCCGTCCGCGGAAGTGAAAAAACGCGCGAAAACCCCGAGCATGCGTATGAAGCAAGCGATGCGCGGAGCTGAGCCCCTTGATCTCACCACCGATCATCACCAGCAGAGGATGCTAGACGACTGGGAGAAGGACACGGACTCGAATGACGAGAATTGGGTGAGTCCCCTCTCAGGGCCCCTTAATATTCCTTTGCATCTTTTGGCTCCATCTAGTGGCCAAAAGTGACAGTGACAGTGTTAGGAGAGAATCAAATCTTGCATTAACTTAACTCCAGCTCTGGAGCATAGCAGTGGAAATGGTATGGTTTGCAGCTGCTTTGCAGCCTCAGGATGCAGAGTCCTTGCTCTCATTGAAGGAACAATGGATTCATTGAGGGAACAATATAATTTACTAGCCAATTCTACTGGAGGATGTCAGGGTATCTGACTGTGATTTGAATTTTAAATGAATTGGGCTCAAGCCACACAACAATGATCCTAAACAGAGCAATTTATAATAGAAGGGCTAAAGTAGAAAAATTCTACTTTACAATAGAAGGGCTAAAGTAGAAAAATTCTGTATTTTGAAATGGATGAAACAAAGCCCTGGACTTAATCCAACAGAACCTCATGGCATAATCAGAAGCAAACAGTTCATGCAAGAGAGCCCAAAGATATCATTAGATTAAAGCAATTCTGTAAGAAAGATTGAGCCAAAATAAATATTTGCATGTTCATGTACAGGTTTGATTATCAAGGACTGAAAATGTTAGGTGGAACCAATGCTATTAAAGAAAGTGCCACCAGTTATTTAATCTAAAACTTTATATACTTTTTTTCTAATAATGATAATGGGTTCACAAAAGTTGTAACACAGAACATTGTTTTTGTGCTTTTTGTTTAACCAGAATCTCTTTATCTATGAACAGAACTCAGGTAAAGCTCAGAGCTCAATGTTAAATCACAGTACTAAGGATATCTCTAGAGTTTAAAAATTTCAAATTACTGTGTCTTTCACTGGAAAAGTTCCAGAACAGCATTATCAAATGAAATGTTTAAAAAATATACTACATCCACTATATTTTCAAAATATAGAAAAATATCAAGGAACTTTTCATTTGAATTTGTCTCTTCAAATTGTATGCTTTGTAAGTCTGTACTAAAGCTAATATGCAACACCCAATTTCTTTGTTCTTCCAAATGACAATTGATGCTAAAAGGCACTATTTCTGTGAAAAGTAGAGAAACAAAACCTGATGCAAATATTTCCTAGGTTCTAATCTTCTCTTAAAACCACAAATTATAAACCAAAGAACTTTCACTTACCTGCTCATATCATTTTTAGAGCCCAAGTGACCAAAGTTTTTGATTCCTTAAAAAAAGGATATAAGAAAAGTACTTCAGTTGTCCATCCTACACATTGATGATATTTTAAATAAGCATTGATTGTCTCACACATTTTACAGATGTATTTTTACCAGGTCTTATTAATTAGCCTAAAAAAGAAAACTTTTTAAAGAAGAATTCAGTTATTGATGCAAACCAAAAACTCATTCCCTATAAATAGGAAGCAATTTTTATTTGTTTGGGCTGCTGATAATGAAAACATACTGCTGGGAAAAAAAGAATAGGCAGGAAGTACAAATGATTTCAAATACTATTGTTGAAAACCTGGGATCCTTGAACATCAGGCCTTGCTAAAAAGGGCTGTTTAGTCAGAAACAAGACTTTTCTTTCAAGCCCATTTTCCTTTTCCTTTTGCCTCACTTCCACCCACTATTAGCTTCTTTTCAGTGCAGCCACTATCTACCTTTCCCTTATTTCTATTTTTAAAAAATCTTTTTCTGCTGCTTCAGCTAAAATGAGCATGAGATCAATTCGTGCATATAAGAGAGAATGAATGTTACCTACAGATGTGATTATGTTTGTAGTTTCATCTTATAGTTCTTTTTAGTTCTTTTTGGATAATGGTTTCTGATATATGCACATATACAAAAGTGCATAAACATGTATGACAGCTGTGCTTTAATATTAAAAATTGTTCAGAATTAAATTTTATATTTTTAAAATAGTGCTACAAATCAAAAGGCATTTTTTCTGACTAACACATATTCCTTTGTGAACTACATCACATCATCACGATCATATGATCGCAGGGTGCTAGCATGGCTGGAATTCCAAGGACCGTTCATAATCACCATTCATCAGCACCACTGTAATTGAATGAATAATTTTAGGTTGAGAACTACCTGTGTAGCCATTAACAGTTCCTTTTTAAAAAAAATTAAAGTAATAAAAAAAATCAGATGAAGCACAAACCTGCTGAGAGTCAAAAGTGATGTCTACAGGCAGCAATATAAGCATTATCTTGCTTACTTCAAATAAAAATTAATATGCTTCCTTTCTTATTCCTTTGCAAAGAAAAAGTAATAAACTTCAAAGCTAGGTCTTTAGAGTACTAGCAGGCCAAATTCAAAGGGAAAAAGCTACCCTTAAGGAGCCAATGTCAGACCCCATGTATTTTTACTAGGAAAACTGCATGGTTGTGTCTAGGAAGTTATTGGGAATTGAGCTTGACATGAAGGAAATATTACTTTTAGATGATGTTTGATACTATTATATTGCAGTAGGGGTTAGGCAATGTTTTGATTTGATTTGGAAAAGATATTCAATCCTGAAAAAATCCTGAAAAAATGCAGCTCTTTTAATGAGTTGCAGAAAGATGCTGGATCCACAGACATGCTTTCCAAAACACCTCTTCTAAACTGAACCTGCCTTGTGATTAAGTTAAGAGGGATAGTTAAGATGGCAGAAGTTTAGATGTAGAAATGGAATATTCAGAGATGAAATATACCAGTGCGGGGTAGTATTTAAGCAGCTGATTATGGGTTTAAATCCTCACTAGATAGCTGGACAAGAGACTGCCTTTCAACCCCGCCTTCTTCATTTGGTAACAATTGTGGGGGGAAATTAAGGAATGAATTGCATTGTCAGTTCTTGAAGAAAAGATAGCATTAAAAAAATCTATCAAATAAGTTAATTTAGAAGAGCTGTGGTGATCATGCGGACTAAGTAATTAATGTTATCCCGATTAAATAGTTTATCTTAATCCACTGGACAGATAACTTTAAGATAATAACTCATTTTAAACTACTAAATATAGCAATGTAAGTAAATGCTTATTGTAAGGCTTCTGAGAGAAGTTTAAGAGGGAAAATACTGTAGAAGCGTTAAAGATACAAAAACGAGATCATTTTTATAAACTAACAAAAGCAAACCCTGAATTATAACATATCGAATGTTGACCAGCATGAAATGTCATGACAAGGTTGTAAAAACAATACTGATAACTAAAATATAATGGTGAGTATGCCACTCACCTTGTAATTATATTTCAGCCAGAGTACACATTATCAGGTGTTTTTATTATACTTTAATCTCTTTTTTCACTTATAGTAACTACACATTTTTAGAAAGATTCCAATCCTTCCTTTAATATCCAACTTAGACTGTAACTTATTTCTCTGCTATATACATTTTTTTCACTATTATTACTTACCATTTCTTGGCATTTCAGATGGAGGGATGAGATCAAACTTTAAGGATCCAGTGGCATGATCTTGGACACTTTATTCAAAAGAACAAAACAAGTAATATTTTGTTAAGGAAAAAAGTTTTGACAGTAAAGCATGGCATTGAATTTAATCTACATTTTACATATTGTATATCAATATGTTTAATACTGTAATTTAATCATTAATATGTATACAGTAAATATTCCATAGATTTGAAAGATAAAACCCTTTATATAGATAACAAATAATATTTCACATTTTAATGGGTTAATATCAAATATAATAATTGCAAACAAGTCTGAATTTATAACAGCTTTAAATTTAACTTAGAAACACACATCTACACTTCAGATATCAGTTCTAGAAAAAGGTTAAATATGATCCTGACTTGTTTTTCCACATGTATGAAGGGAGAAGTGAAATGGTAAAACAGGACCCCTAGTGGACATTCTAATTCATTAAGTCATCATTTAAGTTTAGAGTGAAATATGAATGCAACCAATACTACTGCATAATATACTTTAGGATGGTATTTCCAATTCACAATATCCAGCCTGCAAAACTCCAATTAATTTTCCAGTTTATTTCATTACCTCACTTTAAATATTATTTTTCTGCCAAAACTTACTCATGGTATTTTGCTACTGCACCAGAAGAGTGAATTTTAAGACTCTTTTCTTTTTCTTGCTTAAGTAGTTCTTTGTATTTCTCTTGCTCCAGTCTTTGAACTCCCTAGGATAAAACAAGTATTATGATTATGTTTAAGAGCATAATAAACATATTTAAAATTCATGTTTTAAGTGTACCCTTTGGTGCATGCTTGGGATTTCATTCTATAAAACAGGAGAAATCATGTTATCTATTTCCTACCCACTAATGTCAATACAGGAATCAGGCAACTGGATTGCTAGACCCTCCAGCCTCAAGCTGATGTTTTTGAAAGTAGGTCTCCCTGTGCAAGACGTGACTGTGGATGGGAGGGCAAACCAGCATGTGTTTCTGACGTTTAATTAGATGGATGAAAGCGCCGCCTTCCTGAGATTCCTTCAGCAAAGTTCTGCACTTGGCATCAGTCCCAACTCCGAGGCAGAGGAAGACCTTTGCACTGTGATAAACACTATTCTGCAGGTTTTGCAGATGTGATGTTAGGATTGTGAGGTGGGGCCAAAGAGGCAGACTGAAGTTGCTACTATTCTACTGCTTCCCCAACTACATTGACAGTATCTCATCCCAATCTGTTTGAACTTATTGTAGGGAGTGCTTATGGATTCTGTCAGACTATTGATACTGGCCATTTTAATCTCCTCCTGGATTTGAAGAAACTCAAAAACCTTTGAGAGTTGCAACATCTATGTCATCACTGGCCAGCCTACTTTTCTAGCTACCTATTAGATCTGGCCTTTTTACTGCAGCAGATGAGATAGGCTTGGACTTTCTAGTGATCTTTACTTTCTCTCCTAACTAGAACCACCAGACTCAGCAAGGAGGAAAGACTTGTTCCAATGGTCCACTTCAGAAGCCTTATGGATCTGCAGTGGTTTCAGACACTATTTGGGGTTTCCCTAGAAATCTAGAGGACATATATGGAGTCCTGTTTTAATCTATTGGAACACAGAGCCAACCAGGCCATCAGACAGGATTATCTCTAAGCAGCTTCTCTCCAGCCACTGATCCTGTCAGGTCCTTGGTTTTCCAAAGAGCTCTATGAAATTAAGCAGGCAAAGTAATATCTGGACTGATCTTAATGGAAAATGAGAAATGGAAATAGATATGGGTATGATGTCAAATTCAAGCCTGTGTTGACCTGATAAAGACATTGAGACTGAATTACTCTTTTATTGAATCTAGAGAATATCAGTCTACTGTACTAATTAGAATGCCCTGGCCCTTTAAAGGGAAGGATGGATGTACCTGCATTAGTGTGTTTGTGCACATATGTATACAAAAAAGCACATATGTAAAAGATGAAATTGGACTACTTCCTTAAATAAGCATCCAAATATTATTACTGCCAACATAAATATTCACTATTAGGCATGAACAGAATATCAGCAGCTTCTCTCAAAGATCCAAACAACTGAATCACTTGGAACATACACCACGCCCCCATCAGTTACAAAAAATGAATGACCCAAAATCACACTTACAAAAGTGAGAGGCTAAAGGCAACAAAAAAAAGTACTTTGTCATGGTAAGAAATATTCAGGGGTGAAATCCAGCAGGTTCTGACAGGTTCTGAAAACCAGTAGCGGAAATTTTGAGTAGTTCGGAGAACCAGCAAATGCCACCATTGGCTGGCCCTAGAGTGGCGTGGGAATGGAGATTTTCCCCTGCCATGCCCTGCCATGCCCACCTGAGCCGGTAGTAAAAAAAATTGAATTTCATCACTGGAAATATTAGTTTGCTTGGAAATGAGGTAGAAGTGTCTTGACTTCAATCAAAATTCTACATAGGATAAGTATTACATATATTCTTCGAATTCTTAGGCTGAACATAGAAACTATGTCATAATATAGTTCAATCAATTTAAGATACATTCTGTCTGAAAGAAACTGCTTTCACATCACTGAATCAAGCACCATATTCAAATATTTTGTAGTGCTATAAAAGATGGTTTAAAATACACGCTATATATCTGCAGACTTGCCTCTTCCACAGTATAATGAGGTTTCCTTAGATACCTTCCAGTCTCTAAAGCAGAAGCTTCTAATGAATGTCTGCGAGTAATATGTCTCCATGGCCGCAAATCCTCTTGAAGCACATTATGACTTTTCTTATGAATGTTTTTGAAACTAAAGTCATCTCTGGTAGAAGAAATAATATAAAAATTAAGTACACTGCTGAAATTTGCATTTCTATTTGGATAACCACATGTCATTTTGAAAAGGCACATATCTGAGGATTGTTAAAGAAGAATCATTCTTATTTATATTATTTCAGTCACAATAATTCAAGCTACTGTTATTTTGCACATTAAAATATGCCGGAGAAAGTATAATTAATTATAGCCCATTTTTCACACATTTTCCCTGATTATTCAATTTTTTTTTTTTCTAAGTTCACATAATGCTTCATGGCCAAATGTATAGAGTTGATATTGAACTCTATAGAATTTAGAAACAATTTTTCTGTAGTATTTTATCTACATCCATAAATGAAAACTCCTTGTAAAGCAGGTTTATGTCTCATGTACAATGCCCAACAAAGAATATTTTTTAAGAATATGCATTAATTCTCCTTGCATTCAAAATTGAGGCTGAGGATAAAGCCAGATTGGCGACTTAGTGGTTAAGGCTAGAAAGCAGGAGACTATGAGTCCAAGTCCTGCCTTAGCCATCAAAGCAAGTGGGAGGTCTTTGGGCTGATCACTCTCTCAAACCACCCCATAGAATTGTTTCTCTCTGTGTGTGTATGTGTGTGTCTGTCTATGAATATAAGTATATTCTTTTAGTAATAAAGGCAGGATGAATATGTGTGTGTGTGTGTGTGTGTGTGTGTGTGTGTGTGTGTTAGGTTTTGAGCTGATAAATAAATAAACAAGGGAGACTAGGATAGATCTATTTCGAGCTATTTCGCTCTCATCAGCTAGCCATACCCTTACTGGGATTCGAACCAGGGAAGTATTACATGTGAGGCAGTTGTAATTGCCACTAGACCACTGGTTCTTATCCTGACCAGCTGGAGCAGGGGAATAAGTATATACTTGTGTCACAACACCCTGGTAAGTCTAATGGCAATTACAACTGCCTCACATGTAATACTTCCCTGGTTCGAATCCCAGTAAGAGTATGGCTAGCTGATGAGAGCTAAATAACTCGAAATAGATCTATCCTAGTCGCCCTTGTTTATTTATCAGCTCAAAACCTAACACACATGTAAACAAAAGACAACAAAACAAATAGTTTTCTGTCTGCATAGCCTCTGGTGATGAGCCGAAAGACAGAAAAGGAAAGCAGTATGCTTCCTCCCTTAATTGGGGCTTACCAGGGTGTTGTGACACGTGTGTGTGTGTGTGTGTGTGTGTGTGTGTGTGTGTAGGTTTTAGTTTATTCGGGTATTTTACACGGGAAAAGACCCGAATAAACCAAAACCTACATACCTATACCCGTGAAAATCTACGAAAACAAATATATATATATATACATATATATGCTTTCGTAGATTTTCACGGGTGTAGATATGCTGGCATTGCTGGCTTCGGGGATTTTCCCGTGTATAAGGCATGGAAATGTTATTGCAACATTTCGACAAGATCTCACTTGTCATCGTCAGGTCACAGACCAAAGCCTGACGATGACAAGTGAGATCTTGTCGAAACGTTGCAATAACATTTCCATGCCTTATACACGGGAAAATCCCCGAAGCCAGCAATGCCAGCATACATACATACATACATACATACATAAAGTTTATATATTTATCAGCACAAACGTAACACTAATGTATGTATGTATGTATGTATGTATGTATGTATGTATGTATGTATGTATATGTATGTATATATGTTTGTGTGTGTGTGTTACATTTGTGCTGATAAATAAAGGAGACTAGTATAGATCTATTTCTATACTATAAATATAGTATAGTCTTCCTTTATTTATTTATCAGCACAAAGGTAACACAAATATAACAAAGGCAATGAAAAAATAGCTTTCTGCCTGGATGGCTCCTAGGGTGAGCCGAAAGACAGAAAAGGGAAGCAGTTCTGCTCCCTCCCATATTTGGGGCATACCAGGGTTATGTCACACACACACACACAGACCCTTTATTATTTTTACTAACAACCCAAAGTGGTGAATATATCCAATACATGTGTGTGCCTGTGTGTGTGTGCGTATAAACAAAAAACACTGCATCTTGACAAATGGCTATCTAATATCTTTAAAATTCCCGTAATGGAGCATCCACAATTTCTAAAGATGTCGTTTCACTGAATAACTGTTTTTAAGGAAATTTGTCCTAAATTCTAGATTGATTCTCTCTTCATTAAGCTTCCCTCCAGTACTCCTTGTCTTGCCCTCAGATGCTTTGGAGAATTGGGCTACCCGTTCTCTCTTGACAGCCCCTTAAATATTGGAAGAGTATTACCATGTCATCCCTAGTCCTTCTCTTCATCAGATTAGATATTCCCAGCCTTTTAAGGTCTCTTCCAACTCTGTTATTCGGCATTTTGTAATATGGCACATTTTTGTATAATACTAAGTTCATCACTAATTATTTATGTTAGAGTAGATAGAGGAAAAGACTCCAAAGGGGAGTACTATAATGGCCATGTGCTCTTAGAATTTCATTCTCTGTTGGCCACCAGAGCAAATTAAAGGTTTTACCTCATATAAGTCACAGGAATACGAGAGTCAGATGCTACATCTGGATGAATACAGGTACCATAACTTGCTTTTTTATCTATGGGAAAGACAGAAAAACTCATTATCATAGGCAGATATATTGGCTAGGAATGGTAGTATGATGCAGTCCACTGAATCTGCCAACAATTGACTTATAAGGAAACTGCAGCATTCTAGAACACTTTTCATCAACTGATCTAAACACAAACAATACAAAAGATACATAATACAGCATGGAAGAACAAGAAAAGCTCAATATATACAAAGCACATATGGGAAGGAAATGGTAAAAGGAATTCCCATGTTTATTTAAGAACATTCAGTGTAGATCCAATACCTATAAGCAATGGCCTACCATGCATAAGAGTAAATTACATCTTAGTGCAAGCAAAATCAATAGTACAAACTAATTTAAAGGAATTATAACATGATTTTCTTCTTAATCAAAATCAATACCAATATTTTTTCAATTTATAACATGCCATATGAGAGTTAAGTACTTCACCAAACACAAAAATAATTTGAACTTTTGCAAAGGTAAATGAATAACCGGATCTGAAATATAGCCACAGTATCTATTAACTTACCAAAGTTACACATCTGCATCTCACAGTTAGGTTGCATCTGCTTGTCAGCCAAGGCATCAGAAGCATTTGAAAGAAACTTGAAAATATTTGCATTAGTGTTACTCTAGTTATGTCAAATAAACAAAGACTCTCAGCCACAAAATCTAGGTAGTTTTAAACTATATAGATGCTATTAATAGGGCCATCAGGGACTTTTCCCTTTAAGATTCACTAATTCATTCCCTAGAAGAATAACATACTTGCTTTACCTAAAAATGTAGACCAGTATTCTCTGAGCTGCCACCAAAAAGCCTGGCATTACATATGGAAGAATGTTGCTTTCCTGTTCATTTCTTAACAATGAAAGCTTTTTCCTATTCACTAGCACTCATTTCTCCTGCAGTCATTCAGGAGAACTATAGTTAGTCTTATGGATCAGCAACAACAGTACTTGTTTGCTTTGTCTTTTTCTGAAGAAACAAGAGGAAACCAAAGAAGATATCCTTGCTCAGAGTTTGCTTTGCGGCTTGTGAAATAAGGCAGAGGTAGTTAAGATAGTGATGCTAAGACTGAGGACACACGGCTGACATCAATTCCCAAATACACAAGTTCACTTGGTGACTTTGGACCTCTATTTCTCAGCCCAACTATTTTTACTGGGACAAACTGGAGAAAATATATATGTTAGCTTGATAGCTTCCAACTTCTGGAAATGATATATTCCATTCTCTCTCTATTTAATTTAATCATGTTACTATTCCAGAAGACAAAACATTACAAACCCAAGGATTTAATTTGCAAACAAAATACTTGCACTTTATTATTATCTCCTCAAAAGGCACACAAACCTCTTCTGTAGTTTCAGCATATTGATCGCCAACTTGAAAATATTTAGCTGTTAATTGGGATGGTAGCTTAATCAGACTGGCAAGTCCTTGAGTTAGTATTCCAAAAATATCTGAAAAAAGTTTAAAGTATTAAGATTACAATCAGAAATGCTGATCTTCAAAGCAAAACAACATCATATTTATAAATGAAAGGACTCTTGAGTTCACTTGATTCAACTCTGGCAAATGTAAAAATAACATCTGGAATAAAATTCATGCAACATGAATTTTGCTCCAAATGTTATTCTTACATATGCCAAAATTCATGTGATAGGTCTAGCAATGTCTGCAGCAAACCTTGGGACTCAAAAAACACATAGGATGATGTCATTGACCTGTCTTATTGTACTGAAGGATGTATCTGCTATGACAGCATTTAGCATTTTCCTATTTATAAACAATTGTATGTCTTATTGCCATAAGAGATAGTTATTAAAATACTTTCCCTTTCTGTTCTTTTATTCTAACATTCTACGATCTATTAAAAGAACTAAGGTTTAGGGGAAAGTTTTTGTTTTCTATTAGTAGAGCTCACTCAAGGTATATCTTGGTGTATCTTGAGATACACCTGGTGGGATCCAGAAGAAGGGCCTTCTCCATGGTGGCTCCCTCTCTCTGGAACATCATTCTCCCAGAGATTAGACTGGTCCCCACTCTAATACTCTTCTGGAAGACACTGAAGACCTGGTTCTGCCAGCGGGCATGGGGAACCTAGAGTGGATGGAGCCCATTAAATGGCTCTTGTGATCTGTTGTTGCTGGGGTGGGAAGTGGGAGCTGATTTGGTTATATTGTACTATATTAATTTATTTGATTCTTTTTGTTATTTTTTATTGTTTTAACTATGGTTTTACATTCTGTAAGCTGCCTTGAGTTGCCATGGGTGAATAGGCAGCAATATAAATTCAATAAATAAATAAATATTCATTTTATTTATTTATTCATGGTATATATATATATATATATATATATATTTCCACAACACCCTGATACAACCCCAATCAAGGGAGACCTTTATTGATCAGCTCAAAAACGTCACACACACACACACACACACATATATATATATAGGTAATTGTTTCACAACAACCTGTTAATAGGCCCCAATTAAGGGAGGAGACATACTGTTTCCTTTCCTGCCTTTCGGCTCATCACCAGAGACCATCTAGACCAGGGGTCCCCAACCTTTTTGGCACCAGGGACCAGTTTCATGTTAAAAAAATTCCGTGAACCGGTAGCCATGGTTCGGCCAGCGTAGAGGGGGAGCGGGGGGGAGGGGGAACAGGCGGCGTATGCGTGTGCGGGGGGGTGTAAGTTGGCTCACTCGCCCCTCTTGGGCCCCCAACGGCACGAGCGGCTGTGCCTGCGCTCTCCCGCCCCTGGCGCACACGCTCTGCCCAGGGGGCTGCTCCCTTCTCCTCCTCTCTGGCCCTTTCTCAGAGTTGCGCCGCTCACTGCGGCCCGGTTTCTATCAAGCCACGGACCGGCACCGGTCCACGGCCCAGGGGTTGGGGACCCCTGATCTAGACAGCAAGCCAAGAATTACGTTGTGTAATATATTTATATATATATATATATATATATATATATATATATATATATATATATATATATATATATATATATATATATATATATATGAGAGCTAATAAGCTCGAAATAGATCTATCCTGGTCTCTTCTAATTTAATTTATTGATCAGCTCATAAAACTAACACACATATCTAAAATATTATACAACGTAATTCTTGGCTTGCCGTTTGGATAGTCTCTAGCGATGAGCCGATGGACAGTAAGGGAAACAGTATGTCTCCTCCCTTTAATTGGGGCCTAATAATAACAGGTTGTTGTGAAACAATTACCTATACTAATATACCCTGTCTAAGCTGATGTAATAGGGGAACTGGTTTGGCTTAAGTGTGAGGTTCCTCGCCTTGCATGCAACATAGCCCCGGTTCGAATCCCAGTAAGGGGTATGGTCAGCTGATGAGAGCTAATAAGCTCGAAATAGATCTATCCTGGTCTCTTCTAATTTAATTTATTGATCAGCTCATAAAACTAACACACACACACACACATATATATATATATATATATATATATATATATATATATATATATGTGTGTGTATGTATGTATGTATGTATGTACGTACACACACACACACACACACACACACACACATCAGATTCCCAAAATGATCCAAAATACCGAAGTGATTATTATCTTTTTTATTAAATCCACCTCACCTGCAGTTATACAAAAGAAATCATAATTGTAGGAATCTTCAAAAATTCATTATAAAATTAAATCATGAGCCATGGATGCTGCTGCTTATTGTTAAAAATCCTTCAATAAGGATTTGGACAAGCAGATACTTGCCTGTTTTAGAACAGGTTTGTCTTTTCCTTTTCCTAATTTTTCTTGAAATACTTCTGCTTGCACCAATTTTACACTTCCAATCTGGTGTTCTTCAGAGGGTACCTTTTTTATTATATTGCTTTACAGTAATTCAATACTTTATTCCCCTTCTTCCATTTCCATATACTGGATAAGACCACCTCTACATATGGACATTATTTTTAATAAAGTTGCTTTTTGTTCTAATTAAATTATGCATCAATTTCCTATAATTGTATAGCAAAGTTTCTTACATGCAGCAAAGCAGCTTTCTATTGCTTATGAAGATTCTATTGCTTATGAGATTAATAAATTAGTTGTTTCGAGTTCAAAACTGGTTACGTATTTCCAAAAGCATTGTTTTGAACTTGAAACATTTCTAAGAAGATTTCTTAGTTCTAAAACTAAGCAATAAGTTTAATGAGTTGAACATTATTCCTTTTCATTCAAAACATTTTTCATAATTGTTAATTATCACAATTTGCTCTTGAAATATATGTTAAACTTCTGTGAACAAGGAAGAATAAAATCCTTTCAAATATTTAGGAAGTTATATTTTAGTCTTGACAAACCACCACAGAAAGTAGACATTACCAAGTTTTTGTCTTTTTGCTTGCTCCTGATCAGGCTCTTCTACATAAGATTGGGAACTAAAGAGAAAAAAATGTGCTTAATGAACAGTAGTGCTGACATAAGAACTGGTTCACACAACTATAAATTAGAAGGTCATATTATTGCTTAAAATTATCTACATCAATAACTGGGACATTATATGATCTGTGATATTCAGAAATATAATTCATTAATACTCTGCAGCAAAAAGAATTATATGCATGTTTAAATCACATTAAAAATGACTTTTTCCAAAATATTTGCTGAGATCGGCAATAATAAAATGATCCTGGGAGTTGAAATGCTCTAATTGAAGGGTGTCAAACTCACATCGTCACAGTGGCGTCCCGTGACATATTGGGACCTTCTTTCCCTTCACTAAACCAGGTGTGGGTGTGGCTAGTGCATGATGCATCCAGCCTATGGGCCGGGAGTTTGACAGCCCTGTTCTAATCTGTCTCTCTTTCATTAATTCGCATTTCCCTGTAAATTATCTCTGGGTGGTTTACATATGAAACAAAAAGAAAAATAGGTATAATATACTTCTCTGTCTGGCTCCCTTCCTTTGGACTATTATCCCCACAGAGATTAGGCCGGGCCCCACTTCGACAGTCTTTTGCAATGCCCCCAAAACTTGGTTTTAGCAACAGGCTTGGGGAACCCACAATGAGATGGAGCCCATCAAACTCATTTAGGTTTATGGTTTAGGTTTATTAGTTTTTTATACCTCCCTACTCCCGAAGGACTCAGGGCGGTGTACGGCCAAAGTAAAACAAATATATAAAAGTTAAAAACAGTTTAAAAAGCATATTAAACAATTTGGCCTCTCTTAAAATTAAAAAACCCAAACAAAACCCCGATTAAAATTAATAAAAATTCGGATTTAAAAATTCATTTTTATACCAGCCCAGCTTGTTGGGAAAAAAAGGTTTTGAGAGCACGGCGGAAGGTGCGTAAGTCAGGGATAGTTCTTAATTCCAGGGGCAATTCGTTCCAGAGGACAGGTGCTCCCATGGAGAAGGCTCTCCCCCTGTGTGTCGCCAGTCGACACTGTTTAACCAACGGCACCATGAGGAAACCCTCTCTATGGGAGCGTACTGGCCGGTGGCAGGCTCTCGGTGGCAGAAGGCGATCTCATAAGTACCCAGGTCCTAAGCAATTTGATTGATTGTCACCAAGGGGATTGGGAGTTACTCTCGTTATTCTTTTAATATTGGATTTTTTATTTGTAAGCCACCCAGCAACACTGAGAGTCATATAAATCCTCTAAATAAACAAACAAGTGAATGTAATAATATTAAAACTTGCAGATAAATTTTTTTAAAGCTATATAAAATCCAAAATTAAGAGACGGCGAAGAGATCATCTTACCCCTGTTAACTACCTCCAGTGGCGAGCGCCCCAAGCCACATTTTAATACCCTTCCAGGAGGCCAAAATGATGGGAGCAATTCTCCGGTGGTGGAATGTGCCACAGGGATGAGGCCATCCAGCATCCACATGGGGCTCCCCTTCTCTACATGGGGCTCCCCTTGAGGTGCACCCGAAGACTTCAGCTTGTCCAGAATGCAGCCGCGCGAGCAATTATGGGAACTTCTAGGTTTTCCCATGTAACACCGTTCCTGCGCGAGCTGCACTGGCTGCCTGTCGTCTTTCGGGTGCGCTTCAAGGTGTTGGTTATCATCTTTAAAGCGCTCCATGGCACGGGACCTAGTTATCTGCGGGATCGCATCCTGCCCCATACATCCCTGCGGCCGATTCGCTCCCACAGAGAGGGACTTCTCCGGGTGCCGTCCACTAGGCTGTGCCAACGGGCGACGCCCAGGGGAAGGGCCTTCTCTGTGGTGGGCCCAACCCTCTGGAACGACCTTCCCCCGATATTAGAACTACGGACCTCCGCTCCTTCCGTCAAAAATTAAAAACACATTTCTTTTGCTTGGCCGGCCTGGGATAACTTAACTGTTTTAGGGGTTTTTAGGGGTTTGTTTTAGTTTTAACATGGGATTTTAGCGCAGGGTTTAGTTTAATTCTTTTTAATACTGTATTGTTTGTGGTTTTATATGCATTTTTAATTTCCCTGTGCCCCGCCGCGAGTCCCTTCGGGGGGAGAGAGCGGGTTATAAATTAAATTATTTATTTATTTATTTATTTACATAAACATAATGTCTTTCTCCCTCCCCCCTTCACCTCCGCCAACCTCGTCCCAATTTAAATCTTACCTCGGTTCAGTAACTCTATGCATTTGACGAAGTGAGTTGCAGCTTATAAACACGCACGCCTTTTAATAAAATATTGTTAGCTGGAGAAGGTGCTACCAGGCCCTTTATTCTGGGATCTCATCATCCAGCCACAATTTTCCTAATTCTGTGAATCCATCTCAGAAGAAGGAATCCGTAAGGATCTAAGAGCCACTTCGGTCTAGTGGTGAAAGCACCAGGCTAGAAACCAGGAGGCTGACAGGTGTAGTTACCCCGCCTCAGGCATCCAAGCCAGCTGGCTGACTTTGGAGGGGGGTGAGGGGAAGGAACATTAGGTATTTTCGCCACCTTGAATTACTTATAGAATTAACAAAGGCGAAGGGATAAATATTAATTAATTGCAAAACAAAGATGTGAGGGACAAAGCGAACGTCAGTGGAGAGAAAGGGAAGACGACCCAGGAAGTCACGGCTGAAGGGAGCTGACGTGACGCCCACTTTAAGTCCGGCTCGAGCTACCATGCAGGCGTTCAGGTCCTTCCCCGCATCCGTTGACTCTCTCGCCACTCACGGCGAATTTTCGGGGCAGCATCGCGGAAGTATTTTGCCTTTCTTTCCTCCTCTTTCCGGGAAGCTTTCCCGTTGCCCAGACTAGCCCGCAGCCGCCGCGAGAGGGACGTCGTGCGTATCTCTCACCTGCGATACCGTCTCTTCCGCGGTCGAGGTAAAGAAGGCTCCACATCCCGGTGACAAGAGGAAGGCGAAGAGAACCAAGACCGCAGAGTCTCGCAGAACCACTTGTACATAGGCCCCAGCCTCCGCGGCCAGGCCGGAAATGCGTCACAGGCGGCGCGTACTCAATAATGGAAGCCCTTCCCTCATCCCCGAGATGGAGAGAGGCCCTTTTTGAAGCGTTCCCCTCGGCCCCGCGCCGTTTGGGGGTAGCTCGACCCACGTGTGGACTCATTCTGGCAGTTCGGACGGAGCTTCGTTTCGGTTCATTTCGCCGACGTCAGGCAGGGTGTGCCCCCCACCTCAACGTGACTTTCTCCTAGACCAGGGGTCTGCAAAGTTGGCTCTTTTAAGACTGGTGGACTTCAACTCCCAGAATTCCCCAGCCAGCCATGCTGGCTGGGCAATTCTGGGAGTTGAAGTCCACCAGACTTAAAAGAGCCAACTTTGCAGACCCCTGTCCTAGACCCAAGCCAAACACATTCTGGTTCAGTATAACTCGTCCCGGCTTCCAAACTCTGGACTTTGAAATGTCACGATTAAACCATGGTTTTAAGGTCACCCGTGTCTGTAAATGTTTGTTCTTTTGGGCGACTCTTAATGCTTCGGAGAGGAATCGTAGCTTAAAGCAGATCCGATCCTGCTCACTGTCATCCACTCGTTCATTTATTAATAAAGGGGCGACTTGCAACCCATAAATCAGCAGCAACGCAATTAAAACCTTTTAACCCGAGATTAGCCCAGGTACGCCTCTTATGTCTCTGGGCGAAGATAGAACTATCAACGGCAGTACAAGGCAGCGCACACGACCTTAATAAAGCAGCGTTTCTCAACCGTGCAATTTTTTTAATCTGGGAGTTGAAGTTTTAAGATGTAGATCAGTGTTTCTCAACCTTGGCGACTTTAAGTCCTGTGGACTTCAACTCCCAGAATCCCCCAGCCAGCTTAGTTTAGCTGGCTGGGGAATTCTGGGAGTTGAAGTCCACAGGATTTAAAGTCGCCAAGGTTGAGAAACACTGATGTAGATCTTTTAAAAGTTGCCGAGGTTGGGAAGCAGACAGTGCTATAGCGAATGACGGCCCAAGCTCCTGCATGCCCTCTTGGCACAGGAAGTTTCGCCATGTGCTTTAATCTATGGAAGGAAGGAGAAATTGTGTCCCTCGCCAGAGTGTGTGTATGCGGTTCATCGGCCGTTGCTTTTAGTTCCTGCTCCTCTTCTGTTC
The DNA here is from genome assembly GCA_039707465.1 of Rhabdophis nuchalis. Taxonomy (NCBI): domain Eukaryota; kingdom Metazoa; phylum Chordata; class Lepidosauria; order Squamata; family Natricidae; genus Rhabdophis; species Rhabdophis nuchalis. The sequence goes on from CM077645.1 coordinate 48,449,081, forward strand.
CTCTTGGTCTCCCTTATGAGCGGCGGCGATGCGGTCGTTGGTGGGGTTCTTGCTGGTCCTGGCAACGGCCACCTCGGGCCTTTATTTGCTAACTGCCTGGCTGCCTGGAGGGCCGCGCGAAGGAAGCAGGTGAGTTGACTGCCTCCTCTTTATGTCGGGGTCGCTGCTCCGAAGCGCACGGAGGACGAGCGAGCGAGGTTTGGTTGAGCGGCGGTCAGCAGTTGAGTTCTGCAAGTTATCTCCGCTCATGACGGATCCCGAGGTCCAAAGAGCGACGGTCGGGATTTTTTGCCGTGAGCCGACCCGAAAATACAACGCAATCATCGACCATTGCCTGACAAGGACTCCGAAGTTGTTATGAAACGTTTAAGATACCTTTGTTTAAATAACTTGTATGAGATTTATATTTGTCAGCTACCCAAACAATAATTTTCTTAAGCTTTTTTTCTTATTAAGAAAATTATTGTTTGGGTAGCTGACAAATATAAATCTCATACAAGTTATTTAAGCAAAGGTATCTTAAAAATAGAATTGTTGGATTAGCAATTTGTATTTAAAAATATAAATGATTACATTATTCATAGTCAAGAAAGGCTACATGGGAAAAAGCGAAAAAGAAATTTCACTTTTTTGAATTATTTTGACTTTATTTTAATAAACTCCAACACTGCAAGTCTTTAAGAAGATGTTGGATAGCCATTTGTCTGAAATGGTATAGGGCCATGATGGCGAACCTATGGCACGGGCGAACCATTTCTTAGGGCACGCAAGGCATTGCCCTGTCAGCTCCAGCGCGCTTGTGTGCTCTGGCCAACTGATTTAGGCCTTCTTTTGAGGCCGTTTTTTGCCCTCTGGAGGCTTCAGGGAAGCTCCTGAAGCCTCTGGAGGTGGGGAGGGGAGGCTGTTTTCACCCTCCCCAGGCTCCTAGAAAGCCTCTGGAGCCTGGAGAGGGCGAAAAAAGCACACTAAAAGCAGGGGGTCATGCACATAGCATTATGGGTGTGGCATGCCCACGCACAACCCCCTGCTTGCTCCCCCAACTTTTGGCACGTGAGCCAAAAAAGGTTAGCCATCACTGGTATAGGGCTTCCTGCCTCGGCAGGGAGTTGGACTAGATGACTCCAAGGTCCCTTCCAACTCTGCTATTGTACTGTATTTGTTATTGCACTTGAAGAACCAGTCGCAATAGCGCACTCGTCTACAGTGATTTGAGGATCCTGCTTTGAGCGACACTGTTGCTTGTCGAAAGGCTGTATGAGATGTCATATAAGTATGAATCTTGCTGCCTCAAGGAGTCCATAACATTCTGTAAGAGGAGAGTAGTTGCATAATAAGAATTGGGTTTAGAAACACATCATCAAGTGTTTCTAAGGATCCTCAGTAATTATTTCAGATACCTAGTGTTGCTTGCTCTACCTACTAGGAACAGCAAATTTCCCCTATAGAAGCACTGAATAAAAACAGCATCTCTACTCACTGCTACAGAGAAGGCATCTTTCTGGGGTCCTGATAGGTATCATTGTTTAAAGAATCCCAGTACAAATTATCAGTGGTTACGCTAGAGAAAAGACTAGATTGTTGAACTACAGAGGTTCTCATTTTCTCTTAAAATTCTAGGGGTCATTGAATTATATTGATAGCACACATATTTACAATAGAACAAACAATTTTTTCAGACAATATATACCATAATAAATTCATTATCACAAAACATGTGATGTCTATTAACTTGGATGTTTTTCAAGGTTTCTAGATACTCCTGGATAATTGTTCTAACAAAAGTTGTTGATAATAAAAATTAAATGTTATATCTTGATTGGGTGCAGCATGCCTTCATATACCAGGAGAGCAGTAGTGTGAGAAAACTATCATTTTTTTCAAAAATACCAGAGGTATCTAATTGGTCACTGTAAGAAAGAAAATGCTGGACGAAGATGAATCTTGGCCTGAACCAATAGAGCTGTTCTTATGAGTATAGGGGCTTGTTGAAATGAAACAATATATGGCATGCCTAATTATACAGCCACAGTTAAAGGAAGAACACATTGTTTAAAAGCCGAGTATGGCTTTTATTGTATGGACATCACAAATGTATACAGCTTTTATTTTTTACATTTAAATTATAGTAAGGGTCTCATAAATTCTTTAGATGACTTGGAGGCAAAGTTTTATTTTTTTTTAGTGAAGGATGCAAGGAGGGGAGAGGAAGGTAGTTATGAAAGACAATTGGAAATTATGGTCTCTGCTACCAGCAATAGTAGGGTAATTCAACTGGAATTTTGGTCCATTTTCAAATATTTATTGCTTGATTTTCTATTAGTTTGAGCAACTGTATTTCAGTGATTGTATATTTCCAATAGAGAGCTATTTTAGGGTAATGGTTAAGACATCAGTCTAGAAATCAGGAGAGTGAGTTCTAGCATAAAGCCAGTTGGGTGACCTTGAAAGCTGGTCACATTTGTCAGTCCTAAAAAGGAGGCAATGGCAAATCACTTCTGAAAAACCCTTGCCAAGAAAACTGCAAGGACCTGTCCAGGCAGTCTCAGAGAATTGGACATGATTGAATAGAAGGAAAAAAATACTTGAGGAATGTTAATAGCTTCTTGTTTCCATCACAAAATCCATTTTCCTATATTTTATACTACTCCTTTTCTAGTCCTATAGACACTGTTATTGTTAAAGATACATTTATATTGTCTGAACTAAAAATAATACAAAATGTTAATATTTTATTTTTAAAAGAAAAATTAAGACAACTTTTGATTTGGTGTTTCCTTCTAATCTCATTTTGAAAAAGATGTTAAATAGCAAAAAAGCCAAATATCAATATTTGTAAGATTGAATTGATTTATTTTGTTGTGAGCGCTCCATGTTGCAATAAACCTGTTAATCTTCAAGGCTTATCTCACAATCATCCTATGTTCCTTCTTTTAATCCAATCATTTTGCAACTAAACTAATTATGGTCTTTATCAGGTCATTAAAATTCCCTTCAGATCTAGAGGAACTACAAGAACTTGCAGAGTTTCTACAGTACTACAATAAAGAGCACAATGCATACGCGATTCTGCTTTTCTGCAGTGCTTACCTGTACAAACAAACCTTTGCCATACCGGGCTCTAGCTTTCTGGTATGTATACATGATATAAAAGTCATAGATTTGTTTTACAGCATGTTGCAAAAACAATTATTCCTATATTTGTGTTGTTATATATACAATTCATCCTTCCATAACATATATATTCCTCCTGCTATTTTTATGGGACCATTTCATGAAGACATCTAGAAATGTGAGCATGATTTTGTCCATTCATAGGAAGACCCCTCCAGTATATAATATGTAGATGTCTGAGAAAGTATTGCCCTGGGAGCCCTGAGATTTGATTGTGACTTTTAGGAGGTGCTGTTTTTATAGCCTTATGAACTGCCCAGGGTTGTGATTACAATATGGATAGCCATATAAGTATTATAAACAAACGTTCCATCTTGCTGAAAAGTCAGAGTATATATTTTATATTATATAAATGGATCTTTTAAGCAATCAGGAACATATACTAAACTCAAGGAAACACCAATCAGAAGGTTGTAAGGTTAAAAAGTAGATACTAGTCATAATATTTCCAACCCAGCCTTAGTATGTACAACAGAGACAAAAAAAACCCAAGCTTTCTTTCTAACATCAGTTGCCACTGAGCAGAATTTCAGATGAATCATAAAAATAATTCATCCTCATCACCATTATTTCAATCCAAGTTATGTTTTATTGACCTCTATCTTCAGGTAAAATTGGTTCATTATTTTTATAATTCTGAAATTTCTAATATTCTATTTTACTATTTCAACCTGATGTAATATAATTTTTTTGAGTTATCTGGGCGGCAGGGATGGAGGACAACCATATCATTTTATTGAGGGATATTAGAAAAATTCTTGGTGGAGAGTTGTATAATAAATAGTGCATTCAGGCTCACAATACAACATATTGTATTATATTAAGAGCAGCAAACACCTGTGTTTTATATCCAGTTTATGGATTTTGCAGAGACATAACTGACCACTACTATTAACACTATGAAGTAATGCCGGTTGGCGCCGCCCAGGGGTAGAGCCTTCTATGTGATGGGCCCAACCCTCTGGAACGCTCTCCCCCCTGAACTCCGTGTCATCTCGGACCTCCGCCTGTTCTGCCAGCAGTTAAAAACGCACTTCTTCCAACAAGCCGGCCTGGCATGATCTTACCCGACACTGCACTGCCTCTAGTTACCAAAGTTTTAATTCAGGGGTTTTAATATGGGTTTTTAGCGCAGGGTGGGTTAATTTAATTGAGTTTTAATGAACGTTGTATTTTTGTATATCTGTGTATTTATATTTTATATTCCCTGTGCGCCGCCCCGAGTCCCTATGTGGTGAGATGGGTGCGGCTTATAAATTTGAATAATAAATAAATAAATAAATGGACCAGGCAAGGCTGTTCTTATATTCTTATCGTTTATAAAGCCCTTAATGCTTTTCCAACAGTTTTAATGGACTTGATCACTATCTAGTTTTGCTCTAACAGAACATCCTTGCTGGGGCTCTCTTTGGACCATGGATAGGACTTCTGTTATGTTCTACTTTGACTTCTGTGGGTGCTACTTGTTGCTATGGACTATCCAATATTTTTGGGAAAAACTTCGTTACCTACTATTTTCCTGATAAAGTCACCATGCTTCAGAAGAAGGTAAGAAAGAGCTAATCACAATTAAATTTTTATTTAGTAACAGATAAGAATTGTATATAATAGAATTCAATTGTATATGGCTGGACCTAACATGTCTCAGGTTCAGTTTCTGGCACTGAAAGGGAAAAATCCTATTTGAAAACCTGAAGACCTGCTCCGAGTCAGTGTATACAAAATTCAAAGCTAGGTGGCCCATTGGTCTGGCTTGGCAGAAGGCATCTTGCCATGCTTTTGTGGCCATATTCTAGCTGACAAAGTTTACTGTTAGTGATTTTACATGCATTAACTGAAGTTCTAAAAATATTCCTTCTTGATTATTCCTTCATGAGTGTGTTATATAGTTTTGTAAGATTTTAACAATCCAAGTTAGAAAGTTATTAGTAATCCAATTAGAAGATTAAAAAATGATTCAGAGAGCATAGAGCCGCAAACATGATCTCCATAGTTCTTTAAACTTTTTTCTAAGATTGTGCAATTATCTACATAAGCCAGGAAAAGATGCATTTAAAAAGAAAATGTGCAGTACAATTCCTGCATAGACTTACAGTAGATGCTTTTTGCTAATATGGGCCAATACCTAATCAATAGAACAAAAACAAGGACCCCTTGGTAACTATACCTTCCGCAAGCAAACTATTTCTATGTTTATGCCTGCTGGAGAATGTCTGCTGTCTTAGAGCCTAACTAGTAGCCCACATTTGGAAGGACTCCTTCCAGTCATAGATGGATCCAAGATACAGAAAAAAGCCTGCCTTTAAAAGCCAGAAAGCAATTTTCAAGCATTCCTCCTTCTTTAACTGTGTTTCCCCAGGCTCCTCAGATTTCAAAGAAGGGAGAATTAGCAGAAATATAGTATTCTTCCCTCATCCCCATTCTCTTGTGGATGTGTTCCTGAAAAGAACAGTTGACTAATTGAATATTACTTAGAACATGTATTACAGTAGTATACCACCTTTGGGAGAAAAAAGCAGGTGTGGAAGAAAGCAGTTTGATCCTTCCTGATTTTTATCATTTTTGGTGGGGCTTCCTTTGACAGGTAGAAGAAAATAGACATTCGTTGTTCTTCTTCTTGTTATTTTTGAGACTGCTTCCCATGACTCCAAACTGGTTTCTGAATATTGCATCTCCAGTCTTGAACATCCATGTGACTCATTTTTTCTTCTCTGTTCTCATAGGTAAGAACAAAGGAAGCATATTTACATCCATATTGTTTAATGTATTATCTGGTCTTTTTTCAATTTTGCATTATAATAGATGCCTGCTTCTCATTCTTTATATTATTCAAATTCAGTTTTATATATATATATATATATATATATATATATATATATATATATATATATATATAAAAGTTGTTGCAACGTTTCGACAAGATCTCACTTGTCATCATCAGGCAGGCTTGTGTCTGTGAGTGTGACTGCGGAGGCATCGCCCCTCTTTAAATCTTGGTGGGGGGGGTGGAGTGCTGACTATTGTTGTGAGTGGGTTGATTGGCTGTGCAGTTGCATCGTGACTGGTAGATTGATATATATATTGGTAGATATATATTGGTAGATATATATTGGTAGATATATATATATATATATATTTGCTCCAGGAGCAAAAAAGCACCAAGCCGGAAGCCCCAGCCTGAAGATGATGAATGAGACTTCATCGAAACGTCGTGAAGATACTTCCAATTCTACGCGGGAGAAAACCCGAACAACCAAAGACCTGCATATATATATATGGAACACACATACATATATATATATGATAATTGCATAAAATATTTATTCTAGCACACACCTTTCCTAAAAATAGGCTGTTGCCTTGGATTCACTTCACCTTCATATGCTTTGTAAGTTGATGTAGTCATGAAAATGATGGTTTGATGGGTCAGTTCCTATAACAGGTTAATTTTTTAAAGTAACATGCAACCTATGCCTCCCTCCAAAATCCCTTGCTGGGATTAGGTGCTACCTCAGCAAGGTTGCTTCTTTTTTAGTTGCTACCAAGCTCCAAGCAGGAATCATACCACTATGTGCTGCTTACTGGTAGTCCTGACAATTGACTGGTAGGCCTTTTAGGTTGCCTGTAATAGCTGTACAATCCCAAATGTCAGTCACCACACTTCCTCCTCTGTTTGCTGTCATCTTATCCTTCTTTCTCCTACACAACCGCAAAGTAAGGTGAGGCCGTGTATGGACAACAGCATGTTCCTAAAAGCACCAGGGGAGCGGAGGGGTTGCTCAATTAGCCAAACGCCTGGAATAATGGGCATGGATTCCTGTAAGTAAGTTGTGTGAGTGGAGGAGCTAGATGAATTAATGAGCCCATTTTCTCACAAGTTTCTGGCACTATAAACCTTTACTGTCCTTTGACATATAAACCATGAACCGAGCTGATTCTTGAAGAAATGGGAGTCATTTCTGCCTGGTTGTGGCTGCTTTTTGCAAGTGCAGATAGCAACCTGAGCAACCTGAGCAGGCCAACCCAATGAACACACAAAGCAAATACATAAATAACTTACAAATCACATAAGAACATATTTTTTCTATGGTTCCCTTATATTTTGCCAGAAAGTTCTAACAGAAAAAGTTCTAACAGAAAAACAATGAATTTTGTTATTGTTGATATATTCTTAGTGTGAACATTGAACAATATCTCCAATTTAATGTCATAATCTCAACAATTCTTAAAGTGATTAATAATAAATTTTTTATCAGTACCATTTTTATAAGGTGATTTAATCCAGATTGAAGAAAAATATAAAAAATTATGCAGGTAAGCAGAAGTTTCCAGTTTATTCATGTGTAGAATAAACTTGCAAGTACTTTATTTTATCCAATGACATTTGTAATTTATGGTTTTTTTGTTCCTTTGATGCTCAGATCTATTCCCTTCCATTTGTATATTCAAGCATTTTTCTGTTTGCAGGCTAGAACTTATCACAGACTTTATGAAATGTATACATTTTTCTAATCTTAGAATTCTCCTTTTTCACTTACAGGATTGACTCCCTATCATTTTATCTGTGTCCAGACAGGCTCTGTACTTTCACAGATATCTTCCCTGGATAACATTTTATCCTGGAATAACTTATTCAAGATGTTGGCTATAGCCATGATGACATTAATCCCTGGGACTCTTATTAAGAAATTCAGTCCGAAACGTCTCAACTTAGACAAAAGTGAACAGAAAAGTCACGTGCTGAATGGAAAGAAATGCAACTGAATAGACCACCCCTGAACAGATATCAGATAATGGGGAATTCTGTTTAAGGGAGAATTGGAAAATAGGCATTTTGAATCAGCAGTTCTGTTGTCACTGAACTTTGGACATTGCTGTTTTGAGCATCTTTTTTTCCTAATATATAAAGATGAGTCTTAAAAATAGTTTTTTTAAAAAGAGATGAGACTGGTATGTCCCATTTTATAAAATTACTTGTGATCTAGTTTATCTAGAAGTCAGAATTTGGGGGGCCAAGTAGACCTGCATCTATTGATTTGAGGAAATCTAACAGCATTTGTTTTGCACATGAAGCAGTTACAATGTAGTATTTGGGCCAAATATTGATTTGTTTAAATATTGGCAATGATGAATTGTATTTCCTTCCAATGTGAGGAATGCAGTAAAGTTTTGTATTATTTCCTTTTGCCTGTTGGAATATCACCAAGAAGAAAAAGGATATAGAGGGAGCTACAGCCATGCAGGAATGGCTTCCCTTTTATCTTTCTAATTATTAAAAATTTTTATAAGTATCTTATTTTATGATTTCCTATATAGGGTAAAATGAAATGTTTTTGGGGCCTAGATTTCTGGTTAAGCCTGAAGAAATTTTCTAACAGTATGCTCTGTGGAAAATTGCATTTTTTACTTTTCAGAGTAAAATCTTTATCTTTATATAATTGTTATATTAAGCATATACTTTGAATATAATAATTGAAATTGTTGTATTAGTTATTTGTTCAATCCAGTGTTTCATAGTTGGGAAAATCCAATTTTAATATGGCCCTTGTTCTTAATCCAAGTGTTAGTTAACCCCATATTGCCATTAATTTCCTATTTGAAAATGGCTTTGCTTGTCTCTGCATCAAGCTGCAGCTTCAGAATTTAGGAAAGAGCCTTGTTTCATCCTTTTTGTACTACAACAAAAAATGAATAGAAGACGGAAAGTGATAAGATTTTGTTTGCAGTGATGCAAGTTTGCCATTTTAGAAATCAAAGCAATTAGAAGTTTCAGTATCAGTAACTAGATTTTCTGTGAATGTTCCCCTAGTTCAGGGGTCTGCAAAGTCGGCTCTTTTAAGACTGGCGGACTTCAACTCCCAGAATTCCCCAGCCAGCTACGCTGGCTGGGGAATTCTGGGAGTTGAAGTCCACCAGTCTTAAAAGAGCCGACTTTGCAGACCCCTGCCCTAGTTTATTTGAGGTGGTTTTTGCTATACTTTAAATCAGAAGTAGGGAATGATGGCCCCACTTGTGGAGTTCAACTCCTACAACATTTTGACTCGTGGACTTCCATGGCTGGCTCAGGAACTCTGGGAGTTGAAGTCCACAAGTCACAAAGGGGATATCATTCCCCATCCCTGCTCTAAACAAATGTCAATATTGTATTTAAACAAATCAGTCTTCTTAGCAAACCTTTTAGGATGGTTTCTGTTAAACCTTTGTACATGTGGTGTGCCAAGAAAACAATAATAAAAGATGGTCAGAAAAATACATTGTGGCAAGTTATAACTTATTGTCTGGTTTGCATCAGTATGAGTAGAAATTTTATCTTAAGCACCCTATTATTTTTTCCAATACTTTTTGCCAGGTAAAACTTCATGAAAATTGTAATCTGTTTATTTTCACAGACATTACATATTTGTCTGATAAATGGTACTTGATAATTTGATTAAATGACTTCATGTAGTGCCACATGAGTCAGTTTATAACTCAACAAGCTCTTGATCAGCTCCCACCTTTCAATTGCGCACTTTAAATAATGAAGGAAAAACATTGCTTGGACTTGGTTTCAAAGTGCTCATCTAGTCCTTCAGCATGAAACAGTGGGCTGGCACGCAGAAGACTTAATTTAGTTCCATCTACATTATGTTGTAAGACTGGCATTTTTATATTCTCAACATGTCCTCAGGAGATGGCAGTAATAGACTGATGCTATAAGTACTCCTTAATAGAGGATATAGAGAGGAATGAGAAGTATAGTTACATTCATGTTGTCCTTTAGTATCAACAAGCATACTAAACTGAATTGAAAACTGAAAATGTCAAACCTTGCATTTACCGGTATATAGCACTCACAATGCAGAATAATTTGTATATTACATTTCCTATACACAAAGAGGTCATCAAACCGTCTCTTTACAGTTTGGAAACTATAACTGTATCGTACAAGGGAAAATGATGATTTTGAATACATACAGATATACCTTTGAGTCACACATTTATATTCAAAATTGAAGCTGCAAACACGTAATGAGGTACACTGGCTTTTTATTCCATGCATCTATTTGATAGTCATTTGTTCCCAATTGATATACACTGTTCAATACAAAAAGAAATCAAGTTTGCCTCAAAGTAGGGAGAAAAGACAGCACAGAAGATAAAATTATAATTCTATATGACATATAAACATAATAATTTCCACTAACCATTAGCCAACGTATCGATTGTACCATAACTGGACCCAGCAAGTAAGAATAGAGTGTAAGAATCATGAAAATATGCCAAAGAAGGCTTTTCAATCAAAAGCTTATCTCTGGTTTGCATTGCTTATTCTTATGCTGTGCCACTGTCAACCCCTTCATCAGGTAGTTACAATATTGTAATGCCCTTGCACAGAACAGTCATAACACAGCAAGAACACTCACACTAATTCACACATGGCAATACTGTGTCATAAACTGAATGAAATGAATTGATTTATGGCTTTTGGTTTGAAAATTTTATCTAAGAACTAAATCTAGATTCTGCTATTCCTTTGTAGTCTGTAAGATTCTATCAAATAATTAATACAACAATAACAGTACTATTTCCCTTTCCTATTACAAAACTGCATCATTTTTTGTGCTAGCTGGTTCTATGAATGAAAATTCAGTATAATATGTGAAAAATTATGGTGGCTCCCTTCCAGTAAACAGAACTCTTGCTTCCTAGGAAAAAGGAGAGTTAATATTCTCTGTGTCTTAGTATCTATTCCCATAGTTCTGATCATATATCTTAATATTTAATGTTGTGAACTAATGCTCCAGAAGCCAAAATAGTACTTTTTATTGGGATGATAGAATACAGCAAGCTTTTTTAAATGCCCAAATTCACCTGAGAATGTTTCCATATTTAAAAGAAATGTTTAACCTTCACATTTAAGAGAAAGCTTTAAAAAAGATATACCAGCATATACTAAAAAATCAACTATGTATGTTGGACCAATATTTAAAATGGATTTTGTCAACATCCAAAGTTTAAAATTAATTATTCTATCGTTCTTGAAACAAAACATGCAGAGGTCTGTTGTAATAACACAACAAGCAACATCTCCTGCTTAGAGTCAGGCTACATCATGGTGGAGTACAAGTATTGCCTATGTACCTAACTTTATAACAGAAGGAGAACTTTTTGTATTGACTGTTTTCCAACAGTGATCATAACTTCTAGCCCAGCTGTCAGTTTAACTATTATTAGCAATAACACTGCTTAATTTGGATCTCTTTGCAATTGTGAAATTATATTTGTTAAGACATTTTTAATTTGTGCTTTAGGGAATGCTATATGAAGTTAGAAGTGATAAATAGAACAACTGAACTGGGAAAAGTAGGATGATCACACTTATTATGGTTAAAATTTCAGTTTCAAAAGTTTTTCTGCTTGTTCACAGCTCAACAAACTATTTTAGATACAATTTGGTAAAAATGTATCTAGAAGAATCCTTTTATTGTATTTAATAACTAAAACCATAGATTTCCAGCCATTTGGAATGTTTGTAAATTGATCAATAACAAATATTAAGAATCATCCGAAACATCTGCTAGATATTACATTCTTGGGACCCCCAAATTCATTCTGCTTCTTAAACCAGTGTCTCCTAATAAATAGAGCTCTTTGGATATGGGTAAGTTAAAACACTATTTCTTCAGTCTAATGAGATACACAGGCTACATATTAGCAGGAGAGTAAGACTTAGAAAACCCTACTGGATACTCATCCGAATTATTTCTTAAATCATAAAATAGTCTCTTGAAGAATTACATTGTGCAGCATGTCATTGGAGATGAGGATAAGTGCAAATACCAAAATAGAAATAACCAGTACCTACAACAAAGATAATTAAATTGGACACATTCTCCACTAAAGTAGAGACTTCTCCTGGGAAGAAGCTACTTTATTGGTCAAATACATGCTTTGCATGCATAAGATTCCAAGCTCAATATCTGCAATTAAATTATCACAAGAAAATCCTTCATTCAGGATCCCAGATAATTTGTGCCTGCCAAATTGATATGTCCTACAGTACTGTATTCTTTTTCCAGGGTAGCAAGGCATTAGTGTGGAACTTTTCATAGAAGAAATAGTGGGGTAACGTTAGAACTGATATAACAATCCTAACTGCTTCATATCAGGGGAAAAACAGTATGCAGCATTTTGTCAATGCTGACACTCTTATTTTAGCATTTCTTTAAAAAGGAGCATTCTTTTCCAAATACGTAGCTATCTGTGGGCTATTAAACTCCAACCTGGAGCCATAGGGAGGGTGTGTCTTTATTGCTAACACTACTTACAAAGCAGATACTTGTTCGGAGATTATCCTCATAATGCAGACACGTGCTGATAAAAGAAAGATTTTTTATGAAAGATTGAGTGAACCTAAAAAGGGAAAAGGCATGATAGTTGTTCCTGTCAGTTTAAAAAAAATGCCTAGCTCAAGCACCAAATAATATTTATGAATTAGGGATTTGCCATAGACCTGGCAGATGCAGCAATCTTCCTAGACAATATATATATATATATATAGTTGGAATGACATTGATGGGGAGTGTAGTATCAACAGCATATAGGTCTCCCTAAAAAAGTAGTTCCTCCTTGGGAAATGCAGAAGAAGCAATTTTGTTCTGAACACGTAAAACTTGGTTCATTCAGATATAAAACTTGAGGAATCTCTTATTTTAGCAGGCGATGCCACTTCAAGTATGAATTCTTTTATATTTCAATCTGACAATATCTCACAGTGTTATGGACTACAACAGGGAACCTAATGCATGCTGAAGCATCATTTGTTTCTTATATACTTTACACTCATGGCACATGCAATTTTTATCAGAGTATGCCATGTTTGTTTTCCATAGGCTGCTGCAATTGAGTAAAATCAGTGTGGCCTGTGTAAGATTATTAAATTGCATTATACGTAGAGCACTTTGGTTACTATTCCTCCTGGGGTATAGGCCACAGCATAGCTGAAGTAGGACTGACATGCTGCAGTACAACAAGCCCTATCATTAATCTACAGAAATTATAATAAATAATGAAATAATTTATGATTCATGTAGTCCAGCTACAGAATTTTTAAAGTATGGAATAATTTAACTCATACAATACTGTTCTTTAATATTAGTAAATAATTTTCCTACATTTTGTCACTAGGCTATTAATCTTTTTAAAAAATCATATCAAATCAAATGTAAACAAACAGCAGCACAATATCAACCCATGCTTGCCTTTCATTCTGCAGATGGGGTGAAGGGTGCATTTGATACTAACTTAAATCCTGCTACACTCACCAAAAGGCTTTCTTTCTTAATGTCATTCTTTAGCCAACATGATGAAGGAAGCATTGAAAGATAATGATTTAACACTTTGATTTGAAAGCCAGACTTCAGTGTTACTTGTTTTGCTCTTCTTGGACATTTTAGTTATAGGAAATAGAATGAATGGTAAACCATATTTGTAAAAAAAGACAAAGGGATACCAATCCAGATCCACAATGCAAATATGACTTAATATTCCTTCAAGCCATTTCAAAGAGCATTTTCATCAATTGCTTTTTTTTTTTTAAAGGCTCTGTAACTTTCCATCAAGCTTAATAAGTGACTCTCCTATCAAAACCATATTGGTGAAAACAGTAGGAAGACAAATTATGTGGCCTAGGCTGGACTATCCCCCAGTGGTAGGGGGAACAGTTCTAATTTCTTCCTCCAGGAAAGTCTTCAGGATATATAAAATATATCTTACATGGCTTGTAAGTTCAGCATTAATTTGACACATGTATTTTTAATTGAAGGAACCAGATAAAAGGCAAAATATAAAGAGAACAAGCCAACAGAGCAAAACAATGTGTGCATCTATCCATCAATCTTTCAATACTTTTATCTGCTGTCACACTAGTACGATGATGATATGGAGAGAAGCTGTAATATTGTAAGATTTTTGCAATCAACTAACAATAAAATAAATTTTAAAATGAAACCATTGGTTTTCATTGTCTTTTGCTGAGGAACAGCATCTCAGATACTCTTTCCCTGGAATGTGAATACTTTATGTTGAAAAAGTTACACTGGTTATACAAATGACTTTTTGCTCATAGGTTATCTCATGCAAGTTTTAGTGAAATCAATGAAGTTGCTGTGTTTTTAACCTGTCAGCCCTTCAGAGTCATATGGCCAAGTAATGACAAATTCTATTCTGTCTATACATGCTTTCTTAAAATTCAAAATGATTCTTTTTCAGTTTTCTTTCTATTTTTGTAACCAATTATTTTGCCTATGGACAGTGATCATCTTGATCAGTAAAAAGTGTTAAAATGCCAAAAATATGGTACAATAGTTCAATTATTCAATAAAATACATCCCTGCCATTCATGATTGAAATGCTCATTGAGAAACCAATTCATCAGAACATTTCTCCAAAGATTCAAGTTATTGCAGATCATTTAGTTGATGGGGTGGAGAAGCAACTTCTCAAAGATGGAATGAAAAAGTTTTTTTTTCTGGTGGAATCAAAATGCCAGTTGATCATATTAATGACGCTAAAGTAGATTTATCATTACAAAGTTGCAGAGTTGCAAACTTTACTGGTTCTCACAGTCGCATCAGAACAATCATCTTCTGAAGATTCACCGCCTGAGTCTCCAAACTGCCCAGGATTCTGCATTACAAAGTAATAGAAGCAATTCAAATTATTTATTGGCATTTCAGATATACAATATTTTTATTTGGCAGGTAAAGTGGTTCCTTTCCATGCAAGCTAAAAATATACAAACCACTGATGAAAATCAAGATTTATTTTCCCCTTCCCCCATTATCCACTTGCTTTCTATTCAACAATGCTAAAAAAAAACCCCAATCCTCTGATCATCTGGAAAAGCTTTCTGAATGCTGCAAATGACTGCAGGGAATGGGGAAAGTTATTTCTATGACCTTTCTAAGGTTAGTTTATTTTAGGATGTAAGCCAAGACATTATAAATCATTTAAGAAGCAGGTAGGTGATCAAGCAAAATTATTTAATTAAACACAAACTGGGATATTCCAGTTGTTGCTGAATTCTATCTCCCATAAGCCATAGCTACCGAGGTGAGTTGCTGGGGGTTCGGGAGAACCTCTAGCTAAGATTCATGCAGTTTAGAGAACCCACAAATTCCACTCCTGGCTGGCCCTGCCCACCTCATTCCGCCCCTCTCAGGAGTCCCTATGCGGGCCATTTTGGATGCAGGTAAGTGCAGGGCACGTGTGGAGGCTTGAAGAGAGCAAAAACCAGACCTAACAGAAGTTCAGTTAGACCGGAAATGGGCCCGGGGAGGGCAAAAATCCCCCCCCCCGCCACGGTGCAGGAGGCCAACTAGGCCAGGCCACGTCCACCCAGCAACTGGGTAGAGAACCCCTTGCTAATATTTTTGAAGCTCACCCCTACATAGCACGTATGCTCAAGGGTGACAGGTGATATAAATTTCATTTCAAGAACATATATAAGATCACACCTAGGTCACCAATGCATTAATCGGTTGACAGACCTGGTTACAGAACAACTAAATAATGTGTAATATTCCTAAACAGAGGAGAAATAGTGTTTCTAACCTCATAACCATGATCCTCTGGACACAATTTGCCAAGTGACATCTGTGTTTTCACCCTGCGTACAGCACTCTCTTTATCTGAAAGTCCGTCAGACTGAGTAGATATCTCAATGGGGATTTCTGGAGTTTGTGACAGCATGTCATCGAACTTCTCAGCCAAACAATCTTCCCGTCTATTAGCCAGCTCATCCAGACTGTTGAAATGGTCACTGGTATTGCCCTCTTCCCCATCAGAGACAGAGAGATTCTCAGAACTGAAGGTTGAATAGGACTGGCAACTACTGATGCAACGATGCGGCCTGCAAATCCAATAACATTTTAGTCAGTTTTGATTCAAATGCTGCACACAACTGATTTTATGCACTGTATAATGCAAATCAACAAGTAAAAGGCCAAATTTGACACTCTTAAAATATGTATTATATATAATTTCACAACTATTATGCATAAAAATGTAATTAATGTTCCTCTTTGTGAAGAATGCACATATCCAATGTGTAGCCATCAAATGCACAAAAACAACTGTATCATGTAACATGTTTTATTTTCTTACAAATTTAATAACTTTTGCTTTTTTGGTCCAGGTCTCCCAAATAGTGTTCACTACCTAAGAATCAGTGTATTCACTATCTAGACAGAGAAAACTTTCTTAGGTGATAGATTCAAATTAATCACATAGCTCACTATGTTTTCCATTATCATTATTACATGCTAGGCATATATGCATTTTGATATAGACAAATCTTATTCATAACCTGCTCTAAACTTTATCTTCAGATTGGTACTTAGATAACAATTTTCATCTAATGTATTTTCCTTTCTGTTGCAGAAACCTGAATACAATTATATCCATAATTTCCTAAATTTATTTTTCTTTCCCAAAATTAATTTCTCTTCTTTCTGCAAATTTTATCATATCCAACTCTATCCATCAAGAGAGGAAAAAAAGCATTAACAGCAGACAGTGTAATTCTCAGTGTCTCAGTAAAATAGTTAGGCTGGGTTTTCTACCTCTGTCTCCGTGGAAATTCCACTTCACTATCTACTTCTCCTTCTTCTTCTGAAGAATAATCACCACTCTGGTAGGGCAACAAAAGGAATCGTTATTTGCCAAATAATTATAAATATAGAGATTATTATTAAAAAGTAATCTCATACATGTACAATTTTGAAGGAGGAAAAATCTTTAAATTTCATTCTATTCAGCATAAACTATAAAACCTTGAAACAGTATAATTAAGCAAATAGCATGAACGAGAAAACAGAACACAGATAAAGGTTATTCTTTCAAGAATTCTGAAGGCCTCACCTTCGGAATGGATCGAGTTTTACCCGGCAGTCCTGGAGTGCTTGCAAGATGAGAGGAGCCAAGAGGAGACACTGACCTGTGGCTGCTGAATTCACCTTCTTTATTCTTTGCAGGAAACTCTGCATGTGCATATACTGAATCATATAATGGTCCTTCAGGCTGTTCTAGCCCTGGATCAAGTGACTGTTGTTGATTTGCATCATTTGTTCCCAGTCTGCACTGCGGACAGAGACTGTATGCATCTGTTTGACAGCATTCCCAATAATCAGCTTTAGTCTCTCCATCTTTCTTTACCTCCAGATTTCTCCTTGAATCGGCTTCCATAGCAGCAGAGATAAGATCAGGGCTAGAACCAGACATCCTCCTTTGGGCATGATTACTAAGAGGGCTGCGTAGGGCGGCAGCAGGACCAAAGTATCGTAAGTTGTTAGCACAACTGGCTATATCTTGTCCATGTATATTAAGTCGAAGGTGATGATGGGGATGGTGGTGATGATGGTGAGTTGGCTGGCCCAAGTCATCCTGTGCTGGCTGATTTTTCAAGACTCCGGTAAACTCATTGTAACTGCCTTTGCTATTTCCTCGACGGTGGCGTGGTTTGCTACGGTAACGTCCTTTGCTACTAACTGTTGTCATTTTGGGACTCCCTGAGAGAGGAGAGCCGCTAGGGGCCACTTCAGTGTTGGAGATGCCATCAGATTTCAGCAAGTCAGGTCTGGAAAAGAATGCAAAATCATTCAAATTATGGGTGGTCTTGCTTTTCGACCATTCATTCAAAGTCATTTGGAGTTATAATGGCCCTGAACAAGGAGAATTATCACGAATAAGAGTGAATATACATGTCCCAGGGTAATGTTGCAGGATCCAATCTGGGTTGGTCACTGGGTCACCACTAAGCATTATCATGCTTAACAATCCACAGTGATTTGCTTAATTAATGCAGTCAGAATTGATGTCGTAAGTCGGATAAAGTCATGTGATTTTTTTTCACTTTATATTTACTCACTTTATTCACTTGGTAACAGAGTTACATAAGTTACACAGAGTTACACTGGTAACTCTTGTTACCAACTGATGCAATTATAAAGTGAAAAAAATTGCTAATTGCAGTTGTCAAGTGAAGACTACCAGTAATATATTCAGTTTTCTTCCTAATGATCTATGCAGGGAAGTGTTGAAATTTGCATCATAATGCAAAAACCACTAGTTACAACTTGCATCAGATAGTTTAGTTTTAATAGGATGGAGTCTGCATCATGACATTGCCCCATGGGTGTCATCATTTTAATACAATTTTGATTGGCTAAGGAGGCCTGTGGCTTTATTATTATTGCCAGTGAATCTACGTAAATGTTTAGAATAAAGAAAAATAAGTTGCACGTATTCAATTAAAAATAAAATTATGGATAACATATAGTAAAGTGGACAACACGAGTACTAAGAATGGAGGTGTAGCACTATTTGGGATGCGACCAAAGATATATTTTTGTTTTATGGAATGATGTTCACCCAACAATGAGTTGGTTGGCTCCAACCATGCAGCCTTTAAAAAAGCAATTAAGACCTGGCTCTTTTCCCAAGCAGTCAGTTTAGGATCAGCAGAAATCCGAACTGATGAGATATAGTGCATTTTAGCTCTGATTGCCATTTAATTATTTTAGTTTGCTTTAGTGGTGCATGTTATTTTTCTTTTCTTTTTTCTTTTGTATTTTTATTTAATGGTTTTATATACCATCCAGAGTCATGTGGTTTGCGCTGAGCATCCATATAAGTGTTTTAATTAAATAAATAAAGTTTGTTTATTTTTTTCAATTTATAACATATCTTATTATCCAAGCCTCAAGACACCTTAATCATTTTATCCGGTTATTTGAACATATCCATTTGTGGCTATTAAGTTCTTTTTAAGGCAATGAGATAGCAAACTACATTTATATGTATATAGTACAATCCCATTTATTGCACATATGTCAGCACTTCAGTGATCAGAAATTGGTATTCAAAAGAATTCAGGAAATCATTTATGAAAAGTGACCCTTCCCCTTGCATACACTATAGTTATTTGCCTCACCGTTTTGTCTGCCCCCCAGATTTGTGGGAGAGTCCTCTTCTCTTCATTAATTTTTCCATTGCATTAGCATGGATTATTGGTCTGACAGGGTGACGCTTATAAGTCCCAGGATACTTTTTTTCCACAGCATGTTCCCGCCTATATGTAACATTTTAAAAAATAGTCTTAATTGTATCTTAATCAAAAGTTACTCAAAGATTTACAAACTGCTGCAAACAAAGTATGTTAAAATATACATTTGGCAGTTGGAAAAACATAATTATTCTATAAGGCAGGGGTCCCCAACCTTTGCAACTTTAAGTCTGAAGGACTTCAGCTCCCAGAATTCTCCAGCCAGGAAAGCTGGCTGGAGAAGTCTGGGAGCTGAAGTCCTTCAGACTTAAAGTTGCAAAGGTTGGGGACCCCTGCTATAAGGCATCAAGTAAAATTGTCAGAAATTCCACATATCCAATAATCCAACAGAACTATCATTTTCTGCAAACGAATACCCCTTTCTTATTCACCACTTTGATTAGGACAATAAAGTGCTTAGCAAGATTCCCCCAGTTTTGGAGTCAGTAACAAATAGAATGATTATAAAAACAAAACATAGGTGGATATACGAACTTGAGGAGCTCTTTTTCGCGAACTTCCAACTGTAGCATGATGGCACTGAGTTCCATGTACAGATTATTGGCTCTTTCAAGTTTTCTTTCATAATGTTCACGAATGTCCAAGGCATGCCTAAGAAGAAGAAAAAGAGCTGACAGTCTCAGCTGCACAATCCTATAATCAACAGCATATACGTAGGCAGCATTATTCTCAAGCAGGTAAAGTGGAACTTTTAAAACAGACAAAAGTTATGAAAATATTTGAATGCTGTCAAAACAAAAACATGGTTTATTTAGAAATAGATGATAGCACTTGGTCTCTTTTTCAAAACACAAGAATTCAGGTCCCCCTAGTAAAAAAAATTAGCCTATGATTCAAAACCGATAAAAACTCAGTATTAACAAAGACAGAGTAAACTAACCTTCCCTAATCTGGCAATCATTGGGACTACAGCACCCAGAAATTAAGGAAGTATAATCTCAACACATCTGATAGAGACTGAATTGAAAAAGGTAGATTAGATACTTTAGGGAAGGTGTATTTATCAACAGACAGTTGCCATGATAATTAAATGCATCTTTCAGGTTCAGAAGTTATGTATTTGAATGGCTGGCACATCTGGGAAAGGTATACTAAAGTAGATGGATTCTTAATCTAATCCCCTTTAACTTCTTAAATAAATACAGACCTGAGTTCTTCTCTTCTACGACGAATAAGTTCTTCATCTAACCGGTGTATACAAGTTCCTTCACTTTTAATCTTTTCAAAGTGCTTCTTTACTTCTTCTCTCCATTCAGCCTATTCAAAGCAATTTTACATTTAGATAGTTGTACTTCATAACTCAGAGCTTTGGTAATTTCAACAATTTCAAAGATTATATTGCATTAACATCTGAGAAAGAAAGCTGAGCTACATTCAACTTGTTTCTCAGCCTTGAATTACTTTTACAAAATAATACAGGTGGGGGGAAATCAAATAAATAAAATATAGGCACAAAAAGTATGTATGTTACAAAGCAAACAGGGAAGGGGGTTTTAATACCTCTCTGAAAACATTACAAGTGATCTCCCAATGAAGCTAATTGAAAGGGGGAAAAACACTACTTTGTCCACAATTGACTTGATTAATATCATTAGCATTTTAAGATTACTAACATGGACCTAGAAAATAGATCTATTTGCACTGTTAGTTTTGAATAATCAATTATACATTTAAGATAGAAGCAGCGAATCTCCAAATACCACCAGTTGCAAGACATCAGTAATAGGAGAGAGGTACATATATATCTGTCTCCTGCTTATGAGCACCTCAGAGGCACCATGTTGGCTACAAAGAGAGACAAAACACTGAATTAAAATGGACTTTGGCCTGATCCAGCAGTCTTTTCTAAAGTTCTTATGACAAGCTGTCAAACTGAATTTGTTGCTATCAATAGTTATTGAATTACCTGAGACTTAAAATAGGTCTCCTGAGGGGTAGCCAAAACATCAGCAGATGCTATGTCAAGGTGCATAAGCGTCTGTCGAAAAGAAGGCCGATTCCGCGGCTTGCTTTGCCTGCCAAATGAAAGAAAACAAAAGGGAGGCCATTCAGTAAACTAACCTTAGCCTAAATTGTTTTTTTTTCCTTTGAAGGTTAACTTGCAAAAGAATATTAATTTCTATATTTATTAGAATAACCCAAAAAGGATGAATTCTAAATACCCTATTTTTCGGAGTATAAGACGCACCTTAGTTTCTGGGGAGGAAAATAAGAAGAAAAAAAATTCTGCCTCTGCCTACCAGCATCCATGGTATTCAGTGGGCTAGCTTCCTGACTTGGAACACATGTTAACAAGGTCCACCAATGAATAGGCATAGCAACTAAGTCAGCCAATGAGGGCTATTTGGACTGTGAAACAGTATTTGTCATGTGAGCAAAAAGGAGACAGGAAGAAGACATGCTTAGCTGAGAACTGAAAGTGAAACTGCTTATGTTTTGCTTGTACTTACTGCTACCTTGGAAAACCTGCTTTTGGTATTATATTATATATTATTATTAGTTTGAATCCTGCTTATTTGTGTATGCTTTCTGAATGTGATTGCTGCTGCAAACTCTGACCAGCCAGGTCAGCTTCAGAACTTATTGCAGCCAGAAATATACCAAGTAAATAAGATGAAGAATATGAAGTAGAGGAGAAAGGTAAGGGAAGAAGAGAGGGATAAGAGAGAGGGCAGGAGGGGGGATGAGGAGGAAAGAAAGAAGGAGTGGAAAGGGGAGAGAGGAGAAGGAGAGAGGAAGGGAAAGTAGAGAAGGATGACAGAGGGAAGAAAGGAGGTAGGGAGGTGGAGGAGAGAGGGAGAAGAAAGTGATGGATAGGATACAAATACGATGTATGAAGAGCAGAAGAGCCAATAATCGTTTTTGGGAGTTGATGGTAAGACAACTTGATGTAAACATTTAACAATATAATATGATGTTGGTTATGTAATAGTTATACATGTGGTTATTTGTTATGAAAATGAAAAAATAAAAAACTTTATATAAAAAAGAACTTATTGCAGCCTGATTCAGCACAGCTTATTGGCGGGTGGATCGGGCTGCTGGAATACACCCAATCAGCTGTTCCAGGCTGCAGGGATTGCCACAGACCATCGCTGCCTTGATGCCTCAAGTTTGTGGCCTCTGTTGGGGGGGGGGGTGGAGCTACATTCACCTTCTTTTTGAGGGAAAAAGGTATGTCTTATGAAAAATATGGTAAATAATATACCATACTAAAATAACTAAACAATATATTTCCTGCTTTTCTCACTGCATATAGTCTTTTTTATGAATGGACTTTTTAAATAGTCTTTTTATCATTCTTTCTTCTGTTTAATACTCTGTAGTCTGTGTCTCCTTTATTCTTTTAACATTTTTATGTTTTCTATGCCACAATAATACCTCAATATTCATAGTATTCCTTCTTAATTACTAATTTTTACTTCAAACTACAAAAAAGGCACACTTTACACCTGGACATCACTAGTAGACAGCAACAGAATACAACATGATACATATTGGAAAAGTCAGTTGAAGTAATGATATTTCCAACAGTAATGTGTGGTTTTGGAAACAAGACACACAGGAGAGAGGAAGGAAATGGATTTTACCGAACAATGGCTTTATAGGTGGGAAATTATTACAGACTGCCAGAAAAAAATCAGTCTTGGATAAAATGAAAACTGACTGCAGTAGTTCCTTCAAACAATGATCTTTAAGCAGAAACTCACATTAGGCATGCAATGAACAAATGGACTAGGGGTGGGGGGCAACCAATTGTACGTCACAAAAGTGAAGGAAATAGAAGGGATAGACAATGGATAAGATGAATAGAAAAGATCAAGGAGATCACCAAATGTTTTTAAAAGAGCTATGAATTGCGATTACAGATAGCTTAAGATGGCAACTAATTGTCCATACAGGTATTGGATCTGATTCAATGACACTTATCTAATTGTTGACTACAGATCCAAAAGAAATCACAGAAATTAATATTTTAAAAATCCATAAATTGAAATAAATTACATTTACTATCACACTACACATGGCAATTCATAATGCATTCATATTAATACTCATTCTTTAAACTTCTCAGTTTTATCAAGCCAACAAATGATTTAAGGTCTTATTATTGTAATTTATGAAAACAGATAAGATCATATTGCTAGCAATCCATTTTACTCCCAATTTCTATCTATATTAAGGTACAATACAAGGAAGTAGAATAACAGTTAAATATGATTTTACCACGTTTGCTTCATAAGAATCTTGAATCCATCTGGACAAGTGGAGGGTACAGGAAGATGCAAACTATTACTACCTACACCCCAGATGATGGCTGAAGAGTCTACATCTTTGTATGGAATTTCTCCAGTAAGAAGCTCCCATAAAACCACTCCAAATGACCTAATAAAAATAGGGGAAAACAATATTATTTATGGTCAATAACCAACAAAGTACACCCAAAGGTGTTTTTCCCCCCAAAAAACAACTAGATTTTCTTTGTTTTGCCTTTTGCCTTTTTCAATCGTACCTTGGGACAACCATACAATAATACAATAGCAGAGTTGGAAGGGACCTTGTAGGTCTTCTAGTCCAACCCCCTGCGTGGGCAGGAACCTTATACCATTTCAGACAAATGGCTATCTAACATCTTCTTAAAGACTTCCAGGGTTGGGGCATTCACAACTTCTGGAGGCAAGCTGTTCCAGAGGTTAATTGTTCTAACTGTCAGGAAATTTCTCCTTAGTTCCAAGTTGCTTCTCTCCTTGATTAGTTTCCACCCATTGCTTCTTGTCCTGCCCCCAGGTGCCTTGGAGAATAGTTTGGCTCCCTCTTCTCTGTGACAGCCTCTGAGATATCGGAACACTGCTATCATGTCTCCCCTGGTCCTTCTCTTCATCAAACTAGACATACCCAGCTCCTGCAACCGTTCTTCATATGTTTTAGTCTCCAGTTCCCTAATCATCTTGGTTGCTCTTCTCTGCACTCTTTCCAGAGTCTCCACGTCTTTTCTACATCGTGGCGACCAAAACTGTATGCAGTATTCCAAATGTGGCCTTACCAAGGCACTATACAGTGGCATTAACACTTCACGTGATCTAGATCCTATCCCTCTGTTTATGCAGCCTAGAACTGTGTTGGCTTTTTTGGCAGCTGCTGTACACTGCTGGCTCATATTTAAATGGTTGTCCACTAAGATTCCTAGATCGCTCTCACAGTTGCTACTATTGAGCAAGGTACCACCTATACTGTACTTGTGCATTTTGTTTTTCTTGCCTATATGTAGAACCTTACTTTTTCCACAATTGAATTTCATTTTATTAGATAGTG
This sequence comes from Rhabdophis nuchalis, assembly GCA_039707465.1. Taxonomy (NCBI): domain Eukaryota; kingdom Metazoa; phylum Chordata; class Lepidosauria; order Squamata; family Natricidae; genus Rhabdophis; species Rhabdophis nuchalis. The sequence continues at coordinate 48,473,673 of CM077645.1, forward strand.
CCCAATGTTCAAGTTTGTCTAGATCCTTCTGTATCCTAAGCCTATCTTCTAGAGTGTTGGCTATTCCTGCCAGCTTGGTGTCGTCTGCAAATTTGATGAGTTCCCCATTTATCCCCTCATCCAAATCGTTGATGAAGATGTTAAAGAGTACTGGACCTAAAACAGAGCCTTGGGGGACTCCACTGCATACTTCCTTCCATGTAGATGCAGTTCCATTGAGGACTACACGTTGAGTGCAGTTGGTCAGCCAGTTGCGAATCCATTTGGTGGTGGTGCTGTCTAACCCACAATTTTCTACTTTATCTAATAGTAGGTTATGGTCTACTTTATCAAATGCCTTACTGAAGTCCAAGTAAATTATATCGACAGCATTCCTCTGGTCCACTGATTTTGTCACTTTGTCAAAGAATGCAATTAGATTAGTCTGGCATGATCTGTTTTTGACAAACCCATGTTGGCTTTTGGCTATTACTTTGTTTGCTTCTAGGTGTTCATTTATTTGTTGTTTAATTATCTTTTCCAGAATCTTTCCTGGTATTGAGGTCAGGCTGATGGGTCTATAGTTTCCTGGATCTGTTTTTTTTCCTTTTTTGAAGATGAGAACCACATCAGCTCTTTTCCAGTCTTCTGGCAGTTCCCCGGTGCTCCAGGATCTCTGAAAGATATAGTTCAGTGGTTCTGAGATCTCGTCTGCCAGTTTCTTCAGAACCCTGGGGTGTAGTCCATCCGGTCCTGGTGATTTGAACTCGTCCAGGGCAGACAGGTGCTCACTTACCATTTTCTTCCCTATTTCAACTTGTGTTCCTAATCTGATTTTTGTGGTGCTGTTTTTGATTGGTTGGACTGTTTTATCCCTTTGTGTAAAGACAGATGCAAAAAAAGAATTAAATAGTCCTGCTTTCTCCCTGTTGCTTATCATCTTCTTGCCATTTTCTTCCAGCAGTGGACCAATTGTTTCCTTAACTTTTTTCTTGTTTTTAACATGTTGGAAGAAACTTTTTTTATTATTTTTTACTTTTTTGGCAAGCCTTTCTTCATTGCGAGCCTTAGCTTTCCTCACTTCGTCTTTACAGGCTCGGGCTATTTGCTGATATTTTGCCTTAGTTATGTCCCCCTTTTTCCACTTTTTATATTTATCCTTTTTGTCTTTCAATTTGTCAGAGAGTTCTTTATGCAGCCATGCTGGTTTCTTTTGGGAACTGTTATTTTTTTTCTTCATTGGTACTGCGCTGGACTGGGCTTTTATAATCTCATTTTTCAAAATTTCCCAAGCTTCTTGAGTTGTTTTCCCCTTGAGGATTCTCATCCATGGAATCCTTCCCAAGCTCTCTCTGAGTTTATTGAAATTAGCTCTCTTAAAGTCTAAGACTCTAGTTTGACTTTGTTCAACTACTTTTGTTTGCATAATGTTGAATTCCAGTATTTCATGATCGCTTGCCCCCAAAGTTCCTGTAGCTTCTACACCTTCTATCATTTCCTCTCTGTTAGTGAGAATTAAGTCCAATATTGCTGATCCCCTTGTTCCCTTCTCTACCTTTTGGGAAACAAAGTTGTCTGCTAGGTTTGTTAGGAACCTGTTGGATCTTCCACTTGGTGCAGAGTTTGTTTCCCAATTGATGTCAGGGTAGTTAAAATCTCCCATTACTATTGTAGTGTGCTTCCTACATACCTTAGTTAGTTGGTTAGCAAAAAGTTCATCCACTTCCTCTGCTTGGTTGGGTGGCCTGTAGTATAGACCTATGACAATATCATTCCCCCCCCAACCTTTAATATTGACCCAAATACATTCAAGATAGTTCTCATCATTGTTGTGCTCTATTTCTGTAGAGATGTAATTATTTCTTATATATAGTGCAACTCCACCTCCTCTTTTATTTGGTCTATTTCTTTTAAATAATTTAAATCCTTCTAGCTGTATGTTCCATTTGTGGGTTTCATCCCACCAAGTTTCTGTAATGGCAACAATATCATATCTGCCCTCATTTACTTGAACTTCTAATTCACCCTGTTTATTCCTCATACTCTGTGCATTGGTGTATAGACATTTGAGTCCATTTTGATTGACCCTGTGTTTACTGTCTACGAAACCTGTGTTATGCCTGACTATGGTTCTCTTTGCCCCTATTTCTTTGCCACTTGTATGGTTCATGTACATGGTATGGCACTCACTGTTAATTGTTTGGTTTTGCTTGACAGCAGTGTTGATAATATTACCCGCACAAATATCTATGTTACATGCACTGATAACCCTATGAATTTTAGTTTGCTGGGGACAGAAATGTTCTTTATCTATTGATTCTCTGTCCCCACTATTCAGTTTAAATGTTTAGCCAGGAAATCTGTGAATTTAATGCCAAGTAACTCAGTCCCTTTCTTGGATGGGTGCAAACCATCTCTTTTGTACAGTATATCATTGGACCAGCTGCAGGCATCATGACTAATAAGACCAAAGCCTTCCTTTTTACACCACTCCTTTAGCCACACATTAAACTCTGCTATGCGCTGGCCCTTTCCTTTTTGTTCCTTGTATACTGGTATAACCTCTGAGAAGATAAGCCTACAACCTGTACTACTAAGTTTGTACCCCAAACTCTGGAAATCATTCTGCACAGAAGCTACATCTTTTTGGGACAGATCATTTGTGCCAAGATGTATAATAGCATCAACTTCACAGTCCTTACTTGCATTCTTGACTATCTTAAGAATACGCCTCTTGTCTCTGCTGGCTGTAGCACCGGGCAAACATCTGACCTCTTTCAAAACCTCCATATCCTTACCTAAGTTTACATCCCTGGATTACATCCCATGACCTGGATTACTGAGAAACTCCATAAATAACCAGTAAACAACACTGGAACAACATATAACAACAGATTCAAATACAATAAAAAGCAATAAAGGTTTAAGGACCTGCTAATTAAAATTTACAGGTATAAAAATAAACAGTTGAGACAAATGTTAGATCTCTTACAGCAGAATTATTTTGCAGAAAGCATAGTGCAGAAAAACATTTATCAAAATGAAAACTTAATAAAAAAATTAAATCTGCCAGCAATCACAAAACATGGAAACAGAAAGTAATGTGTTTTTAATAAAAATACTGAAATAGGTGAGTAGTTGGAATAGTATTACTTGCCATATATCTACTTTTTCAGAAACAGGTTCATTACGAATCACTTCTGGGGCCATCCAAGCAACTGTTCCTGCAAAGGACATTTTTGTACTCTTATCGCTGAGTTCTTTAGAAGTACCAAAATCAGAAATTTTCACTGCATCATTGTGGGTAACCAATACACTGAAAAGAATAAAATACACAGGAAATCAGAGATTCATAGTAATTCCACCCTTATTTCAATTTCAATTTCCTTCATCTCATATTGTATAAACTCTGTCTACTCACTTGGGTGACTTGAGATCTCTGTGGATAATTTTATGGAGATGTAAATAATTCATTCCGCTAGCAATTCCAGTGGACCAGTCTACAAGCAAACGAGGTGTAACCTTTCTACCTGCTCGCAACACTTCATACAATTGTCCATGTGCACAGTATTCCATTATTATACAGTAGCAGGGTGCTTGTGTGCAAACGCCCCTAGGACAATGAAGAACAATATATGTTTTTAAAAAATCAAAGCAATGGGGAATTAAGAAAGAAACTAGTAAAGAGAAGTTTCTGATTCACATTTCTACAGAATAATGAAGAGTACTTCCTAAGAAACCACTATTGCTTATTTATTTGCCATTTGATCAAATTAGACCTACTATATGCAGAAAATTAAACAGTAAACAGTACACGATTTCCCTAGATAACAGATTACATACATCCTTGAAGTGTATGAAATTGTATTGACAGCAATGACATTTTGATGAGGTGAAGATAGAAAAAAAAATATAATGAAAGATCCAAAGATTTCCCCAAAACACAGACATTTATTATTGTTCCAGGCTAAAAGTGTGAAAAATATTTCAAAAATTGAAATGGGTTATATCAAGATCAGAACACTAAGAATTGATTGAGAAACATCAGAACATTTCTGATGGAGTTTGAATGTCAAGGTTCCAAGGTTGGGACATTTTCATTTCAAAAAGCTTTCTGCATTTCTATTCATGATTAATAGTCTTTTAGTGACTATTATTTATACAACTATAATATTTCTCTAAAATATTTCATTATTCTTGCTCTTTTCACCAATAATAGATTATTGTTTGTAATTGAAAGAACTCATGCATATGCTATTACAAACTACTTTCTTACTGCATCAAAAAATCCACTTACAACTAAAGTAGTAATTCTATTGTATTAGCAGATAACACTTTTTCCATTAAGAACTAAAATTCAAGGGATAAAGAAAACTTCAGTACTGTACTTCGAATGGCTTTAATCAAGCTATGAAGACTTACAGCATCAGTTTGAAAAGGTAACCCTAGAATCAGAATAATGCAATGTACAACCTACTTGAAAGCAATGATGTTTGGATGTTTCAGCTTCCTCAGGTGTTTGATATCAGTTTCACTCTGCTCTCTCACTTTCTTGATGGCCACTTCCTCTGTATGAAATTTGCCCAAGAAAACAGCTCCTTGTGCTCCACTGCCCAACCACTGCAGCTCAGATATCTCTTCAAAAGGAACCTCCCATGTATCTGATAATAAACAAGCAGTTATTAGAATTGCAATTAACTGCCTAATGATAAACAACAAAATAATAGCTCATCTGGTATCTTGGCAGTTTGCAGGCTTTTTAAGAACATGCAAAATATATGCATCTTCAAAAGATTTTACTTCCTACATAGCAATAAATGTGCAGTTGAATTCTAAAATATGAATGTTTGTTTGTTTTAATTCCATATAATAGGTCTGGGGAGTTTTTAATGCCACTCAGAATTGTCTTAATTGAGTTGGTGTTTAAGCCCTGCAAGGAATAAATACACATACATACATACATACATACATACATACATACATACATACATACATACATACATACATACATACATGCCTCCATCAGCAGCAAGGTTCATTAGATAGAAATCAAGAGAGTCTCTTCTTTCTCCAATCTACAAAGCTTGAATTAGAAGACAATCTTAACTAGTAAAAGAGAAGTCTTGCGACTGAAATCCAGTTTAATGAAGATGGGGCAGTGAATTACAGTGAAAACTTGATTTCTAATTTACCTTTGATTCTGAAGGAGAGGGAATTATAAAAGCCTCAAGCAGCTGGCTCCAGGAAATAGTTTCCATTCATTTCAAAACTATGATTACTATTCCAACCTTTGCATTAAGCTTTTTAAAATAAATACAGAAAGTAAAATTTCTGAGTAAAGTTATTTTATGTTCCATTAATCTATCTTATCTTAACTACATTAAAAGATGCTTTGACTTAGAGAAGCTTATATGATGTATTATTACATTATTACTTATCTCAGCAATAGCAAAAATGGCAAAGCTAGGGGAGTCTATTATTTGAATGGAGTGATTCCTAACAATTATTAGCACTCTGAGACCAAAAAAGACAAACCAATACTGAATAGCTAGATTAAAACAAAATGTATCATAGGTAATAATATCTGCCATTCTTGGAAACATGTATATGATATGTATATGATAAAATTACATATTAACATGACACATACTTCTTTTCATAATTCTGAGTTTAAGGTGTCTGCAAATGAACAAAACTAGAGAACACAATCCCTTTGCTGTGAAGCTTTTGGAAGAGGCGGGGGTGGATGAATAATAAAAGATAGTTTTATTTGCACAGTTTACCTTGTTGTTGTAGTTTGTAGTCAGTAGAATAGGCTTTCCCTATAATATTCCATACTGGCTTTAAACAGCCAAAAAGTCCCTCAAGAAAGCCACCATTTCCGCTTCCTGTTCTGTTAAATTGTATTTTGATGTCTTCAGTTGCATGGTTGTTCTGTCCACTTATATTGTTATCGTTGTCCTGATGAACAGTAGTTTCTAAATCATCTTGTTCAGTTAACTGGAGGACACTATTTTCAAATTGGTCCCTGGAATCTTCACTCACACTGGTTAATACTGTCGTGGGCACTGGGCTATTTATATTGTCTGATGCACTGTTATGAGGTAACCCCCTTTCTCTTCCCTCTTCTATGTCTTTAGATGAAGGTTGGACACCAGAGGGTATACATTCCCCATGCATCTCACTGAAGCTTTTATCTTCATTGAGACTCTTATTGATAATCGCTGTAGATGAAGACCAGCTCAGGAGCTCCTGAGAACTGGTCATTGTATTGTGGGTATGCATGTGTATGGAGCAAATAGTCAGATATGCTGTTTTAGGAGAAATGAATGTTCATCCTTAGTGCAGAAAGTAGCCACAGCACCTGTAACAAAACGAAGGAACAGATTACAAGAATCATACAATCAGGGAGAACATCTGGTGAGGGAGCAAGGATGGGACTGCAGCCTCTTATGAACCTGGCTATCTTCCTTCAATGTGGCCATCCTATAAAACGGGAACCCAGAAGCAAGGCAGGACAATGTAAGTAACATGTGTAAAAAATAACTTTATGATACAGTGAAGTACTAAAGACTATGCTTAGAACATGCATTTTTTGGCTTGACCACAGATTTAAGAATTAGAATTAAGAGTTTTTTAATAAGCAATTATTTTATTTATTTACTAACTTGCCTTGCTTTCTATTACACTCCAACCCATTCATTTATCAGCAGGTTAGAAAATGAATTAAACTATGCTAACTTAGTTTTGTTATGATTACTGCCAATATTTTAAAAGAGGTACCTGGTTAGTGTACCATTTATGTATTATAGGACATGTTTCTGCCCTTACATCTTTTAGAAGAACGTTAAAGACTTCAGCTGACCTTGTGACTTTTGCCATCTTGTATTTTTATGTTTATTCTTTGCCTATGTTGTTTTTGTGATTGTTAAGATGATTCTTGTTTTGTGATTTTGTTTTCTAAATATATCATGGATTTTAATTCATTGTCAATATCGTAAAAACTATTAAGAGTTCCTTGGATTGTGGTAATAGTTTAATAAATACTGTAAATAATGATTGATTACTGTAACTTAGTTTGATTCAATTTACAGGGTTCAAGCTTCGAAACTAAATCAAGTTTCAAAAGTATCCTCTTTATAATCAGCCGCCCTGTTATCATAGCTGAAGAAGCTAGTTTTAGCCTAAAATTAATATTTAACATCAAAATGTTTTTCATCAAAACCATAAATTTAAATTAATTTTATGACAACTAACATTTGGGATAGCATTTCACATTAGTTCCTTACAGCAGTGTAAGCTGAGTAGGTGCATATTAACCAACTGGGATGGAAGAAAGAAACAGTAATATCAGGTACTCAGGAGAACATGCCTCAGCTTGAAGAAAAGCTAATTTCTCAAAACACTGCAAACAATCAGTTTTTACATTGTTGGTTTCTGTTCTAGATACAGTATTGAAAAGGCAGTCTTACTACTATTTCCAATCAGAACAACAAATGCAGGAAAATACCTAAGGACAAAGAGCAGCTAGAATTATCCCCTTTAAAGTAGCTATCTGACATTGCTTCTTCCATTTCTATATAGTATCTATACATTTCTATACAGTATCTATACAGTACTTTGAAGCATATTCTTCAAGGGTTGCCAATGGATGGCCCCTTCTTTTCAGGGATTATTCACAATGAATTTTTACTGACCTCAGTAGCTCCTACTGCAAAAAATTCCCAGAAGGGGCACCACACACTGACCATCAATAAATAGAAACAGATTGGAATTATATATGAGGTACAATGCTAGAGCCTTTGAAACCAGCGGGAACTGAAAACATATTGAGATTTAGAATTTGGGGTTTTTTTTAAAGCTAATGGTATAATGCAAAATATCTGCTGTTAAAAAGAGCTGCTTGCATATGAATGAACAAATCTAGCCATTAACCAAAACAGTTAAAAATCAGTTTATTTATAGAAATGAAACATCTTATGATATAAATGTGTAACTGAAAGATAAAACGGGTAGCATGCTTTTTCCCTCCATCCAAAACTAAAACTGTTAATAATGTTAGATTTTAAACTGTATTAAAAGGATTCTGAAGCCATTTCGCCAGACAATCAGATTACATTTTCACAAAGGAAAGGAGGCAAGGGGGAGGGGGGGTAGCCTGCTGTTCTGAAATCAATTGCAGTTATTTCTCTTGATATTCTCGTGGTACCCTGCATGTCAGCTAATGGTTAAAATTCATTCTGTTCTGTTTTAGAAATGGATAAAGATCTCTGCATAATGTGCCAAATTGCAAATCCAATATGTCTATAATAGCTCCACAGAGAAATAAAATACAGACTGCTGCCCAACACAAAAATATATTCTCAGCTTTAATATGTCTACCAACATTTTTTCTATTGTACCGACAGACAAATCTATCCCATCTTTTGAAATGAACGATTAAGACATAATATTGGTCCTTCTGCAAACACAGACCTTGAAGCAAGACAAGATTTTTAGCAATATACTTACAATGACAGGAACATTATACAACTATGCTCCATGTCCTCATTTTATGGAGAGTTGGCAAAAGACAAACCTGCTCAAGAAAAGACAGGAGATTCCACCCACACAATCCTGCAACCCCACTGCAAGCACAGAAGCTGCTAACGTCACAGATTCATGAATGGATGCCTACGAGGCTGTTTTAGGTCTCCGAACAAACCCTGCGGTGGTGTGTGCTCTGGAAGGGGAGGGAAACAGAGGAGCAGCCAATCAAAGGCAGGCAACTATAGCTTGCCTTTCTTCAGAGGAACCTCATCACAGAATGGACAGTCACCACCAATCAAACCCTGGCAAGAGAGTCTCAAAGGGTTATCAAATAAACCCTGCCAGCTGGAAGGGGTGCAGAGCAAATAGAAACAGATGACAACAAAAACAATCCTAAGGTACAAAGGCAACATATGGAAAGCATAGCATTGTTGTTACAAAGCTGTAAAACAGAAAAGCTCTAGACCTCCACTATATAGTGAGCATAAAAAATAAACTTTCTTAAATAGGCTTTATTCATCACCTTGTTGAAAGAAATGTCCTTCTGGGTTCAGCTCCAAGTGGGGGAAAAGACACTGGAGACATGGAGGCTGCTTGGAAAGAGTCCTGAACAGAAAAGGTGATCACATGCTTCAATGTTGGGGTAGAAGAAGAGAAGGATGCTGAAAGTCTCTGGATTTATGCCCTCTCTGGCCTTTGATCTTGAGCTTGTATTCTGATGGGTTGTCAGACTCCCATGGGGCAATGCCAGGGATGTCCAAACTTGGGAACTTTAAGACTTGTGGACTTCAACTCCCAGAATTCCCCAGCCAGCTATGCCACTGGTATCTATATAAAAGCATATATTTGTTCTTGCACAGCAGAGCCTTCTAATTTAATGTCTAGTCCAGATAAAGATAGAACAAAACTATTGTTTTTTTCAATGCCAGTTCCTCCAAAACACAAGTAGCATTTGAAAACTTCATTACAGTTTTTGGATCTGATGTGTATGTCTGCACGTCTGTGTATTACATGTCATAATGTTCACATTCCTCTATGACAAAGAAAAAACCCTCCAAGTATAGCCTAGTTTTGTAAAAAAAAACTAGTATTCAGAGTTTAAATACCCTGTTTCCCCAAAAATAAGACCTCCCTGGATAATAAGCCCAATCAGGTCTTTGAGTGCATGCACTAAAATAAGCCCTCCCCAAAAATATTGCAACACAGCAGCAGCCATGAGGTGACCTCGCTTGCCGCCTCCTACACCTCAAAAACAATAAGACCTTCCTAAAAATAAGGCCAAGCATTTATTTCAGGGGTCAAAAGAAAATAAGACCCTGTCTTATTTTCAGGAAAACATGGTAGTAACATGCATACTACAATAGTATATACATTTATACAACCAATCCTTAATTTAATATTTGGTGCTCCTACACAGCAGGAAAAAATATGGTAAAAGTGGTGGGAAAGAAGAGGAAGGTTACAAACATATATGTCATTAATGAGGGTAAATTTCCCTATTAGATTTTTATTTGAAGCATTCACTGCTTTTCAGAAATATACCAATACCACTCCTTCTTATTTCAGATCTGCTTGAGTGCTTCCATTTTCACTAAGTTAGAAGCACATACATTAAATGAATGAATGAAAGAGGGCCACAAGTATTTAACAGCTTTTGATACCAAGCATGGCAAATGTTAATATACAAAAATGCTATTTAGACTAATAGCCCTGCAATCTTTGTTTGTGAAGGAAATTTTTGCTTATAACTTGGATGAAGTGATATACTTGACTATATCCTGATTTTTTTTTCCAGAAAGCCTATCCTTACATGACACGCATGCCAAACATGTCTTAGATTGATTCTCCAAACAAGAACTTAACCATAGTTTCAACTGGGAAACCATGACCATCTTTGCCACATCCAAAAACACTGGAGAATTCCTGGAAGCCTGACACTCTGACAAATTGGCTATCAATAGACATGTAGGAATAAAAAACATCTACATACCATGCAAAAGAGACAATCAAGAAACCCCCTTCCTGGGGGGAGATCCAGGGGGGACGGAGGGGGCCACGGCCCCGCCTACGGGGGGCCAGGGAGGAGAGAAAGAAGATACAATAGCCAAAAGACTTAGATCAAAAAAATAACTTTGCCTTGATTTTTCTTGAACAATTTTGCATAATATTTCTATCTGGACTTTTTGTAAATGCCTGACAGCATGGAACGGAGAATTTAGGTAAATGTACTTGCTTCCATCTTGTAGTGGTATGGAAAATGTTTTCTATGTTAACTTTTTTAATGTGTATTTTGAGGTCTCGGAAGGTCCGACGACTCTGACGTGAATGCTCTCAAAATTTCTTTGTAACCATTACCCTATCCTGTTAAAAAATGTAAAACCAATAAAACTTTTTCAATAAAAAATAAAAAATAAAAAGAAACCAAAAAAGAACCAAAAGACCAAAACACCTCTTCACCAATAATCAACAACCATTTGAGCATACTGTAGATGAACACAAAGATTAACAATCAGATCGACAATGAAGAAATAAACAATATCCCAATCAAAAAATTACCAAACAAGCTAACAGTAAACAGTCCAACCAAAGAATCTTCAACAGCACTTCCACCAACACTGACAGGGCATGTCACAAGAATATAAATTGAGAGCAAACTCCACTCAACTACTAGGACAATATTTGAGGTGCCATGTCCTTTATCAGCAGGCCACTTTGTCTGAATTGTCTCTTTCAGAATTTGCCTACAACAGTTTTGATACATTCCTCCATGGAATTTATACTACCAGACATCTTGCCTTCCAGAATTCAATTTCCTCTCCTCATCCCTGCAGGTTCCTTTAAAAGAACAATTAGATTTGGTCAAAGTTGCATATAAGCATGCCACAGGTACACAAAAGCAAGACGACCTCTGTGGGAGATTTGGTGTAGCTTTCCACTAGGTTTTGCCTATTTCTGGTGAATGAATAAGAGAAAGATGAAGTGGAATGTATTCTAGATTCTAAACATAGAGCAACCTTTATTAGTATGTCATTCACTGGAAAGGCTATCCCAAGTCAGAGAAATAGAGCGAGAAGGCAATAGATGTCCATACTCCACAATGGTATTCCAGTTCCTTAGGAAATTCTTGCACAATACTTGCCTCTGTTAATTGCAGTTACTATCAACAAAGAGCTCTAGAATGAAGACACTTAAAAAAAAAGAAGTTAAGCTCTCTAATGTTGGGGGGTGGGGGAGAGAAATTTTAATTGTGGAGGTGATATAAAAGAGTTTATAGTTGTCCTTGAGGAAGGAAGGAATGAGCCACTAAAGAAAGAAGCAGAGATTTGAACAAGAGCTATTCTGCAGTCCAGAGGTCAAAGTACATCTGAGGAAGTCATTCCAAATAACCCCACCTTGATTTTGTTTACCATATGATGGGATAGAAAGTGGCCGGCCTTGTAAGATTCTGTTACCTTACTATCAAGTGTCTTTCCTAGTATCCTTGCAGTGTTTGTTTCTTGACCTGGCCTACTTCAAAGGGCTGACATTAAGCTATACATAAATTGTGAAAAATAGAGCAAATAAATTGTTTTGTATCATTTGGCAGAAGTTTTCTAAAGTTAGGGATGTGGATTAAGAAATTTTAAGATCCTCACAGAAAGATTACTATCCAGTAATGTGGTAATACAAACAAACAGGGTCAAAGACAAATGTGTGCAGAATGAAAGCAGACTGAATACAAAAATAAATGATTAGAACAAAATAAGTACAGTATATTATTGCAATGTGCTCTTTCAAAGAGAATAAATGAGGACCAAACTGCCCAAAAAAATTATGAAGGAAGGGTGAAACAATCAAGATGAAAGAATACATTGGAAAAGCTGAGGTTTGATGAAATAAATGAGATCCCCAAGAAGACAGAGGTGAGTGGTTTAAAGGGGGGGGGGGGAGACAATACATTACTGTGTCTATATTATTAGAAAGCATGGCTTCCAGGGATAGAAGTGCATGTAAATATACAGAAACCAAATTTAGTAGAATTTCATTTTCTTTTATCTCCTGCCTTTAATTTATTTATTTTTTTGCTTACTATTTCTTACTTTTTCTCTGCATTGTATTTAGAAACCTGAGAGGGAACAGCAAGACAAATATGAGTACAAAAACAATTTATTAGAAATACAACTCATTATGAATAGTACTTTATAAAGCAGCAGTTAAGCATGTAAGAAAAATATGAAATATTTATCAGTGCAGAAGTTTGGACACACATTAGTAAGCCAATGTTATCTGAACTGGTTAAAAATACCAACTGTTACTCTAGAGCTGTTGATAGTAAAAATGTCTGTAACACCATTTTCCTTACTCAGAAGAATGAGAAAATCCACTTGTTCATTTCTCAGGGAAAATCATTATGTTTATTCATCACTCTACCTGGTTCATTTTGTAGAAAAATTCAGATAACAGTCAAGTGAGTGGGAGACTATTTTTTTAAAATCATTATTTGTTGTCAGGCTATTTCTGTTCCACTGATTATCTTTAATTAATAAACTTTGTCCCATCAGGACACTTGTCTGCTTTTTCTACACAATTTATCTGATTTCAAAAGCCTTGGGGATTTTCTGTCCAATTCAAATTTATTATTTTAAATGCTGGTTGATAAGCCTTAGTTAAGGGTACAAAGGTTGAGTTCAACACACAGGAAATCAAAGAACACGAGGGAAGCCAAAAAATTGTGCTCTATATGCTATTTCCTTATGTATGAATCTCTTGGCAAATCATCACATTTTCTTACTATCAATCTTCTGCCCTTCTCTTTGTTTTCTAAAGACAAGTATTATAATAGATTACCAACTGCAGCCAAACAATTTCGCAACAAAAACGATACAACAATCTCAGTCTTTCAAGTTACTTTGGTCAATGGAAGGTCTTCAAGATTGATTTGTAAGAATTAGAATGACAGAATATCAATCTAATCTCTGTGTGATTGTTTTTTATAAATGCCCCCATGACAAAAAAACAAATACACAAAGGGAAAATCAAAATAAAATGAAAAGGGGAAAAGGTTCTTATGCTTACCTATCATCCAATCTTGTTTCAAAGGCCCTTCTAAATCTTGTCAATACTTTTATATCATGCTTATTTTATTTATTTTATCCTCGATTACAACTAGATCTTTCACTATATAAATATATTTTATTATATTAACATTACTTAAGAAAAAAGTTAGTGTTCATCATAATGAATCATTTTCTATCTAAAATTTTCCATACTAATACTTTTTGACATAAATAAAAAAGCCAAATATACAGTATTTAAAAGCAATTCTTAATTTGAATAAATCAAAGAGAATTCCTATTTTAATTTAGTCTGAGCTGACTGGGGAGGTGTGCCATAAGTTTTCAATAATTTTATAATTAGTTATTGTTTTGTTGTACTGATTCAATCATGCTCTCTATTTAGATGATGGTTTTGCAGTTCTCTGCCCAAAGTCTTTCAGGACTGAAAAACTGCCAAATAAATGAAATGAACTTACACATACTATATTAATAAGTCAAGTTATTTTCTTAATATAAGGAAGCCTTGATTAGCAAGACATTTAATCACATAAAATAAATTCCAATGAGATTCTTTTAATAACTTATACAAGTAATTCTCAATTAACAACAGTTCATTTAGTGACCGTTGGAATTTACAACACCACTGAAAAAAGAGACTTATGACCATTTTTCACATTTATGCCCATTGCGGTATCCCCAAGTGATCAAAATTCAGGCACTTGGCTACTGACTCATATTTATGACTGTTGCAGTCTCTTGGGATCATACAACCATCTTTTGCACCCTTCTGACAAGCAAAGACAACAGGGAAGACAGATTCACTTAACAACTATGTTACTAACTTGACAATTGCAGTGGTTCACTTAACAACTGTGGCAAAAAAGGTCATAAAATGGAGCAAAACTCATTCAAAATATTTCAGCAACAGAAATGTTGGGTTCAATTGTGGTCGTAAGTCGAGGACTACCTATACATTTACTCTTCAAAACATGTTTTATGTCTCTAGAATATTACACAGAATAAAAAAGTAATCACTTACCATTCTCAAATCATGAATTTCGATACAAAGGCAACAATTCATGGCTCATTTTATTGCATTCCTGTTGATTGCATCTGCCTGCCACTCCCTCCCAAAATGTGGATTTGGGCAAACTAGAAGGCAATAAGTTAAAATGTATGTAGTTAGCCAAAGATATTACCATATAAGATTGCCGGAGTTTGTTTTATTTATTTATAATTTACATTTATCATTGTTATAAAACATTTCTGTGCCACATTGTTATATTATACATCTCTAGATCTGCATCTCGCAGGTCATTCTACTGGGACTTGGTTTTCTTGTTAGGGAGTGACAATGTGATCTGAGAGATCACAACAATGATCAGATCACACCCTGATCACTTTGAGATTCTCTTGCACACACACCCCTCCACATGGAGACTGCACTCATTCAATTGGACCACACCTGATGACTAATGGATCCAACTGGATTTCAAAGGAAGTTGGGATAAATACCTTTCAATTTGCTGCATGGTCCTCCAGAGGCCCTGGCAGCTGCCTGGAATAAAGGGGTCACCTAGGCAGCCTCTCCTGGCCCATTACTCCCATTATACTACGTGGTTTGCAGAGGAGTTGAAAAGAGAAGCATCACTGAGAGAAAACGAACAATGAACTCGACCAAACATGAGTTAAGGCTACTATTAAGGTTTACCTTGTGGCAGTAAGAGCAGCCTGGCATCAATACTTCACTCTTATTGCACCTACAGAATGCCATCCATTGATTGGGTCACCCTCTCCTTAGAAAGGGGAGGTCTAGAGGTCCATCTACAGGGCTGTGCAGAGGTTCTCCAGGGATCTGGAGGATAAAATCACTTGAATTCGTTGCAATTGGTTACCAAGTGTGGTGCAAGTTCTGTAGAGATGCCCACAGAGCAGAACTATCTAGTTATGTGGGAATGGTTTAATTTAGTTGGACATAAAAAAGTGGACAGGGTTCACGGGAATGCAGATACTACCACCTTTAGATACATGCTCCTCCTGGCTGGTTAAGGCTGCTCAGGAAGTATCATGCAGTGGGCCCAAGCAATGGAGAATTTATTCTTGTTGGAGGAGGTGTTCCCAGCTTGTTTTTTTCCTATTCAAGAAGCCATCACTACAGCTTACCATTCTGGACAATTTTAATCCAATTTCCCGCCTCTCCTTTTTGGGAAAGGTAGTTGAGAAGATGGTGGCATTGCAACTCCAGTGGATCCTGAAAGAAATGGATTCTCTGAATCCATTTTCAGTTAGGTTTCAGGCCCAGATATAAGACCAAAATGGCATTGGATGATCTCTGATGGGAGTGGGATGGTGGTGGTGCATGCATCTTGCTCTTCTTGATCTCTCAGCAGCTTTCAATACCGTTGACCATAGTATCCTTTGGGGGCCACTTAGAAAATTGGGAGGGGGGAACAGCTTTGTGTTGGTTCACCTCCTCTCTCTGAGACCAGTCCCAACCAGGATTAAAAGGAAATGAGAGGTCCAACTTACAGCTCCTGCTTTGAGGAGTATTCACAGGCCTTGGTGTTCTCTCCATTCCTTTTTAACCCATTTCCCTGAAAATAAGATCTCCCCAGATAATAAGCCCAATCGGGCTTTTGAGTGCATGCGGTAAAATAAGACCTCCCCAAAAAATAAGCTCTCCACAAAAATATTGCAACACAGCAGCAGCCATGAAGTGACCACACTCACCACCTCCTGCATCCCAAAAATAATAAGGCCTCCCCGAAAATAAGGCCAAGCGCTTATTTCAGGGGTCATAAGAAAATAAGACCTGTCTTATTTTTGGGGAAACACGGTAACATCTACCTGAAACATCTAGGTGAGATCATCTGTCACCAAGGAACGAGGTATCAGCAGTTCTCTTTATATACATCTGTCCCAGGTGAAACGTGTGAGTGGGCATTCTTTTGCAGTGCCAGGAGGCTGTGGAGGGCAGGATGGAGAACAGACTTCAGCTGACCCCCGGTAAGACAAAGTGGCTGTGGGGAGACCCCTCTATATTCAGGAATTTATCAACTTGGCCTTCGAGGGTGTTGCATATACTAGACACATCCAGTACATAACTTGGGAGACATCTTGGACTCACAGCTCTTGCTCAAAAGCCATGAAGCATAACAGCAGCAGCTAGGAAGACCTTTGCTCAACTCCATGGTATGTGCCAGTTCATTCTCTCCTGAATAAGAAGGTTCTCTCCTTAGTCACTCATGCCCTGGTTGTCTCCTATTTGGATTTCTGCAACATGCTATCCTTGAAAAGAATCTGGAACTTCAGCTGGTACAAAATGTGGAGCTATATTTGACACTCAAGGAAGAGCTCCTGTTATACCTCTGCTCTGCAAACTGCATTGGGTTCCAGTTTACTTCTGGGTCCAATCCAAGTTATTGGTTATGACCTATAAAGCCCTACATGGCATGGGGCTAAGCTACTTACAGAACTGGCTTCATCCCATTACATTGGTTAGTCCCACCCAGTTAGATAGGGAAGGTATGTTGCAGATCCTGTCAGTTAAAGAACTCTGACTGGCGGGGTCTAGGAAGAGCGCCTTCTGTGCTGTTGGTGCCACCCTATGGAATATACTTTCACTGGAGGTGACGGGCCCCCAACCCTCCCCCCAAAAGGGTTAAAACATGGCTCTATGACCTTTCATGGGGTACCACACAGTCGTGGGGATAGTTGGTGCCATGAGGGCCCTTCTTTTGCCTTTGTCAAATGATTTTAACAGGGTCTAATTATTCTTGCCTCAACAGTTTTTAAAAAACAATTAAAAATTATAATTCTAACATTTTAACTGTAATGTTTTAGTTTTTTTATACTGTTTTTATACTTTGATGCTTTATTGTACACCACCCATACCTCTTGGAAGGAAATAGGCAGTTCAGAAATGTAAAAAATAATTAGATACATAAAAATAAATATCAAGTTGTATTAAAACATTCAAAATATATTCACTAGTAGCCATTAGTAACTGGCGAGTTTGATGCAATGGTTGAGGCCAGGCTAGAAACTAGAAATTATGAATTCTAGTCCTGCCTGGGCCAGTCACTTACTCTCAGCCATAAGAAGGAGGCAATGGCAAACCATTGGCAAACTTCCAAAAAACCTTGACAAGAAAACTGCCAGTCAAAAACTAACTCAAGTACACCAATTTTTTAAACACCCACTGTATCGGAGAGATGGCGTCAAACATATAATAGATTAACAATTTTTCATTGCAATTAATTTGAAATAAAGTTAGTGCATGTTTGCTTCTGGAAGCAGAATTGTTTTCAGTGTCAGAACTATAGCAGACAACGGTATCTTCCTGGCTGATACTGAAGCTCAGGTAGTTCTCCATTGCTACAAAAGCTGCTTCGTGCAGCACCATGGTTCCTTGAGTTCTTCATATAAAGCAACCATGTTGCTATGCCATTGCCTTGGGCTACCTGAAACTCCTCCCAGCTTTTTGTAGAATTGGTGCTAGGAAAGAGAAGCCTCATTTGGCAAATGTTGTAGAAGTTTAATGCACCCTCACACAGCCTTAGTCAAAGCAATTCTAGGTTTGACACTTTAAGAAAATGGTGCAAGATTGCTCTAAGTATGCGTTGAAGGTGCCTAACTGCTGGCCTCCAAATATATTCCAGACTGGATAGCTTTACCAAATCCTGCAAGTAATCTTAAATTCATTGAGCTTAAAATTACTTCAACCAGTTCTAGTGGATGTGAAAAATTTGGCAAAGTAAATTGGGTGACCAAACCAAAGCAAATCCATTAATTAACATAGTCATACTATTTACTGTATGATGTCTTACTACCTGTGCTGTGTATTATGTGATTCTGTATTTCTTTAATAAATATGTATTTTATCTGCATTTGTGTACACACACATAAAATTTGCAAAAAATTGCAGAGAAAATTATGGATAATACAATCTATCAAAGCAGAGATTCCCAAGGAGTAAAAAGGTGGGAAGGATAGGAGAAAAACAGACTATTCTGAGTTTGTGCCTCTTTTCTGATGTCCCTGATAATATTTTAAGACAATAATGATGGAAATTGTGAACTGTGCACATCATTCGCATCACGATATTCCAGATGCAAATTGCATAATTTGTGCTATTTGTCACAAGATACACGCAATGTCATAATGGCTTTTACTGGAGCCTCACACACTTAGCTAACCCTTTTCTGCTATATACAACAGCTAGGAATGTACATCTATACTTTATTAAAATGACCTGGTTTGGTAAATCCATCTTAAAAATCTGTTTATACAAAGTGGCAGCATGGATACATATATTATGTTATTTGTGGGTCAATGGGTGTGCTTATAGAATATATTTTTCCTGACTATATTTTTCTGACCACTATTTTTTTTTTACAATAACTATTTTTGTTATACTTTATGGAGACAATATTTAAGTTGGAAGTCATGACTCAGTAACGAAAGTCAAGTCATCACCTACTGGCAAGAGAATAAGGAATTGGGAAAAGAAGCAAGAAACTAATTTAGCTGAATGTTTTCTTTAACACCTTATGCAGCACACTTCTACAAATTAGAAAAAGGCTTAAACTAATAATAAATCAAGATTTCAAGTTCAGCTATAAACAATATAACCATATTGCATGCATAATGTATATTGACAAAAAAAATCATTTTCTTACTTGAGGTAAATTGAGAACTTTAAACAAAACAGAATTTCGAGCTTAGCTTATGTTAATTATTTTGGATCTTCTGAACAGAGTTTTAACAGAAAATAAAGCAAATTAAATAATATATTCTTCCCTTTTGCCAAGGCATAAGGAATATATTTCCTAGCATTTAAAATTGTATAAATTAATTCAAGACAAAGGTTTCCTTTAAAAGTAATAGATGAGTACAGGATCAGAACTAATTAAGAAAAGCATTCTCATTTTATAATGTTACTTCTGTTTTTGAAGACATACTGGAAAAAGTGTTACAAAGTGTTCCAGAGATGAGGTACAATCTGTAGGCACTATTTGAAAGTTTTTAGTTACCATTTATTTGGGTAGTCATTATATTTGCATCTCTTCAAAAATACAGTATCAGTGGAATATACCAAATGCTTGATAGATCTTTCTGTGCCTTCCTATGATATTAAAAATGCTAGCTTCCCTTTTACAGTAGTACTTCATTTAAAACATAACCCATGTTCTTTATCTAGTTTAGGTATTCACCCACAATAGAAAAAAAAGACCAGGCAGTGAGAAAATGCACTACACTTTACGTAATCTAATTACTTGTAGTCAATTCATTTATTTTTGTCCCAGGTTTCATATCAAACGCAGACAAAATCTTGGATTTCTTTAACCTAGGTCTTGTTAGAACTGTGAGAATACAGCTAATGTGGTCCAATTCATATACAAAGATGAATTGATAAATGTATTATATTTTATTTTTCTTTATGTACACTGAGAGCATATGCACTAAACACAAACTCCTTGTGTGTCCAATCACACTTGGCCAATAAAGAATTCTATTTTATTCTGTTCTAAATCATGTTATATTACAACAAAACTATTAATCAACAAAGTTTCTTACTCATAAATGCCCATGTTTTATCTTACTTTCGCCCTGGAGGAATGTGTGTTTATAATGCTATTACTGCTAGGAAGTAATGCTATTATTCCTTCACATCCCGAAGTTTTGTAGAATTAGGACGTTTAAGTGCAGTTATCACTAGCATGTATTCTATTCAGCTGATAAAACAACCTTCTGCATACTTACCTAGAAATTAGCCCTACTGAACTTTTTCTAGATTGGATCTATTTTATTTATTTTAGTTATTAGAATTTGTCAAACAAAAACAAGAACAAGAATAAAAGGGGAAAACATACAATGACAGGGACAATCAGCACATTAATGCACTCCTGCACATCCCCTCTACTGACCACTTAAGGTCAGTAGATCCACAGTCCACAGATTTGTGACTGAAACTGTGAAAATCTGTACCTGAGACAACTGGATCAGGTAGAGCATTCCAGATAGTGGAACCTATCACTACACAGTTTGAACTATTCCCTCTCCCAAAAGGGGTTAAGATAGTTATGCTTCCTTTATGCTACAGAATAACATACTGTGGGATGTGTACGGTTTTATAACATTTTTATTCCCAAGTGTCATCACCTCTCTACCTCCAGCCCCATCAGTAGAAGACGGGCATGACCGCTTTCCAATAAAAATTCCTAACTGTGCAAACAAATACAAATGTTACAAACATGCTTTAGTTTCTGACCGATCAATAGCTGGATGTGCAAGTGATGCGCGCCTGATGGTGCGAATTTGCAGACCCGGTGCTGCAATGACAACGGCGGTCCTGCCCCTACCACGTAGCCAGGTATCCATGTCAAAGGTGAAAACACTCCTTTGGCCAACAAGACACAGCAAAGCAAAACGAACAAAAAAACAGCGCAGGTAGCCCTGAATATCCCGAAGCGCCACCCGATGCCCTCCCGAACGGAAGCCGCGGGGCCTCGGCCATAACAAGAGAGACGCGCGTTCCCGAGGAGCTCATTTCGCGGCGCCCGTTACTTACCGCCTGAACGCCGTCTTAAATCGGCCACCGTCGGCCATTGGTCCTCCTCCCACCTGCCGGTCCTTCAACATTGCGTCACTTCCGGCATCACCTGACAGAAAAGAATACAGCTACTGCGCTGCCTCCTATAAATTCACTTTTGATCAATGTACTTCCGGCTATGCCCTCGCCCCGTAGCTAAGGTTACGGGAGTGTTGTGATCCTTTGCGAGGTGTGGAATTGGGGAGCGAGGCTTGAAGTGTTTGCATTGAATCACTGTTGTTAACGCAATGCCAAGCCCGGCAGTCTCTTCACTGTAACCCTGGTGACACATTCGCATAAATGAACCCGACACCTCCTCGTAGTCTCACGAACCAGTGAGAAAGCTCTGTAGAGATTTTCAGTCATCCTGGCTATTGTTATCCCAAAGGTGCTTTTTTTTCCAGGAGGCAGCTGGACTTTCTTGTTTTTTCTTTTGAAGACGTTTCGCTTCCCATCCAAGAAGCTTCTTTAGCTCTGACAGGATAGTGGGGAATGGAAGGATTTATATTCCTTGCAGATATTCCTTCCATTCCCCACTATCCTGTCAGAGCTAAAGAAGCTTCTTGGATGGGAAGCGAAACGTCTTCAAAGGAAAAAAGAAAGTCTAGTTGTCTCCTGAAAAAAAAACACCTTTGGGATTGCAAAAAATGCTCTCTTGTCCTCCAAGTCAAAAGGTTGCTGCCATTATAATACTGTACCCTGTTGCCCGAGTTGGTATTTTCTGTTGATGAATTTGAAAACAAGAATCTTTAAACAGAGAAAATGGAAGTGTTGAGTCAGAGGTGAAAATTGCATATTTTCATATTATTGAGAAAAATAACAAGCATTTACCTATGCGTGGCTTCCCCATTCCACCCATATTCATAAGTTTTACAGTGTCGCTTAGGAGCCAAATGGCTTATTTTGGTGCATTTAGGGTCTCTACTTGATAAGAAAGGTGAAGTGGAATGGACCTGAGCAACAGTTGCTGAGATTCTCTTCTGTGGCTTGTTCAATTTGATCAGTTGTTTAATTCCAGTCAACCGGGTGATTAAAAAAAGTCTGCACTTGTTTTGTGTGTTCCAGTTGCAAATAAACCCACTGAACTCAATAGGATGTTCACCTACACAACAATACCTACAGTATATAGCTGTTATATCTGCTATTAGGGAACCAAAAAAGTAAAGGAATCTCTACAGATTTTACTGCACTAGTGATTTCTGACTGTAGGGGGCGGTGCTCATCTCCGTTTCTATTAAGGAAAAGGATCTTCGGGATTTAATCCAGGGATCCTTTACAAGTATTGAATTTTTGCATTTTATCTTTGCAGTCTAGTAAGTTCTGCACCTATATTTGATAAACTGTGTGTGAAAAAGTTAGTTAGCCGTTCTGAACTGCAACTAATAATTGGAATGATTGTTCTCCGATGCAAATCATACATATCAGTCCGAACAGCCGTAAGTGCAAAGGCTACATCCCATGTCTAGCTATTTCTTCCTCTTAACATGGTTTATCCGCCCGTTTTAGGAGATGGCCTAAAATGACTTCAAAATACTTTTTAAAAAATATAAAATAATAAACATATTAAAGAAGATATCCATATTACCATTTTATTTCCATTGTCCGTTTATTTAGGTATATACAAGCAGTAAACCACATCTCTAAGATCTTCACCATTATCCGAAATCACCAAAAAAAAAATATCCTAGAAAATCCTTGTAAATTAAAAAAGGCAAAGGAAGACATTTAGAAAGGAAATACCCATATGATACATCGCCCCATTTCTATCCCACTCCACTTCTTATTTATGCGTCTCTTGCATTCACTTCAATGGAACAGACAAGCGATCTTGTAATTCTTCAGCCCCCATTACTGTTCTTTCCATAGATCTCTTTGCTAGAAAGCGGCTCCGGTGTAAAACCAAGCTGACCGCCTTAATTTTAATTAGAATAATTTTCGCGTTAAGTCGACTCCAGAGAATTTGGACCGCTCTTAAGCATGCACTTGCCTTCGGTCAGGATTTCCTGCTGCAGTTGGAACCTCCCTCCTAATGCGCGCGCGGCTCTAAGACAGCCACGCCCATCGCCAGCTGCATTTGCTTTCCCTGCCTCGCCTCCTTATAAGTTTGCAGCCTTGGTAGTTCTTGCTGTTCGGCAACGATCTGACGACGATTATGGCTGAATACCTGCGGGGAGCTCCTGACGTGGCAGTGATTCGAATTTGTAATCCTCCGCTCAATACACTCAGGTAACAATGGGGAAAGACTGGAAAAGTTACCTGCTGAGTCCCATGCCTGTTTAGTAGGAAGCGATTAATCCTGTCCATGAAGAGGTCTCGAGAAAGTGAAAGCTTGCACACACTTTTGGGTTAATTATATAGGTCTTAAGAAAGTATCACCCAGCTGTGATTTGCGATGTTTTCCTCAATGAACCAATAGTGCTATGTGCCATTGAGTTTGCTAGCAGTGTGCAAAGGAATATTGTCCAGGTGACTAGTACTATTCCATTTTGGATTCAGTTAGCTTTATTCCGTGAACAGTGCATAAAGCTTGTCTATTATTTTTGTGTTAGGTTTCTTCCAGTCAAGCTTAGTTCCTAGTGTTTACATAATTTACTTGGTCACAGTGCAGAAATGTTTGCTTCTTCTAACCTATAGTCCAGGTGTTTTTTTTTTTTGTATGGGACTAACATCCAAATACTAATCTTTCAAGCTGTGCTGCACGCTGGATTTGAGGACAAAAAGTGTACTGAAGTGCAAACATACCACCTGTCAGTAAATTCTTAAACAAAGTCTGTGTTTTTCCCTGAAGAAGCTACAACAAGTCTTAAAACAAACGAAGGCCAAAATAAGACCATGGGAGAAAGCATCAAAGCTTCACACCCTATGCAACCATCACATGGGCTTCCTATTTCCATAATAGCAAAACTGATGTTTAACTAAGTTGGAGTTAGGCAATATTCGTTGCTGCACAGTGAGTTGGAACTTTAAATAGGACATCAACAACATTTGAACACCTACTTAAAATTCTTCAACCCAATAAGAGAATACAGCCAATGTGAGACTATTTAGATGCCAAGAAAAAAAATACTTTATTTCAAGAAAATTAATTATTAATCAGCTAAACATCAAAAACTAAACTCTAACTAGACTAGGACAGCAATTATCCCATGGATTTTACCTATGAATATGTTTTAAAAAGTGCTGATCTCCAATTGTTCCTACCTAGAAGTTATAATTCTTTTTAAACCCTGTGTTCAACTGCCTTTTATCTCATTTTTTTCTGAAATTTGTTTCTTAAAAAGCTATTAAGATTGGAGATCAATGCTGTTATTACTTTGTGCTTAGTCATTTCCCAATATATATTCTATATATATACACTTCCATATATTTATGGAATATACATGGTTAGGCAGTTACTTTGGTGCTACCACACATAAGATTACAAATACAGCACCCTCAGAAGTAAGAATTAGCCCTATTGAACTTACCGTATTTTTCAGAGTATAAGATGCACCTTTTTCCCTCTAAAAAGATGCTGAAAATCTGGGTGCGTCTTATACAACGAATACAGCATTTTTTGCCTCCTGAAACCCCACCCCCTTCACCAAAATGGCTATGTGCATACCCTTATGGAAGCTTCCAGAGAGCTCCTGGGGGCTGGGGAGGGCAGAAATGAGCAAAAAACAGGGCGTTTTTGCCCAGCCCCCAGCAGCACTCTATAAGCCTCCATAAGGCTATGCATGCAATTTGTTTGACTAAAAAATGGTCCGTTTTAGCGATAAATGTGCCGTTTCTTTGCTCATTTTTGACAAACCCCCCCCCCGGAGCACTCTGCAACCCCCCCCCCCCCAAGGCTATTCATGCCTTTTATTTGAAAAAAAAACGGTTCCATTTTCGTGAAAAATGGGCCGTTTGGGGGAGTTTTTTTCCCTTTCGGAAAGCTTTTTTGTTAGAGTGATTGATGAGAATTATGTTGGTCAAGTATTGTGCCTGCAGAAACAAAGATTTGTTCCAAAGGTGGTCAGTGATTTCCTTCTCCAGCACATGGGTAAATACACCTGGAAACATCTACCTACCTACCTACCTACCTACTCTCTCTCTCTCTGCCTACCTATCTACTGTATTTCTCTCTCTCTCTCTCTATTTATCTCTCTCTATTCCTCTACCTACCTATCTACACTCTCTCTCTTCCTATCTACTGTATTTCTCTCCCCCTCTATATACCTACCTACTCTCTCTCTACCTATCTACTGTATTTCTCTCTCTCTCTCTATTTCTCTCTCTCTATCCCTCTCCCTACCTACGTATCTACACTCTCTCTCTCCCTACGTAGTGTATTTCTCTATCTCCCCCCTTTATCTACCTATATACCTATCTACCTACTCTCTCTCTCTCCCCCTATCGACTGTATTTCTCCCTATATATATTTCTCTCTATTCCTCTACCTACCTATCTACACTCTCTCTCCCTACCTACTGTATTTCTCTCTCTTTCTCTCCCTCTCTATCCCTCTATCTACCTATCTGCTTTTTTTTTTAATTGCCTCTTCAAAACCTGGGTATGTCTTATACTCCGGTGCGTCTTATACTCCGAAAAATACGGTAGCTGTCACCAGAAATGCAGACCAAAGAGTTCAAACTACAGAGAAGCTTTTAAAGTAAACTATTAGTTCACCCATACATTTTTACATAATAACATCTGTGGGACATATATGATTATATTATATTGTATATTTTTATTTTAAGAAAATTATGTACACTGCTTGGTTTTAAATCTGGAATGTGATCCAATAGATATGCAAAAATGAATTTCTGTTTCGCCCAGTTCCAACGAATTTACCTACTGTTGATATTCTACTTCTTAAGTAGCAAAAATAATAAACTCAAGTCATTGGTATAGGCTAAATATAAATTTTAAAAAGAATAATATTGCCTGTATTGCCCTTTTAATTTTTTCTTGATAAAGTAAGATGTGGCAAATAATTATATTTAAAAATGAGGTAATGTATATTATATATTCCGCTTTCAGAATAAACAGTAATTTTGACACAAAATGGTTATGCAGGGGAAAAACCTATCACGGAAAGAATTCTGGTTAATATTTAACCCTTGGTGTTTTTAGACTTTGGATTCTATTCATCTGACTCAGAGCAGTAATCCCATTATGAAATGCTCAATTTTTAATTAATTAACTTTATTTAATTAAATTAATTACTTTTAGTTAGTTACCTATTAGTCTGGAGTCAAATGACATACCAGGCATATTAAAGATTGTCAAAGTTTCATAATAGCTGATATACCAATCATCTTTATAATAATTGGTGTTTTGCTTTTGTTTTGTTTTTTTAAAGATTACAAAATAATTAAATGAAGTTTGTATCAAATCTACTGTGGACAGGATGAAAATTGAATTCCAGTTTTAGTCTCCAGGGCTCTGAAAAAAGGCATGATTAAATAAATTAGCCAATAATAAATTATAGTTTAGAAATCCTGTGTACTACAGCTTAACTGATGATGTGGATTGCATACTTGGAGTGAGCCACAAACAGGTCTAGTAATATATTGTTTCTTCTATGTTCATGTTCCTTCATCCTGACCTTACCCCATGTAAAAATCTGTCTTAAATTCTCCGTAAGTGTACCTGTGTTAAAATAGGGTTTTCTCCCTTATTTCAATATCATCCAAGTGCAATTTTAAGTTTCGTTAGATTTTGTTATAGAAATCAGGTAACTGCACTGAATTAAAATACAGCAGTAAAGACATAGGAATCACAAATGCAGACAGTTAATATGCTGGTGCAATTTTCTACCAACTCAAATGGCACAAACTAGGCAGTGAAAAAGGCATTGCAACTTGTGATGAACAATACAGGTACGGTAGCTTTCATGCATCAAATACCTGGATTATGAGGTTCAGTTTCCATTAATCCTGGAAATGAGAGAAAATTTTGTTCACAATATGTGATAAATTCTTGCTAGTGTTATAGCTACCTCTAGTGGCAATTTTAATTTTCTCAATCTTCATTTATTTATTTATTTATTTATTTTATTTATTACATTTATATCCCGCCCTTCTCCGCAGAGGACCCAGGGCGGCGCACAGGAGATTTAAAAGATATACAAAATAGAAAATAGATAAATAATTTAAAATATATATTAAATAATCCCGATCCTATGCTAAAACCAATTATTAAAAACCCAATTTAAAACTTTTCTAAAAGTTCCCATGGGAGGTTAGGCTAGGCCGGCTTGATGAAAAAAGTATGTCTTTAGACATTGGCGGAAGAGGCGGAGGTCGGTGATGGTCCGGAGTTCAGGGGGTAGGTCGTTCCAAAGGGCAGGGCCCGCCACAGAGAAGGCTCTTCCCCTGGGTGTCGCCAGTCGGCATTGTCCGGCCGACAGCACCCTGAGAAGGCCCTCTCTGTGGGAGCGTATCGGTCTAAGGGATGTATGGGGCAGGAGACGGTCTCGCATATAACTAGGCCCCGAGCCATGGAGCGCTTTAAAGATGGTCGTCAGAACCTTGAAGCGCACCCGAAAGACCACAGGAAGCCAATGCAGCTCGCGCAGGATTGGTGTTATATGGGAGCTTCTGGTGGCTCCCGTAATTACCCGCGCGGCTGCGTTTTGGACTAGCTGTAGCTTTCGAGTGCACCTCAAGGGAAGCCCCATGTAGAGAGCATTACAGTAGTCGAGACGGGACGAGTGACTGTGCGAAGGGCAGCCCGGTCCAGTAAGGGGCGCAATTGGCGCATCAGGCATACCTGATGAAACGCCCCCCTGGCCACGGCCGCCACATGGTCCTCCAAGGACAGCCGGGAATCCAGTAGGACACCCAAGTTGCGCGCCCTCTCCACGGGGGCCAGTGTTTCGCCCCCAATGGCCAGAGTTGGCGTAATCTGGCTGAACCGGGGTGCCGGAAACCACAGCCACTCAGTCTTGGCAGGGTTGAGCTTGAGTTTGTTACCACCCATCCAGATCCGTACGGCTTCCAAACACCGGGACAGCACTTCGGCGGCATCGTTGGGGTGGTCTGGGGTGGATATGTACAGCTGAGTGTCGTCAGCGTACAGATAGTACTCCACCCCAAAACCACGGATGATCTCACCCAGTGGCTTCATATATGTGTTAAACAGGAGGGGCGAAAGGACCGACCCCTGAGGAACCCCACATAAGAGGGGTCTCGAGGTCGACCTCTGCCCTCCCGTCAACACATATTGCGACCGACCAGAGAGGTAGGACGAGAACCACCGCAAAACGGTGCCTCCCAGCCCCAACCCCCCCAGTCGGTGCAATAGGATACCATGGTCGATGGTATCAAAAGCCGCCGAGAGGTCTAACAGGACTAGGATAGAGGAATAACCTCTATCCCGCGCCCTCCAGAGATCATCAACCAATGCGACCAATGCCGTCTTGGTAACTGTGACCGGGTCGGAAGTCGGACTGGCGCGGGTCTAGATAATCAACTTCCTCCAGGTGTCGCGGAAACTGTTGGGCTACCACACTCTCAACAACCTTCACCAGAAAGTGAAGGTTGGAGACCGGACGATAGTTCTCTAATAAAGCTGGGTCCAGGGACGGCTTCTTGAGTAGGGGCCTCACTACCGCCTCTTTCAAGACGGCAGGTAAGGACCCCTCACTCAAAGATGCGTTGACAATGCTCTGGAGCCAGCCTCGTGTCGTCTCCCAGGATGCCAGTACAAGCCAGGAGGGACACGGGTCCAATAAACATGTGGTCGCCCTAAGTTTTCTTGACAGCCTGTCCATATCCTCGGTGGTAACAAAGTCTAACTCCTCCCAAGATGGAACCTCAAGACTAGTCTCGGACAGTCCCACAGGACCACTGTCGATGGAGGGTAGCTCATTCCGAATCCGAGTGATTTTCTCCTGCAGATAAATCCCAAATTCCTCTGCTCGCCCTTGTAGAGGGGCTTCCCGTGGCCTCTGGTGAAGGAGGGAGCGGGTCACCCCAAACAGGGCGGCAGGGCGGTTATCTGCGGATGCAATTAGGGTGGTACAATACTCACGTTTGGCCACCCTTATCGCCACTAAGTAAGCCCTAATATGGGTTCTCACTAGTGTTCGGTCGGCTTCGGAGCGAGGGGATCTCCATCTGCTCTCTAGGCGTCTCTTGTGGCGTTTCATCCCCCGAAGCTCCTCAGTAAACCAGGGAGCCTGGGTGATTCGTCGCCGCAAGAGAGGCCGCAAGGGCGCGACTCGGTCCAAGGCCCCCGCGGCCGCACTTAACCATGCGGCCACTAGGTCCTCAGTCGAGTCGCGGGGCAGGGTCACAGGAATTGGCCCAAGCTCCCTCTGGAACCTTTCCGGGTCCATTAGAAGCCTGGGGCGGAACCATCTAGGAATATCCGGTTCCGCCTCCCCGCGGTGAGGTGAAGCGATTGGAAAGTCCAGCCGGAGGAGAGTGCATCATGTATTAAGAGTGCATCAGATTTATGAATTATTTAAAAAACACAATTTTTAGCCAAAGGTAAAGAGAAGTCTAAGCCACCCAGAAAAAAGACCTTATCAGAATGCTGGGATAGGTGTGAAACAAGGGCAGGGAGAGATAAATAAAAATTGTTATAATTTATGATGTTGCAATATACTATATCAAAGAATACATTGCAGTAGTTCTTGACTTTGATAAGTGAAGTAAATAGAAAATGACAGATATTACTATAATTCTAACAATTGAAACTAAATATATTATTACCATATTATGATGATCAGTGTAAGAGGCCATTGTATTGATACTGTACATGAAGTGGGAGTTTATGAACCCAACATTTAAAGCATACATTAGATTTACATTTCAAAAATCTGGACCACTAAATGGCAGCAAGAAATTATTGTTTGCTTTATTGCTTTCCTGCAGTCTAGTTGTCTAGATTTGTTTTAACCTAGACATAATAAGTCGTTTTAAAGAGATGCCAAGCTATGGAATTACTTATGAATGAATCTATTTTATGGACATTGATTAACCTTTCAGTCAGATTATTGTTGCTGAAGTAAATCATCAAGATTTTGTCTTGTATCTCAGCCTATTTGAACTATAACTTGAAGAATTATTTTATTCTGACACTCAGGCAAGTATACCTTTTTTCTTACACTATAAATGACTGATTTATTTTAGTGAAGTGACATTACGGGCTTTAAAAAAAGAAGTAAATCGTGCAAATATTGACCCCACCGTGAAAGCTGTTGTGATTTGTGGGGCAAATGGGAAATTCAGTGCAGGTAAGAGCTTTTGATTTAATTCAGTTTTTTGTTATAATTGCTGAGTAATATTCAAAGTCATACACATTAGAGACAATACAAACAATGATACAGAATACAAGTAAAATTAGGTAACATAATGGAATCTTAATTCTATTTAATATCCAACAGGCCTGATGTCGCCAAACCAATTTTTACAACGTGTCATGTCTGCAAGTAAATAGGTTAGGGTAAATCATCCAAACAACTATGGATTCTGCAAATTACACAGTGCTACAAATTATTACTGAATTTTTCAAAAGAAATAACTTTAGGAGGGCAGGAAACAGAGTTTCTGTTACATTTACTATAGCATCATATATTTCTTCAAAAACTGTTGAGGAAGGATTTTGAAAGATTTCAAGAAATTCTATATCTTACTTTGTTTCCAAATATGTTACTGCCTATAGCTTAAACATCCTAGTTCCAATAATTGCATTTGTTGAAATTCTATTATAATCAACTTTGTATTGCTATACATTTGTCTTTGCCTTGGTGCTGTTTTTGCTTCATAATATCCTATCCTCAAAAGCATCTGAAATATTCTCGCACCAAAACCATGGCTTGGCCATCGACTCCAATGTGGACTAGTGTGATGCTCATTCTGACAGTATAAAATGTGCTGCCTTACATAACCTCCATCTTCTTAGTGTTCATTCTTATAATCAATGATTGAACAAAATGACCAGAATACCTTTCACCAGCAACCAACACTCAGATGAACATAGATTAACATCAATATTAACATGTGACCAACAGCCCAGACGTAAACAATTCCCCACTCAAGGAACTGCCAAACAAACTAACAGTAAACAACCCAACCAATAAGGCCATGATTTATAGACTAAGTCCATGATGGCGAACCTATGGCACACGAGGCTTTGCCCTGTGAGGTCCAGCACACATGTGCGTGCTCGCCAGATGTTATTTGGCTGTTTTTTACCCTCTGGAGGTTTCCCTGAAGCTTCCGGAGGGAGAAAAACAGCCCAACTGGCAACCTGGAAGTTGGAAACTGGGCCATTTCCGGCCTCCAGGGGCGCAGGGGAGGCCGTATTCACCCTCCCCAGGATCCAAGAAAGCTGTGCGCAGGGGGCATGGCACGGGGGGGGGGCATTAACTTATGGGATGGGCACCCAAGGCGAAAAAGGTTCGCCATCACTGGACTAGGTCATCCTCCAATGGATCAGAATATCATCATTCTGCAGCACTTAGTTGAATTTTTAATTCATATATTTACACATTTCCATTTTCTTCTCTGCTTTACATTTACATTGGACAATAGAATCCTCTGTAGTTATAGCTATACAGCATTAAATATTTCAGACTGTTTCCCTTCAAAAAAAAAAAGAGTTGGGAGGTGTGGTTCATTCCACCCATAATTGCTTCACTCAACTGTTCTGCATCTGCACCTCTATCATGATGTAATGGATTAGAGCAGGGGTCCCCAACCTTTTTTGCACCAGGGACCGGTTTCATTTTAAAGAAAATTCTGAGGACCGGCTGGCCTAGAGGAGGAGGGTGGGAGGGGGAACAGGCGGTCCATGCGCATGCGGGGAGGGGGGGGGAGTCGGCTCACTTGGCCCTCTAGGACAGTGGTGGGCAAAAGTATTAGTCAATAGAGCCAAATATCAACAGTACCACTACTGAAATTTCTTTAGAGAGCCAAAAGGTGTGGCCTATTTTGTGGGAGTGGCTCAGCGGTCATGTGACCGGCCAACTTGGAAAATGTGGTGAAACTCACTTAACGGTCTTGCTTAGCAACCAAAATTTTGGGCTCAATAGTGGTCATAAGTTCTTTCTTTCTTTCTTTCTTTCCTTCTTTCTTTCTTTCTTTCTTCCTTCCCTCCCTCCTTCCTTCCTTCCTTCCTTCCTTCCATTTCTGGCTGGTCTTTGGTCTTCTGAAGATGGTAAAAATGGATTTATGGGCACTCGTTATATATAAAGGCAGCCCATGACTCTTTGGGATGCTGGTTTGAATCCAGGAAATGACTCAGAGGATGTGATTCCTTTGAAATGACCACTGGGAGAAAAATAGATCTTTAACCTGGTTAACCAAAAAGGTAGCTTGAGGTGGAAGGAAATAGGAAAATAGATTTCTTCCTTTCCTTTCCTTCCTTCCATTGCCTCCCTCCCCCTTCCTCCCTTCTTTCCTTCCCTCCCTCCTACCCTCCATCTCTTTCTTTTTCTTTTCTTCCTTCCTTCTTTCACCCCTCCCTTCCTCCTCCCTCCCCCTTCTTTCCTTCACTCCCTCCCTCCCACCCTCCATTCATCTTTCTTTTTCTATTTTTCTTTCTCTTTCTCTGTTTCTCTCTCTCTCTGTATCTGTATCTGTCTCTCTCTCCTCCCTCCGTCCACCTCTGTCACTTTGTGTGTGTGTGTGTGTGTGTGTGTGTGATTCCCTCTCTCCCTCCCTCTATTTCTGTCTCTCTAAGTCTGTCTCTCTGTGTGTCTGTCATTATCTCCCCCCCCCCCGGGAAGCAGCAGAGGGGCCAGCATGTCGGCTGGAGAGGAGGAGGAGGGAGCAAAGGATGGCCGAGCGCGCCTCCAGCAGCTCCTTCCGACGGCCACCGCCGCGCACTTTCCGGGGCTTCCCAGAGGGGCCGGCATGTCAGCTGAGGAGGTAACGTGCCTCATCCCACAGCGAGCGAACGAGCGAGCAGCCGGAGGACTCGAGCCTGCGCCTACCTCAAGCACTGCCGAAACCGTCCGGGCACCACATGGGGCTGGAAGGGAGGTGGGTGTGTGGCGCCCAGATGGCCTCGGCGGTGCTTAAGGTAGCCGCAGGCTCGAGTCCTCCGCCCGCCCGCTCGTTCGCTCGCTATGGGATGAGGCACGTTACCTCCTCAGCTGACATGCCAGCCCCTCCGGGAAGCCCCGGAAAGTGCACGGTGGCGGTGGCCGTCGGAAGGAGCTGCTGGAGGCGCGCTCGGCCATCCTCTGCTCCCTCCTCCTCCTCTCCAGCCCTGCGGCCCGGTTCCTATCAGGCCGCGGACCGGCACCGGGCCGAGGTCCGGGGGTTGGGGACCCCTGGATTAGAGTCTACGTTTGCTCATTTATTTATTTATTTATTTATTCTTGTAGAATTTATACTTCTCTTCTCTTTTATTTTTTTTAGAAAATCTTGTTAAGCATTATTTTGCAACCTTATATATAGTTATCTTAGATTTTCCTTGTTCAGTAAGCCACATTCATAAATTTATTGGGTAAAAATGTTGATTAACTGGACAAGATCCCCAAAGCAAGATTTACATAGATTTCAGTAAGGTATTCTAATGTCAGTCTTTGGAAATTATCAGAAAAATTTCTTAGCCACATTTAACATGAGTAATTTAAGGCAACTTCTCTTTCAATTACTCAAAATCCTTCTCAGATTTCTTCTTACTATGGCTGAGTTGCTTTTTACAAAAAGCTTACCCTTTGTTTCCTCTTTTTAAGTTAACTTTCACTTCTATTCTCAACCTTCCTACATTCTTTCTCAAAGTCCTGCTTTTTTGCACTGCAGAAAATAACATATTGAACAGTGCTGGGGTTATTTTTTATATTTGATTTGATTTGAGTTTAACTTTTGACATATATGACAAAATATATTTCTCTCCCCTCGAGGGCTATTTCTGCCTGATATTTTCCCATAAGCTTCTCTTAGATTTGAGAGATACCTAGAGGGGTGGACAAATCATATAGCAAAATCCCAAAAAAATCCTGCAATGAGACTTATGCCATTAGCATTCTGCCCCATTTGTAGATTTCTCTATGATTCAACTAGAAGATTATGATAAATCTGTAATACCATCATGATGACTCTTAAATTATAATGGTTTTATCTCTTCAAAAGTTTCCAGGAAGTAATTTTATACACATAGATTGTAGAATCGAAATGTTTATGGAGATTCTCAATCATCCAGATCATAGTTGTACAAGGTTTCAAGAGACTTTCTTGTTTTTCTTTGAATTCAAAGAAATATTCAAATAAAAACAAGAAAGTCCAGTTGCTGCTTGAAAAAGCACCTTTGGGACATTGTAGAATCTACTTAGCATTCTTTAGCCAGCAGGAGACTTCCTTCAGGCTAATCTGAAGGGAGGTAATAGAATAGAATAACAAGAGTATAGTATAAATCTTTATTATGATCAAAGGCCAGCAATACACATTATATTTAACAATATAGAATAACAAGAGTTGGAAAGGACCTTGGAGATCTTCTGGTCCAAACCTCAGCTTGGTCCAGGAAACCCTATACCATTTCAGACAAATGGATGTCCAATCTCTTCATAAAAACTTCCAGTGTGGGAGCATCCACAACTTCTGGAGGCTGTTCCACTTATTAATTGTTCTAACTGTCGGGAAATTTCTTCTTAGTTCCAAGTTGCTTCTCTCCTTGATTAATTTCCATCCATTGCTTCTTTTTGCTACCAATTTCATTGTAATTTTATTATTACAATGACAATAAAGATTATTATTATTATTTTCCTCCCCTCAGCTGCTTTGGAGAATAGCTTGATTCCCTCTTCTTTGTGGCACTGAGATATCGGAACACTGCTATCGTGTCACTCCTAGTCCTTCTTTTAATTAATTTTAAGCAATTTTCCCTCCATGAACCCCAATCTTTTATTGAGCACTTTACTCTCTCCACAAATTCTCATAGCAGATTTATGGGAAACGTGAAATACTTGCAAGCAGGAAAAAATGTTCCTGCTTGCATTTCATTGGTTTTTATAAGCAGAGAATCTAATACTAACTGGAATCTTATATTAAATCACAATTACTTCCTATTTGAAGTATGTAAATCTTCAGTACATTTGGGTTCTATGCTAATTAGCACAAGGCTTTAATGGGGTGGTTACTTGAAGCAATCATGGATTCTCAGAATTTTGTTCTATTTTTTTAGGTGCTGATATCAGAGGATTTTCTGTTGGTTTTCAGAAAGATACACCAAGCATGGAGTCTGTAGTTGCTTTTATAGAGAAGAGTGAAAAACCATTTGTGGCTGCTATTGAAGACATAGCTTTCGGAGGAGGCCTGGAGTTGGCACTGGGCTGTCATTATAGGATTGCAAACATGAAGGTAAGATGTCTTTAAAGTATCATTTTCAACCTATATATCACCTAGAGCCCTCTGATGTCTATCTCTCCCAACCAAGTACCTATGAATTATAAAATGTTCTATTAAAAATTGAAATATATCAATCCCGGAAAGCAACATGAAGAAACTTGAGGCAGGGGAATGATGGCCTGTGTATCATATTTCCTGTTGGAATCACTTTATTGTGGTATTTGCACAATTGTGCCATTGTGTGCATTGTGGTTTACTGTGGGTGCTATTTCAATAAGATTAATAATTCCAATTGGATCAAAAAAGGACATAAAATGAATAATATGTAATCAAGGCAATAGATACTTATTATATAACCATGCAGGCCCTAATTTAGCAACTGCCTAATTTAACTACCATTTGCAGTTACAACAGTGCTGAAAAAGTACTTTACACATTGTTATATATAATACCTGTAGCAGGATAACTTTTGTATGCTCAGAGCTGGAAGCACCTATGATACCAGCAATAGAGGAATGGTTAAGAAAGTTGACAGAGGTGGAATAACTAAAGTAATTTATCTACAGTTCTAAGTCTTTTGCAGGCAATGGAGAAAAAACAAATTTTAACATATGGATTTGATGATTATTAAAATTTTAAAAGGGGAAAATATTTTTTCATTCTTTGTATATATTTGCGTTTTCCTTTCATTTTATTTATATATTTTCACACTTCTATCTCTATTCTCTTTTTATTCTTTATTGTTTCATTTGATTGTTAGTTTAAGTTATTTTTTATGTTTATGCTTTGTAAAATTTAATAAAATTATTTTACAGAGAAAACCAACTTAGATAAGTAAGATTCTGTTACTTATTCAGGAATCAATGGTTTGTGTGATGATACACCAACTATAAATATAATTTTAAGTTTAGACAAGGAATAGTGAATCCAAGATTTTGAAATACAACTGTTCCCTAGATTAGTTGATCTTTTCCAACATTACTCATATATATCCCCATATAGGCTTATATAGAGCAGGGTTTTTTTTAAGTTATAGGAGAGGATGCTATGTGTTCTATATATTGTAAATATTTACAAATATTTCATCCTCACTCCAGGCTCAAGTTGGTTTGCCGGAAGTCACAATAGGTTTACTTCCTGGAGCTGGTGGGACTCAACGGCTTCCACGATTGATTGGGGTACCAGCTGCACTTGATATGATCACCACAGGTAAAATTTTTATCTGTGAATAGACATGTGTCATGTGCAAATAATATATGGCATATTTACATATGTTGCCATTTTTATGGAATACTGAATATGCTTTCCAGAAATATAAGATAGCATGACTACAGTAAAAACATGCTTTACACTTTCTGGGTTTGTTAGATTCATCATCTGAAATGTTAGCTAACAAATCTTAGGTAGCAGCTAGAAAAGATCTGATGAATTAGCAGCACTTTAGATGGACTTTTCACTAAGATGTGTACCGAAAAATGATTATGTTGATAGAGGCAATTCAGCTTACGTTTAAGAATATTAATTTTACATACAATCCTACAGAGAAGACTGAAAAATATAAAGTATTTTTGGGAGTTCTGTTATTCCGCATTGGGTTTGGTTTTCAGCTTTATTTTGAAGGAGACTCTGCTTCTCGTGCAAATACATGATTTCTGATGGTTTTTAGATTTAGCACTGTTCTCTTACATCATCGCTGTATTCGCTGTAGTTTCATTGCCAGACTTATTTTGTAGTCAACATTCACAAAAGTAAGGTGAAGCAGTGAATTTCTTAAAAACTTCAGTACTGCTGAAGTACGGCAGTTGATTATAATAATATTTTACTTTTAAAAATTAAATATTCATTTAATAATTTATATTAAAAAGTTTTTACCCATGACAGATTATGAAGACCACCAGTTTTGTGATCTGGAGTTCAGTGTGATGTTAAATAGCTATGAACAATCAAAAAGCCATATAGTTGATCCCTGAATGACATTGAAAGTGAGAACCTAGGCCAGAGCCAATTATGTTACTGGGTTCTGTTTGATTTTCCTGTGACCTGATCCCTGTTGATTTATTAGTTATCGATTCTAATGTTTCAGCACAGCAGCCCAATAATGAACTGACAAGCATCCTTCTTCTCTAGCTGGCTGCTGTGCTATAGAAGGTACCTATAGAATATATGGGCCACTTGTGCCTTACAGTCTAGTAGGCAGTACTGCCTTGCTGACTCTTTTCTGCTAATGATGTTAGTGGCTTTCTCTTTCTCTATTATTTTAGCATGCTGATGTAACAACTGATTATGGAATCAAAGATTTACCAATTTTGCCTAGTTGTGGGGTTTCCAAAATTGCCAAATTTAAGAGTTGTGGACTTCAAATCCCAGAATTTCCCATGGCTGACTGAAGAATTCTGGGAGTAGAAGTACACATGTCTTAAAGTTGGTAAGTTTGGAGACCCCTGGTCTATGCTCAAAGCAGTATACCAATAACATACCTTGAAACTCCCAAGGAACAGATCGAATTTAAGTGAATCCTAAATAAAAAAGTAATATTTCTTTTTCTTAGGTAAACATGTGTCAGCTACTGAAGCACTGAAACTGGGGATCTTAGATGAGATTGTTAAAGAAAATCCATTTGAAGCAGCTATAAAGTTAGCACGAAGAATATTGGGTAAGAACATTCAGTTGTACTGGGCAAAATGTAATACAACAAATTCCCAAAAGAAAATACCAACCAGTGGAAAGAATTATTTAGCTGATGTTATTATTAGTTGGCGCAAGGTTTTTAAATTAAAAATTGTAGCGTACTGCCACAGAATTTGGGGGTCAAGCAGGGAGAAAGTTAAATAAATAACCATTTATATTGTAATTGAAAAACTGATTTATTGTCTGTCTATCTGTCTGTCTGTCTTTCTCTCTCTCCATCCATCCATCCATCCATCGATCTATCTGGCTATCTATTATTTGTTGGCAATGTCTTACTGCTTTTTGATAAAAAAAATTTTTTTTTAAATAATTCATTATATCTGTCATGGCACCCACTTTGTGAATAGGCAATCATTTAAAAGAGCATTCACAAATACGAGTTCTACAAAGTAGGAAATGGCCATTTTAAAGTGATGGTTTTTCTACCTTCATAATTTGCAAATCTGTTTTCAGAAATTCTGTTCGCATAATTCCTTCTTGGCAGTTAGACAATTAATGTACAGTGATATAATAGCATAAAGAGTAGTGAAACAACATGGGAATACAACATTGTGTTCTTTATGCAATTCAATCATGGAAATTTCTCTCAACTCAATAGCTCAATATGATGTAATATACACTGAGCAACATTAGGAATTCACCTCATTCAGGTCTATCCTTATTCTTAAGAAATAGTAAAATTACAGTTGGTTCATATGCAAGTGGCTATGAATTGTGTGAGAAAAGTTTCCCAGTAAACTTTGATCACTGCAAATAAAATACTAAAACAGAGAATTAGAGCAACAAACAAAAGCTTTATTGATAAATTGATTAACAATCAATTAATCAAAGTACTACTGAAATGCATTTCAGGATTCTCCACAGGAGAGAATAGTTCAGGTAACAAAGTTGCCTCCGTTAATACCAGAATTCTCCACCTCAAACCACGTCATTAGGCAATTAGAAGATACAGTGAAAAAATACAAAATACATGTGAAATAGACATGCGCAAGTTACATATGCGTCAGCTAACAATGTTGGCCACCAAAAAGCACCTGGCACATAGACCACTTCCCCGAAGGATACTTTCCAGCTAACTAGATATAAATCTCACAGATGATTTTCCGGAATCCTGAAATAACCCGAAAACATCTGGTGGACCATGTCATGCTATGTCTTAACATTCCCCTTATAATGGACTCCCTTAACGGCCATCTTCCATCAAGCCATCATGAGTTTGCACCAAGGACTCTTTCCCAACACTGAGGGAACTTTCAAAAAGGTATTAACGACCTAAAGCTTCTCAGAACATTGTAACAGGTTCCAACTGGAGAAATTTCACAATCGTATGATTGTTTCAGCATTATAAGGCCTAACTAAGGTTACTCAGTTACTCTAGAGCAGGACAACCTCCATTTTCTCTCAAATTGTAAAGCCACTCACAACTTAGTTGCATTTATAGTTATACAGGTGGTCCTCAACTTACAACTATTTAGTGACAATGTAAAGTTTTTTTTAAAGTGTATTTATCAGTGTTTTTCACACTTACATCTGCTGCAGCAACCCCATAATCGTGATAAAAATGCGATCCCTTGGCAACTGTTTCATCTTTATGAAGTGTCTCAAAGTCACTGGATCATCTTTTGTGACCTCCTGACAAGCAAAGTCCATGGGGAAACCAGATTAGTAACAATTGTGTTACTAACTTAACAACTGCAGTGATATTCTTAAAAATGTGGCAAGAAAGGTCGTAAAATGATGCAAAACTCCCTTTACAGCTATCTTACTTGGGCAACAGAAATTTTGGGCTCAGTTGTGGTTGCAAACCAAAGACTGTATTATAAATGTAGAGAGTAAGGAAGATAATCTTGACATGAGTTTGCCGGATCTTTGCCTAAGCTTAAGGGGCTGTAGCATTTTTTAAGTCTGGAATGAGCATATTTAGAAGCAGTCTAAACTTCTTAATTCATTGAACTTTGAGAAAAGGGAAGAGATACAGCCGAATCAGACGTGCAAGATTCTGTTATTTTAGCCAAGTTTTATAAAAGTAGCTTTAATGTTCTTGTGGAATTGATTCCCCCTGTCTTGTAGACATATTGAATGACTAAATTGTATCACAGATTTAAATGAAATAATTATTCTGTAAAACAGAAGCAATCTGATGGACGCTTCATAGAAGCTGAGACGCCAAATGGAACTTAACTTTTGAATAACAAAGCACTGGTTTGGTCATCCTGTTTCTTGGCAAGTACCAAGAAAGTAAGCTAGATCGAGAAACTCTATTTTCCCACATCCGCATAAAATTGTCATATTTTTAACTGTTCCTCTGAAGAAACCAGTGATTAATGACATATACGTTGTATAATCAGGCTTCCACATTTAACCAGTTAACTTGTAAACACACTGATGTGAGGGTACCATCTATATTTACTTTGGCATTTATTCTGAAAAATACACATTGGGTTGCCCTGGGGATCCACTCAGATACATGAAAATACAGATTTTTCAAATGCAACTTGTATTCCAAGAAATATTATCTTAATTCAGTTAAATCTATTGTGAACAAACAAAAAATGTTTGACTTGAGTGGATGTTTTGCATCAATTGCTTTTCTCAGCACACTCTGCAGTTTGTCCACTCGATGGCGCCAAATTTTGACAAATAATGTCACTTTCAACAATCATTCTCAGCGTTCATGGAAGCAATGATGGCAGCTTAAGTTCCAGGAAGGCAACTACTGTGCCATTGTTAGATAAAATCTGGACAATGGCTGGCTTCATGTTAATACTATAACCCTTCTAGGCTTCTTGATAGAAGAGAGAGACGTACAAAAAATGATCCTGTCCGTTTATCAATTCTATTTGTAAACAAAGCCAGTCATGCTTCAAGCCTTACATTTATTAGCAATATTTCCATAAATCTTCATACTATTTTCATTCTATAAAAGCTACTTGCAGATAATTAGCAATCATTTCCAAACCTGCCAGCCATGAAACAGTGAGTAAAAGGAACAGAGTACACTGCCTCAGTGGCGTAGCGTGGGTTGTCAGCACCTGGGGCAAGGCAAGTAATAATAATAATAATAATAATAATAATAAATTTTATTTCTAACCCGCTCTCTCTCCCCAAAGGGACTCGAGGCGGGGCACAGGTAAATTAAGAACAAATAACATAGAACAAAGTACAAAATTAAAATCACATTAAATCATATCCTGCGCTAAAACAACTATAAAATACCAACTATCCTAAAAAACCCTTAAACTAAAAACCCCATAGAAGAGAGACTACCCTAGGCCGGCCAAGCAGAAAAAATGCGTTTTTAATTTTAGACGGAAGGAGCGGAAGTCCGTGGTCGTTCTAATGTCGGGGGAAGGTCGTTCCAGAGGGCTGGGCCCGCCACAGAGAGCTCTTCCCCTGGGTGTCGCCCGCTGACAAAGTCTAGTGGACGGCACCCGGAGAAGCCCCTCTCTGTGGGAGCGAATCGGCCGTGAGGATGTGTGAGGCAGGATCCGATCCCGCAGATAGCTAGGTCCCGAGCCATGGAGCGCTTTAAAGATGATGACTAATACCTTGAAGCGCACCCGGAAGACGACAGGCAGCCAGTGCAGCTCGCGCAAGAGCGGTGTTATGTGGGTAAACCTGGAGGTTCCCATAATTGCTCGCGCGGCTGCATTCTGGACCATCTGAAGTCTCCGGGTGCACCTCAAGGGGAGCCCCATGTAGAGAGAGTTGCAATAGTCCAGTCGGGATGTCACGAGAGCATGAGTGACTGTGCGAAGGGCGTCCCGATCCAATAGGGGGCGCAACTGGCGAACCAGGCGAACCTGGTAAAACGCCCTCCTAGCCACGGCTGTCACTTGATCTTCCATGGACAGCCGGGCATCTAGGAGGACACCCAAGTTGCGCGCCCCATCCACAGGGGCAAGATGTTCGCCCCCTATGGCCAGCGATGGGGTCAGCTGGTTGAATCGGGCAGCCGGAAACCACAGCCACTCGGTCTTGGTCGGGTTGAGTCTGAGTCCGTTACTTCCCATCCAGATCCGTACGGCTGCCAGGCACTGGCACATCACCGCTACGGCATCGTTGGGGTGGTTTGGGGTAGATATATACAGCTGAGTGTCATCAGCGTAGAGATGGTACTCTACCCCAAAACCACGGATGATCTCACCCAGCGGCTTCATATATGTGTTGAGCAGGAGAGGCGAGAGGACCGACCCCTGAGGCACCCCACATGTGAGGGGTCTCGAGGTCGACCTCTGCTCTCCTGCCAACACAAATTGCGATCGGCCAGAGAGGTAGGAGGAGAACCACCGTAAAACGGTGCCTCCCACCCCCAACCCCCCCAGCCGACGCAATAGGATACCATGGTCGATGGTATCGAAAGCTGCCGAGAGGTCTAATAAGACCAGGATGGAGGAACAACCCCCATCTCTGGCCCTCCAGAGATCATCGACCAACGCGACCAATGCCGTCTCGGTGCTATGCCCGGGCCGAAAGCCGCACTGGCGTGGATCTAGATACTCAACTTCCTCCAGGTGACGGGGAAACTGTTGTGCCACCACACTCTCAACAACCTTCGCCAAAAAGGGAAGGTTGGAGACTGGACGGTAGTTGGTTAATAAAGCTGGATCCAAAGAGGGCTTCTTGAGGAGGGGCCTCACCATAGCCTCTTTTAGGGAAGCAGGCAAGGAACCCTCACTCAAGGATGCGTTGACAACCTCTTGGAGCCAGCCTCGTGTCACCTCCCAGGATGCCAGTACAAGCCAGGAGGGACACGGGTCCAATAAACATGTGGTGGCTCGCAGTCGCCCACGTAACCTGTCCATATCCTCGGAAGTAACGGAGTCAAACTCCTCCCAAACAAGATCTGTCTCGTGGCACCCCACTGGGCCATCAATGGGGGCTAACTCGTTCTGTATCTGAGCGATTTTCTCCTGCAGAAAAGTCACAAATTCCTCTGCTCTACCCTGTAGCGGGGCTTCCCGCACCCTCTGTTGAAGGAGGGAGCGGGTCACCCTAAACAGGGCGGCAGGGCGGTTTTCTGCGGATGCTATGAGAGTGGCACAATGATGACGTTTGGCCACTCTCAGCGCCACAATGTAAGTCCGTAAATGGGCTCTTACCTGTGTCCGGTCGGATTCAGAACGGGTAGACCTCCATCTTCTCTCTAGGCATCTCTTGCGGCGTTTCATCACCCTCAGCTCCTCGGTAAACCAGGGAGCCAGGGTGGCTCGCCGCCGCAAGAGAGGCCACAATGGCGCGACCCGATCCAAGGCTCCCGCGGTCGCAATATTCCATGCGACCACGAGGTCCTCGGTCGGGGCGTGGGTCAGGGGTACAGGAAGTGGCCCAAGCGCCGTCTGGAACCCATCAGGGTCCATCAGGCGCCTGGGGCGGAACCAAATTGGTGACCCAGGTTCCGCCTCCCCGCGGAGGGGGGTAGCGGTTGGAAAGTCGAGCCGGAGAAGTGAGTGGTCTGACCATGACAAGGGCATGATGTCTATATCCCCTATACCCAGATCACTCTTCCACTGGCCAGAGACAAAGATGAGATCCGGTGTATGTCCACCCTCGTGGGTGGGGCCTAAAATTAGTTGGGTCAGGTCCATGGCCGTCATGGAAGCCATGAACTCCCGAGCTACCTCGGATGATACGCCCACCGATGGCAGATTGAAGTCCCCCATGACTAAAAGTCTGGGGGTCTCAACTGCCACCGTAGCGATCACCTCCAGGAGCTCGGGCAGGGCTGCTGCTACATAGCGGGGAGCCAGGTATACAACCAGCACGCCCAAGTAATTTGTGCCCCCTAACCCGTGGATTTAATTTGCGCCCCCCTAACCCGTGGACAGTGCAGCGGCGCTGGGCGGCCGCTACACAGTCCCTCCCCCAGATAGCCCCTCACTCTCTCTTCGCACCCACCGCACCGCACGCCTGGCACCACCACCCCCTCCACAGTGGGCGGCGACCCGGCGGCTCGGATCGGATTCGCACAGCCAGCACTGCAGAGAG
Organism: Rhabdophis nuchalis; assembly: GCA_039707465.1. Classification (NCBI taxonomy): domain Eukaryota; kingdom Metazoa; phylum Chordata; class Lepidosauria; order Squamata; family Natricidae; genus Rhabdophis; species Rhabdophis nuchalis. The sequence goes on from CM077645.1 coordinate 48,517,766, forward strand.
AGTGAGTGAGCCAGGCAGGGGCAGAGAGCTGCGAGTGCGAGCGCGCCCCCCCAGATGTTGCGCCCGGTGCGGCCGGCCCCCCCTGCACCCCCCACACTACGCCTCTGCACTGCCTCACCAGAAGCAAGACCACTCATCCTTACTCCATATGAAAAAGTAATAAATTGCTAGCCCACACACTATCCCTATCCTCATTTCATCTTGTACACTTTTGTCTTGCATACAAAAATAAAATAAAATAAGCTCACAGGAGGAGCAAGGGAAAAATGCTTCAAGCTGCCTCTTCTTTTAAAAGAGAGAAATCGCAGAGACAGGACTTCAGGGCCACACAAGCGTTCCTGCTAATGGGCAAAATCTGATATCACAGGATCACGACAAGCTGACACATGGTCTTTATACAGAAATGTACCCACATCTAAGACAGATTTCTAGAAAGGCACATTTCGCTGGCATTAGTCTTCCTGTCTTTACCGATGGTGCTATAGGAGTGAGGAAATAGAGAGATGTGGCTCATCTTCCTGGTGATGCCACAGACTACAAAATGGTTACCTGCCATCTAAATGGCCTCTACAGGTAGGCATAGATTGTAATTTAAATTCCAAAGTTCTAGGATTCTCAAATCCTATAAGAAACTTTTTTTCTGAACATTTTGTTTGAAATCAGTCTCAAAAATAGAAAACTCTAGGAAAAATATTTAACATCTTTCCAGACACACATGTCTTTTAAGGATTCTTGTTCTATGGAACATAAGCGCAGTAATACTTTTTTCCAAACCAATGCAGGACAATAACTTATTAAATTATTTTAATGTTCATTAGTTATGGTTTAAATTTCAGGATAATTAAAACATATGAAGTGATTTTGTTCACACTGTTTCCCTTTTATACAAAAGGCAGTCTCTGCTGAAATAATGTTTTAAAGTTCTCAGTTACAATTCTTTTAAATTTAAATTGCTATGTATTCTAAAGTACTCTTTCTATGAATAAATGCCATTAAGTCATTTTTATAATTAAAAATGCTCAGCAACTTTCAGGATTCTTTGAAGAACAACTTATTTCATAGCTCTAATTTATGGTTGAAGATAAGGAAAAGTGGTTTAGGGAGGCCAGGCAGAGGACCAGATTACTATACAAATTGAACTCTTTGCATTAATGCTGATCTAAATTGCCAGTGTGCATAGCAGGAATTATTTACATTTCTAAATAAATGCACATGCCATTAGACAGTGCAATCGTTCTTAATTTACAACTAGCAATGAGCCCGAAATTTCAGTTGTAAGTCTTGCTGGTTGTTAAATGGGTCACTACATGACTGACCTGATTTTACCTTTTTTTTTTTTTTTTTTGCTAAGTGAATATATGGTTGCTAAGAGAATGCCATGGGACGGTAATTAAACAAGCCCAATGTCTGCAATGGGCATTTTTTGCCAAAAAACGGTAGTAAATGCCAGCTTCTGGCAAAATATATATATAAACTGTGGTCAAGTGATTGCAGGATGCTTCAAACAACCATACATGTTGGCCTTTGCCGAGCACCCAAAATGCAATCACATGATTATGGCGGGGGCGGCCATCAGAACCTTGAAAAGTGCCTTTTTCGAAGTTTCTGTGGTAACTTCAAATTGTTGCTAAGCGACCAGCTTTAAGTCAAGGACTACCTGTATACTACAAGCTGTAAGTCAAGGACTACCTGTATACTACAATCTTTTCCTACCTACTTAAAGTAAACTTGACTGAATACTATTATCAGAATCATGCACGTGCATGATTCACATCACATCATATACTACTATATACAGCGGTATTAAATATATTTAAGAATGGGCAACAGAACATTTACATTGCTATCGGTTTTCTTGTACAAAGAAAAAGAAACTGAGGAGCTAGCCTGTTTTAACGAGATTATTTGTTTGCCCTCTCTAGGTCAGCCATTGGGACCTCGCAGACTCTATCTGAAACAGACTCCCAAACTCCCTAACATGGAAGCTTTTCTTCATAAGGCACTGTTGAAGGTGAAGAAGCAGGCTCCAGGATGCCTCTCACCCGAAATGTGCTTTCGAGCCGTGGAAGCTTCCGTGTACTTGCCCTTCGCAGAAGGAATTCTCAAGGAAAAGGAGCTTTTTCATCTCCTTTTCATTTCAGACCAGGCTAAAGCATTGCAGTACGCTTTCTTTGCCCAAAGAATTTCAGAAAAATGGACGTTGCCCAATGGGGCATCCTGGAAGACTACATCCCCTCAACCTATCCGGAAAGCAGCTGTGATAGGTAAGTTTGTGAACATCTTTGAATTATTCAAAGTTCAACTATTGTTGTTGTTTTTGTTGGAGAAAGACAATTTTTTGCAATATCTCAGGGGTTGCCACAAAGAAGAGGGAGCCAAACTATTCTCCAAGGCACCTGAGGGTAGAACAAGAAGCAATGGGTGGAAACTAATCAAGGAGAGAAGCAATTTAGAACTGAGGAGAAATTTCCTGACAGTTACAACAATTAATCAGTGGAACAGCTTGTCTCCAGAGGTTGTGAATGCTCCAACACTGGAAGTCTTTAAGATGTTGGATAACCATTGTCTGAGGTGGTGTAGGGTTTCCTGCCTAGGCAGGGGATTGGACTAGAAGACCTCCAAGGTCCCTTCCAACTTTGCTATTGTATTGTATTGTATTTTCTGAAGAAATCATGAAGAAGACTAAGCAAACACTGTACAGTTACTTTAAGGTACCTAGTTTGCACTTAGCATTGCTTAATTTCAATACCCTGTTTCCCCTAAAATAAGACCTTCCCGGATAATAAGGTCAATTGGGCTTTTGAGCAAGTGCGCTAAAATAAGCCCTCCCCAAAAATATTGCAAAAGAGCAGCAACCATGAGGTGACTACACTCGCCACCTCCTACACCTTAAAAATAAGACCTCCCCAAAAATAAGGCCAAGCGCTTATTTCGGGGGTCGAAAGAAAATAAGATCCTGTCTTATAAGATCCTTCCCTTTTTGGGAAAACACGGTAGAGAAAATGCAGAGCTAGATTGTTAATTCCTCTTACAGTCAGTTTCCTTTCCCAGAAATATATCTCAAAAGCTATAATCTCAAACGTAACACAGGTTAGAGGAAAAACCATGATTCTATTTGCATTACTACATAATTATAATTACCTAAAGATGGATTTTAAAAATTCAGTTTTCTGGGATCACATACTAAACAATACACTAAACAAATAGACTTAGTGGACTACATGTGATTGGTTACTGTAGTGTCCGTTGTATCATGCAAATCCAGAATAGGGTTGTAAACAAGTAAATCTTTTCTTTTAAATCTCCCAATGAAAAGGTAGAAAAGGCAGCCAGTGACATACTGAGTCCCTTCTGCATTTTATTGCTTTTAAATAAAAAATAGCTGTTGATGAAGAATGAACTTTTTTGGTGATATGCAGCAATAAAAGAATTTGTAATTTCTATTATGCATTTTTGCCACTGCAATAATAGAGATTGTTCTGCTTTCCCTCTTGCCACCCTGGGTAGATTTTCTCTAGGGGGAGTTAGCAAAGAGACTCTCAAAAATTGTTTTTTTCCTTTAATTCATATATTTAATCATTAATCTCAAAATGTTGTGTTGACACTTGCCTTTTAAGAAGTTTTAATTTTCATTGTAATGATCCACTGCTTCCATTTCTCCTTGCCTATCCCCAGGAAGATAATGCACTCATTAATTTTTTATAAAGGCATTAAAATTAAAAAAAAACTCTCTTTGATGTACTGTACAGTTTCTTCAAAAGCTCTTTGTTGCTCTGCATATTGATTGGTTTATACTCAGTGGGAAACTCTTCCCTAAGTAGCCCAGTCCTTGGTAGTGCCCTCTTTGATTTTAAGAGAGTGACAGTCATGTTATACTTTCACTGTTCTTCCCACTCCTTCCACCCCACAGTCTGACTGATATATACAAGATGGGGTTTGCTGCAGCCTGTGCACGCTGAACTCTCTGAAGCTCACCTGAGCAGGAAGCAGCCTTGAGGGACCAGTCTTCATCTGTCTTTTTCCCTCTGCAACATTGCAGTCTTAATTATCCTTCTCTGCATGACTGATATCCCTTTAGCTAAAAAAAGTGGCAAATTAAATCTGCTTGCAACCTTGAACCCTTTTAAGTTGCTATGACTTATTGGAGAACTGACATTTGTGTGAAGTATCATGGAGTCTATAACTCAGTACATGTAGAATATCATTATTTTGCTCTGTATAAGCACACCTAATGTGTATGAGCCTAATTTCCCTTACCATGCAGAAGGAAGAGTCTTCTTTATGAATTTCACGGAAAGTCACGAGTAATGAATATGCAGAAACTACTATCTTAAAGAAGCATAGATACAGGTTCAAACTTTCCCAGATTACTATGTGAAATGAAGCAGAGCTAGTAGATGCCATGGCCCCATTGGAGCCTGGTTCAAAGGAAAAGGAGGAAGAATTGGAACTGGGCTGTCCAATGCAGATGGCACATCTCTCTTGGTTTGGAGAGGCCAAGGGTTGAGGATGATGCTGTCTCAGGCTCCTCAGGCATTGAGGGAGGTGGTTGACCAAATGGAGAGCTATCTTCTCATAGAAACAGGGGAGGATTGGCTGCTGACAGGCAGTGTTGTTGATAGGCAGCAGACCCTCTCTGATGAGGAACAGCTGCCTCCCACAACCGATCCAATGGCACGGAGTGTAGGCAAGCTCAGAGAAGAGCTGTGAGGCTACTCAGGAAGAGGTCACCCTCCCCCTCCCCACAAGGAACACCTGGAGTGAATTGACTTAAGGAGATGCTATGGGGAGTTTGTCTTTGTCAGGAACAATTGTTTGCTTTGGTTTACATTCTCCTGGCTTAAACTTGCCTTGTCTTGCCTCGCGTCGCCTTGCCTTGCCTTGCCTCGCCTCAAGGATTGCCTGTTGCCTTGACTTTGCCTTGAAAACTGTCTTTTGCCTTGTACCTTGACTTTGCCTTGAGGACTATAGTTTGCCTCAGAGACTCGCTTAGCTAGGTGGATTGGACTTGGGACCCTGGACTTTGCCCTGTGACCTTGCTCCTACTCTGTGGACTTTCTTTGTTCTACATGGGCTGTTTCTGGGGGGACTGAGAGTGGCTGCCTATAGGGTAGCTTGGGTTGGAGCCTGACCGAACAATTATAATTTGAGTACATTTTAGGCCTCCTGAAATGTCCACAATAAGCTTTCTGTAATTACTCAAGAGCGTGGATCACTTTGTGTTGATACAAGCCTGATATATTGCTTCAGGCTAATAGAATCAGGAAAGCTTCTGGGACATTGCGAAAATACATTTTGCTAGATTGATTGCTGCATGAGCATTTCTGGTACTTGGCTATGCAACAAATTGATGTTTTGTTGTCATAAGTAAGCATGCAGTAACCTAATACCATCTCATAAAACTTTGTATGTTGTGTATATCAGATACAAATTTCATTTGCTAGTGCTTAACTTATTAACCATGTACTAATATTAATATTCATTAGAGCTTAGATTCTTTTTTAAAGAACTGGGACTGGGCTCTTTGATTTGACCTTCTGCATAAATACTTTTCTCAGCATACAAGTAGGCAAGTGTTTCAAGAAAAAAGATTCTTTTCTGTCCCCATTAAAGATGAAATTAGATTTAATGTGGAAGATCCATAAAAGGGGGTATCGGTTTGTGCATGTTTTAAAATGTGACAGTTACCATGGAAATCAATGATTCAGGCTGGGATTAAGCTCTGGGGAAACAGGACTCAACCTTTTCTCCATTTATATTTTCCCAATTCCAATTCCTCCTCCAGCTATTTAGGACCCTCTGAGTTTTTGGAAGAAAGACATTCTTTTAAAAGGCCACGTGGGTTTTGGGGGGGAAATGATTTAAGAAAAAAAACTTCCGTTGGTTAATTGTTATAGTTTTTTGTGACTCCCGCAGTTCATCTCTTAAATCTGAAAAATCTAGATGAAGTTTGAGCTGGAAGGGATTTTCCCTTCAGAGATTTTTTTTTATGAGGCATTTGTGATTTTAAGTTCGTAGGATTTTAAGCTCGTTGAGGAATGGGCAGTCTATGAGGTTCAAGATATCAGGAACACATTAAGTCAGAGTCCAATTTTCAATTTTTTAAGTTTTATCAAATCCAGATGGATAATTTTTCTATAAATCCACAATAAGAAGGTCCACGTATTGGGAAGTACACCAAGGGCTTCTTGAGAATACCGAAGAAATATATTTTCCTTTAAATTCCAAGTAACTGAAGGGATGTTACATAACTCAATAAAAGTTTATCATCCGGAACAAAGAAATCGCCATTTTGCCGCCTCTCCTCCGGGAGTGCGAAGAACGTGAAAGCAAAGTAAAAGTTTCCGCTGTTTAAACAAGCCGCAGATATAGTGTTACCAATTGTAATTCCAGCATTGAAACAAAGTTTCTTTAGTTGGTATAAGAACGGATGATGTTAATCTTTCTCTCTCCTTGATTCGGAGAGCATTTTAAACAGCCGCTTTTACGAGAGGGGTTTTTCGTAATTGAAACTCCCCCCTCTGTTCTTCTTTTTTACAACGATTTAATGGATCGTAAAGCAATAACTCACAGTCACTTTTCCTTTGAAAGAAGGTCCCGCTGCAGCACCAGGCCTGGCATTTCAGCCCGTCTTCTTTTTTCCGCTAATTCCAGTAAGCGTTGGCAAGGGGGTCGCACGCCCCCCTGCTTTCCGCTCCCTCAGCTCCTAGAGTAAAGCGGGAAAGGGCATCCCGCCGACCGCCGTCGGTGCGGAAGCACCCCGCAGCCACTCGTCCGGCAGGGAGTTAACTCAAACTCCCTGGACCCCCCCTGGGGGGCCAGCTGAAAAAGCAAGCGGCAGGAGCGCCCGAAAGCACTTCTGTTGCCGTCGAGAACCGGAAGTCAAGTCGAATTAACCAACAGGAAATTGGAGAGTTGAAGAAGGGGGCAGCCGAGATGAGGGACGAGTTAAAAGAATTGCAGAAAGAAACGTCAGAATTTTCTGGGCACATGTCTAAATTTGAATTTGAAAGAATGTCTTTCTTCCTTAGGTTTCAGAATGTTCCTGAAAGGGAAGGTGAAGATTTAAGAGATTTAATGAGTGGAATTTTAGCAGATTATATCAAAAAAACTAAAGAATATTTTTTGAGGGAAATAGATTTAATTTATAGAATTAATTCAGCATATGCTAGAATAAATGAAGTTCCCAGAGAGATTCATATTAAATTTTTAAGAAGATACACACGGGAGGAGATACTAAGGGCACAATGGGAGGGTCCGTTGAAATACGAACAAAAAGATATTGCCATATTAAAGCAGATCCCAAAAAAGATTAGAGAAGCAAGAAGGAAATTTTCCTTCTTGTCTAAAAAATTATATAAAAACGGGATCTGGTTTAAATGGTTAATGCCTGAAGGAATGTTGGTATTCTGGGAGGGAGGCAGAATTAGAATTAAAACAATTGCAGAGGCCGAGGCCTTTCTTAAAAAACATTCCTCAATCCTGAGCGATGAAGAAGAAGGGACAGGAGGAGCCACGGCCCCGCCCTCTGAGGGGAGGGAGAAAGAAGGTGCGATAGCAAAAAAGGCTCAGATCTCAAAAATAATTAATTTTGAACTATTGTAATTCTTGAAACGGATGAAAATGTAAAACTAAAGATTGAATGTATGAATCTTAAAAATGTGCCAAATGTATATATCTCCTAACACTACTTGTTTAACATGATATTGTATGAGGACCCGATTGCAGTCACCATCTCTGGTATGGAAGCTCTAAAATGTATAACATAAACCCTAATTACCCTTCCCTAATATTATAAAATTGTAAAACCAATAAAAACTTTTATTTAAAAAAAAAAAAACTTCTAACCAGCAATAAATGAATGGGCTCAAACATCACAATAAGCCATGTTGCATTCAAATCATGGTTTGTTGAATGACCCATAAGAGCTGGGTTCATACACTCTGCTAAGCAAAACCTAAACAGATACAATCTGTTTGTAACCAAATTACAGCAGTGGATGGAAATGACTGTTAACCATTCATTTCATATAAATTTATTATATGGTTTGTTTAGCACAGTGTTTCTCAACCTTGGCAACTTTAAGTCCTGTGGACTTCAATTCCCAGAATCCCCCATCCAGCATAGCTGACTGGGGAATTCTGGGAGTTGAAGTCCACAGGACTTAAAGTCACCAATGTTGAGAAATACTGGTTTATCATGTTCTGCAAACTCAGCTTTATGGATTATAATTTGGTGATACTTTGGTGATACTTTTCTTAGCCTCAGGCTGCTCCAGATACCCAGAATTCAGTTCACCAAATTCGCTGCAATGGTGATGCTGGCTGGGAATTTTGGTGTTGATATCTATACATCTGGAACTTGGGAAAAACCAATTTTACGTACTCGTGTGAAATGAATCATTCAAACCACAAAGTCTTTGCTAGGAGATGAAGTTCCCTACATGGAACTCCAATGTAGTTAACAAAACCTGCTGTTTTTGGTACCTGCCAGACTTCTTGTCCCCTTGGTTTTTTACATTTAGGAAAAAAACACTTTTAATGTAATGAGAAGCTACACACTGTTTCATAATATGAATTTCTAAGAACCCTAAATCAACGTTCTTAGAAAATAAAAATAATGAGAGACTGAAGTGCAATGCATTCTTTAGAACAGTATTCTCCAATCTTTTACAGCTTGGCGGCCTGGCAGGAAGGAGAGGAGAAGTGGCCTGTGCAAGTGGCAGGTTGGGGTGCTCACGCATGTGCGCCAACCTGACGCTCCCACAAGTTGAGCTGTGCATATGCGTGCACCAGCCAGCCATTCACACGGCCCACTTCCAAATGGGCCATGGCCCCTGAGTCAGGATGCCTGATTTAGAAGTCTGCTAATTATGCTGAAAAAAGGACAAAGATAAACAGGATTAATAGAAGTGTATATTTTTACTCATGGTTTGTAATTGATCGTATTCCAATGACTTTGTTTTTGAGAAGGTGCAAATCACCCCAAATTGCCATTTTGCTGGTATGTTCAAATATTGTCAAAATGCTAATTATTTTGCCAGTTTAAAAACTTTGGAGATCTTTGAACAATCTGGCTTTTCTTACATGTATAGTATCGATATTCTCTCTGCTTGAATATCGGAGTTAACTGAGGAGTGAAAAAAAATTGCTTATGGTGACATATGTATTATGTCAGTTTAACAAACATTGGCCAGAATGTTCTAATAATTGCTTCTTCTTTCTCTCTCTTTCATCCAAAAGGTTTGGGGACAATGGGCCAAGGCATTGTGGTATCTCTGGTGAAGGCTAAAATTCCAGTTGTGGCTCTGGAGAAGAATAAGAAGCATCTTGAAATAGCAAGGAAAGCTATCAAAGCTCGTTTGGAGCGTGAAACTTTAAGAATGCAACAGAAGGGCAAAACACTGGGTATCCATAAATCTAAATTGCTTCACTTCACTCTGGATTTTGGTGCACTAAAAGATGTTGATCTAGTTATTGAGGCTGTGTTTGAGGATATTGTTCTGAAAAAAGAAATATTCTGTAAATTATCCGAAATCTGCAAGCCAGAAACTGTTTTGGGCACTAATACTTCTTGCTTGGATATAGATGAGATTGCTTCTATTACTAACCGTCCCCAGCAAGTCATTGGTACTCATTTCTTTGCACCCGCACATGTAATGAAGTTAATGGAGATCATTCGTGGACAGCACACATCTCCTACTGTTATTGCTACAATTATGAACCTGGCCAAAATTATGGACAAATGTGGTGTTCTAGTAGAAAATTGTTTTGGCTTTGTTGGGAACCGGCTACTCATTTCTTATAATGAACAAATGTATTTCCTTTTAGAAGAGGGCAGTACTCCAGAGGAGATAGACAAAATTGTGGAGGAATTTGGTTTCAAACTGGGTCCTTTCAAAGTATCTGATCTGTCTGGGCTTGATGTGACCTGGAAATGTAGAATAGGGCAGGGCCTGGCAGGAGCCAATCTACCCATTGGAACACCTCCCCGCCAACGAGATGGTAAGCGTTATAGTCCTCTCCCTGATATCCTATGTGAGAAGGGCAGATACGGTCAGAAAACTGGAAAGGGCTGGTACCTATATGATAAACCTGGGGGAAAGACAGCGAAGCCTGATCCCTGGCTTCACAATTTCCTTCAAAATTACAGAAATGCCCACAACATGACAACTCGCACCATTACCCAAGAGGAGATCTTGGAGCGTTTTCTGTATTCGCTTATCAATGAGGGTTTCCAAATATTATCTGAAGGAATTGCATCTTGCCCAGAAGCCATTGATACCATCTATATTAATGGTTATGGGTGGCCCAGACATAAGGGTGGCCCAATGTTCTATGCTTCTGAGATCGGGCTGCCTAAGATTCTAACAAAGCTGCAAAAATATGCTGAGGCTAATCCTGACATACCTAAACTCCAACCCAGTCCCTTTCTGGAGAAACTCGTCACCCTTGGTAGCCCTCCATTGAAGAACTGGCCGTCACTTGTGAGATCCCAGCAAAGCAAGTTATAATTAATGATTCCTGAAAATCTTCTTTACATGCAAGTGGGAGGGTTTTCTTTCCCCACCTTATTCTAAAAAAGCTTTGGGATGCATGTAAATGTTCTCATGGGTCATTTTTAAACTCTCCTTATTGTTAGACTTAGGGCAGGGGTCTCCAACCTTTGCAACTTTAAGTCTGAAGGACTTCAGCTCCCAGAGTTCTCCAGCCAGCTTTGCTTTGCTGGCTGAAGAACTCTGGGAGCTGAAGTCCTTCAGACTTAAAGTTGCAAAGGTTGGAGACCCCTGACTTAGGGTGCTACTATTTTCCATCCTTGTGAAGCCCATGCATCTCAGGGAAAACTAATGAGAACAATGACTTTTTAATATTCCTTAGCATTTAATGGAAACCTGGATGATTGCGTAGATGATTGGGAGAAAGGATACTTGCACCCATGCCCTGGCAATCCTTCAGTAAATGGCAGAATATAACCTACGATAAGTTCAATGAAATCCTTTTCTTCTTTGAAAGAAATTTATAGCAAATTCTCTTTCGTCAGATGGAATGAGAGCTGATAGGAAAACAAAACATAGAATATTTTTTCTACACGCAAGTTATCTTTCAATATAAGCAGCCTGTTTCCTATTCAGATTTTTTAACTGATTGATTTCAGGCTGTAGTCTGAAATACTAGGTGCTATAGAATAATATCACTTGCCTTTTTTATTTCAAAAATGAGCCCACACCCTCTCACTCCAAATGATAAATTGTTGCTCACAAAGTGCCTTTTATCATACCACTTGCTTGAAAGTAGTATTAAGCTGCCTTGTCTCTGAATATACTTGACCAACCATCTTACAAGAAGGGAGTGGGTGGGGACTTTGATCTGAAAGATGCATGCTGTTCTGGAAGTAAATACATTCTTGGGCTGAGTATATTCTTTGCTTTTGCTCCACCTCAGTCTCCCAATCCAGGGGTCTCTAACCTTTGCAACTTTAAGTCTGAAGGACTTCAGCTCCCAGAATTCTCCAGTCAGCAAAGCTGGCTGGAGAACTCTGGGAGCTGAAGTCCTTCAGACTTAAAGTTGCAGAGGTTGGAGACCCCTGTCCCAAGCCACTGTTTTTACCAATTGCACCTGTGAATTCTGGTTTAAAAAAAAAAGTTAAACAAATCACTGTTAAATCTTTGTATGCTTCCTCTATTAAATTAGATTGTAAAGCAAGATTCTCAAATTTGGTAAGGTATTGGACTGAGGATGTGTCCATCCTCAGCTAGGAATCTGTTCTGTTCCATTGAACCAGTTGCTATATTTCAGTCCAACCTTATAATCAGAAGAATTGGTGGAGACAGTTCTTATATTGGCTGCTGTAATTCCCAAAGAAAATTCAATATTCTGACACATCTGGAAGATAACAGGTTGCGGAAAGCTGTCCTAAAATTCTAAGTAAGATTTATGAAATTGTCTCAAGCTTATCAACTTGTTAGCTCTTTTTTGGTCATGGAAATAAATATGTGTCCTCAAGTTAATACTGCACACAAAATGTTAATTTTCTAACGCCCTGATTTCTGAATATCTGAAGAGAGTTAGCTTGGAGAAGGCTGCTACAAGTATACTATTGGTTCTAGAATATGCAGAACAAGGGAAGATATAAAAAGGTGATAAAAAGAACAATTCTGTGTGACATAGAAGAAAACAAGAATATTTATTGTTTACTTAATAATGGCAAGGCTTCAAAATTTATAGTTTTCCCCCCAAAACTTGCTATTTTTAGAATCCAGGAAATTAAGATTAAGTGCTGATATCCAGAACCACCTTCTTAACTGAAACATTTTATTAACCCTCTTGTATTTTGTTGTAATGTCCCTCCTTCCCTCCTTCCCCAAAATACTGCACAGAGAAATTGGCCATGGAGCTAATCCTCTCACCCCCTTTACCACAGCATGAAGGTGCATGGCTGTTTTTAAGGGATGTGTACGCATGATGTCTTCAGGTCTTGCCAAGTCTGTATTATGAGAGCCTGCAGTCACCTATTGAAATTCTTCCCTTTTTTTCTCCCCTGATGTTCTTGCCTTAAGAACAATGCAATTTTTCAGTGATGAGGCTGGCAATTGCATCAGAGACAGGAATATCCCCAGTTTCTATTGACTATACATGCCCTTCCCCATTTGGTCACTGCCTTCATTTGGTCTTGGGCTGCAAGAAAGACTGCACAGAGTAGACTTGGCCTGGATTCCCCTCCACCCCTTTTTTGTTTTTTAACATAGGACACCAATTTCCAAGATCAATGCAGGAGATTAATCAATACTCTGGTTAATGGATAGTGTGGGGAACAAGCAGGAAGAAACAGTTAAGACTACTCTGTCTTGATTGACAGGTTATTTTTGTTTTGAACAAAAGATTATCTATCTCCTAGGATACAGTCTTACAGCAAAAAAAGAAAAAGAATTGGATCACATCCTGAAGCACAGAAGACATAAAACAGGAAACTGGAGAGACCACCTGAAATACCCTCAAAATTCCCCACTATATGTTATAATGAAAAATTGAATTAATTAGTTTTGCCTACCCCAAAAAGAAATGCAGGCTTAGTGGGATAAAGATGCTGGAGCCGTGATGGTGAACCTATGGCACATGTGCCACAGGTGGCACGTGGAGCCATTTGTCTGGGCACGCTAGGCATGCACACGCTGGCCAGCTGATTTCAAACCTTTGAGGCTATCCTGAAGGCCCCTGAAGGCTCCGGAGGGCTAAAGCTGGCCCTACGAGCAAACCAGTAGTCCATTCCTAAATTTCCGGTTTGCCCATATGGCCAGTTTTTCATGCTCCGGAAGCTTCAGGGAAGCTCCTGAAGCCCCTGGAGGGCCGGGGGGGGAGGCTGGTATTGCCCTCCCCAGGCTCCTATAAAGCCCCTGGAGCCTGGGGAGGACGAAAAAAGCACGCCAAAAATGGGGGGGGGGGAGTGCTGGTCATGTGTGCATGTGCACTGGGGTCGTGCGCAAAGCATGGGTGTGGCACACCCACGTATGACCCCCCTGCACTCCCCCCACTTTTGACACGCGAGCCAAAAAAGGTTGGCCATCACTGTGCTAGAGAATCCATTAATTACTACTTTAAACGGCATTAAATTGTGTAGGGGTTGCAACACCGCTGGTCTCGTTGCTGAAGCTAAAATTTACACTGACATACTTCTCTGCTGACACAAAGATATAACGAATGTAACAGGGTGATCAGGCTGGATCCACTGGCACATGAGAAATCTAATTTGTTGAAGCAGCATGAGATTAGTGATTAGAATAGCCTTCTTCAGCCAGACAATTGCACCATCAAATGAGATGGGCTATATTCACTGGTTACTGATACTGATTGCAGTTGTAGCTACCAGGTATGGGAAGGCTGAGTTAAAATATAACCACAAAATTTATTGAGTGAACTCTCATTCTAACCTACCTCACCACTTCCACGTGGATGTTTGAGACCACTTTTACACTTCTGAATATCATGGTGAAAGGTATGAAAATGTGGTATGTATTGAACAAATAAATAAAAATTCATATTCCTGTATCCCACATTAAACAACTTAGAAATGTCTAACTCGATTCATAGGTTTATTACCAGTATTATCATATATATGCATGTGTTTATCAACTAATATTAATCTGTTAATATCTTGGAACAAAATCTTAACCTTTCATCTCCCACTGTGCATTTTTAGTTCAAACTAATGTGTGAAAGATATTGTTTCATTACCTTTTAGCTCTCATTATCTTTCCAGGATATTGAAATTCAACCTTTGAGAGGTCCCAGTACTTTCAGACTGGAATAGAAAAGATGATTTCTTAAACTATGGCTTTTCCCATCATGGATTACAGTAATGATAAAAGATGTACCCAATAATATGTTCTGTTAGTAGCATGTTTTCTCACTGGGAATTTCTCAAATTTTTAGAAGCTCTCCCTAGGCTAAAAATGCTCAACTATTCCATAGTTGTTGTATTTCTGATGTCTTTTCCAGTCCTTCTAAGCTACTTCAAATCCATATCCCTGCAGTCTAACCTCTTATATTTATCTTCTTCAGATCAATGGCCGAGTTAATGTACAAATGTCCTTAGCCATAACATAAGCTCTGTTTGTCTCCAGGATATAAAATGTTCTACTGTAGTGCTACATATATACTCCAACATGCTCCTTTTGTTAGGCCCTTTTTAACATATCATACTACAGGGCAGGAGTTGCAAAGTTTTATGTCAGCTGAAACCGTCTCAGGCACTGACCCTTGCAAGCAACTTGTCCCAATGGGAATACACTGGTGATTTCTTGAAGGTAGATACACGTAACATCTATTGGTTGACACATAGGCTGACACATAGGCTACCCTTCGTTGTTTTTTGCTACACAAAGAAAATCAAAATGTTGCTACTTTTTTGGTGCTGCTGTCCAGCGTAATTGCCACCCTTGATTTTCTTCTAGACATGTGCCTCTTTTCCCACAGGCTACTCTGCTGGAATGCCTCCCCCCATCTTCAATAACAGATAAAGGGAGAGCGCAAGGGCAAGAGGCTCAGAAGAAACCTACCTGATTTCTCTGACTGTAAACGAGTTGGGGTTGGGAGGGAGAGGACTGTACTTCAGCCTTGCAAGATTCTGTCAATGTAACTTTACAATAAAATAGAATTAGCACATCTGTTGTGATTCCTATCTGGTTTACCTTGCAAGGCTGACAGAATGACTGAAGCTGTTTCTGTTCATACTGTGATTTACTATTAGCTTTATCTGACTCATACTGAATCGGTTAACACACACATGCCCCTTCCCAGTTATTCCCAGAGAAGGTTGTCAGATGTACTACCTGCACCATAGTCTGACAGGAGATAATGAAATCACTTTTTCAACTAGGAATACTTCTTTGTGCTCTGCTTTTGAAGTACCTAAGACATAAAACCAGAGTTTGAATTATGCTATCCATTATAATTTATTTTCAAAGTACATAGCCTGTTCTTTTTTTCTTCCAAAACTGGATAGGATATCAACTCCGTTTAAACCCGGCCACAGATGCTTCTGACACATGCTTGCTGTACCAATAGAGACTATCTACATAAACAGTGGGGTGATAAATACTTGGCAATTTTTAATAATGTTTTTGCTTCAAGAATATTTTTGTTCAAGATCACTTTGTCTAGTTCCAAGGTTATTTGGGACTACAAAAACAGTTATTGTAAATATGTACATTCAGACCCAAATGGGGTGATAACTTTTTTGTCTTTCCCCCACCACCCAAAAATACCATCTGTTTCTCACAGAAATTATTATTGATGAGAGAAATGCCTATGCAAAACCCAGGGCTCTTTCTTACTACATCTTAACCAGCCACACTGCCTTTTACTGGTTTTTATAGTGCAGTCCTATGAACCGGAAGGTCAAAAGCCTCCATTTTAAGACTATCAAACCAAAATCTTCTTTCTCTGTGAAAAGCCAGTATAATATGTGTGAATTCTTCACTAGGAAAGTACTTGCAAGGTTTCATTACACATCGTCAGCTCCTTTCTCATTTGTCAGGTAGGCAACAATAGGTCTGGCTTGCCCACTGCAGCTAATCAATGTTTGAGAAATACCGTACATTCTGTGCTGCAGGACCTTAGCAGTGAGTGGTCTTGGAATTGAGAGATTTGACTGTCGGCCATTCTAGATTACTTGGCTGAGTGAAGTTAACTTAATCCTGGTCATAACTGGGTGAGTTTGGAGTTAACTTTAAGCTACTGTGAGTTACCGATAATTACTTAGGTCAATTAATTCCTATTTGCTGTACCTATTACATACTTATTATATATGTTGTAAGAGAAGCCTGAGTGTGACCCTACTCTGTTGCTTCGACATCTGATAATCCTTCTAGATGCAATTGATTGGATAGATCAATACAGTACAGAACTTCATTAATTTTTACTTCCTATCCAAGTAAAATCTGGCAGCTCCCTGGAAAAAAATAATGGGCTGATACTATTGTTTTCAGGGAGTGTGTCATATGGTGTAGCTATGACTGAGATTAAGAAACGAAGTCCTCCATTTTATTAAAATATTAGATTAAAATCCTGATTGCATGATGAAGGTTATGGTCAGGACCATTTGTTATTGGCCATGAGTTATGGAAGATTGGAGTTTCAAATCTAAGGGGACTAAATGGCGCAAAGCACAAGGAGCAGTGGTGGATTTCAATTTATTTTACTACTGGTTCACTCATGCGCGTGGGTGGGCGGGGCCTCCCACCGCCATCACTACCAGTTCACCTGATCCGGGGCAAACTGGCAAAAACCCATCTCTGATTAGGGGAGGGGAGGTGGAAAGGAAATGAGAGGGGAGAGGAGAGAGGAAAGGAAAGGAAAGATGTAAAAGATCTGAATTATTTGTTGATACAACGTATTTTTAGAGCCACCTGACTCCATAATGGAACTGGGCAGCTTAACAATTAGAAAAGGAAGTAAGTATCAAAAGGGAACAATGAAACCTCTTCCTCACACTCCTGAACCAAAGGGGGACCATCAACCACCTTTGACCATGACTTGAGGAAAAAGCCAGCTTTTCAAGATTTGTTTAAAAGCACAAAGGGTAATGGACATTTGGGTCTCTCGGGGAAGTCGTTCCACAGGGCAGTAACAGTGATAGAGAAATCACGCTTCTTAGTCTTGTTTACTAAACACTTGATGATATTGTTTAATCAATGGGACAAGATCATATAAATTAATCTGGTCATACAGGATGCACAGAAAACAAGATCAGCAGTTGGCCTGGAGTACAAATGAAGGTGATTGTAACAACTCAAATGTGTGTCATTAAGTATGAATTCTATTGTAGTGGATGTACATGAAAGTAGGAGTTCCTTTGTGGATGATAGTTGCCTGTTATGATCCACTGAATGGTGATGATGACAGACATTATCTAGTCATGATTTTGGGGAGATATTATGCAATATTGACTAAGATTAAGGGGAAATGTTATTCTGCAAGGTGAACATGAATGGATGCGTACATCAGAGAATACAGAAAAAGTGTTGGGTCATTCAGAAATTAAAAGATGAAATTTTCACACATGCTCTAGTCATAAACCTATTCTTGTTTACCCAAGGCAAGGGAATAAATATCAATCTAAAAGCGTAATTAATTTCAGGATTCATCATGAAATACGGGGTAAATTAGTGAAATATGCAAAAGTGATGTGTTTCCGAATGTGAAACATCATTTCTTGGTAATGTCAAGAATGGTCTTGCAAAAAAATAAGTTTGGGGGGAAAATGAAAATAGAATACCTGCAGAAAAAAAAGATGTGTGTCTTATATAACAAAGGATTATTAGATGATAGATTAATCTCCCAGTGGAATGAAGAAAGAATTGACATAAGGAAATATGATGTAGAAATTGCTTGGAAGAGACTTAAAAATATCATATCACAGAAGTACAGAGAGTGGGAAATGACGGAATGCTGAAATAAAAGATGATGTAAATATTATTTAAAAGGCACTGGTGCAAAATGAGAATGAGGGAAAGTTGTATTACAGGAAAAAACAATAATTGTTAAGATTATAGCCAAGTAGGATAAGGTATAGTTATCATTTTTAAAAAGCAGAGAAATTGCAAGGTGATTTTAATGGAAATTGATAACAAATATTTTGGAAGGAGCACATCTACGGTATGTATAGTAATTCTTATCTATGAACTCTCTGCTCCATGATCACAGAAGAACCTTTTTAAATTGCATCAAGATCATGGAAAATAATATCTCTTTATAGGCGCAGTGAGGCCACACTTGGAATACTATGAGCAATTCTTGTCACCATGATCGCTTAAAACAAGTGCGCCACGAGGCTCTTAAAACAAGTGCAGAGAAGAGAATGCTTAGGGGAGACCTGATAGCAGTCTTCCAATATCTGAAGTGTTGTCACCAGGAAGAGACTGTTGAGTGAGTTATTTTCTCCATAGCACTTGAGAGTAAGACAAGAAGTAATGGGTGGAAGTGCAACAGATGGAGATCCAATCTGGAAACAAGGAGGAATTTTCTACCAATAAAAATGATTAATTGCCTCCCTGATTCATGGGTGCTACTCCATTGTTGGAGGTTTTCAAGAAAAGATTGGATAACCATTTGTCTGGGATAGTATAGAGACTCCTGTCTTGAGCAGGCAGTAGGACTAGAAGACCTCCAAGGTCCCTTTCAACCCTATGAGACGATGATTACTATAAGCATGGTCTACTACTGAAAATATGAACTCTTAATCTCTCATCTGCAGGCTTCTTTTTAAATTGCACTAAAATAACATAAATTAAATTAAAGCATGTAAAAATCATGTTTACTATTATCCTTTTATCTTGGCTGTCAGTCATTAATGAAAACCAACTTAGCTAGAGAAATATAGGGTGAAAAGCTTCATGGCACAGAAATGGTTTCTACACAAAACATCTGGAGCGAGCGAGCATCATTTTGCCAGTGAAGTCTGATGCTTAAGTGCTGGTGAATCAGGTCACAGAGAATAATATACTAAAGGAGCAGAAGACAGCTTTATGTAATGGCATTTATCTATTTCCATAACCTCTGGTTTTCTGCTCCAGTGACTCCATGCCATCAGTTCAAAGAGGAAGACATATCAACTGGCCAAACAGAAATGGTTTCACTCATAAACACTAATGGCACATTTATGAAATCATTTGTTGTTGTTGTTGTTTTTAAAGCATGCAAGTATATTGTTTATCTATATTTCTTGCAAGGCTACAGGAAGAGATTTGCATCCGAACGCAGTCTACTGCCATGCAGCGGATCTGAGGTATCCTGCTTGGTCCAGACACCAAGGTGGGGAGATGGAAGCAAACTGGAAAGGGAGAGGGGGGGGCACCAAACGTTGGACGGCAGCTCGGTCCTCGGCGGTTGTATTAAAAGAGAAACAATTGGTCCCTATATATTAAAAATCCCGAAGGCGCCGGGCCTCGGGTTGTGTGACTGGGTGGGAGATGGCTACGGTTTCCAAGAGGGCCCCGCATGAACTTGGAAGCGAGGCGCCCTAGTAACCGTCCGCTGGAGAGGAAAGTCCCCCGGTCTTTTGACTGGCTGCGATCTGTCCCTCCTTTCGCCTCGCCCACAGGAGCTGTCAGAGGGAGCGCTCTCTCCAGACGGAGGGAGGGGAACGCCGACCGCTTTTAATCTCCCGGGGAGGATTCCGCCGCTCTCCTAATCGTCCCCCAACCTTCCTTCTCCTCCCGCCGCTCACGAGCACTTCAGCGGAGTCCCCACGGCTGCCTTCCCCTCCCGCGTTTTCCCCGCCCCGTCGCTAGCTGGAGGGGGCGGGCTGGGGCTGGGGCTGGGGCTGGGGCCGGGGCCGAGGCGGAGCTGGGCGGCTGGCCAAGGTGGCTCCAGGCGGGGCCGGGTTAGCCCGTGGCGTTTGTTTCCCCTGGCAAGAAGCGCGGCTTCCCGACCCCGCTGCGCTTTGTGTGCGCGCAGGCGGGAGTGACTCGGCGGACAAGGCGTGAGCTCAGAGCGGGCTGCGAGTGAGGGGAAGGCGGCGGCGGCGGCGGCAGCGGCAACAACACTATGAGCGGGGCTGGGGCGGCGGCCAGCGTGGCTGCCGCTTCCCTTCTGGTCGGGAAGAGCGAGAAACTGGACGAGGCTCAAGCGCTGGCCCGCAGCTGCGCTGGAAGACCCGACTTCCAGCCTTGCGATGGGCTGTCGCTGTGCGCCACACACAGTCACGGCCGCTGCTTCCGCCTGCACTGGTGCTGCCATCTGGGCTGGTGCCATTGTGAGTACCGAGGGCGAAGGGGGCTGGGATGGGCGCGGCGGATGGGACGGAGGAGGAGGAGGAGGAGGAGGGATTCGGCGGGTCCCTGCGAGCTGCCGCCGTCCAGATGCTCCGCGCTGTTGCAGGGAACCCCCTGGCTGAGGGCTGCAGATCCGTGGCGAGGCGGGCGGGCGGGCGGAGGTGTGTGGAGCCCTTTGGGAAAGGGAGCGGCTGGCTAATCGCACCGGGGGCAGAGAAGACCCGGGAGTCTAGTCCTGAGGGGGGTCTGGGAGAGGGGATCTAAACCCTTAACTGGGTTTCGGGTTGTGGCTTTCCCTGTAGAAGGAGCCGCTCGGAGGAGAAGCGGGGCTCTTGCCCGATTCCTTTCCCCCTCGTCTCGATGCCCTGGTGCCCGGAGCGAAGATTTGACGAGGGATCGATAGTGACAGATAGCACAGTGCCATCCGGAGCCTGGATGGATCTCGGTGTTCTCCCGGGGAAGGGAGCTCTCCCGAGGGCTTGTGGCACTAGGACAAGCCAAGGGAGGAGCGGGCTGGATCGGCGGTGGGTTGAGGTTAGGTAGCTAAATAAAATGTCTAAGTGTGGCGGGGGGGGGGGGCGCAGCTGAGCGGCGGGATCGGCTGAGTGCTGCGGACATCCCGGGGCTCCGCTCGCCGCGCAGCATCGTAGCGCGGAGGACCGCACCCGCTACATAAGGAATACATTCCTCCATTTACCTTTTCGCTCGATCTTGATTGGGGAGGCAATGGAAGGTAGCAAACCACTTAGCTAAGCCACCCATAGCCATCAGACTCACTCTCTCTCTCTCTCACTCACTCACTATCCTATAACTGCTGAAGTCATAGATTCCTGTATTAGACAAGAAAAACCTATGGACAATAAAAAAAAACCCTCTTGGCTTTCCCCATTCAATCTTTTCTTTATTTAGAGAAAGTGCGTGGCCCTCCTGATGTAGTTCCAACCAGCATTAATCAATGTTGAGGAATGATGGGAATTGTAACTCTACCTTTGGAGGCTGCAGCTCTCTAAACCTTGAGCCAACTGTTGTAGTTTGCATTGAATAATGTAAATAATAATAAAAGAAGTTTACTGTTGGATTACAATAAAAAGGTCATTGGTATCTTTTCTGTGGCTGCATATGTAATTTGATATATAGCTTGAAGAATTAGCCTGAGAATGTCATGGAATTATTTTGTGCCTAATAATACTAGCTGCCTAGTTTTCAAGTTACTGTTTCCATTGATTCCCTTAATTCGAATGTATTACTCTTAGATAAAGAATGTTGATAGCTCACCTTTTCTTTGTGTCCAAATTAGATTTTCTAATGGACTGATAGCTCCTTAATGGTTTATGATCATCTAGAGCAGTGATGGCGAACCTTTTTTGCCTCGGGTGCCAAAAGCACAATCGCATGCCCACCCCCATAATTTAACGCCCCCCCCCCCTGCTGTGCTTCCTGCGCATGCACGTGTGACCCTCACTGCCCCGCGTATGCCACAGCTTTCTTGGAGCCTGGGAAGGGTGAGAATGGCCCACCACGCAAACCAGAAGTTCGGAATGGACTTCCGGGTTTTCTGTTGGGCCGTTTTTCTCCCTCTGGAAGCTTCAGGAGGCTTATTAGGGAAGCCTCCAGAGGGCGAAAAATGCCCCAAAATCAGCTGGCCAGTGCACACATGCGCTCTGGAGCTGACAGGGCAATGCCTCATGTGCCCTCAGAAATGGCTCCATGTGCCACCCATAGCACACGTGCCATAGGTTCACCATTATGAATCTAGAGTAAAAGATGGGACATTGGGGTGGGTGGTTATAAAATGTAGACATATAACTTACTTCCCACTTTATCTGCAAGGGAAATGGCAGTAAGCAGAAGTAATGTTATCTGTCTGGAACTAGTCACAAACCAAATGTTTGTGTAGCCTCTTGCTTGCTGTAGCCGCTTCATTATCCAAAGCCAGAAAACTGGAAGTTGGAGCAAAGGGATTGTTGCAGCAGATAAATAGCATTTTATGTTTTCTCTGTAAGGATGCCCTTGTTCTCATTCAAAGCTCCTAGATGATCCTGTCCCATTCATAGGGACAGCATCATCTGCTAGACTCAAGTTTTAGGGCTTGTGCAAATTATAGCAACGTGCAAATTATTTTGTTTTCTGATTTTTAAAGTTTTTTTCATGTGTAAATTAGACGTTATTTTGTCTCCACCTGAAAGCTGCCTATCTCAAAAGAAAATATAAAATTATCAGTTAATTGCAACTGTCTACATCTGAATTTCTACTTGTTTTGGTGTTTTCATCAGTTTTTCTTTTCTAGTAGTGCATCAATATGCTAGCAAATGGCAATAAAACATACAATTCTTCTGAGATGATGGGTAGAGGCAGGATGAAATCTGACATCTTCCCTATGCCTTGCAGAAGTATCCTATTGATTACTATTCTTGAATTATATGTTATCTTCCCTTCTGGTACTATGTTCCGCATTAAACTATGTCTGAGCAGAACAGTTTTCTTCAAATAATGAATTATGTAATCCCTAGTAGTGTTCACTGATTGCTCAAGATAATGTTTTTATTTGCAGGCTACCAAGCAATCAAGCCTATCTGAATTTGCTGCTTTAATGCTTCTGATCACATGGCTGAGTTTATTTTCTCTACTTTCAAGCCCCGTAGTCACAGCAGTATTGGGTACATCTTCTACAATCCAAATTGTGTTCCTATAAGACAACACACTGTGTGAAAGCATTCAGTCATCAGGGATTCCCTATGTGGCTAAGTTTAGAATTTCTGCACAGCCTCCTGCATCTACTCACTAAAAACATGGCAGGTTTTCTTTTATCAGATATATCCCAAGTGGAAATCACTTGGCAAAAATGATGTCAGATTTGGCCTTTTGCTTTTGGTAGCATTATCCTCCGATGAGGCCATCTGATTATGTGCCATTAAATTATGGTTGATCCTTATCAAGCACAAAGAGAGGCAAGAATGGTATCTGTAGTGGTTCCAGATTAAACCTTTCTCATTTCTTGGTAGAGCTAGAAAATAGGCCTGCCCCAAACATGAGCACAATTACCAGGAATTGTAAAGATTTTGAAATAAATGACGCAATAATTTTATTCCAATCTGAATTGGGGCATCTTCTTTTATTTCTGGGATAGACTCCATGCGTCTATATTCATTCACTTAAACACAGATGCGGAGCTTTGAGAGAGGTTCTGCCAGTGAAGAGGCAAAAACAAAGTGTAGAATGATATGTCATGCTTTGCATCAATCCCTGGGGAAGGAACAGGGTTTAAGCACAGCTGCAGACATAGGACAAAAACAGCAAGGAATGTGGCTGTCTCCTTGCAGGGTTATACCAAGGCAACACTTTCTAGGAACTTCAGTTTAAAATGGTAGATATTAGTAATAATTAAAGACCTTGGGTTTGGTAGGTTTGGGTTTTTTTTCTCCATCTTATATGTGAATTCACAGGAGATGAGAATATTCAGAAATCCAAGGAAGACTTTGAAGTACCACAAAGTCTTCCTTAGAGTTCTGATTCTTTTTTTTTAACCTCTTGAGATAAACAGATGCAAATAGTTATAAAATCTTCTCATGGATTTAGTACGTAAACACAGTCCCCTCAGGAATATTGCATAATTAAATATATTTTTAGTCAAATTATTTGCAATTTCCAGATGTGGGTAATAAATAATCAGAATGTGTGTATATATTTATTCAATTACAATTAATTGTTTCTGCTTGGAGTTAATTGGACTTTTGTTTTGGAAAATTTTCAAGGTAAAGCAAAGAAACATTTTTACTTCCTCTTCTTTTCTTTTTTTGACAAAGCCATGCCTATTTTTGCAATTTTAATATATACTGCCTTTAGGGCTCCATAAATTGTTTTCAGGACTTTTGTGTAGAAAATTGCATGCTAGCTTCATACTATATGGTCTCAGCATGTCTACAGCCTGGCAATATAATTCGCCTATACCCATGGTATGGTGAACAGAGAGATATTAGCTACCAACTAAGAGTTGATTTGGGACCAATTTCATAACATTATTTTAAGTGATCTCTCAATTTTAATTTTAATTTATTATAATTAGAAATGTAACTGAGGCCAAACCAGAATTAGAACTTTTTAATATTTGAATAAATCATAGAGCAGAAGTTGATGGTTGGACTTAAACTGAAAGACAGATGGAAATAAAGCTTTCATCTCATTTTGCTAATTAATCTCCCAGGTATTAATAAGTGTGGTTTATAAGTATGAAGATGCTATACTGTAATCCTACTATTTGTATGCAGCATTTCTGACACAGTGATGTTTTCTGATTTTTTTGGTATGGAACATTTTCTATAGAGAAACCCTATGTTGTAAATATTTATTTCTTTAAAACATCTTTTGATTGCCCATCTTGTTAAACACTAAACACTATATATATATATATATATATATATATATATATATATATATATATATATATATATATATATATATATATATATATATATATATATATATATATATATATATATATATATATATATATATATATATATATATATATATATATATAGACATATATATAGACATATATATATATATATACACTTTTATTTACAGTCACAGACCAAAAACACAAGTACTACAGGAAGAAACGTTAATAATAATCATAATAATAATCATAATCATAATCATAATTATCATAATATCATAGCAATGGATCGCCAATAGCTTAACTAAGGAAGGTTACAGCGTTCTCCTCTAATAGTTACAGCTCTTAAGAAGAAGAATCTTGTTAAACACTAATTTGAATGGCTCATGACAATAATAAAATCCAAATAAAACAAACAAAACACGAGGCACCTGATCCACAGTCTCTAGCCCATGAAACGATATAGGTAGTTAATCTAAAAGCCCAAACTTACTACTGAGTTGTAGCAAAGTAGGGAATATGTAGCTCTCTAGAAGCCAATAAAATGCATTTCGCAGCATCCTTAATATTGAAGGGCTCCTGAGGGCTGTTGTTTATGAAGGTTTGGAAGACCAGTGATTCCCATTCCTGGATTATGAGATTTATGCTAGGAATACACTTTAGGATATTTCTGATATATGTTTCATTACCAGAATCTGAGATAACCAATAATATTTGTGTGTTTTAGAATAGCCCCATATGTTTGCATGCTTATATTTATTTATTTATTTTGTCCTAAAATACTACAATTCACTGGATATAATGGGTTTCCCGTAATGAATGTTCTCTATTGCAGAGGGCACCTCAACACTTTTTGATTTTGTTACAGTGACACATATTTATCTCCCAGAGTGGTCTTTTCAGGCAAAATATTCTCCAAAAGTGTCAGATTATACTTTCTGTATCTTTCTCAGTGATAGAATTCCTTATAGAAATTCTAAACCATTATAGCAAGTTAGGAAAGATTGCCCTAGAAATATGTTGTGCTCCATTCAGTTTCTAGGATCTACTCTGTTCTGTTATAGTATTTAGGCTATTAGAAATACCCATATAAGATAATTGTTGAAATATTAAGAAGCACCTGAAACACATCTTTGCCCATGTACAACACTTTTTCAATTTACACTAATAAAGAAAGTTCTTATTTGAGTGTATCTTAGAAAGAACATAATTTGTATGACTGTTTTTTTAAAAGAGCAAATAATTATTATTTCAGCTACCAGAAATCTTTTTCTGCCTAGAGTTTCCAAGAAGTGTAAGGGATTTCTAACTGGTAGATTCTTAATTTATATACAGTATTAAAATCTGATATGATGTCAGATTCATATCCCACCTTCTTCTTGAAGAGTATAGCATACCTTCCTCTACTTTTTCCCCACAACCATTACTCTGTGAGATAAACTAAATTAAGAGCGAGTGGCTAGTTCAAAGACAAACAACCACTAAAACACACTAGCTCTCATAGAAGCATATTTTTGATTGAGACAATGAAATATGCAATTAATTGCAATAATAAGATAATATAGGTATGTCAGTTCTGCAATGCTAAATATTTTTGGCAATGGTTTGATATAATTTCGGAAAGTAATTCATAGCAACGTTTCCATCAAATAATTTACACACTTGACTAATAATAATAATATTGTGAATTCACTAAGCTATTACACGATATTGATGAGCAGATTTTTGACGTATGAACATACAGTAGTTATAAATTGGAAACAAGTTGAATGTGGAAGCTCTTAGAATTAATTAGAATTTAACTGATTGGGTGAATATCTTTTTCACAGCTCGCACCTGTTTATGCTATTCTGTACTTGCATTTACATTTATGATGAAGGAAAAGGAAGTGGGGTTGTACAAGTGACAAGCGTGAACAGATGTGGAACAAAATCAAGGATTAAAATCAAATCATTTCATTTTTCCATAGAGAAGGATTAATTTTGCATAATGCATTGATTTTTACTTTAGAGTTTGATAATAGGTTTTTCTTTCTCCAAGTAAAAATCGGGATTTTTTGTATATGCAATTCAGTAGAATGCAAAAAATGATACATTTCTTGTACTAACTTTTTCAAATATTATCTTTTATCAATCCACTGTTAAAAAGCAAGCTTTTAACATATTCAACTTTATGAAACTCAAGAGATTTCATATTAGACATTACTTTGTTTAATTTTAAAGCAACTACAATTGTACAATCATCCCTGTTATTTTCTTAAGGTATTTTTCTCTTTCTCTCTCTTTCATCTATCAATGCATACATACATGGACATGCATGCATGCGCACACCCACATACACATATATACACAAACACATTAATATATTGCTAACCTTTGGGGATATAAATCATGATTTTATAATAATCATACCAAGGTTTCAATTGTAGAACGTACTTTGCAAAGATATTTAGCAACTGGGAATTCAGGAAGCATTTTTCACATGTATAAAATTATTTGAGTTCAGGAAATCTTTTGAAAGACTGTCTGATCTGTTTCAAGAATAAATGAATTTTAAGACTTGCAGGGATCACTCTCACCACACATCAGCTCATTATTCACTTGAAGGTATTCACTGCTGCTACCTAGATTGGAGTCCTTGTATTTAAAAAATGCAGTGATTCTTCATCAGTGTATAATATAATGGCTCAATGATATTTTTCTTAAACCCTTCCTACTAGTTAATCAGCCTCAGTATTACAAAATGGCCTAGTATTTTTTCACGCTAATAAATTATTACTTGAAAACATTTTTAATTTTTATTTTGATACACTGAAAAAATTACATTCAGGTAAACACTTTTGAAGTAGATTTTAAAGATTTTCTTATTAAATTATCCCTTTTTTGTAATTATTTTGAGCAGATTGAGGTCATGGTAAGCCTGTTAGCATTTAGCAGAATCAGTCATGACATGGAACTACTAACGTGATTAGAGAAAATAAAACAACAGAAATGTGAATGTCTTTTTACTTCAGAATCTCACCTGTGATCATCTAACATTTTAGTTTGGATTTTGTTTTATGTGCGTGTTTCTGAGTAACTAAAGAAGTCCTTAAGGATTCTTATGATTCTTCATGTATTCATGATTTCTCAAATGTAGACAAATATATATGTTCTTATTTTATAAGTTATAGGAATATTAAAACACTTTACCTCTACCCCAAAGACGGCAATACAAAATAAAAAGGTTATAATATCTATCATCCTTCTGGTAATACTAACTGGCCATGATAACAAAATGTTAGATTAGATGGATTTTTTTGGTTGAATAAACAAGGAAATTCTTTTCACACTTATATCACACTTAGGAAGCTTCCTGTCCCACTTTTTCATAAATGTTGCATTTTTGCTATTCAGATTCATAGCTCTAGAAACCATAATGTGGAATAAAAAATCACACAATCTGCTATTTTACTCATGTGTTTGAAGATTCCTCAAAGACATTATGTGCATAATGTAATGTATGGATAGTTAAAAGGTATGATATATTGAAATATATTATATATATTTAGAGTAGGTGTATATTTATACCTTGGATTTACTTTGATTGAGAGGTAATCTGATTATTAAAAATAATTTCTTCAAAAGACTATGAGCATTTAATGTTTGTCATTTAATGCTCAAATTACTGGGTTTCAGCATACTGATAACTGGCCCTTGTGTGACCTCATCCAGCATGCCCATGTAGACATTAAATTGATGTATCATGACAAAGCAGGTCTCAGTGGACTTTATTCTGAAAAGATATGTTAAAGATTGCACTGTAAGTTGAATAATTATATTGAACAGATACACAAACACATTAATATATTGCTAAGTTCTTAAAGATTGCACTGTAAGTTGAATAATTATATTGAACAGATACATAAACACATTAATATATTGCTAAGTTCTGAAAAGATATGTTAAAGATTGCATTATAAGTTGAATAATTATATTGAACAGATACACAAACACATTAATATATTTTGGGGATGTAAATCATGATTTTCTAATAATCATACCAAGATTATATTAATCTTTATAGATTCATATAGCAATCCTGCTGTATTCAATTGGACCTTCTCTATTAATAACTAGGGTAACGTAACCTGTTGTGATAATGCTCATATAATTAAAATATTGTTAAAGAAAAGATTTGCTTTTGTTCTACGTATATATGATATATACATATGAGATCAAGCAAGAGTCATTTTAGAAGAGATATTCTACACTTTGAAGGATGTTTTTATGGGCCCTTATTAATTATGTTTGAAAACAGTTTCCTCAGTATTGCACCCATGAAAATAAAGTATTAGAGACTTTGTGAATACATATATTGAAGGGAATAACTTTGGGTGTAATTTTAAGAGTCCTGCCCTAACCATAACATACAGACCATGAATCTCTAACATCCAACCAAGCCATATGTGTAATGTAGAAAATTGTCCATTTGCTAGGATTTGTATCACAGGTGGGTTGCTCCTGGTTCCGCCTGGTGAACTGGTAGTAATTAAAGTGTAGGTTAAAGGTTAAAGTGTAAAGTGTCTCCTTTGGAGCCATAAAATCATCCACTGTTTCCTGCAAAGGCTTGCATACTTTAGTGTTCAAAAGGGTTACCTGCGATGTTATGGAAGTTGCTCTGGTCACAAACAGTAATTCTCCTTTTCTCTGGTAGGTTACTTTGGGTTATTTCCTAACTTTTCCATGGTGAGTCTAGAGGGACAATATTGAATTGCCACTTCCATGTAAAAAACATGGAACATAAACATCTGTTTATGGAGAAGGAAGCTGCATTTATCATGTTTGTGTTGGAAAACAATATTTTCACTGCAGGGATGGGGTGGGAGGAAAAGACTGTTCTATGGGATCCCATAATCTAATTGATCCTTTTAAGCCTCATAGAATCTCAGAATTTTCACTTATGAAAAATATTCAGTCCTTTTAATGCCAAATTATAAAAGGCTTATGGAAGGGCAGGATGTGTTTCAGGCAAAAGATCATTTTTAGAAAAAAGCACCTCTTCCAAATTGCATTTATTTTCCAATTACTTGTAAATATTTGCCCATCTTTAAATAATCAGATATTAGTAATTAACTGCTTATCTATCTAGTTATTGGAGGGGTTTATAAACAAATCCAGATTTTCACAAGCTGCAGCCATATGTCTGCTATTCTTAGAGTTACTTTTGAATCAGTATGTTCTCAGTGTCATCAGAAAACATACCCTTAGTTTCTACTAAGTTCTACAATATCAGAATGAGCATGCATTTATATTGGGTCATTATCAAAATGTATTCTACCAGATGCCCTCGGTCATCAGAATATCTCACTGGCAACTAGAGAGAGGGTCTTCTTGATGATGAACCCCTGTATTTGGACGTCCTTCTATTTTCCAATGATTCTTGTCTGGCAGCCACTTCATTATCCTGCCGCAGGACAAGAATATTTTTATTCTGTTTTTCTAGTTACCTGCACTGAGCTACATTTTTGGTTTTATGTATATTACAGTTTTTAACTCCTGGTTTTTTCCATATCATGTGTTTATCACATGTACCCTAAAAGCAAAGGCATTTGGGTAGCATTTGTAGTTCCAAACAAAAAGAAGGAACTGTGATAGTGTAGAACAGGGGTCTCCAACCTTTATAACTTTAAGTCTGAAGGACTTCAGCTCCCAACAAAGCTGGCTGGAGAATTCTGGGAGCGGAAGTCCTTCAGACTTAAAGTTGCAAAGGTTGGAGACCCCTGGTGTAGAATGCTCTTTCACCAATCTGAAATAAAATGTAGTGCCATCAGTTGGATGGAAAAGAGATGCAATTGTCATTTTTCAATGAAAGAATAAATATAATTGCCATGGGCAATCTGTATCAGCATTTTTCAAACTTGGCAACTTTTTAAGATGTGTTCCCCAAATTCCCCAGTCAGCATGCTATTATTCGTGGTAGTCTTGGCGATTGTACAGGTGTTTGCACACAAGATTTTTATTATACAAATTCTCTTCCTTTTTCACAAAATTGAACAGTAGTTCAGGCAAAGTTGCTTTCTATCTGTAACCTTCCCAGTTTCCCCCCTGCTTCTTCCATCAGTTTTCTTTTCAGAAAATCCATTAGAAGGAGAATAAAATCCTTACACCATTCTTTTTATTGACAGGAGCTTTCCTACTGAAAATAAGTAAGATTTATGTTTTCTTACCATGCAAAATGAGGGTTATTTTAAATAATTATAAAATTGGAGCCTTCTATTGAACTACTGTGGGGTAAAACAATTTCAGTGCCATTCCCGCCAAGCATGCACAAACAAACTGCTTTTGTGCCATGTCAGCAGGAAATTGTGCCTGTGTTATGGATACAACTGAATGCAAAAAGGGATGTGGAAGAAAAGGAAGTGAAAGAAATTAAAGATAAAAGCAGAATGACAACAGGAAGAGAAACTGACTCTTGTATGAAAACGTGTTAGAAAATTACCCAGAAGAATGAAAGGAAATGGATACAAAGAAAGATTATATGGAAGCTGTTTGGAAAGAATGAAAAAATGTTAAAAGTTGTCACGGGAAAAAAAAGCTGGTGGAATTATCAAGTGAAAGAGGCTGTAGAGGAAAAAAATGTGTGAGGGAGAATGGCTGCTGTGAAGTTTTAAGTTTAAGAGAAATACATTGTGTATTCTGTAGAGAGAGACAGTTGCAAAGAGTAGAGAGATTAATAGTGGTGTTCTAGTAGTTAAGGCACTAGGGAAGGAATCAAGAAAATAGGAGTTCTAATCCTGCCTTCCGCATGGAGGTCAACGAGGTGACTTTGGGCCAATTCCTCTTTCTCGGTCCATGAGAGAATCATGCTCAGTGACACTTGGTGGAACCAAGAAAAGAAGAAGATGAAAAAAGCAGACTTGTACTTGTGGCAAAATGCGAGGAAGAAAAAGAAAGGATAACTACAAAGAACACACAGTAGTCCAAGAGACCAAGGACACTTAAAACTGAATGATACATATAAAATACAGTACAATCTTTGATGAAAATTAAAAAAAACCTGTTTTGGAAGTGGATGAAAGAGCTAAATACTTTAGCAGAGGGACCAGAATTAAAATTTTAAAAATGATTATAAAACTGAAGTGAGGATATGCTGCAGGGAGTATGTTAGACATGGAAACAGGATTGAAAAAGAGTGGAACTAAAAAAATGGTGCAAATGTATTAGTGTATCCAAGAAAAAAAATGTTGAAAAGGAAGCCATACGCAATTAATTGTAAGACTACATGCATAGCTATTCTAATTGAAGAAAAGTTGACATATGGCTGTGGTTTGCTTATAGCTGTGTATCTTGTTTAATATGTGTGTCAAGACTATTTATATTTGATGATTGAGAAATGTGATTACTGCTTTCCTGAACAGAGAGAAATGGGAGGGTGGGGGAGTAAGAGTGAATATAAAAACCTCAGGGACAGAGGGTTCAATTTATTAAGTATGTCTGGGAAGATGTTGAGCAGAATTATGATTTTGTCCAATTTTTATATAGAGGTATGTGTTTTGTATGTTAGGAGAAACCACAAAAGTGAACCCAATAAGAATATGTTATTATGCAGTGTGTGTTAAATCAAATCATATAAAATAAAAAATAAATAGATGATTTCTGAACGTGGACTGAATATATAAAAGTGAGGGACCCATGCAAAATAAATGCACTGAGTTTATTTAATTATTTAGACAGAATAGATGACAATCAAATCCTAAAACAAATTAATGACCGAAGACCAAATGGTTTCAGAGGATGAGGAATACAATGAAAGTTATGGTGGGATGAAGCTGATAACTTACTCAAAGAGAAGTGAGGAAATTTAAATAGTAAAAGGCAAAGAATGAAATAATGGTTGGATATGCTGGAAAATGGGGTGCTTTGTAAGGCTAGGAAGGTATAGAGAAATGTGACACAATTTTGCTGAAATGAATAAATTGACTTCCTTGATTGGGGAAGTGTCATTATTTACATTTATTGCTGACTGATAGTCACTTATGGACTTTCTGCATATAATGAGAAAAATGATTTTGGGGTTTAGGGCTTTGATGATTAGGACAGATTATAGAAAGAATAGTTCAGGTTTTATGTAACCTTATAGAGAGAGTTCTATTTGTACTTATAATGGCTGTGAAAACCACTTCTTTTATCTTTTTCTTTCTTTCTTAATTTTAACTTTTTTTCCTTTCTTGCACTTTTTGTTTTTTCTTTGTTTTTTCCCCTCCTTACTTTATATTACTTGTTTCAGTCTTTATCTTTTTATTTAAACATGTTAATAAAATTATATTACAAAGAGGAAGATATAGAGAAATTTAGTAATCGGTTGTGTAAATTACATTCAGTTATTTTTTTCTTTCCTTTTATTGTATCACCCTTTATTATTTTATTTTAATCTACTACTTTATACTTTTCTGTGCTTTGCATATTGTTGCTTGCACTGGCATTAATTCCTTCCAGGTGTTGAAGTTATTTTTATTAGAACATAGAATAAGAAGGGCTACATACATAAACAGAGCAGAAGTATGTGATTCCATTGAAAATGGGGGGAAATCAGCAAGATCTGTACCTACTACTACCTCTGCACAATTTATCATGCTTGCTTCCAGATTCTGGAAGTTATCACTCCTCTACATTTATTTTTTCACATTTCTACCCCAACTGCAATCAAGAGATTCTCAGCTGCTTACATAGATTGTAAAACCCAAGTAAACATTCATGGTGTAATAATATCTATAGAAACAATAACACTATATTGTCCAAACATAGAGCTACAAACAATACAAATGGAAAGTAAAGATGGCATGATCAAATCAGGAGACCAGCTCTGACTTTTGAAGCTTCTGAAACATCAACAAGGAGAGGGCTACTCTGAATATAGCGAGGAGGATATTCTCCAGGGTCAAAGTGCTATGGGAAATCAGCATCTTTTCATTGCAATCGCTCAGACCTCCCTCAAATGCTGGAACAATAACACTGTCCCTCTCTTTGCTTTAATAATTCATACAGTATTGGTTGGAGGAGGTGATACTGCATATATCCAGGCACTGAGCCTTAAAGGAATTTATAAGTTAAAACCAGTGCTTTAAATTGTACCTAGAAACCAATTAGAAACCAAGGCAGGATCTGCAATATCAATATTATATGCTAACAATGCCAGAAAGCATGTGGAACCATCCATTTTGGACCAAGTGTAACTTCCAACTAGTTTTTAAGGTTAGAGCCAACTATAACATGTTACAATAGCTCAGCTAAGTAATAATAAGAACACGAGTTAATGTAGGTAAACACTTCTACCTTAGGTAGGGTTGCAACTGATGCATCACCCAAAATAGGCATAATCCCCTCTGGCCACAGTCTCTACCTGCAGAGGCTGGGAGACCAAGTTGTGAATTGCTCCCTGATAGGTATTACTTGCCAGTCAAGGAACAACACTGGTGGTGAGAGAGAACCCTGAAGAATCAACAGCAAAGTAATCTTTCCCAGCTGTTCTGTTTTATTATGGTTCATTGCACAGTCAGCCAGATATCTAGATTGTATTGAGCCCCTCCCAAGGACCAGATATAGGCAGATTTTGTTTGATGGCATGTTTGTTTAAATACATGTTCAGGATGTAAGCTGTTCTGAGTAAAGGTGCCTTTTGCAACTGATGGTGATGTTGTCATTTGATGATGGTATTAAGTGGTGTTCCCGATGTTTTGGGATTGCACCTGAAGTGCCTGTAAGCTTTTGGTATTATTTTTGCTTTCTTTTGCCACAGCCATCCTATTTGCAGGTTTTTGTTTTCTATGATTTTCTCCAGTTCTTTCTCTTTTATTCTGCTGACTCCAGATCCTCCCAGAATGTAAGCTGTTCCAAGTAAAGCTGCCTTTTGCAATTGATTGATGGTTCTTTTTTAGTTCAATATCCTTTTCCTTGATCCTGCTTTTATATGGCATAGTCAGTGCAATCCTATTTTCTTCTTACTTGGCTTAATTATCAGAATACTAGTGGCTTTCACAGCTTTAAAATCTCTTCCTTTCCTGTCTTAAAATGTCTTGTTAACAACTGCAGCCACAACAGCCCCGGGTGGCACAAAGAAAAACAACAACACTCCAACAAAAGGCTTAGTTGTATAATAGTTTGTCTAAATTTAAAGTATTTCAAGATTGGGGGGGCGGAAGGGGGAATCTTACAGAATATTTATTTTCTGTGACTGAGAGGAAACAAATGTGGAAAAAAGCTAAGGGGCTGCCAGCCAGATGCTTTCAGGAGGCCTATAAACTAAGCATATTCTTGTTTTAGACTTTCAGCATCTGGCATTCAACAGCATTTTTTTTTCACGATCTAGTTAATTTCTACAAAGTAAAATTTGATTCTAATACTTCTTTTCGTATCTTTTGCAGGTAAATATGTTTATCAGCCTATGACTCCAGTAGAACAGCTTCCAAGTACTGAAATACCTGTTCGGCCTCGAGGAAACATAAACACTATTCAGATAGCTGTCTCTCTCACAGAACACTTTTTGAAGTTTGCACCTGTCTTCCAAGCACCATTACCACCGGACTCCCCACGGTTTTGCACAATTTCAGACCTCTTTATTGACAATTACCGTGTGAAATGCATCAATGGGAAGATGTGCTATGTGCAGAGGCAACCTCCTGCTCTCTCCTATAAGATGAAGCCCCAGGAGGTCCCCACACGCAATGCCTTAATTTTGAGAGAGAATAACACACCAAAAATAGATCATTGCTCATCCCCTTCCAGTTCTGAGGATTCTGGGATCAATGCTGTTGGGGCTCATTACGTAGAATCATGTGATGAAGACACCGAAGAAGGAGCAGAGCTAAGTTCAGAAGAGGATTATAGTCCAGACAGTAGCTGGGAGCCAGATGAGTGTCCCCTTCTATCACCCTCACAGTGTGAACTAGAAGTAATTGAAACCATAGAAACCACAGTGTGAAATTTTGAGCTGGGAGCTAGCTAGGCATATTAAAATAACACTGGTTTTCTAACATTTATACTGGCATTTTTGACAGGTCCTTTTTTGCAGTGTACTTGATATCTTTCAAGGAACACAGTGACAATATTTAGCCATCTGTGAATTAATTCCTTGATACTCATTCTACCAATGAATTTCCAGGAACCCTGCTGTATAGCTCAAATGATACCAGAATTGACATCTTTAGTTACAGACTAACCCTCCTCGTCATGAAGCTCAGCTAAATTGCAATGGTCAGGTTATCTCGTAAGCAAGTGATTTTCAGACTTTGGTCCCTAGTTACTTTAGCACAAAACCTGGATCCCAACATGATACAAACACACACTTTTCCCCAAGAAGGACATTTGTGTGTTTACAGGCATTCTGTTATTATCAATCAGTCCAATTTTATTATGGTCATAGACTGCATAACTGTTATGTATGGTGTTATGTATGGTAATCTAGGGATTAAAAGTATCAGTGGTTTACACCACGTCCTACAATCTTTTCAGGTAACCCGTGGTATATACAATACATACCACTGATTAAGAACCCTCTTTGAAAGTCATTATCTACTCTGAAATAAGCAATTGGTTGGGGATTTCTCATTTGGAATAAGGATTTAGCCTTTTGTGCATTTGCTGAATATCAATAGGAGGTTAGCCATACCTTTGATGAGCAGAGCTAAATCCGTAAGCAAACAATCCTTATCTATGTGTATTATTTTATGTAGGAGACAAGAAGCCATGGCTCTCCCCACTAGCTCAGATGTTAGGTACATCTTTCTAAATGACCTGCATACACTAACTTCTTTTGCCAGCTTCAGAGTAACTCAGGAGATTGCCAGCATAAGCACAATACTCAGCCAATATAACTGAAACTGTTTCTACACTAAGAACATGTTAGAGAGGCTTGAATTAAAATCCTTCAAAGGATATATTATTACACTGCCAACTGACCGTTATGTATCATTCCACTGATATATAATCTGACGCTAAACACTTAAATTACTTTCTGTATTAAAACAGAGAACAAGCTGGATTTTATCATAGAAACAAAGCATATATGAAAGAGCGACTCATCTGAAATAGGTATACAGTGACTGCAATTTCAGTGTATATTTTCATTATGAAAATTAGGATTATTTTTTAGATCAGCCAAATATAGCTTGGCATTTATCCATCATAAAACAACAAAACAAAACAGGAAAGGAAAAGGGGGGGGGGAGGTTAAGCCTTCTGCTCCCAGCAAAGGGCAGCCATAAACTTGTGATGTTTAGGAAAACCAGGAAAACTAATCAGGAGATGTAGCAGTATTTGTTTTAAAGAGATTAACACAGACTTTTTTGCTATGGACACAATCAATGCACTTCCAAACTGAAGAACAATTGTAAATGGCATACGAACTGACTTAAGAAAGTATTACAGTATAGAATTAGGGCAATAGTATTTAATAGTTCCATTTATTAATCTGTGCATTTGGTGACTTGGGATTTACATTTAGTGCCGGCTCTCTTCTATTATCTGTTTAAATTATCCACTAGTGCACAGTAGGTTTGGATGTAGCTAGATGAAAAGAAGGTGTCATGATAGTTTTAGCCTCTGACATGCAGTATTTTGATTTAAAGAAAGAATCTGGAAAAAAACCCAGCCAATTATTTTCCTCTAGCTTTGCTTAATCATTGTTTATGTTATTCAGTATAAAACAGTAAAAAGTGTATAGTGGAAAGAGATCTTTATATCCTTGATGTATTTGTGCCTCTATTTTAAGTTTACACAATATGGTTATCCTGTCAGAAGAAGTGCCCTGCTAATCAGTTTAAGGATTATGGCCCTTTGAGCTGTAAATGTGCATTTTTTCCCAATATTTTAAAGTAAGAATTTCAAATACACTTAAATAGTCATGTACCAGTGGATGAAAATGTTTTACCTCCTAACCTATTTGCATTTGCCCTTGTGGTACATAACTGATTTTTTTTTCTGTAACACTAGGGCATCTATTAATAAATATAGCCCTGTTTTATAATGGTTTAGTTAACTCAATTTCCATTAAGTTTAGCTAAGAATAGTAACATATAAATATGTACAGTTGTAACTCTCAGTATTAGATTAATTTATGCTGTGTTGTTGAATGCTGCTCTTTATATACAATCTTGACACATAACTAATAACTAATTTTTATACATACACTCAGACATAGGCACTTTTAGAAATATTTAGATTGCAGTGTATTATGAATGACTATAAAACTAATATGTACTTTAAAATATACAAATATTACCTTAAAAAGTAAATCAAACTATTTATTCTGATAAGTGATACTAAAATGCATTTATTGCCCCCCATTCCCCCCAAAAGAAAGAAGAAACACAGATTCAGCTATTATAAGAGGTAAAATCCTTTTTTAGTAATTCTGAAAAATTACACCATTCTTCTAATTTTTTAAGAGAACACTATTTCACTATAGAAGTGTTACCTTGGAATTCTTAAAAGATTTTCTCAGGTGATGTTAAGAATTCTTATGGATTTTATAGAAGAAACTACATAAAATACAATTATATACTCAAATTATTTAGAACTGGAGATTTAAAATACAGCTTGTCTGGCTGTGTTAAGTTTGTGACTGACTATCTCATGTTTAAAAAAAACAAAAACCAAGAACTGGGGATTTTGGGAATCCCAGAGAGGACTACAGAGGAATTGGGAATTACATTTGAGAGCAGAAACATGGCGGGTTTTGAGGGAACACTTTAGTTCTGTTTATTATACTGAAGAATTGTGATATTGCTACTTTTTTGCAGGGCAGAAGGCACAACGATCTAATCAGGCTAAGATTAGATGAATGTATTCTGAACTGAGAAATGAGAGCTGGAGAAAATCAGTACAGACTTACATCAGGCATTCTTGATCAGACTATTAATAAGCAATAGCTGCATACAATATTAATCTCTTAAAATTACTCTGTTTCAAAATCTTAAGCACAACAGTCAAAGTTGTCTTGTTCCTGGCTTCTCTGGAGATTTCCTCAGTGGAAGCCATGCAGGATTTGGTTGACTGATTCAGCACGTAAATACTGTGTCTCAAACTACTCTCAAGAGCACATCATTGTTTCATGTAAACTTCTCACAAAATAATAAATGTGAAGATTGTTTTTGCACAACCATAGAGTAAAGTGAATTTCTTCTCCACAGTTTTGTGGCACTACAAATGTTCATGTCTTAATGTGAAATGGTATGTTTGATGTTATCTTTCATCATATGTGGATGTACATGGACACGTAAAGTAAGTTGAATTGGACGTAGCATAGCAACCATCACTCAAGAAACAAGAGTTGCGTAACAGGTCCAGTTACCACTCTGTTTCATTAATACCACTTTCTATAAAGTCATTCTATAAACTTTTTGAAAGGAAACATTTTCATTAGTAATTATCTGAGTTCTCATACAGGAAACTCTAGACCTACTTTGCCTTTCCTGTAATATCTGCCCAGACATTTTGTACTTCTGCCAATTATTATTTACTTCCAACATAGATGAACAAAAATGTATAAAGATTTCTGCTGTCTCTGCCAACTTAGAGTCTAGATAATAAATTTAAAAAGCATATCCAAAAACCATATATATTTGTGCAAAATCATCTGGAAGGATTTAACAACAGTTTAAGCAACATTTATACGTTCTAGCAATATTTGCCAGAACTTTCATCAGTTTTATATATAGTATAGCAATTCAGAAGGATAATGTACATGGAATTTGATAGATTCTCTATCTGACCTCTTGCAATTGGATGAATAAAATAATGACATAAAGTTGATTTTACTTGAAGCTTCTTATAATCAAAATTAGCTTTCATGGTCTAAACAAGGCCAAAATGCTTTAAGAAATTGCAAACATTTCTTTGCTACAATCCCAAAGGGTAATAGTTGTATATTCATATCCTTCTATTGCTACCAATATTTATTTTTATAAAATCTTTCAATGGTCAACTTTTATAAAAGTTTCAATATATCGGATATTTGAATTTATTTGCCAAATATGGAAAGTCACTAATTGAATACCGTAATTAATAAAAAACCTGAGAATCTTGAGAGTAGAACCGTTTCTTTCCACTATTCATATTATTTACAGTGAAACAAGGCAGATGAGTTCCTTCACTGAATCTTCACTTTAAATAAAGATTAATATTAATATTTGCCTTGAAATATATTCCTGTTTTTTATTCACCAAAGAGAGTTTGTATACTGCCCAACTCTAATCAAATCTGGGCACTCTGGAGATGTAAAACTGAAATAATCTCTTTTTCACTAACGCTTTGCAAGATTTTGATTTTTTTAGGGATTAAACAAATCAACCTATTTAAAAAAAACTATTTTAGAGAATAGCAAGACAAAATGTAAGAAACTGTTTGGGCCACAAACATTAAATGGCAACACAATTTCTGAATCACATCTTTGATGTAGAACAGATTATTCTTCGAATAAAATCAAAAATTATTACGGTATTTCAGTATGCTGTAGAATAGTAAACACTAGTTACTAGTGACTAGTACATAGCATAGAACTGAAACTGCAAATGGCCTCAAAGCTTATTGCATGGAAGATCAGCATGAATTGGAGATGGAGAGAGATTCTCATCCCATTGTGAGAGGTACATATAAAATAAAAAGAACTAATAATATATTAATATATTCACAACTATTTTCTACTGTTGGATCTCAAACTTTTGTTTAATATAAACGTGTAGAAGTTTCTTGGGAAGCCTAAAGGCAGAACATGAGCATATTAATTTTCACTG
Organism: Rhabdophis nuchalis; assembly: GCA_039707465.1. NCBI lineage: Eukaryota > Metazoa > Chordata > Lepidosauria > Squamata > Natricidae > Rhabdophis > Rhabdophis nuchalis. The sequence goes on from CM077645.1 coordinate 48,558,200, forward strand.
TTGTTTCTCACCAACTTAAATATTAGAAATATACTGTTTCTGATCTCAGAGACAACATATGCCCATCAAGTAGCACTGATAACTCTATTCTGTTAATTATTATGACTAATCATCTACTTTAATAGCCATCACCATATCTCATGGCAGCAGATCCCATAATTAAACTATATGATTAAAGGTTTCCTTTTGTGTCTTCTGAATATTTTATCATTCTACTCATTAAGAATGTTTAGTGGAAAAGGAGGAAAAATCTTTTCCAAACTATACATTATTTATCAAAACTCCAGCATTCATTTCTTTCATCTGAAGAACTGCTAGCACTCCTGGTTGATCTTTTTTAGAACTTTTCTAGCTCTGATTATGCTTTGTAAAATACGGCAAGCAGAATTTTTTAAACAATATTTTGTGTTTGGCATATCATACTTTTTCTTTTATTGGTTGATAACTCTAGTATTATGTTTTTTTCTTTTTGGTTTCTGATTGTAAATACAATAAAAACAATGTTGAAAACATGGATATGAAAGTTGTTTTTCATTAAAATAGCAACTAATGAAAATTTGACCATTCATTTATGCATGTGAAAATGAAAAAGTAACATGTTTTAAATGTCTTCAGATACCTTTCTTTCTTTTATCTATATAAATAAAAATGTAAAATAGTTTGTACGAATCCACTAATCTCAAAAACTACTGGGCCGATTTACACCAAACTTTCACACAATGTAGCCAAGGACTTCCGATAATAGAATAGCTACTCATTTTGTGCCTAGCACGCGTGTGTTGTGCGCAAATTACACACAAAAAAATGTACCCACTGAAATGTGTATTAACTTCCCTGCAGCCACGCCCATCAAACTGCTTTTCAACTGTCAGTGTTGGAAGAGGCCTCATATGGCGGCCTCTTGGGGCCAAAAAGGCACAGAGGATAGCAAACTCCCAGGTGGCCAATAGAGAGAGGGGGGGGGGGAGAAATACTGCTCAATACTGTTCTCTGAGTTAAAAACATGGAGGCAGGCAGCTGCTTTAAACTGTTTAATACGAACTGAACCAAACTGTAACAAAGAATCACCCATCTGACAGCAAATACAGTTTAATAAAAGAGGGACTAGGGAAGACATGATAGCAGCCTTCCAATATCTCAGGGGTTGCCCCAAAGAAGAGGGAGTCAAGCTATTCACCAAGGCACCTGAGGGCAGAACAAGAAGCAATGGGTGGAAACTAATCAAGGAGAGAAGCAACCTAGAACTGAGGGGAAATTTCCTGGCAGTGAGAACTATTAACCAGTGGAACATCTTGCCACCAGAAGTTATGGATGCCCCAACACTGGAAGTCTTCAAGAAGATGTTGGATAGCCATTAGTCTGAAATGGTATAGGGCAGTGATGGCCAACCTTTTTTGGCTCACGTGTCAATAGCAGGGGGAGTGCAGGGGCGATGTGCACAGGTGTGCCACATCCATAATGCTATGTGCATGCTTTTCACGTCATCCCCAGGCTCCAGAGGGTTTATAGGAGCATGGGGAGGGTGAAAACAGCCTTCCCCCATCTCCAGAGGGCAAAAAATGGCTTCAAAAGAAGGCCTAAATCAGCTGGCCAGGGCACACATACAAACTGAAGCTGACAGGGCAATGCCTCACGTGGCCTAAGAAATGGTTCCGTGTGCCACCTGTGGAACCCGTGCCATAGGTTCACCATCATGGGTATAGGGCTTCCTGCCTAGCAGGGAGTTGGACTAGATGACCCCCAAGGGATAAATAGAGAGGGAGAAATAAGGTAGGTAGGTAGGTGGATAGATAGAAAGAAAGAAAGAAAGAAAGAAAGAAAGAAAGAAAGAAAGAAAGAAAGAAAGAAAGAAAGAAAGAAAGACAGTAGGTAGGTAGGTAGGTAGGTAAGTAGGTAGAGGGAGAAAGGAAGAAATATAGTAGGTAGGTAGGTACGTAGGTAGGGGGATGGATAGATAGATAGGGAGAAATACAGTAGATAGGTAGGTAGAGGGATAGACAGAGAGGGAGAAATACAGTAGGTAGGCAGGTAAGTGGATAGGGGGATAGATAGAGAGGGAGAAATACAGTAGGTAGGTAGGTAGGTAGGTAGAGGGAGAAAGCAAGAAATACAATAGGTAGGTAAGTAGAGGGATAGACAGAGAGGGAAAAATACCGTAGGTAGGTAGGTAGGTGTATAGATAGATAGTGAGAAATACGGTAGGTAGGTAGGTAGGTAGGTAGGTAGGTAGAGGGATAGAGAGGGGGAAATACAGTAGGTAGGCAGGTAGGTAGATGGGGGATAGATAGAGAGGGAGAAATGCGGTAGGTAGGTAGGTAGGTAGGTAGGTAGGTAGAGGGAGAAAGCAAGAAATACAATAGGTAGGTAAGTAGAGGGATAGACAGAGAGGGAGAAATACCATAGGTAGGTAGGTAGGTAGGTGTATAGATAGATAGTGAGAAATACGGTAGGTAGGTAGGTAGGTAGGTAGGTAGGTAGGTAGGTAGGTAGAGGGATAGAGAGGGGGAAATACAGTAGGTAGGCAGGTAGGTAGATGGGGGATAGATAGAGAGGGAGAAATGTGGTAGGTAGGTAGGTAGGTAGGTAGAGGGAGAAAGCAAGAAATACAATAGGTAGGTAAGTAGAGGAATAGACAGAGAGGGAGAAATACCATAGGTAGGTAGGTAGGTGCATAGATATAGTGAGAAATGTAGGTAGGTAGGTAGGTAGGTAGGTAGGTAGGTAGGTAGGTAGAGGAATAGAGAAAGAGGGGGAAATACAGTAGGTAGGTAGGTAGGTAGAGGGAGAAAGAAAGAAATACAGTAGGTAGGTAGGTTGGGGCTTATATGGTGGTTGTGTGTATGTGTGCAGGTGTAGATCTACACACAGATTGGTTGGCCATTTAACCAGACTGGGCCACTGGCCGGGTATAGCTAGTATAAGCTAAATATGTAAAGTAAATCAGCCACCTCTCTTTGCCATGGTTATTAAGCAAATCACTGTAGTTAAGTGAATCATGTGATCATTAAGCGAACTAGGTTTTCTCTATTGACCTTCTTGACTTTCCCAAGTCGCAAATGGCAATCAATGACCCCAGGGCTCTATAACCACTGTAAATACATGTTCATTGCCAAGCACCCAAATTTTGATCACTTGACTGTGGGGATGCTGCAACAGTGTTAAGTACAAAGATCAGTTGGTGGTCATTTTTTTCAATGCTACTGTAATTTCAAATGGTCCCTAAAGGAATGGTTGTAAGTCAAGGACTTTATGTATTCTGAATTATCTTAAATTGATTACAAAGCATTGCAAAGTCTAGGTAACTTCTGAATTATATAGCTTGATCAATGCATTCCTCAGTAACAACATGAATCCAAAGAGTTATCTGCGCAGTTACTGAAGGAGGTAACTATGTTTATGGTAAACAGTTCATACAAAATTGTCCACATAAACCAAATAAAAAAAACCCCAAGAAATAGGAATACATTCATTCCAATAATTCTAAAATCATTAATATTTTTGTGTCTGGCTGTTAAAAATGTATTTCCTTAGACCAGGGGTCTGTAAAGTTGGCTCTTTTAAGACAGGAGGTATACTTCAACTCCCAGAATTCCCCTGCCAGGCTGACTGGGGAATTCTGGGAATTGAAGTCCACCAGTCTTAAAAGAGCCAACTTTGCAGACCTCTGTTTTAGACTACTGGAAGTACAAAATAACTTTGCAATGTTTCTTAACCCATTGTTCCTTTCTTTATGTAACAAGCTATAGACCAGATATTTTTTTTCAGCAGGAATACAGGTAGTCCTCTATTTACAACAGTTCATTTAGTGACCTTAGCAGTGAGTGGTCTTGGAATTGAGAGATTTGACTGTCGGCCATTCTAGATTACTTGGCTGAGTGAAGTTAACTTAATCCTGGTCATAACTGGGTGAGTTTGGAGTTAACTTTAAGCTACTGTGAGTTACCGATAATTACTTAGGTCAATTAATTCCTATTTGCTGTACCTATTACATACTTACAATACAATACAATAGCAGAGTTGGAAGGGACCTTGTAGTTCTTCTAGTCCAACCCCCTGCGTGGGCAGGAACCTTATACCATTTCAAACAAATGGCTATCTAACATCTTTTTAAAGACTTCCAGGGTTGGGGCATTCACAACTTCTGGAGGCAAGCTGTTCCAGAGGTTAATTGTTCTAACTGTCAGGAAATTTCTCCTTAGTTCTAAGTTGCTTCTCTCCTTGATTAGTTTCCACCCATTGCTTCTTGTCCTGCCCCCAGGTGCCTTGGAGAATAGTTTGACTCCCTCTTCTTTGTGGCATCCTCTGAGATATCGGAACACTGCTATCATGTCTCCCCTGGTCCTTCTCTTCATCAAACTAGACATACTCAGCTCCTGCAACCGTTCTTCATATGTTTTAGTCTCCAGTTCCCTCATCATCTTGGTTGCTCTTCTCTGCACTCTTTCCAGAGTCTCCACGTCTTTTCTACATCGTGGCGACCAAAACTGTATGCAGTATTCCAAGTGTGGCCTTACCAAGGCACTATACAGTGGCATTAACACTTCACGTGATCTAGATTCTATCCCTCTGTTTATGCAGCCTAGAACTGTGTTGGCTTTTTTGGCAGCTGCTGCGCACTGCTGGCTCATATTTAAATGGTTGTCCACTAGGATTCCTAGATCCCTCTCACAGTTGCTACTATTGAGCAAGGTACCACCTATACTGTACCTGTGCATTTTGTTTTTCTTGCTTAAATGTAGAACCAATTGCAATTAACAATTGCAATGATTCACTTAACAACTGTGGCAAGAAAAGTTGTTAAGTGGGGCAAACTGGCTTAACAAGTGTTTCACTTAGCAACAAATTTTGAGCTCAATTATGGTCCTAATCAAGGACTATCTGTATTGGCAGAGTATTTAGTACATAAATTCATAATTTTGATAGCCTCTAACTGTAGAAGACAGGGGATTTGGAAGTGGAGAGCAACAGATATTTTGATCACATGGAAAAATATATACAAATATGAGATAACAACTTTCTGACAAAATGATAAATGAACAAAAAAATAATAAATTCAGCCATGAAATAGTCTAGTAGTCTCCCAGCAAATAATTCTGGTTTTTATACATCTTTTAATTTATACTTGCTCCTCTCTACACACATGGAAACTGGAAATCTCTTGAACAAATAAAGTAAAATTGTCAAACAGTAACTAATGGAAAGACAGAAAATTATTAAATATCATTTACAGGGATCATAAACATTCATTTTCAAAAATATATTCCTGTATCAGATTGTTCATTTTTTGTCTGTGGCAGAGATTAGGAGGAAAAACAACAACACTGTAATCCTTTAGTGGATTCATAAAGATAAATGGCTAAGGTTCAGGAATCTGACAATATATAACAGAAGAAGGTATCTTTTCCATGCAACTTGGCAGCAAGGGAGCAGCCATCATAAATGAGTAATGTGCTGATTTATTTTGGTACACTGGAAACAGTAAGTTCTCCGTGGAAAAGTTGGCACTCATGAAAGCACTCAGAAGATACACAAACTGACATCAAATATCTAGTTGGCTGAGTGGTATATTCTAATGTGCTTCATTAACAGATTTTCTCATTTATGATGTTAGTATGTTAAATTTCCAAGGAATAGCATCTGTCACAGCAACATTTCCTGAGCTGCAACTGGAGGAGCTTACAGATTTTCAGAAGCAACTGAGAGCAGAAGGAATACATTAGAGAAAGCCATCTCATAAAACGTTCTACCAGTTCTGTCTTGCATTGTAGCCTTTATAATAAATGTAAAGTTCCATTCTTCACTTTGAATTTAAATGAAAAAAGTATAAGCTTCATAGAGCAGTTTATAGCTTCCAGAAAAATCCACTGGACATGAGGACTAGAATGCTTGACACTGATGTTCTGTTTTGTAAAGGTTCAAAACAGGTGGTTCTCACAAAGTTTGCATTGTTGCAGTTATTTATAAGATATGAACTGCTACCTTTTACTTTGGATCCATCAGCAAACACTGGAAGTATTTTTTCATAATGCTTGATACCCAATGATTAGTCTTCTAGAAGAGGAGGAGGATTGAGGTGAAGCTGAAAAGTCTCATTTCGGAAGACACTATTCAGGGCAGAATCCCCTTGGAAGACCTGGACAAAACCATGTTTTTCACCACCATGATCTCGAGACAATTCAGTCAAAAGTGCTAACTGCAAAATAAAAGAAATATATATATATTTATAATACAATAATACAATAGCAGAGTTGGAAGGGACCTTGAAGGTCTTCTAGTTCAATCCCCTGCACAGGCAGAAAGACCTACACCGCTTCAAACAAATGGCTATCCAACATCTTCTTAAAGACTTCCAGTGTTGGGGCATTCACAACTTCTGGAGGCAAGCTGTTCCACTGATTAATTGTTCTGACTGTCAGGAAATTTCTCCTCAGTTCTAAGTTGCTTCTATCCTTGATTAGTTTCCACCCATTTCTTCTTGTTCTACCCTCGGGTGCTTTGGATAATAGTTTGACTCCCTCTTCTTTGTGGCAACCCCTGAGATATTGGAAGACTGCTATCATGTCTCCCCTGGTCCTTCTTTTTATTAAACTAGACATACCCCGTTCCTGCAACCATTCTTCATATGTTTGGTTGCAGGAACTGGGTATGTCTAGTTTATGCAACATTGCTATTGTAAATGATAAGTTTATATAGGCAATGCAGAAACAAATTATTTCAAAGAGGAAAGATCAACATATTCAGGCATTATATATTGCCTGAATTTTCATTAAAATCACAAACAATAACTTCTGCATTTTTCTAACCAATTGCATTAAAACATTATTGGCCTATATCACAATAAACATGTATGTAAATTACCCATATGTAGGAAAACAATCCTAGTAGAAGTCAGATGTGGTTAATAGTTTAACTGGAAAAGACAAAGGCAACTTTCTGAAAAGTTGTCTGTCTGATGCAGAACAATTGAATGTTTTATTTAAAATATTATTGTGCGTCAAAAGGCATGGAAGAACACAGTCAAAATGGGTCAAGATGCTGGAAAAACCTTCCCCTGAGAAAAGGTAGTTTATCTAGGGCTGTTTAGCTTGAAAAAAATAGTTAAATGAATTATGGTAAAGTTGAAAAAAAATAAAGCAATGTTTGATTGAAAATAAAGACAGAGAAATTTTCCTCTTCTCTGACAGAGCTTCTGTATGCTTTTCAATGGCAGTTGCTATTGAAAATAAGCAAGGCCAGGGGTGTCAAACTCAATTTCATTGAGGGCCGTATCAGGGTTATGTTTGACCTCAGGGGGACGAGGTGGGTGTGGCCAAAGGAGGCATGGCCTGCTCGATGTCACTCAAGTTGAAGGCACCTGTAGACTCAGCGCTCTGCCAGCGAAAATGGGCTCCCAAGCTCAGTTTCTGGCTGCAAAGGGTCCTGCAATCCTCTGCCAGCGAAGCTTCTTTTTACTGCAAGGGCACCATGGGCCGATCCCTCACCATTTCCAGGGTGGCTCCACAGGCCAGATCTAAGCACCCCCTGGGCTGGATCCAGCCTGAGGGCCTTGAGTTTGACACCCTTGAGCAAGGCAAAGCAATTACACTTACTGCATTTCCTGCTTATAGGCATCAAATAAACATTTCATTGGTCTAAATAAGATTTAGAACCTGATAGGACAGCCTGATTTCTTTCAGTGTGTTTTTTATGTCAATGCCTTGTTTATTTTCCATCCAAGACAAACACAATGGCAACAATGAACTTTATGATAGCAATAGCAACAGCACTTAAGACTTATATACCACTTCACAGTGCTTTACAGCCCTCTCTAAGCAGTTTACAGAGTCAGTCTATTGCCCCCAAAAATCTGGGTCCTCATTTTACCGATCTTGGAAGGATGGAAGGCTGAGCTAATCTTGAGTCGCTTAGAATCGAACTTCTGGTGTGAGCAGTAAGTTACCCTGCAGTATTGCATTTGAACCACTGTGCCACCATGACTCTGATATTTCAAATATACAGTATAATGTCTGAAAGCATGACAGATTTTGATCCTGTTTGTATCAAAAGGAAAATACAAAATTACATTACCCTTGATGTTCCACGATATAGACGACAGAGCTGGTCAAAAGCTTGAGCTTGCTGAGGATCCAACAGACACTCTGAACTAGTCTGAAAAATGAACATACTCAACTTAAATAACAGAGTAAAAAGCGACATTTGCACTTCTGAGCCAAACATCTGCTCAATGCAAGAATCCAAATTAAAGCATCACTCAGTATCCAAACCTTGCTTGAACCCATCCATTGTCAAAGTGCTCTTAATGTTAGGAAGTTTTATTTTCTAGTATTCAATTGGAAACTTTTTCTACAACATTTATTATTTTTTTTCATTCATGGCTTTTGGAATAATGAGAAACACCAAGTTCACATGGATAGACTGGAAATCCATAAAATTTATCAAAAAACTGGCATACTTATATAACCAAATTCAAACAACATGACATAATTCCTTAAAGGGCTTTACAGCAGTGAATAATGCTGTAAAGACTACAGCCAAAGATTATGCCATGCTCTTTACGACAAATTTCTAAATTTGTATACTTTACAATAAAGAAATGTTAACTATCAATGTAACTTCTTCTATGGGACTTTGTCAGGTTACTATAAGTCAATGAATTATAAAATGTAATTACAGGAAGGAAGGGAAGGGAAGGGAAGGGAAGGAAAGGAAAGGAAAAATAATCCAATTTATCACAATCAACCCCAAGGGAGAACAATGTAAGTTAGACAGTACCACCATCAGATGGCTTTGCAGTTGGCTGACCAATACTCAGCATGTACTCCTCAATGGAACTACATATCTATGGAGGAAAGCACAGAATGGGGTACCTTAAGATCTAGGGCTCTTCAACATCTTCATAAATGACCTATATGAGGGGACTGAAAGGGAGCTCATCAAATTTGTGGATAACACAAAGCTAGAGGGAGTTGCTAACACTTCAGAAGATGAGATTCAAGAGAAGAATCTTTAGAAGAATCTTGAAAGACTTGAGCATTGGCCTCTATTCAACAAGATGTAGTTCAGTGTAAGAAATGTAAGGTCCTGCACTTAGGCAGGAAAAACAGGATGCACAGGCATAGGATTAGCAGTACAACAGTAGTGCCTATGATCTAGGTGTTCTGGTAAACCACCATTAAAGTATGAGCCAGCAGTGTGCTGCAGCTGCCAAAAAAATCCAATGTAATTCCAGGCTGCATCAATAGAAGGATAGCATCAAGATCAAGATAAGTGAAGTAGAACTCTGCAATGCAATACTAAGATACAATTGGAATACTGCATACAGTTCTGGTCATCCCAATAAAAAAGACACAGAGGCCCTAGAAAGAGTGCAGAGAAGAGCAACAGAAATTATAAGCGATCTGGAGGCTAAATTGTATGATGAATGGCTAAGAGAACTAGGCATTTTTAGTGTAATGAAGAGAAGCTGTAGGGGACACCCGATACGAATCTTCCAATACTTAAAGAATTGTCACGGGGAAATGGGGATTGATTTATTCTCCCTAGCACTTGAGGTCAGGACAAGAAGCAATAGATGGAAGCTCATCAAAGGGAAATCCAATCTGGGAACAAGGAGGCATTTCCTGACAATCAACGAATAGAACAGCTTGTTTCCTATAGTTACAGATGCCCCATCTCTGGAGATTTTAAAGAAAAGATTGGACAACAATTAGTCCAGGATGGTATTGCTATAAGGACTCTTGCCTTTGGACAGGGAAATGGACCAGAAGATCCCCAAGGTTCCTTCCAACCCTATGATTCTGTGAATGTTAATTTTATCTACTATTACCTATTCCACTCAATTTTGTATCATCCACTACATGATAAACATTCTCTGAATCCCAGATGATATGTCACTAATGACAATTCTGGAAAAATATAATGAAGGGTTGATACTATGACCAAAAAATTGATAAAATATTCTTTGACATTCTTTGACATGATTTTTGAGAAAGCTGTGTATCCACTTGTCATGCCATCAAGCCCACAGTTAGATAACCTGTCAACCATCATGTCAGAGATTACTGTGCCAAATGTTTTGCTAAAGTCAAGAAATATATTCTCACCATCTATTGAGAAAGTTACCTAAATAAAATATGAGATAAGAGCATTCTGGAAAGATTTGTTCTTGATAAATCCATACTGACTTCTATCAAATACTGCATTGTTTTCAAGGTACTTTTAAATCAATCTCTTTAAATAGGTACTTTTTAGATGAATCAATCCCTGGAATCTTCCCGGGTATCAATGTCAGACTAAATATTTTACAATTTGTTGGACTCCTTTGAAGAGAGGGGACATTTGCCCTCTTCCAATCATTTAGGGATTCACCAACTTGTGGTAAAGTATTTGTCAAGGATACTTGATAAGGGTTTATCCAGATCACCATCTAGTTCTTCCTACTAGTACCATAGGATGCAAATCAAATTAAAAGGATATTCCCTGACTATATTTTTAGTCTATCCTATTTTTCACATTTCCTGATGGAGCACATAATTGTTGTTCCTTTGAACATGATGATCAAATAAAATATTGAGTGACTCCCCCACCCCCTTTCTAGTTACACATATTTTGCTATCTTCATTGAGCAGCTGGTATATTGATTTTTGTCTTTTCCTTTTCTTTTGAACAAATCTAAAGAAGCCATTTTCATTACCATCCTTTGCTAATCTCCGCTCATTCTGAGATTTCTTTTTTCCTGACACCAGCTCTGCAATTCAAAGCTGTCGGTCTGTAATTTTTCTTTGTGATGTGGTCCTCTTTTCATTTCCTGTCTGTATTTGTTTACTTTTAGATCTTTATGAATGCTCTGAACAATTCTTAATGTTCTGGTTCCTATACTTTGAGCAATCATCTTTAAAAAAATATTTAAGTAACGAATATAACCCTCCCCATATTGTAAAGGACTTCGGAACTGGCATTTCATTTAATATTTATCCTAATTTATTCTCCAAAAACTAAAAGCAATTGAATATGTGAGTTTAACTCTCAGTGTGCAAGTAAATATGAAGTTACATGACTTTATATGTTGATTACAAATTACTGTAATTAAGTAATACCAGGCCTTTTCTTTAGAGTTCTATACATAATAATGTGGAATAATTGCTTCCTATCTTAAGACAAGACATGTCTTCTCCTTTGCAGTATTTCGTTTATACATATTAATCAATCAGATTTTTAAGGATATTTATTGCAAGTAATTTTGTTATTGCCATGGAAACAAATGCTGCAGGCATTTTCTTTTTTTAAAACTAAAAGAAAGCTCTGTAGGGAATCCCTTAGAATATCTAGCATCTATATTATACTGCCAATATTAATACTCAGACTAAATTAGGATATACCTTTGCTTAAGAACTAGCAGCTGGCCAAGAAACTAATAGTTCCACCCAAGAATATTCTTGCTCAGAATATTTATATATCAGATTGAATTAGACTGAATCATATTTACAAAAAAATGTTATTTTTATACTATATACAGCTTTTCTAAAATTTACAAATATAACTACGGTAGCATGTAAAAACTAAAACCACATTCTGAATGTAAACTATACATTATTTCTAGGAACAATCTTTTTGGTCAAGTAACCTGACAGAGACATACATTCTTAATTCTATGAATGGCAATTGCAAAAGATTTGCATTATGAAGTTTCCACATCTATTTTCTCAAACTTACAGACACGATTATATGTTGTACCCAATCACCCTAATAATTTTTTTCTTTCATGAGAATATGAAATAGGTTTTGATGTCATGCCATTCTAGTTCTGAGGATATAGTTTTATGCAAAATTCATTGTCCTGAAACTCAACTGAGCCAATCATAATGGTCCTTGGACCCAAACTCAGCTCAACTTTGCATCAGGAAAAGCTTTTCTAAAGAAAGGCTTTGGGGTTGAAAGTCTGGCTCTCCCTCTGGAGGCCTGGTCCCACTATTGTTCACATCTTAAGGAGCAAAATGATAGCCATCCTTCTTGCACTCAGGGGGAAGGAGATGACTTCTGCATATCCATCTAAGAGACATGCTGTTGCTGCTACCTTTGCTCTTGGTTTGGGCCAAAAGATTTTTCGGCCATCTGTTATTTTGGAAACTGTTGGAAGCAGCCTCTAAATTTTTTGGTTCCATCCTGTTTCCCTCTTTGCCTGGCTGGGGAATTCTGGGAGTTGAAGTCCATCAGTCTTAAAAGAGCCGACTTTGCAGACCCCTGCCTTAGGTGGTCTGAACTGGAGAGGAAATATTGTATGAGCCATAAAAATACAGTCCTTGCTGTTTAAAAATATTCAAAAGATAGGCTGAGCTGTAGACAGGCAAATCTGTAGGAAATGGTTGTTGACGTGCTGCAGGACGAAATAGAATTTGAAACTTAGAAATATTCCTAAAGTAAAGTTCTTTTATTCAATATAGCCCTTACATTTGATATTTATAGCAATCATTTTTTCTGTGTATACACTTTCTTTTCCAGCCCGTTTCCCTGAGCAGGTTGCTCACAGAGAATAAGGGCGGGGGAAGGGGAGAGATAGTCAATAACGTGTTGCACTCCTGTCACTTCACATATAGACCTCAACAATACTTCAACATTCAAGCTGACAGTACTTCTCAGAAGAGCAAGAACGGCAGTAAGGAACTATTCTCCAGATGCTTGATGGCATTTTTTTTAGCATCAATCCATTTTTTGATCAAAGGAAAATAAAATAACAGAAGCCTTGAATGTATATGTTAGAAATGAAATGGCCATTTAGGGTTCAGTAGATGTAGAAAAAGCATTGGATAAGGTGTAAATTAAGGTTTGGGAGTAAGTTATGAAGTAATATTAGTTTCCGATTCAATTTATTTCCTGGATAAAATATTACTATTTGTGTCCCTTTAGAACAATAGAATTATTTCCCCTAAAATAAAGACGAGATACATAATGTGTCAAGGATGCCCCTATCTACTTTAATATTTAATTGTGTTGGAAACTGGCATTCCTAATATAACCATCTGGCAATATTTGAGTTATACATGAAGCAGAAATTGAGAATAATTTGCTCTTATATGCAGATGAAACTTTAGGCTTCATAAATCAATATTAAAGATAATTACAAAGATTTATGACAATGGTACAGAAATATGGTAACTATTCTGGCTACACAAATGGGTAAATCTAATATGCCAATTGACAAAAAAGAAATCTGTGGAATTAATTTGGTTTATTGTTCTGATTTTATTAAATACTTGGGGATAATTATTCCTAGGAAGATATTCTGTTTAATAGATATAAATATTTTGAGCTATTGGTCGACATAGCTATGACTCTAAACAGGAAGAATAAATGAGATGGAAATAAATGTTTCAAGAGTATATTCTGAGAGGGTTGTCTATCATATTTTACCTCAATATTTTAGATTAATTGATAAAATAATGGTGAGTCTTTTTACAAAATTATAAAATGTAAATGTTATGGGTTTTTTATGACAGTGTTGGTTTTAATTATTCTGATTTTAAAGTACACCACAATAGATGTTAACTTCTGTAATAGTATGTAATTCAACATTCAGAACCTAAGACAGATTCACATGCTGACATGTAAGATATTCCTAAATTATTACTTAAGAGAATAGCTTCCTCATCAGTTATTTCGATATAAGTAAAAAAGACTGCCTTAGCAACTTGAGAGATAAACCAGCTGTTCAAATTTCTATACTTTTTTCCTATCATATTTCAGGTAAATCTTGTTAAAGGAAATGGTGAGAGAATCTTATTTTCTGTTGGGATGAACTATCAAGAGCTTTATTATTGATTGACATTTCCCCCCCAAAGTTTTACTTCCTGAAAACCTTTTGGTGATTATGATAGATAGACCCTTTCAAGCTGAACACAAATATAATTTGAGAATGACTGTATTATGTAGAATCCTTGAAAAATATAAATTAACTTTTAATGACTATATTTAATCACGAGTTTCACACACGATTTGAGTTCAACAGAACTAAAAGTGTTTTGCTGCTGATTTTCATTTGTACTCATTGTCTGATGTATCACGCTGCAGTGTCCAACAACAGTCAGCCAACATTTATGGATTCCAATTGGCCTGATATCATTCTTCTATCGTGACAATGTTTTGGTGAAGCCTTTCATCATGTTTGTCACTGACTGCACTTAGATTTTGGGGAAAGAAGTCCAAGTGTGAATAAATCGTCAGTGACATCTTGCACTTTATAATCTTGTATACTGGAAAATTTGTCAACAGCTGAATGTAGTTTGGTGCTCTGTAGTTGCCATGAAAATTCTCAATGACAGCTTTTTTTTTTTTTGGTCCAAAATAAGGTAATTTGAGTCTGTCATTTGTCTCTCTCAAATGAGAAATCTGGGGTTGGCTTATACGATGATATTTGTTTTATTGGCTGTTCAAGATATTCTGAGTAATCTTCCCCAGCATCAATATTTAACAGCAACAATACTCTTTCAATCCTGCTTCTTTAAAGTCCAACTTCCATAGAGATTTACAGGGAATAAATCTCACTACTTGCGGTATACTGATTTTTGTAAGCATAGACACATCACTGCATCTGACTATATTTTCCAAGGCTTTCATGCTGCTGTACCAGTTCGCTTTCTTCTATTATTTGGAGGTGTCTTTTCCCATTCGTCCTTAGCTTCCTTAAGTTCATTCCATAAGTTTTTATGATTGTTTACAAATGAGGCTTAGGATTTCAAAGTGATTCCTGATATTCTCCTTAAAAGTAGTGGGTATGTGTTTAAAATGACGTCGGGAAAACTAGCTGATTTTCTTCTTCATCTTTAGCTTAGCCTGGAACTTGCGCAAGAGCAGTTCATGTTCTATTCCACAGAAAGCAATTAATCATGTCTTTGATGTTATCACTGAACTCCTCCACTTCATTTAATCAATAATATAGTCAATTTAATTTCAATTAACTCCATCTAGTGATTTTGATGTATACAGACATTGTTTTAATATGAAGACAGTGTTAGCTCTGAAAAAAATCATTGGAGTAGCAGAAATTGCATCATTATTTCCATACTTCATTATTTCAATTTCCTAAGCCATACAATCCAAATATATCTTCCTTCCTTAATATTTCCAGCTTTGGCATTCCAGTTTACAATCATAAACAGGACATCTTGCTTGCTTGTTCTATTGATTTCATATTGAACTTGATTGTAAAATTCACTGACCTATTCTTTTTCTGCATCAATAATTGCAGCATAAAGTGGAATGTTCTTCAGATTGTTCACAAAGTCTCCTTGATTTTATCTGGTCACTTATTGCACTATGGCCTATACCCTTCATAAGTATAAAAGGAAGGCCATTCCTTTTGTGTGTGCGCTTCACATCTTAAGTAATAAACAGTGTGACCTTCTGATTTGCCTAAGGTAGAAATTCCTATTAATTTAATTTCATCTTTCACTGTTGAGCTTTCCCATGTTCACGTTTCTCAATTTTAGCCCACATTCTCAGTCTTCTTTGCTAATCTCTCCCAGAAACATCCCCTAGCCATGATGAAGCTAGGACTTGGAAGGATCAAGATCATGACAACCTCAATAATGTACTGGAATGAAAATGAATACGTACTATTATGTAATACTCAACTGGATATTTACCCTTGAATTTCAACAAATACCTAGTTCTCATTACTATAGGAATTATCTTTCACCTAAGGCAGGGGTCTGCAAAGTCGGCTCTTTTAAGACTGGTGGACTTCAACTCCCAGAATTCCCCAGCCAGCATAGCTGGCTGGGGAACTCTGGGATTTGAAGTCCACCAGTCTTAAAAGAGCCGACTTTGCAGACCCCTGACCTAAGGTATTTGGACATATTAAAGCATGATTGGGTTAAAACCAATTAAAATTTAATCTCATCTAGAAACTGTTCTAGGTTTTGCCTTGGGCACAAAACTAATTTGGTGACCTTGGGCTAGTCCCTCTCTTTCAGCCCTAAGAAGCTGGCAATAGCAAACCATTTTCAAGATCTTGCTAATAAAATTGCAGAGATCTTTCCAAGCAGTCACCAGGAATCAAAACTGGCATGTACACGCACACACATGAAAAACTAATGACTTAGAAGAATAGTTGATTTAAAAGCTAAGGGAAAACCTTTTGCAGTGGAGGAAATATAAGCAGAAAATGCGATATCCACTCCTAAACAGTTAATTAATAATATCTTTTAACACAATATAAAATAAATATAATTGATCAAAAATCAATAAATAGTAAATACATATTGTTAAAATATCCCCATTAAATTAATCCACCATCATTCTCTATTGGTGCTCATTTATCAAATTCACATAAGGAAAACTGATATATTCTAAGTGAGCATTTTCTACTTTGCTCTAGCAGCTAGATTACTTAAAAGCTTCTGAATTATATTAAAAAGCTTGCAATCGACACACAAGTCAGCACTGTGATAAAACTACAAAGTATGCAAATGCAATTTTGGAAGGCATTTAGAAGAAACACTTAAGATCCCTCTTTATGTTCCAACTTTCAATCAAAAGCATATTCTTTCTCTCCTTCATACTCGCATATACAAATACAACCACTCATGGAAAGGATTTATCTTTGTTTATAGAAATTCAGATGTGAGTAGGCACAAAATCTGGGCAAGGCTCAGCACATTTCTGGTCAGACAACATGCCTATTGTTTTTCGGCATTTGAGTATATACTCTTGGTGGCATCACTAGTAATGAAGTACAATTCTTCTCCTGTATATTTATTTATTTATTTTATTTATTTATTTTATTTATTTATTAAATTTATAAACTGCCCCACTCTCCCCAAAGGGACTCGGGGCGGTGCACAGGAAGTTAAAATAGAATAAAAAGACTAACATGACAATAAATAGTACTAAAAATAAATTAAACCCCAATACCCTGTGCTAAAAATCCTAAAACTTTACCCTTTAAAACCGAATTAAACAATTTAAACTTCAGTCTATAACTAATGGTGTGGATTAGGCCAGGCCGGCGAGATGGAAGAAATGTGTCTTAAACTTCGGCGAAAGGAGCAGAGGTCCGTGGTAGTTCTAAGTTCGGGGGGTAGGTCATTCCAGAGGGTTGGGCCCACCACAGAGAAGGCCCTTCCCCTGGGTGTCACCCGCTGGCACTGCCTAGTGGATGGCACCTGGAGAAGTCCCTCTCTGTGGGAGTGAATCTGCTGAAGGGATGTGTGAGGTAGGATACGATCCTGCAGATAACTAGGTCCCATGCCATGGAGCGCTATAAAGGTTACTTCACTGGGTGGGTCTTTCCCCATATTTATTTTCATGTAACTATTATGTACAATTTTCTGTCTAGAGTTATGTAAGTACTCAGATCAGTTATATACATTAAATAAGCCTAAATTCAGAATTTTAAAAGTATAATAATTAAATAGACTAACAACATGAAATAAATAGTTATGAGTTGGAGAAAACCAATGCTTGCAGAAGGCATAAAGAAAAACCACTTTTATCATGATTAAAGAATATCACAACAGATATTTGGTTTTTATTGAATCAGGAATGTATGTATTACTCACTCAAACATGTTAGCATTCAAACATGATAAGGACTCTATCAACAACATTTTGGATGGCTGAAATAACATATGTTTTAGACTACAAGAACAGCTCCATTTTTGTAGCACTTGGCCTGAAGTACCAAGAAACATCTGATAGTGTTCTTTGGGAGGCTTTTGAACCTGTGGATCCCAAGGAAATCCTCTGCAATCTTAGCTCAGCTAATTGCAGTTTGGATGCCCATTTCACCTGCCTAATTAAAGCATCTATGAAAAAGTCAGGAATTGAATCTGGGTTGCAGTCAACCCTTGTAGAGAAGGACAGAAGCACTAGATTTACCCACTCTTGCCCATTTAAGAAGGCAAGACCTGAATCCAACAAAATTGGACAACTTTCATCCTAACTCTCTTTTAGGAAATGTTATTGGGAAAGGGGTTTTAGAAGGATATGGATTTTCTGAACTCTTTCCTGTATGGATAGAAGTCTGGGCATGGATCAGAAACCTAGATCTATGATCTATAGAAGGGACTGGGTGAAAAATGGTATGAAATTTTTTCCTTCAAATCTATTAATAACATTATTGCTGTTGCCCACAAAATCCTTCTGTGGATGCACACTGTTACGTTGGCTCAGGTCCTATCTCAGTATGCAGGTCCAGAATATGATTCTGGAAGGAATAGGAGGGGGGGGGGGGGATCTATAGGTACTTCATTATGGAATGTCTCAGGGTTTACTCCTTTCCCCTGTTCTGTTCAACGTGAAACTGTTAGGAGAAACCTTTCAGTGGTTCAGGGTGAAGTATCTTAATATACAGATGACATTCAGTTATATTTTCTACCCTGGGCTGTAAAATTGATGGACATATTCTGTTAGAAAGAGCAGGCAGGCAATCTAGGAAATCTGGACTCATGGATCCTGCTCAAAGAGCAGGTAAAGGCTATGGCTAGACTCTTTGGCTGGTGCATCAGCTGTGGCTTTACCTGAAACAAGATGCACTGAAGATGGTCATTTGTGCTCCATCATATCTTGATTATTTTACTGTAATTTGTTACATACCAGGCTATGGTTGAAAGCCATTTAGAAACTTCCGCTGGTCCAGAATGCAGAAACATGCATGCTCAATGGTCAATCACATTCCTACAATATTGCATTTCTGCTGCAGAGCTGCACAGATTAGTAATAGATTTTTGACTATAATTCAAGATAGAGGTTATAAAGCTCATTATGGTTCAGGGACTTTATATCTTAGAGACTGCCTTTCCCCCTAGTTTCAAGCCTTTCCTGCACATACAATTACGGAGTTTCTGCTAAGAGTCAGCTATAACATGAGGAGGTCTAATCTTGCATAAACTCCCCTCCTCTGGAATAGCTTGTCTCCTGAAATATGGACTCTCTGGACTCTCCCCATACTATGCTATTTTCCGTAAATCCATAATTTAGTCATTTACTTTTGTGGCTACTTTAATTAATAATTATTCTTGTTGTAATGCTTGAAAACTATCTGAAGTCCAGATGGTTTCAAGTGGCAGACTAAATCAATCAATCAGTCAGCATATCAATATTTTAAGAATAGGTCACTTCTTCAAGTCTTACCTGAGCAAGTGATACAGGAGTTCTTTTCCTCATCTCCAAGGAAGTCAAACTTACTTTCTCTCCTTTATGACTTGCACTGCATTTAAAGCAAGTCCACTTCATCTGTCCTGTTGTTTCAGTGCCACACTCTTTACTTAGCAGACAAAGGGAATGGTACAAATGGCCACAACTGTTATAAAAATAGATTACACATATTACATTGTATGCACACATAACACAATGCTGAATACCTAACATCTCAGAAAGTATAATCAAATCTAAAAACTTTTTTATAACAAGTATTAAACTTCTGAAAAAGACCTTAATGTTTAAGCCATTTTTAGACATTAACAGTGTAATGTTATAGTTCTTTGTTCAGAATTCCATTCAATTTCCTACCACATATATATGCAATGGAATTCACTCTTAAGAAACCTACCTTCTACACATTGCCTGCTACATCAGGTAGTACCAAATCTTACTTTTAAAACCTTTATTATGATAATTAATCCATCAGAATAATTCTAGGCGGAGATTTGATTGCATTACTCATCGAACTATCATCACTATGTTGACAAGAATGGATAAAAGTCAAGGTTTTTTTTAACTTTTATTGTTAAAAAAGAAAACATTAGACATGGTGAAACCATCTTGGTGGTCTCTATGCCATACAGCAAATAATACAAGGCTCCTGTGAATTCAATATACATTGCTACTTACTGATTATATATGCATACTTAACCTCTTCTACACGATTACAATTACAATTATATTTACATAATATACTACCTATATTGCCTTAGGCCCCAATTAAGGGAGGAGGCCCCAATTAAGGGAGGAGATATATATATATATATATATGTTTTCATAGATTTTCACGGGTGTAGGTATATATATATAGTTCCTTACCTTACCCTTTTCCCTGCCTCCCCTGTTCCCTGAAAATATGACATCATTTTCCTTTCCTAGTTAAGCATGTTACATCTTCTATTTTAATAAAATGGGGCACAACATTCTCCCCTTCTGTCTTCTTGCACAAGAAACAGGAATGGTAATATTACTATAAGAAGCCTGCTCTCTAATCATATTTTAGTTTCTTCCAGCTCTATGAGACAGGAAAGGCTTTTGTCACCTGCAGTGTATGAAAATGTTAAAGCAATTTTTATATTTCTTGCATTTCTTAGTCGATAGTGGCCACACAAGATTGTGCTTTATGATGACAGGCACCATTGCCCTTTCATTGTTGAAATTCAACTTTATGTAAAATGAATTAGAAGCAGAACCAAAATGGAGATTTTATAGTATTACATTAATTAAGCACTTCCAAATAGTAAAAATCCTACATTAACATACCTATGAACTGTAATGCTAACTGAAAGCTTTGTGTTTGCAGGTTCAACCCATTTATAATTTTGCTTTAATCTGGCGAATAAAGGATTAACTATCCTGAATTTAATAACTTACATTACTGGTTACTGCATAATTTTGTTTTCAACTGAAAAAACCTAATATTATTAGTAAGGCTATAGCTTGGAAAGCAATAGGCAAGACGGACATTAAATTATTAGTGATATAGCAATAGAACACTGTGTGCTCAATATCAAAAGTTCATTATCTTCATTAATTAGTAAAACTGAGCTCTCCAGAAGTCTTCACTTCCTTGCAAACCCATTCATTGTTGAAGCTATTCACTAGTCTAGACTTACCTGAACACTACAATTTGGTCTCCAGTCTGTTGCCTTCTCTTGTACTGTTGCAAACAAATACAGCAGTAATCTTGTTTGGGATTGAGCCCTTTAGTCATAGATGCTTTCAAATTACGTAAAGACCAGTGGAGATCGCGGTTAAGTAAGCTTGTTGTTGTCTCCAAAAGAGTCTAGCCAGGCAAAAGAATAATATAGAAATCCTTTAAGTTGTTGCCACATTATATACATTTTGCATGTAGAAAAGTATCTCCACATGAATATTAATACAAGGCAGAAATTAAACATCTTAATATAAATTACTGTATTTTTCAAAGTATAAGGCACACCTTTTCCCCTCAAAAAATAGGGGGGGGGAAATCTGGATGCATCTTATACACTGAATACAACCCCAAACCCCACCCCCTTCATCAAAATGGCCGTGCATAGCCTTTAGGAGGCTTCCACAGTGCTCCAGGGGCTCGGGGAGGGCAGAAATGAGCGAAAAATGGGCCATTTTTTGCTTGTTTGTGCCCCCCCCCCAATCCCCAGGAGCACTCTATAAGCCTCCTAAAGGCTATGTGTGCCCTTTTTGGGGACAAAAATGGGCCTGTGTCCCCCCCCCCCCCCCAGTCCCTAGAAGCACTCCATAAGCCTCCTAAAGGCTATGCAGGCCCTTTTTTTTTGACCAAAAAAATGGGCTGTTTTGGGGAGGTCTGCAGAGTGCAAAAAAAATTTTTTTTTAAATTTGCCTCTTCAAAATCTTGGTGCGTCTTATACTCCGAAAAATATGGCATATGCTAGTCTAGCAAGTTCACTTCTATTTCTTCTGCATTACAAATCTCCCATACTATCAAATGCCTCTTGTTTGATAGTATATTATTCCCAATAGTTTAATTTTAAATTTTAAAGCACTCTAATGATCCAATATAATAACTTGTTTTTTTCTGATTTAATGTTTTGCCATTTTAGTTAATTAATTATTTCTACAGCACTTGAACATCCCCCCTCCCCCCAATAATTACACAGGAACCATTACATCTACTCATTCTACCAGATCCAGCAGAGAGGACATGCTGTGAGTCCTGTTGGCTAGGGATCTATATTTGACACTGAAAGAAAGGAAGCTGGAGAACAAGACCAAAGAAAAATCTCCTAGGAACCAGAAAGATTAAGGAAATACTGGAAATAATAAAGAAACAGATAACCATTACAGCAAAAAGATCGGCAGATATGCTTTTTCAATAGGCAATTGGACTTTCCTGTTTTTCTTTGAACATCACTATCAGTCAATTGCAAAATACAACTTTATTTGGAACAGCTTACAATCTGCAAAGGTACTTGTAACCATGAAACAGTAACAACTGCCTACCCCAGGTCCTTGGGAAGAACTTGATAGGTGGATAAAAATGCCAGAACCGGTCTAAACATCTGGCTGACTATGCCATAAACCATAATAATATTTGATTTATATCTGTATACGTATTAATTTTAGTTCTATTATGGTATGCTGCCCAGTCTCACCTATTTGTGAAATGGGTGCCCATATACATTTGGCAAATAAATAAACATTTAAAAAAGAAAAAAAATATTTAATGTGTTAATTCTATTTAGTATGTATGAATTCAAATGAAACCAATTTCCAAAATTCTACAGGACCCAATCTGGATTAGCCACCGAGACCAGGAGGTTTAGTCTTCCAAACTTTTGGACTTGTGCGGAAGTCCATCCTCAGGGAACTTTTCTCTCACCAGAATGTGTGTTTTGGGATATTATGTGTATAGTATTGATCTGGTGCCTGGTTCTTTGTGGCTTTTTAGTTGTTGATTGGGGTGTTGATGGCAAGCTATTAAGTTGTTGGCTGTCGCTGGCTGAAGCAACAGTGATGGAGTTTCAGTGATGGAACTCCAGTGACGGAACACCAAACTATAGACAGTTCCTTCTATTTCCTGTTTTGAAGGAAATGCAGTATAGCCTTAGAAATTCTTCTCCTCAAAAACATCTACTTATGAGAGTGAAGGTTTGTTGTCCAAGCTTGTAAGTTGGTTTCCGAATATTTTATTAGCAGCCTAGGTACCATCTTCAGTGGAGTTTAGGGGATGTCAGTGTCTACTTATGTTTTTTGAATCCTTGTGTTCATGATGGCTGACACAGGATGAGATTTCTTATTTGAGAGTTGTTTCATAGGAGGCGATTGCAAGGCTACTGTACTTCTGGGATGACTGATGATAAGGCAAAAATATAAAGAAATGAAGGGAAGGCTGAAAGGATATAGTTGATATAGTATGGGCAAGAAACGTCTAGTTGATAAGTACTTACACACATATCAGTTTCCTTTACTATAATTTAGATCTTTGTTGGTAAAGGCAGAATCACTGACAAACATCCTCCTAAATGGTACTATTTTATTTAAAGTAAAATGTTACTAAAGACCTGAGGGTAAACCCCTTTTTCCTATAAATGGATAGCTTCATCCTTCTTAAGGAATTGAAGAGGATGTAGTTGATCCACAGTTCAGAGGAATCTTAAATTAGCTTTTCACAAAAACAAGGATGCATCACACCCAGACTCCTTTAAGCCTGATAAGTGAGGATAAAAACTAAAGACCTAGTGAGTGTTGGAGAGGAAGACGGAAGAGAAAGAGAGATGATCTGGAAAGAAAAAGAGGGGGAACTGGCAGATTTCCAAAGGAGGATCTGTGCAAGGTTCATTCAACTCCATCCATTCCATTCAGGGGAGATAAAGAACCTCTCTCTCAAAAAAAAAATTCATAAACATGTCCCAGGCCAAATATTACTAGATGAAAAACAGGCCTTTACTGATTAAATATTTCAGCTGATAATAAAATCCATAAATTGTTTTTAAGCAGATGAGCATAAGCAAATATACATCTTATTCATTTAATGTGGTACAGTGTACAACTCTAAAACTTTTCTCCTTAAATCAATTTCCATCACCAGGTTTGGAAATAAATATATATATGGAAATATAAAAAGCTGTACTTGGATATAAAGATACTGAATCCCACTTTTCAGCAATACAAAAATTAGTAAAGAATCAGAAAACTGCATTTAGGAACTGAATATTTACAGGCTTTCTAAATCACCTATTCAAGTTTAATGAATTTCATCTTTTCAAGGACAGCTTTTCAAATCCCAATTCAATGGCAAGAACAAAATATTCAGCTGAATATAACCTTGCTATAAGTGGCAAACAGACAACTAGGGTTTGAGAGAAATAATGGTGCCTTGCTTTCCTATACTCTTGTTTTTGCTTTTAAAAATCTTACACAGCTCTTTACAAAAAGGGAGATACAATAGTAGTAGAATTTAATTCTGAAAAACTAGAACTTATAAATGCAATTTATTCTGTCTGTATTGATAAATAGAAGATGGTAGACAAAGTCAGAGTTCACTTCATCAAAGATGATGCTGGCAAAAGATATTACCATAGTTTACCTTGAGATTATTTAATGTTATTATTTACCCAGGTAATTTCTCACATCAAGACCCAGAATCAGCACTGGGGATAGGCACATACTGGATGGTACAGCCATTTACCATATAGAACTTCCAAATGTGTGGTGATTTGCTTAATTGGTATCCAGGAAGAATCAAGACGGAATTCAGATAATTATGAATTATGAATTGGCCTAATTTACACTTAATGAACCAAATATATTCATCTGAACATAGCTCTGTTACTAAATTTTACACTGCAGTTTAGTAATGTATATTGGGAAGAATTGCAGCTCAAAATCAATACAATCTTTGTGCATGAAAGAGATGGGACAACTTTGTGCAGAAAGCAAATAAACAAATACAAAATATTGACAAGTTAATTACGTGGCTTTAGGTTGCTAAAGTTTTCTTGGTTAAACTTAAAGCTCTTAGAAGCTGATGAGGAACAAAGAAGAACAAACACTAAATCTTGGACAATGGCAATTTTAATCAACAAGAAAAAAATCCCCACTTTTTACTTACCTGCTCATAGTTAAAGCTGTCTAGCATACCCAGCACAAGACCCTGAATTTCTCCAAGTTTTCCTTTTCCATATACTGGATCCTGTATGAAAATTATTAGAAGATGATCAACATTAATTAAAACAGATAAAATGAAAGTTTGACTGTTAAAATATTTTTTCCTCTAACTACAATAAAACAAATGTACTTCATGTCTCTTATCCAATAAAACTGATAGAATGCAAGAGATAACGAGGGCTATAATTTCTAAGGCGAGTTCCACCCCCCACCCTCCAACAAAATAGTTTAGAAATCTGCAGAAGGTAAATTCAAAAGGAGAGGGTTTTGTGAAGAGAGATTAAATCTCCCTTCATGGATATACACATGGTTTTCTACTAGTAATAGTTTTGTTAGAACACTGTAACAAAAATAATACTCCATCAGAATGTCTGTGGAGATGCTTAGTTATCCAGGTGAAGGTTGTCCCAAAGATGCTTTTTCAAGAGGCAACTGGACTTTCTGGTTTTTCTTTGAAGATGTTTCACTTCTCATCCAAGAAGCTTCTTCGCTTCTTGGGTGAGAGCTAATAGTTGAAGAAGCTTCTTGGTGGAGAAGCGAAACATGATCAAAGAAAAACCAGAAAGTCCAGTTGCTTCTTGAAAAAGAACCTTTGGGACTCCATCAGAATATTTAAGATCCTGCATGAGGTCACTTTGAATTAGTTCTGCTGTAGAAGAATTGTGTCAAAACTTACTTTGGGGGTTTTCTCGTCTCCAATGAACTTGCTTTACCAGAGAAGGGAAATGCAATAGCACATTTCCTTTCAGAAGTATTTCCTTGCCAGATTTCTCAATGCCCTCAATAATATACTGCCTTCACTAGAAAAGCTAGGATACATTCAGCGATGTATCGGCTCATGTTGAAAATAATTCATGCTGAACTGTGCAGCACAATCAAGCTTCATCACAGGAAAGGTTTTATGACATTTTGTATTACGTCTGCAACGTACATGGAAGCTACCTTACAAATATTCTATGACCTAAAGTATCCTATATGCTTTCAAAATGCCTTGTCTTTTGCTTCATCTTCTCCTCTCAATGTACAACTTAGTGCTGCAGTATTAAGACATAGATAATTGGTCTTATCGCTTGAACAGGTTCTAAAAAAGGGAGATCTATTTTTTTTTCATAGAAATGCATTATTTTTTAAATTCCTCAACATATTCCAATGGCAATGAAGTTTTTTAAGGCTGGGGAGTGGGGTCATATCTGGTTTTAAATAGATTCTTTCCATTCTATTTTTTTCCAGCATGCATAATTTAAAAGCAGCAACTTAGAAAGTACATCGTGCTGCAACACTATATAAATTATGGAGAACAACTGGGAAATCTGAGCTCTTAATGCAGCATGTACCTGATCCATGACATACAGCAAACTATTTTTATTTGCTAGATAGCCAACTACTTTTGGGAGATACTCTCCAAAAACAGAGTATCCTCCAAAAGGATATGTCAAAGAAAAACATAGACTTACTAGAGAATTAAGACAGAAATGTAAAGAAGCAGAAATTTATGACATACTTTTGCATGTATAGATCATTTCAAGCTTTTTAAAAATAAAATACATAGTGTTAAATTGTTTGGTCAAGGTTATTATAGTACATCATAGCAGGTAGCAGCACTAAGCCAAACTTTGCTGCTCTTGTAAAAACTAATTAAAATCAGGCTGCCCCACAAAGAGCCAATGACTAGAAAACCTCAAGACTGTAGACCAGGGGGGTGTCAAACTCAATTTCATTGAGGGCCACATCAGTGTTCTGTTTGACCTCAGAAGGCAGGGTAGGCGGTGGCCATCTATATGTCACTCGTGTCAGGGGTGCCTGTGGTGGCCCGAGAGCTCTGCTGGAGAAAATGAACCATTTCCAGGGTGGCCCTGTGTGTCAGATTTAAGCACCCCGCTGGCTGGATACGGCCCCTGGGCCTTGAGATTGATACCCCTGCTGTAGACTGTAAGACTTTCCCAAGTCATCAAAAAAGATCTTGGAAAAAGATAGTGGCAAACTACTTCCATATACTTAGCAAGAAAATATTGAAGGTATTCACAAAGTCACCATTAATCAAGCTTGATTTAAAGGAAAGAGCTTTTGGGAAGAGTGGGAAATGAATCCCCAATAGAAAGCAAATCAGCTAAATGACTCCTTTAAATGGCATGACATTAATTCACATTTCTGATATTGTACTGATCATTTGAGCCTTGCTGGGAAATTAAAATAAGAATTATAAAAAGAAAATGGGTACAGCTGCTTATTACAATGATGTTGAACATGAATATACGTAAGAGAGAGCGTGAAGGCAGGAGCCATCTCCAGTTCCAACTTTTCACAAGCTCAGATAAGATTTTCCTTTTTTAAAAGTCTGTTAGCTACCAGGTAATGGACGTTAGGCTTGAGACATGCCTAATTATTATACGGCTGCCTTAAATGTCAGTTACTCAATTTTATAGTTGCTCTTGCTACTCTTCAATTTTTAATTGTTTTGTTTTTTAGATTGCAGAAAGTGTTATTCATTAAATCCTACTCATCACCTGAATTAAACTGAAATTCTACCTAACCTATAACTTGTTATGTTTTATAGCAATTCTATTATAGTACTCCTTTCATACTGTCTCATATCCTCGTAACCTATAAACAAATTACATATGTTACAGTTTTTAACTCCATTATCTTAACTTTTTTACATTGTAATGGTCAAAGATCAAGATACTGTATTGAATGAGAGAAGCACACTGAGTTGGGCTGAATTATAGCAAGAGAATGAATAACACTAGAATGGCAAAACAAATAAAGGAACAAAGGCAAAATGGATCAAGATGGGATTTCATATGAATCTGTGAAAAAGGAAAGATGAGATATTTCAGGAACAAAAGTTACTGTATGAAATGGTGAAAACAAGGAGAATTTTCAAGTATAGTAAATAGGGAGACACATATTGAAACATGGCAGTAATCAGTTTTAGGTGTACTTCCTTTTCCTATTCTTATCTAGTGCATTCAATTTCCTTGGATTATTATTTTTTATTCCTTTGGTGTACTTTGTATAATACTGTTTGAAAGAGAATAGCAAATTTACATACATTAGATAAAGCAACAATGCAATGTAAAATCATAGATCAGATGTCAATCATTCATAATGTTCAAATGGCTTTCAGATAATTCCTATTATTTTATTTATTTATTTAAAAAATTATTAAATAAATAAATAAATAGTGCTGCCCATCTCACTATTGAGCAACTCTAGTAACCATCGTTTCCACAATGCAATAAGAAAATTCCTCTCTTTTTAAAAACGCATGTTATAAAATCTTTTTTCTTATCTAATATAAACATGTATGTTTCTGGGATTTTATTTGATGCAAATAGGTAATTAACATATATAATTCCCTTATTCACAGAACAAGCTCAAAGCATTTTTAGATAGCATGGTGTTCTGGTATATCATAGGCATTTAATATATTAGATAAGTGCCAATATAATGATTTTCATCAGCACCTGAACGCAATAACAAAGGTGATGCTTTAGCAAGGTGACCTATGCTATTTTCTAAATATGATCTTTACACAAATAAACAGCAAAATGAACTGTAGGAAAAGACTTCTATTCTGTAAATGTAACTGGAAACAGTTAACTGAACTGTATTTCTATAACACCCTTAATTAGTAAGCTTATTTTTGTATGCAAGGGGTCTTCGTTATATGCACATAGAAAAAAGAGCTACGTGACAATTTAAAATAAAACTATAACCAAAAATCAACTGAATTAAAAGATAGAATAACAGATATGTCTTGTCTTTTGGAAAGATACATTTCATTGCAGAAAACCAACAGTAAAGAGTGATTATGATGCTGCGATTAGACTCACAGAGTTTCATTTCTTCACAGTACCAAATGAATAGCAACTTAACAAATATATTATCTACCCAGTTGTCATGAGACGTAGTATAATAAATCACACGCTGGGAAACTGAAACACCCCACAAAGCAATTATATGGCTAATATAAACTGGAAAGCCAGTAGGCTTTTGTTGGAATAGATTTATTTAATCACAAATCTGGCAATAAAACTGCTTTTTAAAATTTCATTTCCAGCAGGAACACTGATTTAGTAAGAAGTACAAAGTTTTCCAATAAAAAACAAAATACTTTTGACAAAAGTGAATGTTCGCAGTGTCTTGAAATGAAAATGTTACTGGATAAAAACTGACAAATAAAATTATTGTACTACATCTAAAAGGCAAACAGAGCTTACTGAAATATGTTCTGCTTCTTCTGTGTTTCAGTTCAGCATAGAAAAGAAAAATAAGGAAAATACACCTCAGGTTTTCTTTAACTCACAGGTGAGGTGGTCATTGGCAAAGTGTTAAGAAAGCAACTAACACAGTTTTGAATAGATGCTTTGAGTTTCCAAAGAAGAGATTACGCAGTATCTTTGATCTTTCCATGCCCCAACACAGATGCTATTCAAGATAATCTTATTATTTTATAGATAAAGGAATTTGTTTTATGCTAGGGCAGACTTATGTATGTACTTATTCCAGTGTTATCATATTTTGATGAGCTTTGGCTTTTCAAATCTTCATACAGAGGTCTTTCATTTCATCAGATTTACTTTCTTCTTAAATTGAGATGTCAAGAATAGGAAGCTCTATTTGTTATTTTGAAAAACCACAGGCCAACAGATATAACTTAAAAAATATATTGAGTTTCAGTCCCAATTAAGCTTTAAAATTTTAGTTACATTAAAATTCTCATTTGGACCAATTCTGAAATTAATTCCTACAAAGCCTACATAATCTCCTCAAAATTCCAATCTGTTACAAGTACGTCTGATTAAGTTTTTGTTTTCCTACTGTACAAATAATCATTTATCTAATCTCTTCAACCACATTACTCACCCAATCAGATGCAAAACAGTATACAGAATACCAGATTTGGAAGGGATCTAGTTCAAATAGCCCAAGCAGGAGAGCCAATACAAGAGGTAGCGAACCTTTTCAGCACCAAGTGCCCAAACCGGAAACCCGAAAACCAGCTGACCTGCGTGCGCATGCCAGTTTTGGGGCTTTCAGCCCATTTTGGGCCATTTTCAGGCCATGTTTGCCCTGAAAATGGCCCTGAAAACATCCCCCAAAATGGCCTGAAAATGGCCTGAAAAACAGCCCTGGAAATTGCCCCAAAATAACCTGAAAATGCCCCCAAAATTGGGCGGAACATGGTCACAAAATGGCCTAAAAACAGGCCAGAAATGGGCTTTCTTTTTGGCTGGTTTTCAGGTGGTTTTCCGATGCCCCGGCACCTGCACAGAGCAGCTGTCAATGGTGCGTTTATCCACAGAGAGGGCTCTCCGTGCCACCTGTGGCACATGTGCCATTGGTTCGCCTGGGCCTATACCATTCTAGACAATTAAGTCAACAGTCAAACACTTTATAGCCAACCATCAACACCCCAATGAGCTAATAAAAAGCCACACAAAATCAGGAACCATATAAATACCACACAGAGAATAGCCCAAACCACACACTCTGTTAGAGAAATTTCCTGAGCATGGGCTCCAGCACGAGCCTGAAAGCTTGCAAGACTAAACATCTGGTCCCAGTGACTGATCCAGATTGGATCCTGAAACATTATCCTGGGACGTGTATATACACCTTTATTTGTGTCCAATTCCTTCTTAAAAGCCTCCAGTGATGGAGCACCCACAGCTTCTAAAGGCAAGCAGTTCCACGGATGAATTGTTCTCATTGTCAGGAAATTTCTTCTTAGTTCTAGATTGAATTTCTCCTTGATACATTTCCATTTATTACTTCTTGTCCTCTCCTTGGGTGCTTTGAAGAATAGGTTAATCCCTCTCTTCTGTAACAGCGCTTCAAATATTGGAAGACTGTTATGTCACCCTTCATTCTTCTTTTCATTACACTAGACTAGGGGTGTCAAACTCATGTTGTCACAGCAGTGTCACACGAGATATTGGGACTTTTCCCCCCTTCACTAAACCGGGTGTGGGTGTGGCCTGTGCATGATGCATCCAGCCTGTGGGTCGGAAGTCTGACACCCCTGCACTAGACATACACAATTCCTGCAAACATTATTCATGTTTTATGCCCCAATCATCTTTGCTGCTCTTCTCTGCATTCTTTCTAGAATCTCAACATTGTTTTTGTATCATGGTGATCAAAACTGAATGCAATATTCCAAGTATAGTCTTACTAAGCAGTAGAAAGCACTACTAACACTTCGTGTGACCTTGATACTATCTCTGTTGATGCAGCACACTGCTGGCTCATATTTAAGGGGCTGTCCACTAGGACTCCTAGATACCTCTTACAGTTACTGCTGTGGAACTACATACTATTCATTCTATAATTGTGCATTTGGTTTTCTTGCCTAAATGTAAAACTTCACTTTTCTCATCACTGGACTGCATTTTGTTCAAAAGGTATGCAGTACTGTTCTGACATATACTGTATATGTTATTTCCAATATCAGTATGAATTTGAATCAATACAAATTCAAGTATCAAATCAAGCAAAAGAGAATACAACATAACATGTAGCTTTACAATGCACATTAAGAGTTTTTAAGGCAACAATATTATTTGCCACAACTCACCTGTAGAATTCTCTGCAAAATTAATGGGAGAGCAATGAATGTTGTCATATTGTTCAATACTTGCATTGTCAAGTTCTTCAAATCTAAAGAACAAATATGACAATAAAACTCATAGCAATGAATTTGATTTAAGTCTGTAATTTTTGTCGCAATGGTGAATACAATTAATAGGAATGATGTATGTGGCTAGTGAATTTTTCCTTTTGTGAATAATTGATTTGGAATCTCTTTAGTGTCAACTCAGGGGTAAGCAGCTTTCTTGGCAGCAAATAGCAAATGTTTTACAGGATCATGCAACGCAAAAAAATGTTAAATATTTAAAATGTAAAAGTTTTCAATGATCTCACTACTGAGATTTGGGAAACCACATGATAATGTTGAAAGCTGAAATCTTACATAATTTCATATGATAATACTGACATTTTGCAAGATATGGTCACACTATGAGATGTTGGTTACTTTTAAAAATGTTTAAAATTAAATTTGCATTTAATTTTAGCATTTTTACAGTGTCTTCCTATACCTGCCTCACCTAATTGCATTTCAAATCAGTGATATTTTCAAAAGGATTTCCCAAAATTAAAATTACCTTTGGAAAGGTAGACAAATTTAAATATCACTTAGGTAAAATGAATAATGTAGAGATTTTATAAATAGATAAACTCAATAGCTACATTTAAATGCAAAAGAAGATAGCTCCAGAAGCTTTACTGATGAAAAATGTTGCTAAAATCATGCTTTAAATATCTAGCCATACCAGACTCAAATTCATGATTTTATCACAGAAAGGGAAAAGTAAAGAAATGTTATTTAGAAATATATTCCTGATATTACATACAAGGGAATTGCTCAGTAGCAAAACTAATTCACAGCTTTCTTGTTATTTGTCATTTTGTCTTGGATATCTCTTCTTGGACAAAAAAAGAGACAAGCATGCTTACATTCAGAGTAATGTGGTAGCAGTGCAGATCTTTGGGGTGACAACATTGCCTCTAGGAGCGGAAACCACAGTGCCTAAAAACAAGAGGACTCTCAGAGTTGCACAAAAAATAACCTTTATCAGTCCCACACAGAGTATCTTGCTTCTGTCCCTGGATGTGGCCAAAGCCTGTGTACCTGCTGGAAAGCAGCACCAACACCACTATAAACTGAAAAGGATATAAATGCCTAGCTGCCCCTTGGGAAACAGACTTTCTCCCTCATCTAAGTGATAAATGCAACATATCTCCCAAAGCACTGCTCCTGTATTGGGAGAGCTATTTTAGAGACTGCTGCTACCATAATTTCCCAGCCCCCCAACTTGCTTTGCATAATGCACCCAGGACATTTTGGTTACAGACAATCTCAACACAATTTTTCTATCCCAGTCAATTTCACTGCTAACATTTCCTAGCACACCTTTTGGAATCAGGTCTAGTAAGACCAAGGCATGCTGATGTTAAGGTGCATTGGGGAGGATTCCGCTATAGCAGGGGTGTCAAACTTGCAACATCACGGCATTGTCATGTAACAAATCACAACTTTCCCCCCCTTCGCTAAACTGGGTGTGGGCATAGCCAGCACATGACGCATCCAGGCCATGACCTGCGAATTTGACAGCCCTGTGCTACAGAATATATGCCTAGTGTAGTATGGCAGAGCCCAATAATTTTTCAATATTTCTTATTAAAATACAAATTAGCTTTCTCTGCGCTTTTTATAGGATAATGGAAGGAAAGTATTTCTAGTAAAGGAGAAAAATATGTTATGTGGCTGTTATTTAAAAGACGGACAGACCTCACACAGCTTTCTCTTCTACAGTAATTGAGTGGGATTACCTTAATTCAGACTCTGTTTCCTACCTTGTGAATCCAGAATGTGGATTACCAACAATAATATATCAGAAAAGTTTAGGGTTGCACTTAGCTCAACAGGAAATATTATTATTGACTTTATAAAAAGGGTGATAGGAAAATAAATAAAATATATGAGTCTACATGTCTACCTTAATGTTATCAAAAAGTGGCTTGATGGGAAACAAATGCATCTCTTTTTAAAAGCCAGAGTATAAGGGAATACTTACTTCTCGCTCCTGCTGATTAAATTTGTGTGAATTCCTCTGGCAAAGTGCAATTGTTTTTCCTAAGGTACCTTCAATATCTTTTAGTAAAGGAAGTTGTTCTGAAACTTGGATTAGAGAGAAGCAGTAGTTAGATATTATTTTGTACTTAAGGCAATTAAAAATATATATGGAGGAGCATTAATCACATCAACGAGAAATGTGTGTTACATGTAATAGTGCTTTGGAAATGAGAAATAAAACTTAACAAATGTCTGCAAAGCCTGATATTGATTCTGACTGAATAACACAAACATTTAATATAACATTGAATTTTGTTCAAAATACACAAATAAATCTGTTCCTGAAACTTACTTTTATCTCCAGAAGTCAGTGTTGAAAGCTTGCTTTGTAACCACTAAGAAAAAAATATATATTTTGTGTTATTTAAATTCACATGGCATTTTATAAGCTATCCATAAGTACCCATTTTATTCCTCTCTCATTCATTAAGACTTCCACATTTTCCTCAACTTTTGTAAGAATTGGTCATATTTTTGTACAGTGGGCCACACTAGGGAGAGCAGTTATTAAGAGAGGCCATCAGGTGGGGCGTTTTATTTTATTTTCAACTCTAATGGGCAGGCTCCATTACGGTCGCTGACTGAGGACTACCTATGCTGCGGTGACAAAGTGACACTTCATATATTTACACACATAATAAATCCTACAGGTTTTACAAACATTTGTTTTCAATTTTAAAATTATGATCAGATGTGAATAAGAATCATAAAGCTTCTTCTAAAGATAAAAATCAATTTGGCAGCTTAATTCAAATTTGGTAGATATATACATTAAATCCAATGAATTGTAGATTTCTTTTTAATGCATTGACCACCCCCAATGTTAATTTTTGATTCAGCTTAATCTTTTTTCTAAATAAAAAGAAAAGAAAAATCCCCCTTGCCATTTCACAGTTTCCATTATGTTATACCTCAAGCATAATTAAGAAGGCACCAGGAATGTCATCTTTCTTTTCAAGCAAGTAAGAAGAAGCCTCATGGAGCTGATATTTTTGGGTGACCTGCATAAAATGCCAAACATTAATTTTAGTGATTTGTATGCAGAAAACATTCACTATTTGGATATTCTGGATCACCTCTGGGGGGATACAACCGCATCTCTCTCATTTTGCTAGATTAAAATTTTCCCACACAATTAACCTTCCATATTTTTCATTACAGTAGAAGAAAGGGAAGCAAATTAAAGAGAAGGAATTTCAGATGTAAGGTAACAATTTACAAAAGCTTAGTTACCGGGCATCATCCTGATCCTTTTTCAATTGTTTTTTTCATTTTTCATGAATGAAGGCGAATATACATGTCCCATAATAATGTTGCAGGATCCAATCTGGGTCAGTCACCGAGACTAGAGGTTTTGTCTTCCAAGCTTTCGGACTTCTCCTGGAGCTCATCCTGCCAGAGCGAAGTTCCCTGAGGATGGGCTCCAGCATGAGTCCAAAAGCTTGGAAGACAAAACCTCTGGACCTGGTGATTGAACCAGATTATTTTTATAAATAATAAAAATTATAAATATATAAAAGGAAGTTATTCAGAACTGTAATATGTACCAACAATCTCTGATGTCTACCCCCTTATAATTTCAGATGCGAATCTTCATGATTCAGTAGTTGTTGTTTCCTGAATTGTAACAGTTCAACATTTCATTGCCATAGAAATATAACAAATTTTTGAAGCAAAAAAGGGATCACATCTTGAATGGACAAAGTTCTTGCTAAAATTATACTAAGCTAAATGATGGTAATCTAACAAGTGCCTATATAGAATTTTTGATAACAATTGTCAGATCATGTTCAAGTTACATTGGCTTGGGAATTTCCTAGTTAAAAATATTTAGCTGTAAACTAGTTTAAATTATCATAGTGAGGGACTAGGCCTCATTTCAAAGGTAGCACAGTTTCATTTTGCCTAGTGCTAGACATATTAAATATGAATATCTGAAATTTGCAAGTCTATATATGTACACTGATACAAACAAGTTTAGTTTCCAGAAAGGTTAGTACATAGGATTACTATAGGAGCTTGATAATGTTGAGTTCCAACTTCCATAGACAAAAGCCCATGCTTCTCACATACAATAGATAACAGAATAGGTTTGAGAGAACCGTACCATGTGGTGGAGAGGGAACCTACAGTACTACATTAAATTCTTAAAGAAAGATAATTGTGTTACAGTGTAAAATAATATAATTGATTTTAATAGTAGATCTTACAAAACTGAATCTAGTTTCATCCTATTCACACACATTACCTGAATTGTCTCTTCTAGCCTATAGGACTCCAGGATCTTCAAAGTCTCTAAGACCTGGTCAGCATCATACCGACACAGCAAATCAATAAACTGTTCGGTAATAGAGGGCGAAAGCTGAAGCAAATCTTGATTGATACCTTCCCTGAAATAACAAACATTTCTTAATATTAGTTACTGACATATCCTGAACACTTCAGATACAGACATTACATATTGTGATAAAATACATAAAACCATATTGAAATATTCATATGCAGAAAAAGTATTTATTAGAATTCATAGAATATAGAGTGTCCATAATTTTTCATATGAGAACTCTATGGAAAATATATATAAATTTTCTTTCTCATCCCTATGGGTGGTATGTGTCTTCCTCATTCTTTGTCAACTACCATGGGTTCTATGCAGTATTTCAGTTTTTCCTAGCTCTGCACACTTCTGGGCAGAGAGCCTTGATGCTGTTCCTGGGATCTGTTGGAGCTACTCTTCCAGTTTAGGAATCACAGCTTTGAGAGCTGTTACCACTAGTGGGCCCATTTTGGCCTTTAATTTTCACACCCACTCTAGTTCTATCTTTAGGTCCTGGCACTTCTACAGTGTCCTTCCTGATTCTTCTGATACCACTACCTCTGCCACTACTCCTTATCTTTACTAGGTCCCTGCTCCTATAGATGTGGTGCTTAGTGCCCGTTCTTGTGCTGTTAGGATCAATGCTTCAGTGCTGCTTTTAGTCCAGCCCTTTCCAACCATTGGAAGGATTTCCCAGTGTCAGACACCTCAATTATATGTCAAGAGTATATCCCATGCAGAATCTTGTCTTGCTAGGGCACTTACTCTGCTTGATCTTCATCCCATATCTGCTGTTGTCCCAGGCATTCTTTCAACATTCATATTTGGGTCCTGTCTTAATGATGTACTCCTAAATGCTCTGAGGACAACAGCTTTGACACTCATCAGACCCTGCCTGCTCTCTGTGTGGATGGTGTATAGCTTCTGGTAATAAATGTTGGACTCAGTATGGAAGCCTCCATACATTGTGATGAGCTTTCAGATCTTCACATTGGTAGCCTCCCTGTCCTCCTTTGACCAGCTCACTATACTGGTATCTGATGATTGGCAGGGCATACTAGTTGATAGCATGGATCTGTAGCATTTTTATTACTTACAATCTTACCTTCTCAAATATATCCCTGCTTATTTGCCTGTCTTAGAAACTGAGCTGAAATTAGCACAATGGATAGCAGCTACATCCATCCAAAAAACAACAGATAGATGGCTAAATAAGGGCTTGGCCACTCTTTAAAAATGCACAAAAACATAGGTGCAGAAGAAGAAAGGAGAGGACTTGCTATATGGAATTGAATTTGGAGTGCTTGGTTTCTGAAAGTCTGTAGGATTGAGAAAATAGTATGACTGGCTTCTACTGATTTCTCTAAAACTGTGAGAAACCAAGGAATTCGGATTGTTAAATGGTATACAAAAAAAGAAAAAAGACAGCCAGATAATAAGAAATTGAAGCAAATTGTGACTTAATTATAATTTTGTTCAGGCAAACGTAATAGCTGTATTTTAACAAAGTGAGGAGGTAATATAGATTAATTTTTAAGTTACTATAGACTTCACTAATTTGACATCTTCCAGATACATTATAATTACAATACCTAAAATTCCTAACAAGAGACATACTCTTTGCTATTGTTTGAGAAAAAACGTAATAATGAGGTTTTAAGAACCGAAGATATTCCCAAGCAAAAATCTGGCTCCACTTCAGTGTATACATTATTTTATTAAAACAGATTTCATTCTAACAGCCTGTAGTCTTTGTAGCAGAGAATCTAATGACAGCGTGAAAAAAGCCTCTTGTGATGTAACTATATTGAAAGGAATGGAATTACAAGGAGATTAGTTTGCAAGATTTAATTTAACTGAAAATCTGTTTTAAACTAGATATAAATTGGAATGGGCAAGGGAGAAATGCAGATCTATAGGATTGCTTTGGTATTGTATATAAAGAAAGCCAAGAACATTTTTGCCCATGACCAAATGAGTGGTTATATCATCTCTTGCACTTGCAGGTATCTCTCACAGTATTTAGGATCCTTGTAACAAAGAGTGTCCAAAACTGAGAGCCAACAGCACCCCTGGCACAGAAATGATTACAAGTGGCTTTATGACAGGGATGTCCAAACTTGGGAACTTTAAGACTTGTGGACTTCAACTCCCAGAATAGCTGGCTGGGGAATTCTGGGAGTTGAAGTCCACAAGTCTTAAAGTTCCCAAGTTTGGACATCCCTGCTTTATGAGATGCATTCGGTTACTTATCAAAATTTTATAGTACCTCGTATGTTAAAATCAAGTTCCTCTGCAAAGTGAGATGAAACTAACTCTGCAATAGTTGTGATCTCTTATCCAACAGCCAATTATAGTAGACTGTATATGAAGAAAGTGATATATGACTGATTTTTCTTTCCTAGTGGTATGTATGATGTGATATTTATACTTGCTTTATCAAAAACGAAATTGCTTCTATACTCCATTGAAACAGTATGGAAGCATTTGTTACTATTGAGATTTACAAGAAAAATCAATTGATTTCATTATTAAAGTGGCTCCAAGAATCAGAGCAACTGGATGACAGATCACTTTAAAGACTCCTTGTAGATGGAATATTAATTAATGACAATCTTAATCAGATACCACAAAAGTCCAATCTATTTGATAAAATACCATTCCAAGCCACAAATTTGTTTCTTCACAATAGGATTTTTTTTAATTTTTTTAAAAGCAAGTATATACGTTTACAACCAAACACTAATATAAATAATGAGATTTCAGGAGTTAAAATGTATACATACCTTGGATCAAGGAGACTCTTCAAAAATTGAAAAAGCAAATGTTCATCCTGACAAGAAAAGGTAGGAAAGCAAAGTGAACACAGTGTTTAAGATCAACTATTCTTAATATTTTAACAGATTTAGTGATTCAGTCTGCTTATGATTTCCCTATCAATTTGGTATACAGGTAATCCTCAATTTACGACAGTGACCTGTCAAAGTTGCAATGGCAATGAAAGTGACTTTTGACTGTTTTTCGCACTTACGACCTTTGAAGGATCCCCATGGTCAGGTGATCAAAATTCAAACGCTTGGCAACTGACCCATATTTATGATGGTTGCAGTGTCCTGGGGTCAGGTGATCACCTTTTGTGACCTTCTGAGAAGCAAAGCCAAGGGGAAGTCAGATTCACTTAACAACCGTGTTACTAACAAATGCAGTGATTCACTTAACAAGAAAGGTTGTAAGAAAGAAATTTAACAAGAAAGGGCAAAACTCATTCTAAAAATATTTCACTTAGCAACAGAAAATTTGGGCTCAATTGTGGTCGTAACTTGAGGACTACCTATACTTGATCTATTATGAATACGAATGACATTCAGCAGTTATAAAACAGAATATTCCAAAGCATTAAATCCATTTAATATTCACTGGCTAAAGATAATAACACGTCTAGATTCAAAAACAGCTGCTTCTACAAGCACATTACATTATTCAACATCCTCAAGCTATTTTAAATTGGTACAAACAGCAGGTATTCAAATATATGGCAGCATAACTCAGGCTTCCTATTACAGCCACTGTCTGTCACAGAACACCTGAATACTGCTGGGAATTTTGGAATATATGCAAGAATATCTTCTCAACTGATGTTCAACCTCGCACTTTGTGTGTCCTCTACAATGTGCTTAATCTTCCCTAAAGATTACATTATGTATCCGAAGAAAGCAGACCCATTTTAATGCATCATGTTTGCTACTGCCAATGTTCTCACTGGAGGAACACCAATAAGCTTCAATTTATCAGTCTATTAAACAAAACATTCTTTTTAATAAATCAAGCAGACTTCTTTTAAATATCTTCTTGCCAAATTCCAAATACAAAATGTTGTTGCTGAGAATGATATTTTTAAGAAAGCAGTGTGTTTCCATCATCAATGCCTTTACAGATATTGCTGCAATATTGTTTTTGTATTTTCTAACAGCTCTCTAAAATTCTCTCTTAAGTTTCTCCCTGAGATATATTTATTTCTTAGCTTTGGCATCTCTTTTTAACCATATTTATGGTTTGTTCTGGCAATCACTTTGCTTTTTAAAAAAAAATCATTGACAGTTGCTTTTCACAGTTATATTTGCAACTTCTTTAAGTTCATTCCACAGTTTTTCTTGTTCTCAATCAATGTAGTTTAGGACTTCAAAACAACTCCAGATGTACTCTTTAAAATAGCGGATACATGCTCAACATCATATTGTGGACTGGATTTCTTCTTTTTAATTTTTTTTATTATTATACAGTTTTCTTCATTTTACATCACAATTTCATCTATACTGGTTTATATTCACAGTTTTTGTTTTGTTATATATACCATTATATATACATTATATGGCTATTATCTAGATGTATTTTTACATTTTTGTAACATTATTATATACTATTATACTGTATATAATAAATATTCTTCATCTTTCATTATATTTAGACTTATTTCTAATTTTGAATTCATTGTCTTTCATTATTAGTTTTCTAATCTTTGCATCTACTATCAAGCCAATTATATCATACATCCCAAATTAAATAGTATTTTGTTTCACCTTTATCTTTGATTTCCATTGTCAACCTATCCATCTCAGTGCAATCTAATATTTTCTTTATTACCATTTCTTCAGAGGGACTGACTTTCTTCTTCATTAGCTTATATTTGAATTTACATACAGTAAGTATCTGTTCTGAGTCAGCATCTGGCTATGTCTGATGTTATAACAGAGCTTTAATCTCCATTTAGCAATAATATGTTTAATTTAATTTTTATGTATCCTAGCTATTGATGTTCATATATATGGGCATTTGCTTTGGTTAT
Source organism: Rhabdophis nuchalis (assembly GCA_039707465.1). NCBI lineage: Eukaryota > Metazoa > Chordata > Lepidosauria > Squamata > Natricidae > Rhabdophis > Rhabdophis nuchalis. The sequence goes on from CM077645.1 coordinate 48,598,891, forward strand.
TTGAGGGTTGTATTAACTATGGAGAAATTGTTGGAATTGTAGAAATCAGTAAATTGTGCTTTGTTTTGGTTTTCTAAGCCATACAATCCATCTACATTTCCCTCCCAATATTTCCAACTTTGGCATTCTAGTCTCGTTATAAGAGGCCCATCTTGCTTGCATATTCTGTAGATTTCAACCTGAAGAGAAGTACTAAGCATAAGACATTCCACTTATTTAACTGGCACTGTTCCAAAAACTTACAAAAAATTTACCAAAGTAAGTTTCATGCAATGTCACTACACCGAGGCTACACTATTAATTTTATTCTGCAATAACTGAAATATATAATCCAAAATGTAGGAAATTTCCATGTATTCCTTTAGAATGTGGTATTGCATGTTACCAGTGGAATTTATCTTAGTTTAGAGTTTGACCCGGAATGAATTTTGATTGTTGAAAATCAGTAGCATTACAGAAGCACAGAAAAGGGTGAGCGGGGAAAACAAACAAGGGATTTTAATTCCTCTGACATGTTTGCAAATAAATTATTGCAACCTCTTTAAAAGAGTTGTAGAAAGATTTTGATAGGCAATCTGCTTGATTTTAACAGAAATAGATGAATCTGGATTTGTTGAAACTGGCACAGTAAATCAAGATTTAAAAACCTGACCGTTGGTAAGCGCTGCAGATTTCTTAGAACAGACATATTTATAGAACTAGATAAATCTAGGAATTGTTAATGAATTAATTAGCTATATTGTCATGGCTAAATGTTTCTGTTTATACAACAAATCGAAGAGGAAATCAGGATAGTTATAAAATGAAATCTAGATAACAGTATTACTCTTAATAACTATGCATCCAATAGCTTTTGTATATAGACATGGATGTGTACCTTATAATAATAGCATGGATAAGTTCTTAAAATGTGGGAAAGTTTTTCAATATACTACTGTATTCTATTTATTGTTTTAAAAATATCTACTGCTTTAAAATATAGACAATATATTTTTTGCACTGTGAAATGTCATACAAAGAAAAGAAACCATAAGAATAGACAAGATTTGGCATATGTTTTCTAGGTTGTTTACAACTTTTCTTTAAAATGGAAAATGTACCCTTAATGTTATTTAAATACATATTTTATGCTGTTGAAAATTCTGGGCATTTCCTGGCTTATCCTGTTGCAATTTAAAACACACATACACACACCCAATATGAAATATAAAGTTGAAAAAAATCAAGAAGGAACATTTAACGAGTTCCATGGGAAGTAAAAAGATCAATACACAAGACATAAATATCACTTGAACTTAGCTTCAAACACAGTTCCCCTAAAGGCATTTCATGATGCTATAGATTTTAGCAATATTGTACTACATCTGAGCTCATTTTATGAACTGCTCTGTAAGTGTTTTATGGAATGGAAGGAGCTGAAATTATGGTTATTACAGAAGCGGGGGGGGGGGGAATCTTGTCGTCCAGCCAATAAAAGGATTTAGGATTCCCTGCCTTTCTTTAGAATGAAAAGATAGGGAGGGAGGGAGGGAGGGAGGGAGGGAGGGAGGGAGGGAGGGAGGGAGAGAGAGAAATGTGAGACTGGTTGGGATATGGAGAGCAGAGCAGGTCTATTTAATGTTATATTTGTAGCAGATTAAGATTAAGATTTATTGCATTTATATATTTGTTGCCTCAAAAGACCTAGTAATTACAAGAGGGATCTTGGAGTGCTAGTGGACAATCACTTAAATATGAGCCAGCAGTGTGCTCAGATGCCAAAAAGACGGAGTGCACAAAAGAGCAGCATAGTCCTATACTGCCTCAACAGAGGGATAGATGTGCTAGTACCACTTTATAATGCCTTGGACCACAGTTTTGGTTCCCATGATATAAAAAAGATGTTGAGACTCTAGACAGAGTGCACAGAAGAGCAGCAAAGATGATTAGGGGACTGGAGAATGGTTGTAGGGATTGGGTATGCCTAGTTTAATAAAAAGAAGCTTTGTGGGTGACATGATCACACTGTTCCAATATCTAAGGGGTTGCCACAAAAAAGAGGGGACCTATTCTCAAAAGCACCTGAAGGCAGGACAAGAAGCAATGAATGGAAACTACGGTAATCAAGAAGAGAAGTAACCTAGAACTAAGGAGAAATTTCCTGATAGCTAGAACAATTAATCAGTGGAACACCTTGCCTCCAGAAGTTGTGGATGCTCTCAAACAGGAGGTTTTTAAGAGTTTGACAACCATCTGTCTGAAATGGATAGGGTTTCCTGCTTATTTTTGTTAAGGCTAGATTCTCTCCTACCTCATTTTAATTAAATCTCATTTTACTATCCTTGCAGGCACTTAGGTCAGCTAACAAAAAATTAAAAACAGAATGTAATTTAAAACAAATACTAAAATTAATTAGCCATTAAAAGTCTGGCAGAAAAGTTACATTTTCCACTTGTAAAGAAACAGTTTTTGAAGTGAGTGCAGAATAGAAACATATAGTGCAAGCCTATTTTATAGTTACTGTTTGTTTGTTTGCTATATCCCACCTTTATTATTTTTACAAATAACTCAAGGTAATGAACATATTCAACACACTTTCCTCCTCTCTCAAATGCATTAGCTTGAAGTAAATATGTATAGAATGACAGTACAGACTTGGGTTCAAATTTTGAACATATATTCTAGTAAAATGCACACCCAAAGACACTCCATACTAAGTAACGTTTTCTTACAACAGAAGTGGGAAAGAAATTATATTGTGACAAGGGACAGAAATATCATTTTGTAAGAAAAATTACATTTTCTCCTAAAATTCTGCTTCTTTCTAATCCACCAATCTTTGATGCCAAAATAACAAAAGTACATCAGTTATTACATTTGTATGTGTGCATACGTACATATGACATAGGAGAGGGAAATGTACTTTAAATCAGTCAATTTCCACCTTTGAATCATAGTTACAAAATGGTTTGAAAAATTATCTATTTTAGTTCAATGAGATCGAATCCCATTCATACAAATGTGTGGCAGTAAGCAAAGGTTACTATGGAATACCTGGATTTTTGTAAGCAAAGGACATTGTGTTCAGTGGGATCTTGTATTGTTCTACTCAGAGATATACGGTAGTATGTTGATTTAAAAAATAAGAACAGTGAAATTAGTTCATAATATTTCTAAGCCATAGGCATCCAAGGTGATTAGAATCAGAATCTAGGATGTACAACTAAGCTTTCATTTTAAAGCTGGCAACAATATTTCACTTGGAGACTCCAATGAAAGAGTATCAAAGTCAAGGTGGAAAGCCCAGCAGTACAGTATATGGAATTTAAGGTCTTGTATGCCTTAATTCAGGAATACTTTCATCATGGGGCATCTCTACCAAGTATTAGGGAAAACTGCATTTGTTGACTGGACATATATCACCCCTTTTTCATTTAGAAAAAAATTATCTGGTTTTACTTACTGTAAGGATTTGTACACATGTAGACTTTTGAAAAATAGACTTTTCTAAGTTTAGGAACATGAAAAATTATTTTTGTGATGAAACACTACATATCAGTTTAGTTGCTTAATAAATCTTTACCTGTAGAATCTGAATTATTTGTTCAATCTCGTCACTGAAATGAATAGAAACAAGATCTGCTGTTTTAAAAGGACTCACTGTTGTCAGCTCCTAAGCAAAAGGAAAAAAAGGATTTACAGATCCATGAATTTCAGGATTAAATACATGAAATTTTAATTCAGTTTGTGATATTTCAGAATTTACTCTGAATTATATTCCAAATGTTTCTTTCTTTTTATATTAGTAAGATAAGGTGATAAAGGACAGAAATAACCATCTCTGTAATTATGTTTTTTTTTCTTCACTGAAGAAGATATCTTCAGATGTTGCTTGAAAATACCAAATTCTCTATTCTGAATTTTCCATAAGAGTCTCATTGGCTTCTATGTACATTCAAACAGTTTCTTCTAGCTTTATACTAAATAAGTATTCAGTAGAAAAGTGTTTTCAGAAGCCATGAATTTTATCACAATTAACTAGTTTTCATATGCATTTTATATTAAATTTCAATGAAAGACTATAGTGCAATTAAGATTAAAGCAGTGGACGCATAATTGGTTAGTATTGCTATTTTATGCATGTTTCCACAAAAAATTCTATTGGAAATATTGTGATTTAGATATACATGAAGGATATTTACATTGGAAAGCCATTGTCAAGGGCGAACATTGCAATACTTTACTAATTTGCAGAACCAGTTTTTAAGTATGTATCTGCCATCTGCACGCCCTGGGTCCGTTTGGAGAAGGGCGGGGTATAAATTCAATAAATAAATAAATAAATAATAAATAGTTTCTATCCAATTTATGTGCTAACAACTTAAATAGTAATTCATGCTTCCATATTTACTACCTAAAATAAAAATGATTAGATGCATAACAATTAGGCAAACCAAGAAACCTTGTGGTTGTTTTCATATTTCCAGAAGCGTCCTAGAGGCTAAAAAGGAATAAGTATTTTTCTTCCACATTCATACATCCTATTTACTGCTAATGCTTTCCTCCAGCTGTAGTCAGCTGAACTATTTATTAGTTTTCCCCCTTATTATAACTCCCAAGTTGGAGTTATAAAAACTATAGTTTTTAGAACAACTGTATCACACCTTATTATGTTTATGTTTATACATACTAACTTTAGGCGGTGGGGGGGTTGGTCACTGTGCGGCATAATCCTTCAGGGGCATCCATATGCTAAATCTGGAGTCATATGTATATAGCAGGGCGGCAGTGGTGTCCCAGACTTCTAAGACTTTCAGTTTGAACAAACACTTTGAAGTCATGCTCCTTCCTTATCCAGCATGATCACTTCAATGTATGAAAGGCTTTCTTCTATAGAAAACATACTACTAGAGAAATTGAAAACTATGCATCTTATAAGCCTTGAGGTCTATAGCTGGAGATAGTTCTTGAGCTACGACAGCAACTGGGACAGTAATTTGTATCATTAAGCATTGCGGTCATAAAGCACAACATCACATGACTTATCAATACCAATACCTTATCAATACCAATTTCTGCAGCCCATGCTGCCGTTGCTAAGCAAAGAACGGGGGGCGTTCAGTGAACATCTCCTCACAGCTTCTTGTCAGCTTCCACCAGACAAAATCAACAGGGAAGCCAGCAGAAGGTTGCTAGTCCCAAAGGCTTGCAAGCAGGCCAAGCAGTGCTGCTGGATGGGAGAAGGAGCAAAGGGTGTGTGGGTGACCAAGAAAGCACAGAGCAAGCATGGTGAGGCTTGAGTAGCTGCTGGCCGATGGGAGAGGGGGTCTAAGTGGTGGCATGTCATGAGTATGGCAGAAGTTGGGCAGCTGCTGCTGGGAGGAAGAGGCCATGTGAAGGTGTGAGAAGGGGGCAGGGGAAGTATAGCACAAGTGCAGTTAGGCTTGGGGAGAATATCTGAGGGTGAGTGAGTGAATGACGGGATAATGTGCTCTGAGCACAGTGGAACTTGGGTAGCAACTGCAAGGTGGAAGAGGATATGTGAATGGTAGAGGAGATGGAGCAGTTAGCATAGTTTGGGGTGGCTGCTTCTGGATGAGTGAAGATGTGTGAGGGTACTCAAGTGGTGAGGGAGAATACAGCAAGGCACGTGGAGTGGCTAGTGCAGCAAGGGAGGGTGTCTAAGGTGTGGCAGGAGAGGCATGGTGCAAGTGCAGAGAAGCTGGTGGGGGTAACTTGCAACTTTCCGTGCTGTTTTTCCCATTGACTTTGCTTATTAGAAGCTGGCAGTGAAGGTCACACATTCTGATCGAGTGACCTTGAGATGTTGCAACTGTCATGTGAGCTGGTTGCCAAGCACCCAGATAATAACCATGGGATTGCAAAGGTGCTGGAGCTTTGAAGGCCAGTTGTAGCCACCACTCATTCAGTGTCTTCATAGCAACACTAAATGTGGACATTGAGAGATATTCAGAGAATAAAAAGCAACAGAGAAAGAGGAACCATGGCTTTTTATAGTGAATTGTGAAAATTCCATTAAGAAAAATCTTGTTCATCTGTGGATATTTGATTACAAATGCTTTTAAATTGTATAGTGACTGATCCAAAAAACCAAAGTGCTAATTAACTTTGTGTCAGTTAATGCATGAAACTTTCTATCCTAAAAAGTAATTATTCTTAATCAGATAAATTGCATTTAGAGACAAAATTAATTTAAATATTAGAAATATGGTCTTATTCTGTTCTCAATTATATTAATTTATTAGGATATATCAGCTACACAGTATTACTACATATAGAATTTAAGATATATATAATCACCTTATTTAAGACTTACCTCAATATGTTTCATAGTTTTCTGCCACACAGATTGCTTTTCTTCTGTACTATACCCAGGAATGGAAAGAATATTGTGGATATAGGAGAAAACTTCTTCCTTTAAGAAATATATGGGAAAGGTTACAAAAAAGAAAAATACATTATAGAAACATTCTTTCAAATTAAATGATTGATCCTCATATATTACACGTTGAAACATAGCACTGAAAATGTATCATTAATAAAGCAACAAGGCACTGAAAATATATCATTTATGTACCATTTTAACATTCATCACTATTGCATTTTAGCATATTTCTATTAAAAATCTATTTTTAAAAAGCAAGTTTCTCCATCCTCCCAAAATAGATTTCATCTGAATTTTCTTCTATAACTTGTACAATGTTGTGTTTACCTTTCTCAATGGATCATGCAAGTAGCAATCAATTATCCTATCATAGCGATGTTCCCGTTCATACATAAATTCACAGATTTGGTAACTGAAATAAAAGAATTATAGCTTTTTAGACATAAGCATCCTTTAAAAAGAGCAGTTTTATAAAAACATGTCCTGTTTTTCCTCTTAATATTTGATGTTATTAATATACTGCTTATTAAACATAACCAATTTGGTGTAGTGGTTAAGGTACTATAAACTGGAGACATGAATTCTAGTCCCATCTTAGGCACAGGCAGCTGGGTAACCTTGGGGCAGTTACTCTCTCTCAACCCTAGGAAGTAAGCCACTTCAGAAAAACCTTGCCAAGAAAACTTATCCAAGCATTCCCCAGAGGTCAACACTGACATGAAGACACAAGTTATATTAGACAAACTAATAAATATATAACCTTGACTGTGTCAGCAATTTTTAATATCATATTTGATAAATGTATCACTTGTCATTTTTTTAAATCAAAAAATCACCTCATGAAAAAACAAAGCCTTCTAAATCAGTGACATCTAACATGACAGTTAGGAGGAGGGGTGTGTTTCCTCTACCTAATCTAAGCTGCTTCATATATGGGGCGGCTGTTCCTATCTTCACTTTTTTTTTTTAGAAGTTAATTACAGTATCTATTCTACCTGCCTCTCTTTTTTTGCAGGAAATATCAGTTAATTGTCTTTGTGACCTGAGGGAGCTTAGTTACTTAACACTAGAGAAAATTAAAGAGAGTTCAACTAGCATTAGAATTTTATTACATGAATTATATGCAGTATTTACATTCTTTCTTTTTTAATTTAAAATTAACAACACTCAAGCCAGACATATTTAAAATAACACTAGTACCAAAACTATAAAAATAAAAAAGAAGAAACAAGCTTGATCCAAAGAGAACAACAAATGTTTTATATTAGCAACTCAAATCCCTGCTAAAAGCATGAGACCATACAATTTTTTTGCATTTGTTTGTTCAACCAAAATAGGAATTAATAGGATTTAAATGAAGCTCAGATCACACGGGAGGTCAGAGTACTGCAGGATTAAAAATAATTTCAAAAGGTCCAGAAATTGCCATAATGTATGCCTCTCTACATAATGCATTTAACAACTGGAATTTCTATTTCCAAACAGTGGAGGTGCATCAAGTATTTGCTTGCTGTTTTTTAACAGTAAATCTTGGAAGAACTTTTACTTTAACCTGACAATATTCCGTACATGATAAAATGAACACGCTTTCTTAGAGATTCTCTAATGCTATCTGATAATGTAATCAGTATCTTCACAATTTCCAGTGGATTCTTCCTCTCATTAACATCTAAAAGATGATATCCCTGTGGGCGCTGGCTTTCATTATTGCAGCTAACAAGAGTTATTTTACCTATGTCTCTGATATAGCATCTTCCCAGCGATCATACTATCCATTGGGTTTCATTTCTGTAAAGCCATTAAAACTTCGCAGTTTCAGTATGTGAAGGATGAAATGGATTATTCTTTTAGGGGAGAGAATGTTTGGTTAAGTATCCTGACTGGCGCTAAAAATTTGATGTGTGCGTCTTTTTTATGGTGGTTGTACAATTTTTAACCTAATTTCTGAATGAGTTATACAAACTGCTCAGTCAGCTATGAGCAGAAGTAAGCCTTGTAAAACAATACAGGACAAATAGATTTATAAATAATCATTCTTCCCCTTTTGTTTTCCTCACTTGAATTGCCAGAGACTCCAAAGCAAGACATTTTGTAAAAGTTTGCTTACCGCAATAAAGGCATTGTGCTTCAGTGAGATTTGAGTTTTTAATGGGCAAAAGAGTTACAAATGCTCTTTAATTTCACTGATAATGGAAATTTATGGTCAGATTACTGATGGAATTCCAGCACTATAGTAAAGGTTTAAGAGCACTTTTGGTTTACAGTTTATATTTATTTTGGGGATATATAAAGATTTAGAAAACTTAACTGCTTATATTAATGTTAACATAAAAATCCATTAATTTCATTGATAAATAGGCTTCTGCAATGTAATCAAAATACCACAAGTATGATATAAATAGCAAGCAAGTTTGGTGTAGCGAATAAGGGGCTGGCCTAGAAACTAGACCAGTTTAGACCCGCCTTAGGCATGACAATCAGGTGGGTGATCTTGGGCTAGTTTATCTCTCAGTCAACTCATCTCACAGGGTTGTTGTTGTGGGGAAAATAGGAAGAGGAAGGAGAATAAGGTATATTGGCCTCCTTGAGTTATTTATAAAGATATAGCAGGATGAAAATCAAATATATAAAACATACCATGTAAAAATATTAAAAATAAATAGAATTGTTAAATGGATATAGGTAAAATAACTCTTGTTAGTTTATACAATGATGTACTACAGAAAAGATAATACTACAGAAAGACCAATTTTGTTGTCAATATTTTGTGAATATATTGTGAATATATGTCATTTTCCAGTTTATATTAAGCTATTTACTATTGTAAAAAAGTCACCTGGGTAGGGAGTTAATAAGACAAACTTGTTCAGATATTTTAATCTCTTACAGCATAAATGTTGCTATGATTTCCCAGTAGCCTGATAATAGAATCAGACAGTTATAAAAACAAATCTTAAAGCTAACAGACCGAGACTGTTTCAACATCTGGAGAAGTAGGATGTAGGTCAAGTTGTAATCACCAGAAATTTAATCTCATGGCCACAATTTTATACAATATAGTGTGCTAAGTACTGAAGTGCATCTGCAGTGACAAGGCAATGAGGATGAACACAGATTTCATAGCTGAAAGCAGTTGCCAAGCAACCACCTCATGTATTTTTTTTTCTCTTCTGGTTCTATTTATCTTCTACAGATAAAGGATTTCAGCCTCAATTTGGATCAAGTTAAAGAAGCAAAAGATTCCATCCCAACAATAAGAAAATGAAATTATAAGAAGAACATGATATATGGTAACATCCTCATGGATAATTCTCACAGATATGTCTTTTAGAAAGCCAGAGATGCATGATTCTTTTGGTTAAAATGCTGGCATAAAAATCAGATAGATCGCAAATCATATGTATTCAACTGTTGATTAATATAATAATATAATTGTAAGCATCCATAAAAAGTGGCTTAAGACATAGTTAAAAGGCAGCCAGTGATTTATTAATTAGGTCTAAAACATGCTCTCTTAGCCAATTTGATTGTAACAAAATACCAGTGACATGATGGTATCAGGAGATAAATGGGATTAATATTTTGAGATTTTTAAGGTGTATAAAAACTGGGAAAAGGAGTGGATGACAAAACATCAATTTCTACCCTTAACTCTCCAAAACTGTGAACATGCCTCCAAAAAGCCTCTACTTTCTATTCTTATTCTTAATTCTCAGGGGGAAAAACCCTGCCATTTTACTGCCAATGTTGGTGGCACAATCCTAGTCAACGCCATATGTTTTTTAATGTAATATCTAAGCAACCTATCTAAGTTTATTAACATTAATATTTTGGAGTTCTTGGTTAATATAAAGCTCTTTCCTTATTTTTTAAAGGTTTGAATTATCTAATTTATCAAAGCATTAATAGAGTCCAGTCAACATAAATATCATTGTACTCAATAATACAATGTGTCATTTGAGTTTTAAAATCATACTATTTATATCTTACAATAATACAATGTAATTTTTCTTTTTTTTAAAATCCTGGATTTATCAGAGTCGTCGTAAAGAAGTAAAACAAATTAGAAAAAGTGCACAGAAACTTACAATTCAGCTTTTTCTGCCATTTGAATGAGTCTGTTTTCTTCAAACTGCACTATTCCTCCAGCCTGAAGCAATTCTAAAAGAACCTATTAGCACAATGTAATTATAAATATTAAATCCTTCAGAGACCCCACAACATTTATCCTCTACAATAAAAGATTATGTCTACATATGAAACAAACATCAGACATCAAGGAGTAAATTATCCTGCGCTAAAATTTGGTTTTAGCGCAGGATAGGTTATTTAATAGTTTTTTAAATTATATTTATTGTATTTTGTATGTTTTTAAATTTTCCTGTGCGCCGCCCTGGGTCCTTCGTGGAGAAGGGCGGGATATAAATTTAAATAAATAAATAAATAAAATAAATAAATAAATGTTCTTCCAAGCTTTGTTTGTTCATTGCAATATACATATTTACATAAGTAGGACCTTCTTTCTGACATGAAATTTAATTTTGGAATTTTTCAGTTACTGTCTGAGGACAACATATAATTTCCTTGTTCTTAGGTATGTATCTTGATCAAGGATGAAATCAAGAAGAAGCTATAATTTTGGAGTAGTTGATTAAACATGATCATGTTCCCAATCATGCTCAGAGTATTTACCTGCTTCTTATAATCTGAAGCAAGGTAATTTTCCTCTCAACCACATTCTGTACTATAGATTGTCACAATCTCATTTCCATGCTTTAGCCCTCTAATCTCTTACAATTGCATGTATCCTCTTTTTTCACCTGAACTTCAATTGAATAATCAAGTCTAGAAAAAGAGTAATTGAATCCAAATTCACTACTTTTCTGATATAATCCAACACTGTTATCTCCATTAGAGGGGATTTGGAAAAACTGAAGGGAAAAATGACATTATATACACCTCTTGATAAATGTAACCTACTTCGTCCATCACTCACTAAGTATTAACTATGACAGTGGCAACCAAACTATGTAAATTATATCATAATGTAACACCAGACTTTATTATTCTGGGCTATATTTGATCATACTGAATCTCTGTAGTTTTGGTGTGAACTGCTACAATTTATGTGATTCTGAAAACTATTAATATGCCTTGATTAATATATAAGCTCTTAGCAGTTTTCTAGAAGCTGATTGTTTCTCAGTGTGGAGTTCTAGTTTTAGCATTTCTGCTCTAAAGTATGGTCATTTTTAGTAATGATCTTTCTTTCTTAAGCATGAATCATTTTCACAGCATGAATAATATTATCCTAACGATTCATACCTGCTGTCTTTCAGAATGTCGTGAGTCATCATCAGGACTGCAGAGAAATTCAAGGACCTGAGCAAAAAAGAAAATGTTATATACATACTTCTGCTCCATTTCTCAAGCACAGTATCACATTTTACAAATTTATCTATCGTAGCATTTCCCACTAAAGAAAAGGACATACAAATCATTACAGAATTTGGGAATAGGATCCCAGTTTCTAAAATACATTAATGCTGTGAAATGCAAATACAACATCAAAACCCCCAATACAACATGTGTTTATTCTTTTTAAGCATCTCCTAGTTTTCCACATATCCTTTCTAAAATCATTGCATTCAAAACTTCACAATTTATCTCAAACTTTCTGAAACAGTAGATAGAATAGATGGCATGACAATCATTTTCTAATTCAACATAGACTTTGCCCATTTTAGCATAAAAATTCCATTAAACTATAGTTCTTCATGTTACCTGGTCAAATAGCATCCTATTCACAAACAATGTGTTGTTTGGCTTAGCAAGCTGTTGAGCAAGGAAAGTAAAAAGGCATCCAACTTGTGATGGGGTAAAATCAGAGTTCTCCACCATAACCTAGAAGTGAGAAAAATAGATACATTTATTAATCATAACTATTTAGGTTAGCACATATCTTCTCTTGAGATGGAATAAAATAAAACATAAAAACCCAACACTATATTTAATAAAGTGATACAAAAAATAATTTAAAATTTTAAAAACTTAACTACTGTCAACATGTCTTCCGAGACACAACAAGTCAAAAATTTTAAAGGGAAATTTTAATTCACTTAAGGTTTCTAAGACAATGTTCCCCAAGCTTATCGCTGTAGGCAGATATAGCTGCATCACTAAAAGGAAGCAGCGTTTTTCTATCTTCTAGGTCGCAGTGACATTGTTCTGAACTTATCAGTGGGATAACACTGGGCATTGCTTGAACGATCTATGAAACAATTCAACCACCATAAATAACTGAAGAGTGGGTAGGCAGGCGATGGAAATGAATAATAGGGGAGGAAATCTCATATTTTCTCACTAAGGAGCAACGGAGCATTTTATCTTATGAAACACAACATTTCCTCAATTCTTACCACAAATCAAAATGTATACCTCATGTTTGATGCCTATTCTTTTATTATGCAGAATATATTTTGAACTTATTTACCTCTTACAAACATGATTGTTACTTATATAAGTACATACTTATTGCCCAAGTAATAATGTTGATAAAATGTCAAATATCAAAACATATTCTTCATAATAAAAGAACGAATGGATAAAGGAATTATAATTATAAACATATGAAGTCGTAGAATTTAGTAACATATTTCATGAAAACCACAATGCATCTTTTATGTTTTGTATATTTTAATTTATAATTGATGATAGATTGGCAATATAGACATAATTATGTGGAATGGCCATACAGTTATCATCCATACTCTAAGATACAGATATTATGGTCAACCTGCATTCTAAATGGTAACCAACATGTTATAGCAAAAACAAGTACAGTGGTACCTCAGTTCACGAACTTAATTCGTGAACTGACTCTGTTCGCGATCCGAATTGGTCGTGAAGCGAGGCACAATTTCCCATAGGGTTCAATGTAAATCCGGTTAATCCGTTCTGACCTTGTTTTTTGGTCGTGATTCTTGAACTGTCTCTGTTCGCGATCCGAATTGGTCGTGAACAGAGGCACAGTTTCCCATAGGGTTCAATGTAAATCCGGTTAATCCGTTCTGACCTTGTTTTTTGGTCTGTTCGTGAAGCGAAACGGAGTTCGTGAACCCGAGCATTTTTACGAACTTTTGTGTTCGTGAAGCGAGGCGGAGTTCGTGAACCCGAGCATTTTTACGAACTTTTGTGTTCGTGACACGAGGCGGAGTTCGTGAAGCGAGGCGGAGTTCGTGAACCCGAGCATTTTTATGAACTTTTCCGTTCGTGAACCGAAACGGTGTTCGTGAACCGGAGCACATTTTTTGGAAAATTTCTGTTCGTAAACCGAATTGGTCGTGAACAGAGGTGTTCGTGAACCGAGGTACCACTGTATATATACTTGTATATATTGATATTAAATAGCTATATCTTGGAAAGAGTAGAAATAATATGAACATGAGATTTGGGGTAACATAAACGTAAAGGGGACAAAGAAGACAGACATGTGGCCTGACCTCCTTCCCCAACACAAGATCCAGAGAGCTTCAAAAGCTAAGTGTGTGATAGGTGATGCTATGTAGGGAGTAGATCCGAGACATGTAGGGTCCCAGAGAATGGAATGACAGGAAAGGCCAGCAGCATCCCTGTGGATGGTTGTAAGGGCAAATGACTGCAGGGGAGCTGCAGCAGCTGTAACTTTAAAACCAGGTCATACGTAGCCTTGGGGGGAGTCTGTCATAACTTCCAGGTGGCATTAACTGATTGGTTATATCTCAAGGACTACCTATAGAGGTGTAAAATATTTTCACCCAAATTATGCAAAGTTGCATCAGATCTTATATAGCCTTATATCATTGTACTTGATATCAGCTCCTTAAAAGGGTCTCACTTTTTCCTGGATTGTGCAAATTCTGAAAAATTATATTTATTAAAGTTATATCCCACCTATCATTTCAGAACTCAAGGTGACATATATAGCTCTTCATCACCCAATTTTTCCATGGCTCACCTATAATTGATATCATGATATGAATTTGAAATCAAGCAGAAAAAGGCATGGCTCCTTTAAGGAGATGCCAGTTGGAATAGTAAGGATCAGCAAGATCTGAGGCACCTGGTCTAAATATTGTGCATTTATAAGAATGTGTTCATCTTTCATCAATCAAAGCAATAATTTAATGAAAATAAATAATGAGGTAACAATGAACAGTAGTTCAAAGTAAAGATTTTACACATCTTTTACTATATTTATCACTAAAACAAAGGAAATTACCTTGAGCAATATGTCCACAATTCTCTGTTGGTATTCCACAGCTTGCTTGTCATTCTTAAAATCTTCAAATGTCTTTATCAGAAAATAATATTGGAAGCAAAAAGCAAAACTTCACATGCAATATTTTTATATATTCCAGCATTAAAAATAAAAACTTGGCCTGAGAAGTTACAATATACTGTTCATACGTTTTATGAAGAAGCTACAATTATGTGTAAATCAAGGACCATGAATGGATGGTCTCCAATTAAGAAAGATAAGCCAAGTTGAAGTTATCTCAGAGACTATTCCAAGTTGGAAACTATTAACAAGAACAACGGTTAACTGTAGTTTTCTCATTTCTCCATTCCATTCAAAGAGTTGCATACAATGTTATACTAGTCATGGTATGTTGGTCAAAAATATTGCAAAACTGTTCATGAAGAACAGTGGGATCTCTTTTATAGGTGAACCTACTCCCAAGATAGGTATCAAAAACAATATTTATGTATTTTCAGAATCTTTACTGAGGTTGGAAAAGACAGCAAATTGGGGAGGGAGTGTTAATTAAGAAATGATGTAACTATTATGTTATCTTCCCCCTTCCTTGGGGGTTGGGAGAGGCAAAGCAACTCACTGCTGTAAGCAAGGGAGTGTAGGACCCATCCCACTGTGCCTCATGTAATACTACTCAACATAACTCTGCTTCGGACTTCCTTATCTTGTCCCAATAAAGAATCCTTATACACTTTGCAAGCATTAACATTGTCTGTAAGTTCCTTGCAGGAAGGGGAATCATGGTAAAGGACAATACTGACCAGAGGAGAGGAAATGAAACAGAAAATATGCATTCATGAATGAATTTAGAATATTAACATGAAAGAATTAAAAAAAATTGCCATCCTTCTGTTCCATCCCTTCAAGCGCTTAGAGACTCTAATAGCTAAGCCTTAATCATATATCGCCAATTCTTCTTGAATATCAAAAAGAGTAATTAAATGAACAGGACTGTTTCTTTTCTGTTCATGTATATAGTGATAGGATAGCCTAAGGACACCAACTGCATTCTATCATGTGTTAAAATCAATCTCTCCAACCTCCAGGTATGATAGAGATGGAAGTCCCAGAATTTTGGTGATGCTGTTTTAATGTGTCCTTCAACACATTTGGAAAATATCCAGATTAAAGAAGGCATATTGTTAGGAACCATGGTGGTGCAGTGGTCAGAATGCAGTATTTACAAGCTAATTCTGCTGACTGCCAGGAGTTCATTTGCTTCAATTCTCACCAGTTCAAGGTTGACTCAATTTTTCATCCTTCTGATGAGGACCCAGACTGTTGGGGGCAATACGCTGACTCTGTAAACTACTTAGAGAGGGCTGTAAAGGGCTGTGAAGCTCTATTGAAATTTAAGTGCTATTGCTATAATGCTTTTTTTTTTAAATTCAACCAAGGAATAAAGTAATTCATAACACTGGTAAAATGGTCACCAATATAATAGAACCAATATAACAATGGCAGTCTGTGAAGAGACGCATTTAACACTTCACTAAAATATAAATGAACCACATGCATTCAATATAGGTAAACTGATTAAGTTGAATAAATGTAATGTTTTTATAATGGTTTTCAATACTATAAGAAACTAATGTGACTATAATTCAGGTGCAAGCTGAAAAGCTTTTTTATTAAAATTCACATCTGATGGCTTATGCTGATATTACTCTATTATTAATGTCCATTGGTTATTTTTAAGTTTATAACTTTTAATACCATAATTAATTTATTTTGAGAATTGTACGCTGCCTGGGGATGCTTTCTGTGATAGGTGTCATAGAAACATTTAAAATTAAATAAAATTAAATAAATAAATGAATAAATCACTGATTCCTAAAGGAAGAAACAATTATAATTAGCTTTTCCCAACTCAGTGTTCTACAGACATGTGCTTCTATTCCTAGAATTCCCAGCCATGTGCAACTAGGTGGATAAAAATATACTATATACACCTTCCTTGATAGCTTTTGCAACCCACAGAAAAGATTACTTCAAAAGTCAGGATATCTTGCTAAGTGGGGCAGGCAATGTACTGGTGTGAAAGGAGAATTTCCAGAATTATCAGTGCATCCTACATAGTATCCTTGTTACATTTAGGACAGATTGTTTCTACTCTTCTTAACACACACCTATTCCATTCTACTCAGCGAAGTTCTAGTTGTATAGCATTTTTGGAAGACAGGATGGTTGAGGGAAAAAGTGAGGACAGTAATGAGGAACTTCTACAAGTCAACTATTTCCTGTATTTTTTGGAGTATAAGACACACCAGAGTGGCTTCCGGTTCCGGCTCCTGCGGCGACGGGCGAGCCTAGCGCTCGCTCGCCGCTTTGTTTCTCTTTCTGCCCCCCCACGGGGGCGAGACTCCTCTTGTTTGAGGGTCTCCCGTAAAGCCGGCTCGTCGGGGGGCGCCCCCCCCCCACGGCGGTGGAGGAAGTGGCCCCCGGCGCGGCTTAGGTGAGGGAGAACATGCTGCGGGGGGTTCTCCCTTCGCCTAAGGAAGACGGCGCCATTTACAACAATGAAGAGGGTTGATCGGCTCAGTCGGAAGGTCTCCCGAGGCTTCAGCTGCGAGGGGAGAGTGAGTTTTTAAAAAAACTTTTTTTTTTCTGCTGCCAGCCAGGCTGAACGGACTGGGAGGGGGGTGTTTGTTTTCAAAAACCCCCCTCGGACTTAAGCGGCACTTGGAAATGGCTTCTCTGGAAGAGAAAGCGGAAATCTTAAATCCGGACTGTCTCTAACAAGGGAAAGTGGTATGCGGCTACTTGCAACATTGTGTCTAGGTCTGGCTGGTTAAAAAATTTTATTTTTCCACTCTCTCCTCTGGGCTCTGAGATGGGCGGTGGAAAGTGGCTTTTCTTTGTCCCTGCCTGACTATTTTAACTATGGGAAATTCCCAGCGTCTCTTTACAATTGGGACTCTCTCTGGATATTAATGAAGAATTTTTTTCTTGTTGGATTTGTGGTTCCTTTCTGGATTACCTTCGCTATTATAACTATTGAGTTGGAAAATTGTCTCTCTCTTGGTTCCTGAATTTTACAACGTTTCAACCTTGATCTGAACTTTTGGCTCCCGGTTAGTCTCACCAGCCCCACCCTGAAAACGCCATTTTGGTGGCACTGACTCTAACAGTTAAGAAACAGCACTGACAAGTTTAGAACAACGGATGGCTTCTCTTGAAACTGTTATACAAACTTTGGTTCAAGAAATTCAGGCCCAGAGGGCAGAAAACATCATTTTCAAGAAGGAGCTATTGGACACACGGAACCAAACGCTGGAAATCACACAGAAGACTGAAGAATTGGAAGGGGGGCTGGTGGGGGTTAAGGGAGAGATTAAAAATGTTACTAAAGAGGTTGAGGAAACAAGTGGGCATGTGTCTAGGATTGATATGGAAAGAATGATATATTTTTTGAGATTTCAGAATGTTTTTGAGCAACCTGGTGAATGCCTCCCTGATCTTATGAGCACAATTTTAGCAGACTATTTACAAAAACCTAAAGATGAGATCAGGGGGGACATTGACCTAGCCTATAGAATTAACTCAGCATATGCCAGGATAAATGAAGTGCCTAGAGAGATACATGTGAAATTTGTTAGAAGGTCAACCAGAGAGGAAATTCTTGAAGGCGCAGAGAGGGAACCCTTTAATTTACCAACAAAAAACGGTCACTATCTTGAAGCAAATTCCTAGAAAGATTTGAGAAGCAAGGAGGAAATTTTCCTTCTTGTCTAAAATTTTATTTGATCATGGGATTTGGTTCAAGTGGGTGACACCCGAAGGGATGCTGGTGTTCTGGGAAGGAGGAAGAGTGAGGATTAAAACAGTTGCTGAGGCGGAAGCCTTTCTTAAAAAACATTCCTCTGCCCTGGGGGAAGATCCAGGGGGGACGGAGGGGGCCACGGCCCCGCCCGCTGGGGGCCAGGGAGGAGAAAAAGAAGATACAATAGCCAAGAGACTTAGATCGAAAAAATAACTTTGCCTTGATTTTCCTGAACAATTTTGCATAATATTTTCTGGATTTATTGTAAATGTCTGACAGCATGGAACTGAGAATTTAGGTATATGTACTTGCTTTTACCTTGTAGTGTTATGAAAAATGCTTTTTTTGGTTATTTTTTTTATTGTGTATTTTGAGGTCTCGGAAGGGCCGACGACTCTGACGTGAATGCTCTCAAAATTTCTTTGTATCCCTTACCCTACCCTATAGAAAAAATGTAAAACCAATAAAACTTTTTCAATATAAAAAAAAAAAAAGACACACCAGAGTATAAGAAGCAAGATTTTGAAGAGGTACATTTAAAAAAAAAAAATTGCACTCTGCAGACCTCCCAAACCCTCTGCACGCCTCATTTTTTGTGAAAAACAGGCACGCAGAGAGTTTGAGAGGCCTGCAAAGTGCTTCTAGGGATTGTGTGGGGCTCATTTTTGCCCTCTCCAGTCCCTAGGAACACTTTGCAGGCCTCCCAAACCCTCTGTATGTCCATTTTTGTGAAAGGGGCGGGGTTTCAGGAGACCAAAAATGCTTTATTCAGTGTGTAAGATTTTCACCCTCTTTGGGGGGGGGGGGGGGGAAGGTACTTAAAGGTGTGAAAAATACGGTAATCTGGATCCAACACATATATTTAAAATAAAGGGTGGTTGTGCTATGGCAAGCAACCATCCATTCTCATTTATATTTCCCCAAAAGTACTACAAATCACTAAAGAGGCATAATTTCTCACTATTTTCAGAAGGAACAATAAAAATAGGTGCACAAGGCATTAAAGTCTTCACTTTCCACAAACTTTGCATGAACCCACTCTAAAATTAACCATGTACCATTTGGATAACGCCATGATACTATGCCGACCATGATCCTCAGTCTTAAAAAATAATAATTGCTCTTTACGTGCCAAAACATTAAACACCAATGTTTAAGCTCAAGCAAGAGATAATGAGACTTTCTATCTTTGTAATTAGTGTTTCCACTTACCAAGGCAAGAACGTTAAGGAACTCTCGTGTATCAAAGTGCAACAGTGTACGAACGTAGGGATACACCTCTTCATCTGTAGGGGCCTCAGCTGAATGCAGACGGATGAGGAATTCAAAGACCTGCAATGTAAATGAGTATAGATTTTGCTCAATCTAAATGCCGGAACACTTTGAAGTATATCAATTCCAAGATATTTTTTTTCAAGAATTTTCCAACATTAGTGATTTAAAACAAAAAAATAGTCAAGATGTTTTATGGCTACTTGCATTAGTATTCACAATCACTAGCACTTAGCTGTTTCACATTGGTATTTGACAGATTATTACAGCTGACTTCCTAAACAATGAATTCTGATAAAACACATAACTGCATTTTTATTTCAGTTTATTTCTTCAGACAAACTACATGAATTAGTTCATTGGAATAAACAACAAATTAAGATAAGTCATTGCTAGCAGGATTTAAAACAGAAAGAAAAAGAAGAATTGGCTGAAATACAGGTCAAACACTACAGCAACAAAATGTCATGCCTGGTTGTGCACACATGTGCGCTGTGGTCATGCATATAGCATTATGGATGTGGCATGTCTGCGCATGACGCCCCCCTGCACTCCCCCCGTTTTTGGCACGCGAGCCAAAATAGGTTCGCCATCACAGCTCTAAACTTTATAGTGCAAGACCTTAGGTAACAAGGACCCATCAATTCACTCCCTGATGCTAATTTACAATGAATGAATGAATGAATTTTATTTTTATAACCCGCTCTCTCTCCCCGAAGGGACTCGAGGCGGGGCACAGGGAATTAAAAACAGTTAAAAAGACAAAATACAAAATTAAAACAATAAATGTACATAAAGAAATAATTAAAAGGCACATTAAACAACTGACCCTGCGCTAAAATTCCCCAATATATTTACTAAAATCCCTAAACAATCAGGAGTGACTATCCTAGGCTGGCCAAGCGAAAAAGATATGTTTTTAATTTCAGACGGAAGGAGCGGAGGTCCGTGGTAGTTCTAATGTCGGGGGGAAGATCGTTCCAGAGGGCAGGGC
Organism: Rhabdophis nuchalis; assembly: GCA_039707465.1. Lineage (NCBI taxonomy): Eukaryota > Metazoa > Chordata > Lepidosauria > Squamata > Natricidae > Rhabdophis > Rhabdophis nuchalis. The sequence goes on from CM077645.1 coordinate 48,619,601, forward strand.
CCGCCACAGAGAAGGCCCTTCCCCTGGGCGTCGCCCGCTGACAAAGTCTAGTGGACGGCACCCGGAGAAGTCCCTCTCTGTGGGAGCGAATCGGCCGTGAGGATGTATGGGGCAGGATCCGATCCCGCAGATAGCTAGGTCCCGAGCCATGGAGCGCTTTGAAGATGACAACTAACACCTTGAAGCGCACCCGAAAGACGACAGGCAGCCAGTGCAGCTCGCGCAAGAGCGGTGTTACATGGGTAAACCTTGAGGTTCCCATTATTGCTCGCGCGGCTGCATTCTGGACCAGCTGAAGTCTCCGGGTGCACCTCAAGGGGAGCCCCATGTAGAGAGAGTTACAATAGTCCAGTCGGGATGTCACGAGAGCATGAATGACTGTGCGAAGGGCATCCCGATCCAATAGGGGGCGCAACTGGCGTACCAAGCGAACCTGGTAAAACGCCCTCCTGGCCACGGCTGTCACTTGATCTTCCATGGACAGCCGAGTATCCAGGAGGACACCCAAGTTGCGCGCCCCATCACAGGGGCAAGATGTTCGCCTCCTATGGCCAGCGATGGAATCAACTGGTTGAATCGGGCAGCTGGAAACCACAGCCACTCGGTCTTGGTCGGGTTGAGCCTGAGTCCGTTACTTCCCATCCAGCCCCGCACGGCTTCCAGGCACTGGCACATCACCGCTACGGCATCGTTGGGGTGGTTTGGGATAGATATATACAGCTGTGTATCATCAGCGTAGAGGTGATACTCTACCCCAAAACCACGGATGATCTCACCCAGCGGCTTCATCATATATGTGTTGAACAGGAGAGGCGAGAGGACCGACCCCTGAGGCACCCCACATGTGAGGGGTCTCGAGGTCGACCTCTGCTCTCCTGCCAACACAAATTGTGATTGGCCAGAGAGGTAGGAGGAGAACCACCGTAAAACGGTGCCTCCCACCCCCAACCCCCCCAGCCGATGCAATAGGATACCATGGTCGATGGTATCGAAAGCCGCCGAGAGGTCTAATAGGACCAGGATGGAGGAACAACCCCCATCTCTGGCCCTCCAGAGATCATCTACCAACGCGACCAATGCCGTGTCGGTGCTATGCCCGGGCCGAAAGCCGGACTGGCATGGGTCTAGATAATCAACTTCCTCCAGGTGCCGGGGAAACTGTTGTGCCACCACACTCTCAACAACCTTCGCCAAAAAGGGAAGGTTGGAGACGGAACGATAGTTGGTTAATAAAGCTGGGTCCAAAGAGGGCTTCTTCAGGAGGGGCCTCACCATGCTGACGTTTTTGAGTGAAAGTGACAGCATTGTGTTTAAGATGATACATCACTTCAAAGAGCCTCAAAACAAAAGCAGTTCCCTTATAAACTGAAGTTTTAGAGAAATGTTATTGTTTTAGAAGCATGGATTGAGAACACCCATTTGCCTCATCTCCTAGGTTATCTGGGCTATGCTAAGAACAGAAACCCTTCGTGGGCTTGAGACATCCCAACATGGACCATGTTTATGACTATTGACAACACAGACTGAAATATCATAGAAGTACGACTTTATGTCAAAGGGTTTTTTTTACAGTAGAGAGTTCCAACTGATTAAATACAAGGTTGCGTATCAGTTTGTACAGTAAGGTATAAGTAAGGGTGTCTTATGTGCAATGCACATAAAAATTGGCAAGGCTTCCATCACATTATTGTAGTCAACATTTTAACTTTTTTCATCATATTACATGGACATTCCAAGATAAAATATTCTGAAGAGTTATTCATTCACTCACTCACTCATTCATTAAACATTCAATTGTGATACACAAATTCATACACTTCCTGTAGTAAATATGCCATTTAAATATAATTTGCATTTTTTTCATTCCATATTCATAACCACCTTAGACTTGGATGCATTCTTTGATACATACTCTCTTCTATCATACTCAATATTAACTACCACTCATTCAGATTCATATATTTATATCTGTAGAACTCATTATCAACATTGGATGGGACATACAAAATTACTGTATTTTTACTGCACCTGTTTCCCTCAAAAAAAAGGGTGAAAATCTGGGTGCATCTTATACACCGAATCTAACCTTTTTTGCCTCCTGAAACCCTGCCCCCTTCACAAAAATGGCTTTGCATAGCTTGTAGGAGGTTTTCAGAGAGCTCCTGGGGGCTGGAGACGGCAGAAATGAGAAAAAAACTGGCAGTTTTTTGCTCAGTTTTGCCCCCCCCCCGAACCCCCAGGAGCACTCTATAAGCTTCCTAATGCCCTTTTGACAAAAAAACGGGCCATTTTGGGGAGGTTTGCAGAGTGCAAAAACTTTTTTTTAATTTGTCTCTTCAAAACCTTGGTAAGTCTTATACTCCGAAAAATACGGTACATGTACAATCATGTCCAAACCAACACATCTCTAACATTATAGAAATAATTACATGTGTAATCCATAAATATATTTAAACAATTCAATGCTGAAACATTTGCTAACCATTCAATTCATTTTCACATGTGCTTTAGTTGTACCATACTCTGCTCTAGCAAACCAAACTTCAATTTTATATTCACACAAAACATTCCAAAATTCAACATTAGTATGTTTATTGCAGATATATTCTTAATAAACCATTTCCTACATTCATATGCTCTACTAAGTATAAAGAGGCGGATTCTAGTGTTATACTCAATTTCATTTCAAAATTCAAACAATTTTATGCTTTTAATAAAAGTATTCTGAATTGTTCTTAATACTGATCAATATTTTAATACACTAACTTATCAAAAATATAGACTGTCAATAATTTTAGCTAACATTGTACAAGTAACACTGTATCAGAACAATACATTTTAAAATTTACAGCAAGGGAGAAAAGATAATATAAAAATAGAATGTTCAGGTGAAACATGATTTTTTAAATATGTGCTATATCCCTGCTCACAATTTATGCAGTACTGCTTCACCAGCATTACAGTTTCAGAGCATCTTGCTCATATATGAATACAATTCTAAACATGAAACCGCAGATTAGGAGTTAACCTTAGAAGGTTGTTAATTCTATAATTGGGGCCAAAAAAGAATACCACGTGTTAAAGGAGATCTACCACAAAATTACACCTCTTAAAAATGTTAATTTCTTAGCAAAGATAGCATCTTGCATAACTTTTTCTTTTATTGACGTACATTTTTTCCTGATAATTTTTATAGTATTTTTAAAAACTCACTTGGTTTTTAATCAATGGTACCAGGTCTTCAGGAATATTGCCCAATGGGTAAGCTCGGCCTGCCAAACAGCAGCTGTAAGGAAATACAGTTAATAAGAACTACAACTTGGTATTAAACAAACAGTTGGCTTTACTACTTCTCTGGCTATTTATATTTGAAACATTCTTGTTCAGAGTTCCAGGCACTCTGATTCTCACAGCGTTCCCCACCCCCATTCAGGGCTATATTCTCATTTCACTAAATATAAGCTGCCCTAACTTAATTTACTCTGAGAGAACTTTGCCCAGGTTAAGGTTTTGTTAAATTATTTCTACAGATTCTCAGTATCTTCAGGACTGCTAATAGTGTTTATATCCATAGTATATATAGGCATGCAAGAACAGTCTGCTATTAATTTATACAGGTAATTTTTAACATATGACCACAATTGGGAGCAAAATTTCCATTGCTAAACAAGGTTGGTTGTTAAGTGAGTCATGACCAACCTTTTTTTGCCATAGTTGTTAATCACCACAGTTATGAAGTGAATCATGCAGCTGTTAAGAGAATCTGGTTTTCCACATTGACTGTTTTTGTTGGAAGCTGGCTGGGAAGGTGGTAATGGGAGTCACGTGACCCTGGGACACTGCAAATGTCATAAATACAAGCTGGTTGCCAAGTGCCTGAATTTTGACCATGTGACTGTGGCACAGGTAGGATTCAACTGGTTATCACCAGTACAGGTAAACTGGATATTAATTTTACATTAGTATAACTGGTAATTGCAAAAACTAGCTGGTCCCGCCCACCCTGCCCTGGCCCTCCCAGGAGTCTCCATGTGGCCCATTCATCATGCTAGGTAAGTGTAGGGCGGAGGCTCTGGGAGGGTGAAAAATGGGCCTCCCGGAAATCCGGAAACGGACTTGTTTCCAGTCGCCAACGAGGCTCTGGAGCCCGGGGGAGGCCGTTTTTTCCATCTTGGAGGCTCGAGGAAAGCTTTGAGCACCTAGAGAGGGTGAAAAACGGGTCTACCAGAAGTAGCAGAAATCTGAAAAGGGGCCTGTTTCCAGCCTCTGGAGGGCCTCCAGAGCCTGGGTAAGGCTATTTTTCACCCTCCTGGAGGCTTGAGGAAAGCCTCTGGAGCCTGGGGAGGGTGAAAAAGAACACACACACACACACACATGCCATGGTGCAGAAGGCCAAGTAGGCCACGCCCACCATGGCCACGCCCACCCAGCAACCAGGCAGAGAACTGGTTGCTAACATTTTTCAATCCCACCCCTGTACGGTTGTTTGAGGGCCAGTTGTAAGTCTCTTTTTTTCATTGCCACTGTAACTTTAAATGGTCCCTAAACACATTGTTTTAAGTCGAGAGTGGTTAAGGCACCAGACTAGAAAGCAAGAGAGGATGATATCAAGTTCTGCCTTTGCCATGAAAGCCAGCTGGGTGACCTCACTGTCTCTCAGCCCAATTCACCTCACAGGGTTGTTGTTTGGGGAAAATAGGAAGGTGCGTTGGATATGTTCGCCATCTTGAGTTGTTTGTGAAAATAATAAACACGGGATATAAATAAATGAATAAATAAATAAAAATACATTTTATAATCGCTAGTTTCGCAAAGTAGCATCAGAAGTATATTCACGCAGAAAAAAAGCAAACAGAAAAATAAGAGAGTCATTTTTTGAAATAGTTCTTGTTCATGTACATTTTCTACCCACCTACCTATTTGTTTTAATATGTAAAATACATTTCTATGAGCAATCTAAATATTATTGGAATTTTTTCTATGAGAACATAACACACATTGTTAGGATGGATATTCAGCCTTATATTGGGTTGACAATATATATAAGCCTATGTTCTTAAAAAGGTATATAGCTGTAAGAACTGTCTTAAATTCTGATTGAATCTGATTGGCTGTGAGTATCAGCTATGCTATATAATCAAGGTCAGGAATGCAGCTCATTCCCTGTTCGATTCCTTGTGATCCTGTGTTTACCTGATTGCCATTGGAGAAGAAGAAGGAGGATCTGTTATGCATCACTGTGAGATAAACTTTGTTTGGTGAAGGACTGTTGATATTTGTTTGAAGATAGTCGGAAGAAGTATTTTAGTTGTGACAAAGTAAAGACTATTTATTTTCTTACTATCACTGTTTTAGAGTTTATGGTTTACAGCAACGTAGCTCTTTACTGTCCAGTGAATTAAACTATCCCACATTCATTAGCTAACATTGGTTATGGGACCAGGGTTGTGACCCTGGTTCTGAACCCAGAGTAGCTAACATACATCCAAATACAAAATCCTTCAGTACAATAAATATTTTGCCTTTAAGCTGCTACCAGGTTTTGTCATTTTAGCACAAGAAGTAGAAGGGAAAGTAGTATTTTGCAAGAAAATCAGCTACTTCACAGATTACCCCTCCCACATATCTTACAAATAAAATCAAAGAAACAGTTTACAGTTTCAGCGAACAAACTGTAGTTCACTCAAAAGGGTTCAGGTACAGAGGCATTTGGATCATAGCAACAATATTTATCAGCTTTGCGTGATAATGTATTCTAATTTTAGCTATTTTCTTTCACTTTGAACCATACAGAATCCCTTATTTTCTCTAATCCTATTATTAGACTAATATATACAGAGACTGATTCTGTCTCTGATTCAGATTGATTCAGCAGCTTTAGTGATTCATTCACTATTTACTAATGTATCAAATCAAAGGCCAACAGCAATTGTTAGTATATAAGCAAATTAATAGCGCCCTCTAGTGTCCTACCTAGATTGACTGAGATTTAACCTTTCAACCAAGACATACTGTATATATCAGTGATAGCGAACCTTTTTTGCCTTGGGTGCCAAAAGCACGCGCTTACGCACCATTGCATGCACTTCGGGTGCCCACCCCCATAATTTAACCCCCCCATGCTATGCCCCCTGTGCATTTGTGCATGACACCCCACCCTGCTGCCCCGCGCACGCATGCACAACTTTCTTGGAGCCTGGGGAGGACAAAAACGCCCCCCCCCCTCCCGAGGCCCTTTGGAGGCCAGAAACAGCCCATTTTCCAACTTCCGGTGGGCCCAGTAAATCCGTTTTTTGCTCTCTGGTGAAAAATCTGCTGAATAACACCTCTGATATAGGCAATGATTTTAGTGATAACACTACAACGAAAGGTCTCTTCACTCAAAAAATAGAATATGCTGAACAGTCTAACCCGGAATAGCTGTAGTAAAAAAATATTTTTCTCTCAGAATCTGTGCAGACCTCCTTTCTGATCTCCACTCAGACATAAGTATCAATTATGAGGTATCATTAAAAATCATTTCATTTCATTTTTTTTTTCATTTTATTACATTTATATCCCGCCCTTCTCCACAGAGGACCCAGGGCGGCGCACAGGAAATTTAAAAAACATACACAATAGAAGATAGACAAATAATTTAAAATATATATTAAATAATCCCCAATCCTGTGCTAAAAACCAATTATTAAAAACCCAATTTAAAACTTTTCTAAAAGTCCCCGTGGGAGGTTAGGCTAGGCCGGCTTGATGGAAAAAATATGTCTTTAAACATTTGCGGAAGAGGCGGAGGTCGGTGATGGTCCGGAGTTCAGGGGGTAGGTCGTTCCAAAGGGCAGGGCCCGCCACAGAGAAGGCTCTTCCCCTGGGTGTCGCCAGTCGGCATTGTCCGGCCGACGGCACCCTGAGAAGGCCCTCTCTGTGGGAGCGGATCGGTCTAAGGGATGTATGGGGCAGGAGACGGTCTCGCATATAACTAGGCCCCGAGCCATGGAGCGCTTTAAAGATGGTCGTCAAAACCAATCATATGTTGTATCATTGAAATCAAACTGAGTTTTGTTTTCCTAATCATTTTCTGGTTAAGTTTTCCTGTAGCCAATGTGTCACTTTTATTATACACTATTGGTTTTTTTCAGTGGTTTTTTAAAATTGTAAATTCATTACTATTTAAATTAATTATATGCCCCCGCTCCATTAGATTCTGGATATCTTACAGATATAAAAACAACAGAAGCCTTTAAACCAGGGGTCCCCAACCTTTTTTGCACCAGGGACCGGTTCCATTTTAAAGAAAATTCCGCGGACCGGCCGGTGTAGAGTGGGAGCGGCGGGGAGGGGGAACAGGTGGCGCATGCGCACATGGGTGTGTGTGAGTCGGCTCACTCGCCCCTCTAGGGCCCCCAATGGCGTGAGTGGCCGCATCTGCGCTCTCCCGTCCCCAGTGCACGCTTGCCCAGGGGGCTGCCCTGTCCTCCCTCCTCCTCCTCTCCAGCCCTGCGGCCCGGTTCCTATCAAGCCACGGACCGGCACCGGTCCGCGGACCGGGGGTTGGGGACCCCTGCTTTAAACCATACAATACCATGGGCAGCCCAGTCTAAAACAAACACAACAATAACTCTGTTAGGAGTACACACATGTACAACCCCAGTTAAACTATTGAAATATTGCATCAGCATAAATTGCACAGCAGGATTTTTCTATTTCATGTGGCTATGTAGCATATTTAATTTATGTTGTTGAAAAAAGCATACCTTATGTAGACAAGCAGTTTGTTGCCCATAATGACTTGCTCATCTAAAAAACAGCAAAAAAATACATACATAATCTTGAAAACTGAACACATTTACTAAACGGTCTAATGCATGCAGATTTAATAAAGCCATATACCAAAATCAAGATCCTATTACCTCTTTAAGTTGATAAATTTAGAGATGTCTGTGCTAAATTCAATGTATGCAGATATTTAAATATTCCCAAAGGTTCATGCCAAATACAACTTTCTAAACCTGACTGATCAAGTGAAAAAATAAATTCTACTCTTACATGTAGTATTACACCCATCACTGTATAAAAATACACATTACTTTCAGTCTTGAGAGTACAATCCTATTCATTGTTTCGAAAACAAGTATTATACAAAACAGTCTAATATATTGGCCCATATACCTCAGCATCTTTTCCAATTAATAACAGTGACCCTCATGAAGGATTAGCAAGTTAATTAACTTTTGTATGTCTAAGCTTAGGCACTCATACAAGATTACATATAAAAGTAATTTTTTTCCAGATAAATGTTATTGTTGGTACTACCCAGTGAAGTACTCACACACAACAAGCCAATTATCAATAAATGAAAACTGTCAGGCTGAGAATATATTGAGTAAAAAGTAGTAATGAGTAGTATTGTTCATAAGCGTTATTAGAGGAAAAAAGGAAACCACAATATAAGAAGAAAACCTTCCGTAAAAAGTACTGATAAAGCAGGGGTCTGCAAAGTTGGCTCTTTTAAGACTGGTGGACTTCAACTCCCAGAATTCCCCAGCCAGCTTTGCTGGCTGGGGAATTCTGGGAGGTGAAGTCCACCAGTCTTAAAAGAGCCAACTTTGCAGACCCCTGTGGTAAAGCATAGTATACCTGAGAGAGATTTTCCAGCACTAAGTGGATGAGCAATGGCTTTGAACAATTTCTAAAAAAATAAAGAGAACAAAATTAGCATATCAATGGTTCCTTTGTGATTTTGGTTTTTCATTCTTGAAAATTATTACATCCTAAACATTTTCACACACTGTCATGTAGAGATATTAGTGGACTTGACAGTAACATAGAAAACTTTGCAAAAGAAAAAGGATACAAAATAACTTAAACAGGTACTGTACCAAGGATTCTGTAAGGATGGAAAGAGGTGTTCAAACATCATAATTTTCTTTAAATGATTAAGAACGTTTTATACAAGATTCATTTTTCCTGCATAGCAAAATGTTTTTAACAGTGCAAAAAAAGAAGGAAAAGTAGAAGGAAGAGTTTAGTCTTAGCAAGATTGTTGTCAGATTAAACTCAAGAACAAAATGGAACAATAAGTCAGAGTTGCTTTACACATAGCAGACAGAATCTTGCCAGATTAAACACGGGTATACCCTGAGAGATTCTAGGCAGTGGCTATCCTTGCTCTCTTCCTCTATTTATTCTAGGCTGTGCTGCCTCTTGTCGCCTTCACCTTTCTGGAATGTACTGTCTCTTTTCTGGGAAACTGACGTTTCTTGTAGTTCATCACCCTATCTCCTCCTCAATGGACATAATCTCTTATAATCGTTTTGCTAATTTGTGCTCTCAACACTTGCTTAAAGTCAAAGGCACAATTTCATATTTTTTAAAGAAAGTTTTGAAACTGCTTATTTATACAAACTGAATCTGCAGTTAATTGGAGATTTTAATTTTGAAGATTTGTATGATATTTAGTAAATTGATTTATTTGATTGTATTTGATTCTCTTTCTGTCTCTTTGTTTCTCAAGATCTATAAGGTATTGTAGCTAATTGCATTAGTAAGAAAATAAATTATTAAAGGAATAATCCGAATTCAAAGCCATCACTTAGCATTCAAGATACATCTTCCTACCTCCATTGGAGTGATGTAGTCATTCATTCCACTGTTATAGACATATATCATGGCATCATATAGGTGGTTTTCCCAACACATAAGGACGACCTAGAAGCAAAACAAAGTTTAAGATTTTTTAAATCTGCTAAAAACCACATGCAGATTAGTCTCAGAACATACTTCACTTCAAGGTATGAAATTTGTTAGCAATATTTATATAGATACAAGAGATAAAAGGCCTTCCTTTACCCATGAGTAGAAAATTCATATCTTGTGAATGATCCATTTCTCAAGACTCATCAAAAACATGATGTCTTTTTTAGGAGGTCTTCAACCTATGACTTCAAAGTCTGTATTTTCTCTGAATCCCTTTCCTTAGGGGTTGGATAATCTGCCTTCATCAGATCTCTATATATGGAACTAGTTATCCATAGATACATTTAAGTATTAGGTCCAATGCATTCATCAAAGTAGGCCTGAAGAGCAGCTGTTACTATTTGGGCCTTCGTTACCAAAGTTCCAATGATTAAGGAATTTTGATAACAAGCTTCCTCTTCTTATAACCACAAGTCATCCTAAAATAAGATTTGGGATTAATCAAGTGACATTAAAACACAGCATCTGGTTACCAAATACAGTGCTACCTTGGTACTTAACTGCTTTGAAATTCATCAAATTGGTACTCAACCATTTTGACCCAACCATTTTGTCCTGGTACTCATCATTTGTTTGGTAATCATTGCACCTCCTGGAACCAATTAATGATGAATACCAAGGTACCACTGTACTTTATAGCACTAAGGAAAACATATAATACAGAACATTTTGGATATTCCTCTTATTCATCAATAAAATGTTATAAACTACTAAAAATTATTACCTGTTGTATATCAAGGCTGGTAATATCCATATGTACAATGCAGGCTTCCATATTTGTCATTAAGTTTTTATCTTGGAAATGAAGTAGCAAATCCTTCATAATCTGAGCTGTGATTCCAACCAATTTATCACTTAAAATGTATGGCTCAAGACATTCTAAAAACACTCCCTTTGCTACCGAATTTTCACTCATCTTGTCATACATTTGACTGAATAATATATCTCTGTGGAAGAAAAGACATGGCAAGTATTTGACAGAGATTATTCTGAAAGTTTATAGTTCATGTAAGATGGATAATTTTTAGCAATATATCTGTTTTAATCATCTGCTATTTTATACAAAAACAATTTCTAAACACAGTACTATTATTCAAAATTATGCAGGCAGAACATATGCATACATATATGTTTATCTTAAAGCTAGCTATAGAACAATTATCCATTAAGATTATGCAAGTCCAGTGACAAGATGCTTATGAAGCACCACATCTTCTTGAAGACTGCCCTACCCACTCTTAACACGCTCCCTCCCTCCTTGGTTCTCTGAAAATACACAGAAGATTCAGAGGAATACCCCAAGTATTGCCTGAAGCACTTCTCCAAGTGCTATGGCACAAGTAAATTAGATCTCACTCTTATTCAAACAACCTAGAAGACTAGATTTTCCAGGAGAACATTTCCATAATTCATGAGGCATGCTTTTACTTACATTCGCTGAAGCAGAAGACAATAGTCAACAATGACAGGGACCATAGTCTGCAGAAAAGGAACATGGAAAATTTAACTATTTGCATATACCAAGGCCCTCTCCTTAGTAAACCAAAAGGTTCTTAATGGGAGAGGTGGACTCTTAGATAGTCAAGTCCTATACTCAAATCTTAGATTGTGCTTAATAAGAAAGTATCAACCAGTGCAGATCTTGCGGTATTTTACAATGTAGATGCTATATTTTGCACCAATAGCAACTTATGAATACTTTTCAAGAACACATTAAATACAGGCTAATTTTTTGGTTTACTGTATTGTTTGAATACCACCAATAATTGCCAAAGAACAAAATTATAATAAACTACTTAAGGCTGATGGTCTGACTGACCTGAAAACAAGGCTTCCTGGTATGTGTTACCTCGTTATACACCATTAAAATATCCTTGTAAAATGGTAAGGGTATTTCACATTTAGTCATCTCTAAGGCAACGTCTACTCATCTCACATTTTATCTTTTCCCCTCAAATTACAATCAATGTTACGTATATAATGTTTATCTGGAAACTCTTGGCCTTTGAAAGACCACAGGATTCTTTGATAATTTTGTTGCATTAGACTAAGAAGACATGCATCATGGTAGTTTTATTCTTGTCCATTATCTAAACAATGTATTTTCCTTCTAGTTCCTTAAGCATTTGAATATGTTCTTACCATCCCATTATTCTTTTCTGTTTATTTTACATCTTCCTACAACTATATATACTTGTGAAGTCTCTTCAATATGAATTTTCCATTTATATGATAAATTGGAAATGAACCAAAATATATGATAATGTTAGTGACTAAGACCCCATTTTTTTTTCCTCTTGAAGATAATTCAAGATGAAAAGTTATTGCTCTTGCTTTTTTTTTAATGCCCCACTTTGGTAGTAAGTCTAAAGTAGCATACCTGGAAATGTTGCTCCATAACTTGGATTTTACCCTGCTCGGGACATTTCTTCATGGTTCGATCAGCACAATGAATAAGTATTTCAACCATCTATAAACACAAAAGATTATAGCATGTATATAGCAGGGGTGAAATTCAGCAGGTTTTGACAGGCTTTGGCGAACCAGTTGCGGAAATTTTGAGTAGTTCGGAGAACCAGCAAATATCACTTCTGGCTGGCCCCCCGAGTGGAGTGGGAATGGAGATTTCGCAATATCCTTCCCCTTCCATGGCCACAGAATCGATAGTAAAAAAAAATGAATTTCACCACTGGTCTATAGTCCTAATATAATGAGACAAGTCTGATTACAATAAGTTCTACAAAAACATTGGTGCAATACCTTTTTGCCCAATAAGCACCTGTATATTCTATGAGGAAGTATGCTTCAGGCATATTTTGAAATTATTTCCCAAGGGCTCATTAAAGTGGACTTGAAGACAAGGAAAGGAAAAGCAGGATTCACCCTCTTCGGGTTCAGGTACTGATCCCCAAGAGAAGTAGAATGCTCCCCTCCCCTCCGTTTCTAATAAAGTGACCAAAGGGTTGTGGAACCTACTGCTACTGCAACCTTTCTCTCTTTCTATCCCAGAGGACTTAATTAAGAAATTTTGTTCTTGCAGATCCTAAAGGAGGGGGGCCAAAAACAGCTTAATAGTAAAGATTATTTCCCCTCCTCCCCCAGAAAATTTGCATAGAGGCTCAAAGGAGCAAAGCAGCTTCACCTGTTCTACTGAGAATATAGCAGGAAACATGAGTAGTGAGGAGCCCAGACCTATGTTTGCAACAAGGGCTGGATTCCCTACACTTTGTCCTATTTTTTAAGGCATAAGATGATTACATGTAGTAGAGCAAAATCAAAGAGCAAAATGCATCTGCCAAAAGCAAATTTTATATTGACTTGGAATTTTTTTCCCTTGGTTTAAAAAAAATAATGTTGAAATCATTTCATAATTTCTGTGGAGTTTGAGAGAAATTGTCCCAATCTACTTTCCAGTAATAGAAATGTGAGCAGAATGTGAGCATATTCAATCATAAAATCATAAACAAAGGAAATTGCATTATGGTACTGTATTCAGATGCTTTTACAGGAAAAAAAAATCTTTATTTCATTTTTTAATTCTGCAGTAATACTGATGTGGTAAAATTTTTACCACATCAGTAGATTGGGAAAGTAGATTTTACTCTTACTGGTAATCCAATATTAAACTTCTAAGTGACTGCATACAGGATTCCTGTAACAACTGTACACTAACATTACCTCAAAATAAGACAATCCCGAATAAGATAATTTTTCCACTTATAAAAGGAAGATTAGGTCAAAAACAGTAAATAAAACCCACTCCTCACATTTCTCCTTTATAATACTATTAGAGTAAAACAATCCTCTCATTTGAAAAGTAAATCATTTGGACATAGAAGATTCTTCCTTTCTAGTTCAGGGAACTAGACACCAAGTTCAGAGAGGAGAAATACAGGATTAAACATTATTGAAGCTATATTGCCTCAGTTTTATCCTCTTCTTACTGTTTTAAAATGTAGAAAATTAATAACCATTTATAATGTGAGTACATTGACCTAAAATTCTATTAAAACGTACCTTAAATATCATGTATAAAGATGTAGGTATACAAACAAGGATCAATTATATGAAACTGCATGGCTAAAAATCAACCTTTTTGCAATGAAACCCACACATATGTATTGCTTAGAGCAGGGGTCTCCAACCTTTGCAACTTTAAGTCTGAAGGACTTCAGCTCCCAGACTTCTCCAGCCAGCAAAGCAAAGCTGGCTGGAGAATTCTGGGAGCTGAAGTCCTTCAGACTTAAAGTTGCAAAGGTTGGAGACCCCTGGCTTAGAGGAAGATAAAATATACAAAAGGAATTTAATTCTAAAGCTGAACACAAGTTTAGATTAAACAAAAGAAAAACTCACTCTGTCTGCAACAACAGCCTTCCGTTTTTGTTCATCCCCAGATAAGCCTGTGTCAAAAACAAAAGTCTTTTAATTTTCAGGGTACAAACTCAGGATACAAACACAAGCAATTTTCTTATTATCACATATAAAGTTTTAAGTGTAATAACAAATGTTTAATGTTTTAATAATAATAATAATAATAATAACTTTGCATTTATTAACCGCTCCCTCTCCCCACAGGGACCCGGGGCGGTGCACAGGAAAAACTAAAAACAATATAAACAATCAATACAAAATATACAGTTTAAAACACCATTAAACTATGTTATCCCGTGCTAAAAAATTAAAACCCATTAAAATACATTTAAAAATCTATAGACAGAGAGACTATCCAAGGCCGGCCAGTCGAAAGAAATGGGTCTTTAGTTTCATACGGAAGGAGCGGAGGTCCGTGGTCGTTCTGATATCGGGGGGAAGGTCGTTCCAGAGGGCCGGGCCCGCCACAGAGAGAGCCCTTCCCCTGGGCGTCGCCCGCTGACAAAGTCTGGTGGACGGCACCCGGAGAAGTCCCTCTCTGTGGGAGCGAATCGGTCGTGAGGATGTATGGGGCAGGATCCGATCCCGCAGATAGCTAGGTCCCGAGCCATGGAGCGCCTTAAAGATGATAGTTAGCACCTTGAAGCGCACCCGGAAGACGACAGGCAGCCAGTGCAGCTCGCGCAGGAGTGGTGTAACGTGGGCGAACCTGGTGGTCCCCATAATTGCCCGCGCGGCTGCATTCTGAACTAACTGAAGCCTCCGGGTGCACCTCAAGGGAAGCCCCATGTAGAGAGAGTTACAATAGTCCAGTCGGGATGTCACGAGGGCATGAGTGACTGTGCGAAGGGCGTCCCGATCCAATAGGGGGCGCAATTGGCGAACCAGGCGAACCTGGTAAAACGCCCTCCTGGCCACGGCTGTCACTTGCTCTTCCATAGACAGCCGGGTATCCAGGAGGACACCCAAATTGCGCGCCCCATCCACAGGGGCAAGATGTTCGCCCCCTATGGCCAGCGTTGGAGAAAGCTGGTTGAATCGGGCAGCCGGTTATAATTTAGACAAATTATCCAGGTTGAGTCACTATGGTAGAAGTGAATTTATATATTTCATATGTTTAATGTTTTCAGTCTTACAACCATACTGAACTCAGAAGGTAGAATTTTTAATATTATGATAAATGATCAAAGACAGTATAATGTCTATTTATATTATCCAGGCTCATTTCAGAAGCAGTGGCATACAACTTGAACTTCCCAGCTTTTACAACTTTCACATACTGTAATATAGCAACCATTTCGATCACCTCTAGCTATTCACATACTGTAACTCACTCTATGTCCTTACAAAAGTGATATGCAAAAGGCTTGATTGTCCAAAGCCGTATAATGACACCCATGAGATTAGGAGGATTGTGACTTCATAGGCAAGATGAGTTTAATAAAAAGAAGGATTAGGGGAGACATGATAGGAGTGTTCCAATATCTCAGGGGTTGCCATAAAGAAGAGGGAGTCAAACTATTATCCAAAGCACCTGGGGGCAGGACAAGAAGCAATGGGTGGAAACTAATCAAGGAGAGAAGCAACTTAGAACTGAGGAGAAATTTCCTGACAGTTAGGACAATTAATCAGTGGAACAGTTTGTCTCCAGAAGTTGTGACTGCTCCAACACTGCAAGTCTTCAAGAAGATGTTGGATAGCCATTTGTCTGAAATGGTATATGGTTTCCTGCCTAGGCAGGGAGTTGGACTAGATGACCTCCAAGGTCCCTTCCAACTCTGCTATTGTATTGTATTGTATAGTAACTGAAGTAACAAACGATAGGAAGAAATGATGGCTACCAAAACAGGAATAAAATGCTGTTACCTGAGGTAAATACACTTACCCACAACAGCTTTGGCTTTCCCTTCATGAAAGGACCATGACAAAGCCAATGCTTCATTAAGACATTCTTGTTTCAGAAGGTGATCGATCCTCTAAGATAAAAAGTACAAAAATTACATCAGAAATATAGATACATAATATTCAGTGAAACATGGATACTATAAACGTAACACAAACTTGCAGTGATCCTGTTTTTGTCTTCAGCATGCTAAAGGCTTGTTCTGAAGAAAACAGTGTTTTCTTTAAGATTCAAATGAAAACGATCTAGCTAATTCTGTTTTAAAAACAATTAGTAATCTGGATAGATTTAAATGATAAAATCACATCTTTGTTTTGCTGTTTGTTGGTATTGATTCAAATTAATCAGTTTTAACAATCACTATTTGATTATATCCTTCATCTAAGGATGGATTATTCTAAAAAAAAATCCCTCTTTTCTCAGTCAGACTGAAATTTAAACAATGTTTAAGAACCATTTAAAACTTAAAGTAATATAACCTAAAATCCAGATGTTCAATACTGTCACTAAAATAATTATATATGTATTGTTTTTCAATCTGAAATAAAATTTAAAAGACAAATTCCAAGTGGAATTAAATTGACAGGTTATCAGTGGCAGATAATGGCTGGCTGAGTAATGCTGGGAGTTGAAATTCACCTCTTAAAATTGCCAATTTTGAGTAATATTAGTTTTAAAATGTTATATTAATAAAAATAATATACTAAAGTCAGAATACTGATAGGTTTTTCAACAATCTGTACATTTAATCTGAAAATGTTTCTCACAGACACCTCTATTTATCAAGCCATGAAAAAAGCAACTTGTTCCTTATCTTCTCACTTACCTCCCTCCAGGTCCTCAGGGTTAAAACATGAACAGACTGAAAGCAGATAAGGGGAAAACAGGTGAGTAACAGATATTTTTGGAAGAGTATATTAGCAATAATGATGGCATCTTAAGTAGTAGAAGGATGATGAATCAACTTTTCACACATATGCTAAATAGCTTTCTTTGATTTTGGCAGGCCAATCACTGAAGTTGAAATCAATGTATCTCAAAGGTGTCCATGTCAAAGAAGACTATGCTGAACTATTTTTCAGTTGTTGATAAAAACAATTTTGCTGACAATAACAATACCCAAAAGTCTCATAATTACTGTATTTTTCGGAGTATAAGACGCACCGGAGTATAAGACGCACCTTAATTTTTGGGGAGAAAATCAGGAAAAAAACCTTTCTGCCTCTTTCCCAGCAGCATTCACCAGTATTCATCTAGCCAAGGTCTTTTCTGCCTCAGTCGGAGCCGCATTCCCGAAGTTGCCCAGGGGAACTGCAATGAAAGCCTTTCCAATGAATGCATTTTTGGGCTGTTAGCATCATGATCCCCTCTTGACTGGCTGCTTCTAATCTGTCTCCGCGTCTGCACCCTCGGCCGACCGTGCTGCCCTCGTGTTCTCCCTGCCTCCTCCAGCCGCCAATGCTGGCCAAGAGGAAACAGAAAACAAGTTTGTAGTGGAGGAGGAGCGCACGTGGTTCTGCGATGTGCACCAGGGAACTAGGAATCAAAGCATATTCAGGTGGCAGCGCGTGCTAGAACTGCCTGCCACCTGAAACACGACGCACTTGTTTGGCTTCTGCACACGCCCTTCTTTGAATCGAGAGAGGATCGTGGTGCTGCCGCCCAAAAATGCTTTCATTGAGAAGGCTTTGAATGCCATTCCCCGGGCTGCTTCAGGAATCAGGCTCGCTGCATGGAATCACCCAAAAATGTGATGTACAGAGCGGGTGGGTGGAGCTACATTCGGCGTATAAAACACACCCAGATTTTTGCCCTCTTTTTGGGGGTGAAAAGGTGCGTCTTATACTCCGAAAAATGCGGTATATATTCTCCTTTCCCTTTTCTTCTTTAGAGCAACTGCAAAAAAAAGTTCAAATGCCATTATTATTAATTTTGTTAAATCATCTGATTAAAGTATGGGTGATTTACTCAACTACGTCTGATAAATAATAAGAGAAATGATAAAGGAGAATAAGGTTGACTCAGCCTTCCATCCTTCCGGGGTCAGTAAAATGAAGGCCCAGATTTTTGGGGACAAAATGCTGACTCTATAAACCACTTAGGGAGGGCTGTAAAAACACTGCAAAGTGGTATCTAAGTCTAAGTTCTATTGCTAAGTGCTATTAACCTGGACAAACGTACCTTTGTACCCAAATAAAAAATCTGTCCACCACAGTTGCTGATTGACTGGTAGCAAGCCTTCTCACCCACCAGTGCCTAAAAAAACACAGAACATTTTTATTTAATGCAGGAGTATATAGTTTATGTTGTTAATGGATAAAAGCCAGGTATAATAAATACCCAATCATTTAAAATATAAATGAAGCAAGACAAGTAAAATATTTTAGCTGTTTATCCTCATTATCTTTGAATTTGTCACTTGTATAGTTTATAAAATCATAAGAGCTTTAACTGTTTAACATTAATTTACACCTTACGATAGAAAATTGCTACTATACTGTACTGAATTATGCCATAAACAAGACAAGGGTCTAGGTTATTTGAGGGCCTGTCTCTCCCTCATCATATCTACTCATCTCATCAGTTCTGGCAGGAGATGTGCGCTCTAGATCCTATCTATTGTAGAACAACATCTGGCACAGCCCAGGAAGAGGTCCTTTTCTGTTGTGACACCGACCCTTTGGAACATCATTCCACAGACATTAGATTTGCTCTAACTTTAAAGGGCCTTTAAACAGTTTCAAAAGTCTATACTTGAACAGAAAAGTGTGTGTGGGGGGGGGGGGACCCTTGTTACCAGGAGTGGGATTTAGCCAGTTCGCACTGGTTCAGGCAAACCGGATGTTTCTGGCTTCCGGAGGGCCTCTAGAGCCTGGCGGTGGCCATTTTCGCCCTCCTGGAGGATCGAGGAGCCTGGGGAGGGTGAAAACACTCCCCCCCCGCCATGAGGATGCTGAATAGGCGACGCTCCCCATGGCCACGCCCACCCAGCAACCGGGCAGAGAACCGGTTGCTAAAATTTTCAATCCCACCCATGCTTGTTATCCTCTTTTAACATGTAGCGGCTATAAACTGCCTATGACTTGATCCACTGAAAAACAAAGCTATATTTCAGAAATATAAAGTGGAGTTTGATTTCTTTGGTCAGGTTGTACATGTCATATTCTTGCATCTTTATAATTCCAATAAATATTACAACTACATTAACATCTGAGAGTCACTTACAGACTGGATGTTCCCAGCAGCATAGAGAATTTTATGTCAGTGCAAGCAACAAGGCTCAATAAAACTGGGTTAATCTTTATGATGAAGGGCTTTCAAAAGTTATGCTTGTCACAATGGGTACAATGGCTATACATCAGCAATACATTGTAAAATATATAAATGCAGGTGCCATGTAAAATTGTATTAAAATCATTTCCTATAAAGTGCTTTGAAAAAGTAATGCCTTTATTATTACAACCAGTAATAAGAGTGTACCATATGCTAGACACAGCAGTCATGATATACATAGAGTAAAAAGAAAGAAAATTGTAACATTTCAAGACACCTCAAATTTCAGAAAAGAATACTACAAAAACAAAACAGAATAGAACACTACTGAAGCAAAATAGAGCCATACCAGTGCTTGGCTAACATTGCCTCCTGTTGCCAATGATTTGAAATGGCTGCTATTGTATACTAGTTGAACTTCTGATATCTCTACAGTCTCAAGTTCCTCCTGTGTGTGACGATCTATCACATGTAATTTTTCCACACTGTCTAGAAGCACAATCGTATGGGAGTTTATCCACTAGAGGAAAGCAAAAACAAGAAATTGGTATCAAAACAGTGATCTGAAATATTAAAAAGAGAGTTCCAGAAAAAAAGCATACAGTAATGTCACAACAAACAATTCAGAAAAGATGCATCAAGAGAAGTACAGAAGTAACACCTCGCCTCCAACACTTGTAGAATTCTAGGCACTACATGTTGCGGCGAGGGGGGGTCGGGGAAGGAGGGTGGTTCAGACAAACTGGAAGGGATGCAAAGAGTGGCAATGAAGATGATCAGGGAACTGGAAGTTAATTCCTATGAGAGAAACTGAGGAAGCTACACTTAGGCTCCAACAAAAATATAATTAAATATAGATGTATGACATCAGCCACCTCAAGTTAAGCTCAACTTATACAGCATTTAATTCTTGAAAGTTTAAATGTTTACACACATTTGTGACTTAAGGCATCCTAAGTATATTGCATTATTACAGATTCCGAATATTCTTAACAGCTGACATAGCAATCTTGCTTAATATTCTTAACAGCTGACATAGCTACCTTGTTTATTACAGTATGTGTATTTTTACATATTCATATAATTTCTTTCTAGACTTTGTACAATATATATATATATTCTTTTCTATTACTATAAAGAACATAAGAAATTGTTATTTTGCTGCCAAGTAGAGTTTGGAAACGCAGGAAAAATGGCGTAAGTAGCAAAAATGTATCCAAAAATTGCATTTATTATTAAATAATTATTCAGGAAACAAATAAAAGTCCTCAGTCTGATTTTTACAAGTTGCTTTAATTTGAGATATGCTGTACAGATCTTCTTTGAAGCTAGAAAATACAGGTATTTTCTACTTAAGTATAAAATTTGAATACTTACTGTAAAATTGATTAAATCATAATGCAAGTGTAGTTGCTTCTGCTTTGTAACATGTATTGCTCCAGATTCATCTCTTTTTACCTAATGGAGAAGTTTATCCCATTATTCTTTGACATCTCCCTTGCAAATAAAGATTCTTTTGGTATTAAGTTTATAACTTACTAAGCTTTGCAAGCAATACTTACCGTAGAAGTTACAATATATTTGAAGATATTTATACTGTACTTAGTATATTTACATAATGGAATAAAAAGACAAATGCCAAATATAAATTGTAGCGCAAACTCTGAATCATCTAGAAAACAATTGTTCGAGGCATTTTTGGCATGAATATCATTACAGACCAATGTTACAGTTTGCAATAACCTTTGTCAATAATAGGATCATTCTAATTTGCAACTAAATTAGCACCGGAACCGGACATTCCTATATGGTTCCGCCCCAGGCTCCTGATGGACCCGATAAGGTTCCAAAGGGAGCTTGGGCCAATTCCTGTGGACTTGCCCCGCGACTCGACTGAGGACCTAGTGGCCGCATGGTTAATTGCGGCCACGGGGGCCTTGGACCGAGTCGCGCCCTTGCGGCCTCTCTTGCGGCGACGAACCACCTGGGCTCCTTGGTTCACCGAGGGGCTTAGGGAGATGAAGCGCCACAAGAGACGCCTAGAGAGCAGATGGAGATCTTCTCGCTCCGAAGCCGACCGAACACTAGTGAGAGACCATATTAGGACTTACTTAGTGGCGTTAAGAGTGGCCAAACGTGAGTATTGTGCCACTCTTATTGCATCCGCAGATAACCGCCCTGCCGCCCTGTTTGGGGTGACCCGCTCCCTCCTTCAACAGAGGCCGCGGGAAGCCCCTTTACAGGGTCGAGCAGAGGAATTTGGGATTTATCTGCAGGAGAAAATCACTCGGATTCGGAACGAGTTACCCTCCATCGACAGTGGTCCAGTCGAGCGGGCCGAGGCTGATCTTGTGATACCATCTTGGGAGGAGTTTGATTTTGTTACCACCGAGGATATGGACAAGTTGTCAAAGAGGCTTAGGGCTACCACATGTTTATTGGACCCGTGTCCCTCCTGGCTTGTACTGGCATCCTGGGAGACGACACGAGGCTGGCTCCAGGGCATTGTCAACGCATCTCTGAGTGAGGGGTCCTTGCCTGCCGTCTTGAAAGAGGCGGTAGTGAGGCCCCTCCTCAAGAAGCCGTCCCTGGATCCAGCATTATTAGAGAACTATCGTCCTGTCTCCAACCTCCACTTTCTAGTGAAGGTTGTTGAGAGTGTGGTGGCCCAACAGTTTCCGCGACACTTGGAGGAAGTTGATTATCTAGACCCGCGCCAGTCCGGCTTCCGACCCGGGCACAGCACCGAGACGGCATTGGTTGCGTTGGTTGATGATCTCTGGAGGGCGCGGGATAGAGGACATTCCTCTATCCTAGTCCTATTAGACCTCTCAGCGGCTTTTGATACCATCGACCATGGTATCCTATTGCGCCGACTGGGGGGGTTGGGGTTGGGAGGCACCGTTTTGCGGTGGTTCTCATCCTACCTCTCTGGTCGGTCGCAATATGTGTTGACAGGGGGGCAGAGGTCGGCCTCGAGGCCCCTCATATGTGGGGTTCCTCAGGGGTCGGTCCTCTCGCCCCTACTATTCAACACATATATGAAGCCGCTGGGTGAGATCATCCGTGGTTTTGGGGTGGGATATCATCTGTACGCTGATGATACTCAGTTGTACATATCCACCCCAGACCACCCCAACGATGCCGTCGAGGTTATGTCCCGGTGTTTGGAGGCCGTACGGATCTGGATGGGTGGTAACAAACTCAAGCTCAACCCATCCAAGACTGAGTGGCTGTGGCTTCCGGCGCCCTGGTTCAGCCAGATTATTCCAACACTGGCCATTGGGGGCGAAACACCGGCCCCCGTGGAGAGGGTGCGCAATTTGGGTGTCCTCCTGGATTCCCGGCTGTCTATGGAAGATCACGTGGCAGCCGTGGCCAGGGGGGCGTTCCATCAGGTACGCTTGATGCGCCAATTGCGCCCCTTACTGGATCGGGGTGCCCTACGCACAGTCACTCAAGCACTCGTCACCTCTCGACTCGACTACTGTAATGCTCTCTACATGGGGCTTCCCTTGAGGTGCACCCGAAAGCTGCAGCTAGTCCAGAACGCAGCCGCGCGGGTGATTATGGGAGCGCCTAGACACTCCCACATAACACCTATCCTGCGCGAGCTGCACTGGCTCCCTGTGGTCTTTCGGGTGCGCTTCAAGGTCTTGACGACCATCTTTAAAGCGCTCCATGGCTCGGGGCCTAGTTATATGCGAGACCGCCTCCTGCCCCATACATCCCTCAGACCGATACGCTCCCACAGAGAGGGCCTCCTCAGGGTGCCGTCGGCTGGACAATGCCGACTGGCGACACCCAGGGGAAGAGCCTTCTCTGTGGCTGGGCCAGCCCTCTGGAACGACCTACCCCCTGAACTCCGCACCATCTCTGACCTCCGCCTCTTCCGCAAGTGTCTGAAGACACATTTATTCCATCTAGCCGGCCTAGTGTAACCCCCTGTATTGACCATTAGACAGTTTTAAATTTGGGATTTTAATTTGGTTTTTAGCACAGGTTTTACTAGAATAAGTTTTTTAAATTTTATATGTTTTGTATGTATTTTAACATTCCTGTGCGCCGCCCTGGGTCCGTTTGGAGAAGGGCGGGATATAAATTTAATTAAAAAAAAAAAAAAAAAAAAAAACAAACCTATGAACATTCATTTAAAAATATAGCCACTTCCAACTCAGGAGCCAAGCACAAAAATTATTTTCCATTCATTTTAAGGCAGAGGTCTTCAAACTTGGTAATTGTAAGACTTGTGTACTTCAACTCCCAGAATTCTCTAGCCAGCTGGCTGGAGAATTCTGGGAATTGAAGTCCACAAATCTTAAAGTTGCAAGTTTGAAGACCTCTGTTTTAAGTCAAGACATTTACAAAAGCAAATTTCAAACTTTAGGGATAGCCTGAGCCTTACCAGAAGGAAATGGACCACATCTCCTCGACAGAAAGCAAGCACAGGATTCACAGATGTTTGGGCAGCAACAAAATACCAGGCAAGCAGTGGAACACTAGATGGTTCCATCTTTAAAACAAGAAAAAAGGCAGAGGGAAAGGAGAGATTCAATTGTTACCACCATAGAAGAAATAAAAAATGCCGCATGGGTAAAATGTAAGATTGTTTTGAGAGTAAAATGTAAGAGTAAAATATATAATATCTTAGATTTTAACTTTTATAGAGATATGCTTAGTTAGCAATTTAAAACATTATTAGCTCAAACACATCATAAGATGTTCTAATCCCACCAATTTCAATTAATTTAGGTATGCTTAGCAGCATATGATCACAAATGAAGGCAAATATACATGTTCTAAGACTGTGATGCCACAGTTGCCTCAGGTGGCACACGGAACCATTTCTTAGGGCACGCGAGGCGTTGCCCTGTCAGCTCCAGCGTGCATGTGTGTGCTGGCCAGCTGATTTAGGCTTTCTTTTGAGGGCATTTTTTGCCCTCTGGAGACTTCAGGGAAGCTTCTGAAACCTCTGGAGGTGAGGGCGGAGGCTGTTTTCACCCTCCTCAGGCCCCTAGAAAGCCTCTGGAGCCTGAGGAGGGTGAAAAAAGTGCACCAAAAGCAGAGGGTCATGCAAATAACATTATGGTGTGGCACACCCACGCATGACCCCCCCTGCGCTCCCCTGCTTTTGGCACGCGAGCCAAAAAAGTTTCGCCATCACTGTTCTAAGATAAGGTTGCAGGATTCAATCTGAATTGGCCCCAGTGACCAACTCAGATTGGATCTAGCACATGATCCAAGATATCTACAGGAGTCTCAGGACAGAGCAGACATATAAATGATGTTCATATAAATCAGTGGTTCTCAACCTATGGGTCGCGACCCCTTTGGGGTTCGAACGGTCCTTTCACAGGGGTCGCCTAAGACCATTGGAAAACACATAATTTCAATGGTCTTAGGAACCGAGACACCAATTTTATGGTTGGGGGTCACTACAACATGAGGAACTGTATTAAAGGGTCATGGCATTGGGAAGGTTGAGAACCACTTGATATAAATCAAATAATGAAGATCAGCTTAGCGTATAATATAAATCAAATACACACTAGAAAAAGAATCTTGTAGTGGAAGAATCAGTACAATTTAATATAGCCTGGCTTTTTTGAATGTTTACAAACTTTAGGCTCCATTGATTTCCCATGCCTGTAAGTTCTGTTCTTTATGTATGCCAGTTCTATAATAATATTATTATATTAAACCTTCAGAAAGCAGCTAGATTTCCAAGCTACTTTTTCCTGAAATAATGACTTCACTTAAGTGCTGAAATTCCCTTTTCAGAGGCCCATTTCACTTTCAGTATTTTAAAAAAGATGGTAAAGATCTTATCCGATCTTCTAATTAATTGCTATTTTTAAATCATTTTTATTGCTGCATATTTCACAGTTGCTGAATTTTATGCTTCATATTAATGGAAGCTTTCACTCTTTAAATGTTTACCGGTAGTCCTTGACTTATAACCCAAAATTTCTGTTGCTAAGTGAGACAGTAGTTAAGTGAATTTGCCCCATTTTACAACTTTTCCTGTCACAGTTGTGAAGTGAACCACTGCAGTTGTTCAGTTAGCAACACAGTTGTTAAGTGAATCTAGTTTCCCCATTGACTTTGCTCATCAGAAGGTCACAACTGTGTGATCACATGATCCTGAGATACTACAACGGTCAGAAATAAGAGTCAGTTGTCAAGGGTTTGAATTTTGATCACATGACCACAGGGAAGCTGCAATCGTTGTGTGTAAAACTGTCATAGGTCATCAGCTATGCTAGCTGGGGGATTCTGGGAGTTGAAGTCCACAGGACTTAAAGTCGCCAAGGTTGAGAAACACTGCACTAAGTGAACTGTTGCAAGTCGAGAACTATCAGTATTTGTAACTTAAATTATAATTCTTAGGAGAATAGGAGGAGTATAAATATTTTAAAAATGAGCAAAAAATTAAAAGAATTACTCACACGACCATACGGGAATGTCATCCACACTTTCAAAGATGGCTTCAATCCAATCACAAGAATCTGAAGTTAATAATAGTAATTGTCAGGCCTGCTTCTTCCATTATCCAAGAAAGACCACACTTAAGCATATTTCAAATGGTTAAGGTTACTTTTACTGAATAAGAAAGGACAGCAGTGAAAGTTAAGCAAGGAATGAGTACTTTAGGCGCGAAGCATACATATCAAAACATAAGCCAACCCCAATAACCCATGACCCCCACAGTAGTGTCCAATGTAATATCATCCACGATGTCAGATGGGTAACACGTCCACAGCAGTCATCAGAATGGAATGCTATACCGTTGGGCCTGGCGATATCACTCCCTAGCTCCATCTTCCTCCAGCGCACATAATGTTCACCCCCCCACCCTCCCCGTTTCCATGGCAGCCGAAGCAGGCAGTAAAGCGAAGGCTGACAGTAATAAATATGTAGAAACCATCCTTAATGTCTGCATTTCACAATCCTTTTCAACTATTCAGTTTAAAATGGAGTGTTTATGGAAGGTAGGTTACCTTTGTTAAGGAAGCCATTGCTAGCAGAGAATATTGGGTGATAGGATGGTCTCTCAGCTCAGCCTTTGCATGTAAAGGCTCAATGCAGCAAACCTCTCCCTTCGAACCACTGAACAGGCAGCGAGATTCACATGTTCTCACACCCATGACTCTCCTGAATCGCAGAAAATGGGGCAAGTTAGGTACATGTCACACAGCAACTTATTTAAATGTAGCATGTTTTTTTAAAATATATATAAGCCATACAATTTAAATAGGGTAGGTATGATTCCAGGAGCGATAGGAAAATTGTGTCTGATTCCTGCAATTAATATGATAATTTTTCCTTCTGCAGTTACTTTTTATACGGTTCTGCTAGCACTACATATGATCCTATGAACAATGACACTGTAGATCAGGGGTCTCCAACCTTTGCAACTTTAAGTCTGAAGGACTTCAGCTCCCAGAATTCTCCAGTCAGCAAAGCTGGCTGGAGAATTCTGGGAGCTGAAGTCCTTCAGACTTAAAGTTGCAAAGGTTGGAGACCCCTGCTGTAGATAATTGTTGAGAAAAATAAAAGTAGTAAAGGAAGCATTATTTTGTCAAATAATATATAAACTCCAATCAAAATTGAAATGTCTATGGGGATTCTCAATCATCCAGGTCATAGTTGTCCCAAAGGTGCTTTTTCAAAAGGCAACTGGACAGCCAGATATGAGACCCAATGGTTAAAGTTGGGCTCTAGGAAGCAGCTGGTTTTGTTGATGTTGTACCAGCCTTCCTTTTGCACGTTGACTTGCCTGCCTGAGATGTTTGCCTGTGATTGGGTTGGCAATGGAGTCCAATAGTTCTGGAGATTTTAACTTTCCCGCATGTGACATACAAACTGGAGTGGCTCATGTGTCCGTGGCTGCCATGGCAACCATGGATATGAGCCAAGATGTCAAGGGTTTGGCTCACCGAAGCAATCACAGATTAGATCTGGGGTTTTTGTGGGGGTTTGGGGGGGGGGGTTAGAGCAATTGTAACACAATTTGAAGGTGAACATAACATAAGAACATAAGAATAGCCTTGCTGGAACAGGCCACAGCCCATCTGGTCCAGCATTCTGTCTCCCACAGTGGCTCACCATTTGCTTCAGGGTATTCCCAAGCAGATGTCTTCACCTGCTTATGATTCCCTGCAAATGGCATTGAGAAATATCCTGCCTATCTCTCCAACCTGGAGGGTGTCCTTAGGCATCCATAATGATAGCCATTGATACCCTTGTTCTCCATGAACTCGTCTAATCCTTTCTTAAAGGTGTCGAGTCTGACAGCTGTCACCACTTCTTCTGGCAGGGAGTTTCATAGACCAGTGATCCTCTGGGTGAAAAAGTACTTCCTCTTATTTGTTTGAGGTCTAGCTTCCAATAGTTTCATGGAGTGCCCCCTAGTTCTAGTGTTGTGCGATAGGGAAAACAGTTTTTCCTTTTCTACTTTGTCCACACCATGCATGATTTTATAGACTTCAATCAGGTCACCTCTCAGGCGCCGTCGTTCTAGAGTGAAGAGGCCCAGCCGTTGCAGCCTCAGATGGTAAGGAAGGTGTTCCAGCCCCCTAATCATTCTGGTTGCCCTCCTCTGCACCTTTTCCATTTCCATAATATCCTTCTGAAGGTATGGTGACCAGAACTGTACACAATACTCCAGGTCATCAGTCTTTGGTCATGGTTATACTCTGCTTTGCTTTTCAGACTGCTTTTCATGCAAAGGTACTGTTCCCATTCAGAGATCTATTAGATCAGTCCATCCCAAGACCTGAAGATTTCAGAGGAAGTTATGGGATTTTCCTGAAGGCTTGACAAGCAGTCTGAGTGAGACTTTTAATTTCTGCCTAGAAAGGGTTTTTGCAACTGCCTTGGATCAAATTGCGTGTGTAGCCTCTTCCTGTACATCAGTATCAGGGGCACCAAGAAAATGTCATCCGATGGGACCCAGGGAGCATGCCTTCTCTCTAACAATGAGGTATGTACACCCAGATTGTATTACATCAGTTTGCTATGGAATATATTTGTTCTCTTCTATTCTGATCGTTGTTATTTTTGTTTCATTTGTACCATGGTTGTGTACATTGCCAATAGTCACTGTTGAGTTAGAGGGCTAATTCTAATAAATAACTAAATAATGTTATAATAAAATCAGATATTCTTACTTGAATGACAGTTCAAATACTGAACCACCACTGTCATTGCAGATTGCGAGAGTTGGATCATCTGTAAACTAAAGAAAAATATTATTTTCCTCAATTCTTTATAACAGGGGTCTCCAAGCTTTGCTGGCTGGAGAATTCTGGGAGCTGAAGTCCTTCAGACTTAAAGTTGCAAAGGTTGGAGACCCCTGCTTTATAAAGACTACTTATTTTCTTTCTATTTCTCCCAATGTGACTTTTCCCTTATACTAAGAATGTACCTATGATGCCAACTGCCATGATAGAATTCATCCTAAAGTTAGAACTATATCAGCTCTTGTTACTGAACACAACTTACTTTAGTCAAAATAGTCTAATCTCCGTAATCTTTTTAATGATACATATATAGTTTACCAGGCAGAGCAGTTACCTTAATGTGCAAAATTGCAGTTCCTGGAGGATGTGCATCTATTATTGATCGTAACAGTTTTCCACTGGCCAGATCCCACATTGTAATCTGTAAGCAAAATAGTATTAACTTTCTGTAATATAACTAATTATTATTAAAATATGAAAACTATAAGACATCTTCCAAGCCATCTAGGGATGAAACTAACGAAACTAATGGAACCCAGTAATTCAGAAGTAATGGAATTACTGAATGAAATCATCCCTTTTATTTCTTTTCCGAGAATTCTATAATAAAGTATATGATAGATACAATAGAAAGAACAGTGGGAAGCACTTTTCAAATGAATGATGAATGACAAACTACCGTATTTTTCAGAGTATAAGACACACCTTTTTCCCTCAAAAAAGAGGCTGAAAATCTGGGTGCATCTTATATACTGAATACAGCATTTTTTGCCTTCCAAAACTCTGCCTCCTTCACGAAAATGACTGTGCATAGCTTTTAGAAGGCTTTCAGAGAGTTCCTGGGCTGGGGAGGGCAGAAATCAGTGAAAAATGGCCCGTTATTTGCCCCCCGCAGCCTCCAGCAGCATTCTAAAAGCTTCCTAAAGGCTATCCATGCCCTTTTTTTTTGACAAAAAACAGGCCCATTTTCATGAAAAACGGGCAATTTTTGGGAGGTTTGCAGAGTGCAAAAACTTTTTTTTTTTAAATTTCCTCTTCAAAACCTTGTTGCGTCTTATACTCCGGTGTGTCTTATACTCCAAAAAATACAGTATGTATTGGAAATCATCCTTCCCTACAATCAAATTGACTCTGTAATCCTTTGTATTTTTACCTGGGATGATGTGCATCTGTTTAAGTGTATTGCATATAAATTATTACCTGTCCTTTTGCAAAGCCACACAGAAGTCTCGAACAGTCATTGTTGATGCTAAGAGCAGATATGGCCCCATACTGTGCACCAACAGCAGTATTGCCCAGGCAAAGTCGAAGAGCCTGGTTAGGGTCTAAACAGAACATAAAATGTATTTAACAGGAAGGAAAGAATCACAAGCTATGTAATCAATTGACATTTCAAAACTTAGAAAAGAGTAAATCCACACCAATTTAATCGGCTCAGTTTAAAGACATACTCAATTATTCAAATCACGGTTTGTTGTTGCAAATTTGAATTCACCAGGGATAACAGGAAGTGCAGTTAACCACAAGGAGGGTGCTGGAAGAATACTGAGAAACTAAATAGCAGAGTGTCCCACTGTTAACAGGGCTAAGCTCAGATTCTCCATCCAAGGCAATTGTATTAAAAAATGCTCATAATATAAACATCTTGGTTGGTAGATGGTAGAAGGGTTCTGTTTCTGTCTTGAAGAAAACAGAAGAAAGGGAATCTTGCATCTTGAAGAAAGGGAAGCAAGAGAATCTGCCTTGTGAAAACAGAAGCTAATTTAATCAACAATAGGCTAGGTTAGAAACAGGTATAGGACCAGCATGTGAAGTCCTTCCTTCAATCTGTCTTTCACCCTTTGATCTATTGGTCAAATAGGCTCCTAGGAGCAAAGTGATAAAGCAACCGCCAACATTTTGACCGTACGCTATAAGCTTTCACAATTTCTCTTTACTTTTCTGGCTTGCATAATCATAGTTTCTAGAGATGTCTAAACTGGGCACGAACTTTTAAAATACTGTGCACTTTTTGTAATAGTGATTCTATATCTGTAGCTCAGGCATAGGATGAGGGTGAAGGTTCATTCTCTGAGCTTGTGGGTTGATTTACGAATAGGCTAGGTAAACAGAATTACACGGATACTGACATCCCCTGAACTCCACTGAAGATGCTATCTAACCTGGTAATAAAACGTTAGGAAACCAACCCACAAGCCCAGAGAATGAACCTTCACCCCCAATATACACTGTAAAGATGAAAGCTATCCATAAAATGCTACAAAAAGAATATATAAATCAGTGAGAGACAAAATAATCCTAGCATTTTAATAAGTGCAGTAATGGAAACATTTTTGGAAAATCCATCTTTTGATATGAGATTAATTAACAGCTATAGGTCAGAAGCCAACATCAGCTCTAGACATTTTGCATCAAATTGTTTTTAAATACGTTTCAATTGAGCTTCAAGAGTAATTTTGGATGACAACTGCTCTATTCATCCCGGGACACAATCAATAGGGATGGGGAGTAAGGTGGAGAGCAACTTGTTTTTCCTGGATCTGCGGCATATTCTTTTAAACCATTAATTATAGTATCTATCAGATATATTCTGTTTTAAAAGAGTTTTATTGGTTTTAAAACATTTATGGGGAAAAGGTAAAAGGATACATAGAAAATTTTGGTAGCTCCCATGTTAGTAGTAGAAATCCCTCCAGATCTCACAGTTTTACAATTTTAAAAATAACATATAAAAGATAAGCATATACAGAGTTCTTACTTTATATCAACTGTATGTTCAATCATCTCTTTCTTTGCCACTTTCTACTATATCAACAATTACAATAATATTTCAAATACAATTATTTTTCTGATCTGAGCCTTTTGGCTATTGCTTCCTCCTCTCTGCCCGCAGATGGAGTCACAGCCTCCCTCTTTCCCATGTCTTGTACATAGCTGCCTTTCCCCCCGCCTCCACTATCTATCAGATATATTGTTGTAATGTCTAATGTCTTTCAATCTTAAAGTTAAAGTATCTTTCTAAACTTGCCATCGACCCAGAAACCATGTTAGAGGTATCCAACTTCATCAATGAAATTGCATGAAAGATGAAGTATCATAAAAAGATTTACTAATGCATTATTTATGTGCAACACTAAGCACTTTAGACTCAATAAAGATCAGGCATGCATACACAGGGCTTAATATTTAAATCTAAAATGACACCATCATCAGACAAAAATAAATCCACAGGAGACAGAGCACTGCAGGTGTTACCTTACAGTCAGCTCCTCTGCAAACATACAGAACCTCAAATGCAAAGCTTACAGTTTTATTTTGCTGTAATTACTAACACCAAAATGTAATTAAAAGAATTGAGGGCAATTTACACTGCTAAAAGACAAAACACTTCAGCAATCAGAAATTAGATACACAACATACAAGTCTTACATGCTCACAACCATCACACAAGACATACATTTTAGTCTCTACCTGCTTTATAGAGTATACATCAGAACTTTTTTTAGAGCTTCCAGAAAAAAGATATAAATTGCCAATATTGACATCTACATCATACAAGATCTGTGGGTAAGTTACAATAAAAAGGCTACAAAGAACAAATTTATTTTTATTTCTAATTCTGTATTCTCTACAAGAAGCTATTTATTCCTTTCAATTTACCGTATTTTTTGGAGTTAAGATGCACCATTTTTCCTTTAAAAAGAGGCTGAAAATCTGGGTGCATCTTATACATCGAATACAGCATTTTTTGCCTCCTGAAACCCCGCCCCCTTCATCAAAATGGCCACGCGCATACCCTTATGGAGGCCTCCAGAGAGCTCCTGGGGGCAGAAATGAGCAAAGAACAGGGTCTTTTTCCCTCCCAACCCCCAGCAGCATTCCATAAGGATATGCATGCAATTATTTTGACCAAAAATCGGCCCAAGGGGTGTTTTTTCCTCGTTTTGCCCCCCCCCCAGGAGCACTCTGCAAGCCTCCCCAAGGCTATTCATGTCTGTTATTTGAAAAAAACGAGCCCATTTTTGCAAAAATTGGGCCGTTTGGGGAGGTTTGCAGAGTGCAAAAAGGTCCCCCCCCCTTTTGGAAAGCTGTTTAATTAGAGTGGCTGATGAGAATTATGTTGGCCAAGTACTGTGCCTGCAGAAACAAAGATTTGTTCCAAAGGTGGTCAGTGATTTCCTTCTCCAGCACATGGGTAAATACACCTGGAAACATCTCCCTACCTATCTACCTACCTACTCTCTCGCTCTCCCTACCTATCTACTGTATTTCTCTCTTTATCTCTATTTCTCTCTCTATCCCTCTACCTACCTACCTACCTACCTACCTACCTACCTACCTACTCTCTCTCCCCCTACCTAATTACCGTATTTCTCTCTATTTCTCTCTCTCTCTATCCCTTTATCTACCTACCTACCTAACTACACACACTCTCTCCCTATTTATCTACCTACTGAATTTCTCTCCCTCTCTCTCTCCCTCTACCTACCTACCTACCTACCTACCTACCAACCTACTCTCTCTCTCTCCCTACCTACCTACTGTATTTCTTTCTCTTTCTCTCACTCTCTATCCCTCTATCTACCTACCTAATTTTTAAAAAATTTGCCTCTTCAAAACCTGGGTGCGTCTTATACTCCGGTGCATCTTATACTCCGAAAAATACAATATCTCATTTTTCTTGGTTTAAATTATTGTTCTGTAGTGATAAATCACAGCTGCAAAGTTGAGAAGGCAGGCAAAAGCAGAATTCTTACTCCTTCCTTTATTGTCAAGAGGTAATAGTTGCTCCTGAAGACACAGAAGCTGCTATAAAAAAATATAAACGCATTTCTGGTCTATAAGAGATACACTGGGAAAGAGAGAAAATTCTGTAGAATTGCTTCTTACTTTAAAAGATCCCGCTTTTCTGATTTTGCCTTTTAGAACTGAATCTCAGCAGATGAAGACTGCAGTAGATCAAGTGAAACACACTTGATAGGAAAGAAGAAAATATTTGATTCTCTGAATCAGAAAATGTTAAAAGCCTTAGATCTATTTTTATGGAAAAAAAACAATTAACCAATTTGCAGTTTCAATAATGCGCTGCGGGTATTGAAATAATATTGAAAGGAAATATATTCAGGATGAAATGAGTACTGGGTGCATAAATAATGGCACTCATTTGACTGCAATTAATTTTTTTTTGAATAGTTTGTCCCTGGATTCTAGGAGTGAAGAAAAGTTTTGATTCAGCGAAACATGGATTGGACTGGTACCAATTATTTTTTTTCCTTAAAGAGGATACTTTTCATATACATGAGAGGGTTATAGGCCTCTCACGTATATGAAAAGTTTATGTAATATATCCCTTCCAGATACTGGTATTTGTTGTGGAAGACACAATACTAAAAGGGTCCCCCCCCCATCCCCCCCATTTACAGGCTTTATATACTCTGGCTTGATATGTTTTTTAAATATGTTGCTAAATATTTACTAGTGGCTTCGACACAAACTTTAAATAACACTATTTTTGATTATTCTTTTCTATACTATCTGTTTTTATAAAAATGCAACAAACTTTGGATATCAGATTACTAACCAATAAGTTAAAAATACAGTTTAAAAACTATTATGATTTCAAATTTGAAGGCTGAAAGATGCTGGGAGAAAAGTATAATTTGTTCCTTATTCTTATGAATACATTACACTCTGGATGGCTCAGATGGAAAATTTTAAATAAATCCTTTTTTTTAAGTACATGGGCTATTAGAGCAGGGGTCCCCAACCCCCGGGCCGCGGACCGGTGCCGGTCCGTGGCTGGATGGGAGCCGGGCCGCAAGGCTAGAGAGGAGGAGGGAGGGAGGAGGGGGCTGCCCCCTGAGCAGAGCGCGCAGGAGAACGCAGGCGCGGCTGTTCGCACCGTTGGAGTGTGACTCTTCCTCCACCCTCGTCGACGGAGGGATTCCTGGACGCCGCCGGACCGGCCACCGATTCCCTCCCCTGCTGGCATGCTGGCCACTCGTTTTCATCCAGGGACGGCGGAGGCTCTGCGGGCTGGGGTGGGAACTGGCGGGTTGCTCCGGCGGCGCAAGGAGTCCCTCCGTCGACGAGGGTGGAGGAAGAGCCCCCACCATCCTCCTGCGTTCTCCCGCGCGCTCTTCCCAATGGGCTGCCCCCCCTCCCTCCTCCTCCTCTCCAGCCCGGCTCCTATCCAGCCACGGAGCCTGACCGAGCGAACGAGCGACCAAGCCTGGCAGGCGGGATGAGGAGGCTGGGGGCGGGGGGACAGGACGACGATGACGACGACAGACACACATAGAGAGACAGAGGGAGGGAGGGAGAGAAAGATAGACAGAGACACAGAAGGAGTGATTGAATGAATGAATGCAAGACAGACAGACAGACACACACACACACAGAGTGACAGAAATGGTCGTATGAAGGAGAGACACAGAGAAAGAGAGAAAGAAAGAAAAAAGTGGGAGAGAGAAAGACAGAGAGAAAGAGACAGAAAGGAAAGAAAGAGACAGGAAAAGATACAGAAAGGGAAAGAGAAAAAGAAAGAGAAAGAAATAGAGAGAAAGGGAAAGAGAGAAAGAAAGAAATAGCGAGAGAGAAAAAGAGAGACAGAGACAAAGAAAGAGAAATAAAGAAAGAACTTATGACCACAGTTGAGGCCAAAAGTTTGGTTGCTAACCAAGATCATTGTTAAGTGAGTTTCACATTTTCAAAGTTGGCCACGCCCACCCAGTCACATGACTGCTGAGCCCCTCAGCCGGTCCGCAGAATTTTCTTTAAAATGAAACCGGTCCCTGGTGAAAAAAAGGTTGGGGACCCCTGTATTAGAGGATGTAATATTTGAAATCATCTTATTACCAATGAATGCTTTAAACCAGGTATTCCTAAAAGAATTTGAATTGTTTAAAAATACAGAATTCAGACAATGGTTAGAATAGCTTCACTACCAATTGCTGGAAGAAAAATAATAGAACTGCACATATATCTATACTATTTCTTTATAGCCTGTTATAGTATCTTAATTTCAGAACATTACTGTATTGCTGCTTAACTAGTAGCCATTCATGCAGATTACATGCAAAATGCATCATACTATACCTTTGCCTTCTCAGTCCATAAGGAAAAAGATTGAAAGAGAAATGCCAAAAATAATTATGGGGAAAAAATAGACAGTAACCATATCCTGTTATTTCCAGTAAAATATCTCTGGACACTAACAGATCTGTTGAAATCGGTTTCTCTGAGGCATGGAGAATTTGTATTTGTAGGATAACAAAAATAATGCATCCCAAACAAGACATCTTCAGGGTCACTAATGGAAGCAATGGCTCAAAACCACCTCTTATTTCAACATATGCTTATGTTTAATCCTGATTACCAAGAAATTTTTTAATAAGGTATTACTTACATTTAGCATTTTCTATTAAACTCAAGATCCAGATACTAATTTATATATATACACACACATACACACACAATTATATATAGATACATAAATTCACACACACACACACACACGTATGTTCTGTTCCCATGACATGGTTAACTGTAGCATACTCCACTTATTTATCTCAAATGTCTGCAGTTGCATGATATACTACTCAATAAATTAACCTTAAAGACAGTGCAAACCGTACTGAAGGTATGAAACAAGGATTTTATCTGTGCTTCAGTATGCTGTGTAAATAAAACCAGAGTAAGCTTGAAGTATTACCGCAGCAGGCACTCATACTTACCAAATATCAAAGCTAGACCATGGGATGTTCCTACGGCTATAAGACTCGAGGCTGCCTAAACCAATCAAAAACAATTAGATTGAGAAGCAACGTATACTTGATGTAGTTCAAAGAATTCATGAATATTAAAAACCATCACTAGGAAGGAACTGATTCCTGGGGCGGGGGAAGGAGGGTAAAAATTCAACATCAGCTAAATCAAAGATACTTTATATTAGGCATACCAAAATGAGTCAGTTCGATGTAGTGGTTAAGGTGGCGCAGTGGTTACAGGGCAGCACTGCAGCTATTCTGCTGTCTGCCACCTGACTGTAATTTGACATAATAATAAATAATAATAAATTTAATTTGTAGACCGCTCCCTCTCCCCGAAGGGACTCAGAGCGGTGCACAGGGGAGTTAAAAACGTACGAACATAAATACATCATAAATATATAAAATCAAATTAAACAATTTATCCCTGCGCTAAAAAGCTAAAATCCTAAAAACTAACGCCTTAAAAACCCCAATTAAAACAATTTAGATGATTAGACTAAAAAGGCTGGAAGGTAGGTTAGGCCAGGCCGGCCTGTTGGAAAAGATAAGTCTTGAGCTTTTGAATCAGACAGTTTGAATCTCCCCAGGCTCAAGGTTGACTCAGCCTTCCATCCTTCCAAAGTGGGTAAAATGAGGACCCAGATTATTGGGGGCAATATGCTGACTCTGTAAACCGCTTAGAGAGGGCTGTAAAGTCTAAGTGCTATTGTTATTGCTATCAAGGTATCAGGCTAGAAACTGGGAGACTCAGTTCCAGTCCTGCCTTATGCACAAAGCCAGTTTGGTGACCTTTAGTCACTCACTTTCTCTCAGTTCTGAGGAGATGGCAATAGGAAACCACTTCTGAAAAACCTCGCCAAGAAAACTGCAGGAACTGATCCAGGCAGTCTCCAAGAAATGATTAATTAAAAAAAAATTTAAGTAAATATCAAGCATAAAGAATTCTAAAATTCTTTTCAAACTTACAATCGCAGTAGGTAAACCTGCATCCACTTTGGCCTACAACAATAATAAAAAACAGAGTCTGAAGATTAGCAATCGTTTTTGAAATGCAGAATAACTAAAATGATATACCGTAACTTTAAATTTACAAGATCTACTTTGTTTTTTAATCTGAATTCCCAAATCTATCAGCCAGTCTGGAACAAATTAAACATACCTGAAGAATCCAGAGGCTAGAAAAAAAACCTGAACAAGTCTCTCACATTAAAAGCATTCCTGGTTCCAGCTTTATTTTAGCAACATGAAATAAGGATAATGTATCTGATGCAGTTGTCTAGAAATTTAAAAAATTATTAACTATTGTAATATTAATCAACACACTCAAATAATTTTCTGGATTATTCATGGATTAGAGGATCATGAGGCTTATCATGAAAATAAAATATCTCCATATCAAGTAATTTATCAGAGGTTTACCAATTTGCCTTCTCAAGTCTACTCTCTCTGACTATATAAGTGTTCAATTGTTTTTTCTTTAGAGTTGAACCTGCAGGATGAATCATCTTCAATGGTTACAGAAAGTTTTATAGATGTCAAAAATATTGCTTTAGTCATGCAATTAGCAGGTGGAAGATGTTTAATCAGCTCCTTTTCTAAGAATCATGATCTAACCATAGCTATTCTAGACAAAAGTAAATTACTGTCATCGCAATTAAAATATATTGCTTCTTTCAACTACACTATTCAGTTAATCCTCCTCTATGGTCCCATCAATTTTAGGAGGACAATAGAGTGTGCAGAAGAAATAACTTTAGTTGAGCATAGATTTCCTAGAATGTTGTGTAGTAATAAAACATCTCTGCCAAAATCTGTAGGAATAACTTCTGTTTTAGAAAGCATTCAAACAAAAAAATAATGATATATGTAAAACTGCCTCTTTTTATTCTTTTTATTTTTGTAAAGTTTGTTTATTCCACTGATAGTAGCTCAATTTTGCCACAACAGTAAGACTATAAAATCCCAAGACTTGTAGTAAAAAGGAAATTATTTTACTCCAAGTTAGTGTATTATTGATGTTCATTGGCCACAAAGAGCAAGCATAAAGAAAGAGACAAAACGAACGTACTGCTGCAGATACTATTTGGGTAGAAATACCCTTCAAAAGTGACAGCCGTATAACTGAGCCATGGGTGGAGAAAGAATCCCGGAGTTTCTTCTTTCTATATAAACAATAAAATCAGAACAGCATTTTATTTAATTTGCAAAATGAACTGCTACTATAATCTACAACAGGGGTCTCCAACCTTTGCAACTTTAAGTCTGAAGGACTTCAGCTCCCAGAATTCTCCAGCCAGCTTTGCAAAGCTGGCTGGAGAATTCTGGAAGCTAAAGTCCTTCAGACTTAAAGTTGCAAAGGTTGGAGACCCCTGGTCTACAACATTTTGACAGAATCTGTTTTTTAAAAAATAAATCATGATGAAACAACAGAATCACTGTAATACCTCTGAAGTTACACCTACATAATCACAGTGACAAACATGAGGGTGAAAATATTCAGGTACTTCTATATGTGCTTAAAACAGTGGTGGGTTCCTAACGGTTCAGACCAGTTCAGCCAAACCAGGAGTGGTTTGGCAGCCTGGGTGGCTGGAAGCGGCAGCAACCCAGGCGTGCCACACCCCCAAACAGGTTCTCCGGGCGGCGCTATGGGCACCACCATCTTGTTTTTCAGTTCTGCGTATGGGCAGAACAATTTTATGTGCGCACAGTACGCATTAAGCAAATGCAGGCATCAAGCATGCGTGTGCAGCGCACACATGAGCAAACCAGCAATAGTGCCCAATCCTAGGAACCCAATCCTGGTTTAAAAGGATAATTATGATGCAACATACAATACAATACAATAGCAGAGTTGGAAGGGACCTTGTAGGTCTTCTAGTCCAACCCCCTGCATGGGCAGGAACGTTATACCATTTCAGACAAATGGCTGTCTAACATCTTTTTAAAGACTTCCAGGGTTGGGGCATTCACAACTGCTGGAGGCAAGCTGTTCCAGAGGTTAATTGTTCTTACTGTTAGGAAATTACAGTTGCTCATAATCTAATCTAGAATCCAAGTCAGTAGTCACAATTTCCACAATTCTGATTCTCATAGTATCTAACTCAGGGGTGTCCAAACTTGGGAACTTTAAGAGTTGTGGACTTCAACTCCCAGAATTCCCCAGCCAGCCATGGCGGCTGGGGAATTTTGGGAGTTGAAGTCCACAAACTCTTAAAGTTCCCAAGTTTGGACATCCCTGATCTAACTGAATTAATCTGCCAACAGTTACCTTTTTAGGTGTGATTTATCTCCACTATCAGAGCTTGCTACTGAAGAAGTATCATATGAATGAGTATCAATGTTATCAATGTTCAGAAGAGAAGGATCCTCAAGAACAAATGGCTCTTCTTCATCATCAGTCTAAAAGAAATCATACATAATTTTCTTTAAATCTATATCCACACTCCAGTACAGTAATAGTTTCATTTAAAACAGTATTGATTGTATCAGGTTTGGGAATGTTTGTATTTCCCAGGCACATATAAAGCACCTTGCTGAAGATAAGGCATAAATACAGGACTTGCTCATGAAACAGTACATTTCGGGAGGAAAAAAGACAGACCAAAAAACATAAATAAATGCAATACTTTATTAAATTAGAGCGCATCTTTTAAGGGTCCTTACTAAAATAGTTTGGTTATAGCATTCTAGGAAGTAAAAAAAGCAGATGCCTATCTGTTTTCTATTTTTGTGGCAGAAAAAGGGAAAGGGAAATGGATACCACACTGGGCAACTTACTTCATTTAAAATACTTTCTAATGTTGGAGGAGTATCAACTTGAGGAATATCAAATTCTTTGTCATCAATCTAGATGAAGAAATGAAAAAAAAATTTTTTTAACTTTACTATCAGGATGTAAGCTGTCAGCTTTTCATAACACAATGCATCATACTCCTAATAATTCTAAAGCTGACACTTTCTAAAGGAAGCTTTCAAAAACATATAACTGTAACTTTGTTGCTTGTATCCTTACGACTTATATTGATATTGTTTCCTGATTGCTTATTTGTACCCTATGAGTATCATTAAGTGCTGTACCTTATGATTCTTGATGAATGTATCTTGTCTTTTTATGTACATTGACAACATATGCACTAAAGACAAATTCCTTGTGTGTCCAATCACACTTGGCCAATAAAGAATTCAATTCAATTCAATTCAATTCAATTCTATTCTATTCTATTCCATTCCATTCCATTCCATTCCATTCCATTCCATTCCATTCCATTCAGAAATCTAAGCCAGGGAATGGTACAGGCAACTTCTGAATTGTACAGATAGTCCTTGACTTACAATCAAAATTGATCCCAGAATTTCTGTTGCTAATTGAGATATTTGTTAAGTGAGTTTTGCCCCATTTTACAACCTTTCTTGTCACAATTGTTAAGTTAATTGCTACAGCTTTTAAGCTAGTAACACCGTTGTTAAGTGAATCTGGTTTCCCTGTTGGCTTTATCTGAAAGTCACATGACCCCAGGACACTGCAATTATCATAAATAGGAGTTTATGTTGCCAAACGGCTGCATTTTGACCATGTGACCATAGGGATGCCACAATGGTTGCAAGTATGAAAAACTGTCATAAGTCACTTTTTTCAGTGCCTTTGTAAGTCACTAAACAAACGGTTGTATGTTGATGACTAGCTGTATTTATGCAGCACTCTGAAGCCCTGTTCACCCACCTTTTTAAAGGTAAGTTCATACATCATTCAAAGTCATTTTGCTATTTGCTTTGGACATGTCTTGTGTGAATGAATTATGGTTCAAGATATTCTCTGAGAGAGTCATCTGATGCAGTGGTTAAGGTACCAGGCTAATGATTGGGAGACCATGAATTCTATTCCTGCCTTAGGCGGGACTTTGGGCCAGTCACTCTTTTTCAGTCCTAAGAACAAAGCAATGGGAAACAACTTCCAGAAAACAGTAGGGAAGAGTCCAGGCCATTGCCAGCAGTCAACAACATGGAAGACAATCAAAAAAAGTTTTAAAAAAGAAAGAAAGAAAAGAAAGGAAAATCATTTCTGAAAGGATGACAATTTAGGCGACAAATTATGTTTAAACAAACTATGCATGTGCTCTATGAAACACATGTTAGCAGTACATATATGCAATATCACATTTCAAATAGCCATGGCAGGAAAGCTCAGTTACATGCATAGCACATTCTCTGTGTGAATATATATATCTATACCTGTGTTTCTGTGTATGTTTGTGTATTTATGGTTTGATCCAAATGCTTCAAGAACCAGCAACATTAAAAAGCAGCTAATAACAATAACGTGAAAGGAGCTACTCAAATAAAAATTATTCTGATTAATATGAACACTTATGAACCAAGTAGATACCCCAGATACACAGAACAGATACCCCCTCTCCCGTTCAAAAAGCCTGTGAAAAATGCAGAGTGGTCTTTGTATAAGATCTGCTCTGCAAATAGTAATAGATAGCTACAACTTACCAGCTCACTCTTTGATTCTAACTCTTTGCTCAATTCAGTAATAGATAGTTTGGGAGAAGGGGCTTCTTGTTGACTGGATTCATCCATCATAGAGAAACAGCCTTGATCTGGATCAAGGCTTTGAGTCCCAGTTTTGAAAGCTTCTTCCATCTTTCCTATTTCCAGCAATATTAATCAGCCAGTTGATAGAAAGTTTAAAGTGTTTCTAACCAACAATCTTTAATTGACATAGTCTGCAATTAACAATATAGAAAAAAAATTATCATTTATGGCACCTCTAATTAAGATAAGAGAAAAGGTCAGTACTTCTACAAAATGCAAACTGTAGAATAGCAATAATAATGTTCATACATATTATTATGAATCAGATGTACAGTAATATCCAGAAATCAGCTGTGGCATTACACCCAGAGCATTGGTTTCAAATGAAATACCAGTGGGCCTGGGGCAAAAGTGCAGTGCTTCATTCATTCTTTCAACTTTTATATCACCAAATCTTATAAGATTTTTAGCAATTAAAAATGTTGTAACATATAAAATACGTAAACAATAAAATATCCATGATAAGCAAAATAACACTAAAACATCCACAGTAAAAATAAAGCTAAAAAGTATAAAAAAAACTTTATTCACTGATGCCTTCAAACCCAAATGGCATCTGAGCAATCAACCAATCAACGGGAAAGAACACTGTTTTAAGCATCCCCCATAGTAAAATTGAAGTGGGACCTAGTCTGCCTACAACAAAAGCAGCTTAAAGAACAGGTCATTAACAAAAGTAAGAAGTCCAGGAGGACTGTCACAAACTTGTTTTTTGAAGAATAGTACTTCCCCATCAAGAAAACAGAGTCTTTAAAAGAATTTAGAAATGGCTTTGGGAAAAATATGAAATTCATTTATAGGAGACAAAAGGAATAATTAAAGAAAAGAGTTACAAAGTAATTCAAAATAATCCCATCTTGATTTTGTTTGGTAACATATGGGAGAAAGAGAGGCTTTCAAAGACCTTTTACTATATCCTATAACAAAAGATCACTTTCCTGAAATCCTTATGATGTCCGTTTCTTGATCTGGCCTATCTTGAAGAACTGACACAGATCTTAACAGAAACCAGGGACACCAGCACAACATCAACAGCATCTCCAGCATAGTCTGAGGTGGCACTATAACATTAGATATCATTGATGTATTAATATTACGCCCTGAACTGATGGTTTCTACTAATGTAATTGAAAACCAGGAGAAAGAGAAGCTAACCCTGAGACACAACATAAGAGACCACTACTGAGATGAACTCTCCTTCCATCCACAGCTGATTAAAACCATGTTGTGTTCCAAAGGAATTGAACAACTACAAAATAGTGACTCCAAAGCCCAAAATCTAAGGGACTGATTTGGACAAAACTCAACAGCATTTGTGTGTGCACGTGGCTATTGATACAAATAGGGTCGCCAACATGATTGCCAACGTCCAATGAAGGATATGACACAAGAAGAATGCCCAAAACTCAACAAAAAAGAGGTTTACACTCCATGATTCATTCCACTTTGATAAAGAACCATTAAGGACTACTCTTTAAGCACTATTGCAAACCTACTACCTACTACCATCAGGCCTAAATTTCAACAGCTTACAAATCAGAATATCATAGATATGTTAAATATCCTGTTGAAATCAATATATCCTATATCTACAGCATCTGCCCAACCTATATAGGAAACCACCACATTAAAAAAAAGTAAGGATAATCTTCCCAAGTACTGATATCATACTGACAGATCTCTAGTTCCCCAAATCTTTCTTTTTTCCCCTTTCTAAAGATGCAAAAATCCCTTCCTCTCATCAATTTGCCTGACACTTCTTCCCTTCTCTAGGATTTCTCAAAGATACTTCATAAAGGTTCAGCCAGAGCACTTTCAGCACGTTAGGATAAGTACTCTATACTTTATCGTTTTTCATTCAATCTTGCCAGATTCTCAGAGACTTGACAGTTTATAAGTCCCTGCAGTTTACTAAGCAAGATTCTGTTTTCCGGAAGCGGTTGACTATTACCTCCTTCCGATACTTAAGAGATTTAAACACGCTCAAGTGAATGGATCTTCATCCTAGGTAGCAGAGGCAGATGTAGGGTCTCCTGCTTGGGCAGGGGGTTGGACTAGATGACCTGTAAGGTCCCTTCCAACTCTGTAAATCTGTTATCTGTTTCTTCACCGTGTTTTACAAACGCATCAGATTTTGCAGAAGCGTTTCAATTACAGAGCAGAAGGGCTCGGCAAGAGGCCATCCGACCTAATCGTCCCACAAGTGCAGGAATCCACGATTACGGCATCAGCCAGCTTGAAGCGTCCAAGACAAGGAAGGATGAAAAGGCTGCAAAGAAAAGGAGAATACCCGCCATACACAACAAAGAGCGGCACCGACCGTGGCACTTCCAGCCGCTTTCAAGGAAGCTCCGCTGCTTTACGTGGAAGGCTCGGTTTCCCGGGTTGCCGCGGCTACCGAGAGACAGCTGCTGCTCTCGGGAGAAAGGCTCGGGGTTCCCTCCAGCCAAAACACCCTGCCGTCCGGTGCCCGGCCCTTTAACGCGCAGAGAAGAAAGCGGACTCACCAAACTGCTTTCCCGGGAAACCCTTTTTGACACTCGGTTGTTGTGGCAGCGGCTGCCACACCCCCGGCCCCTTTCCAGGCTTCACTTCCGCCCGAAGCCGAAGAAACTGTTTCCCCGGCGCTTTCTTAAAGCGTCCGCCCTGACTCCTATCAACCGAGCCTTTTTTTATATAGCACCCTCTTCTGGCAGCAACGAAAGATGCACGTGATTGCGTGAAATTTACCGTCGTCAATCCAGCATATCCTTTTGAAAGACTAGTTTTTATGCAGTGCAGTGGTACCTAAAGATGCAATAGAAAGAGCACATCTTGGGCTACAAAGCCTAGTCTGTCTACCTGAGTGATAACGTAAGACCATGTCATGATGCCATCCTTACTTAAAAATTGCCTCAAAATATATTCCATTGCTTTCAATGGATTTCAATTCCTGTTATTTCTCAGAATGGGAATGGACTGAAAGAACGCCATGATTAATATATTGGCACATTTTAAATTTATATACATGTACATAAACATAA
The DNA here is from genome assembly GCA_039707465.1 of Rhabdophis nuchalis. Classification (NCBI taxonomy): domain Eukaryota; kingdom Metazoa; phylum Chordata; class Lepidosauria; order Squamata; family Natricidae; genus Rhabdophis; species Rhabdophis nuchalis. Next base: position 48,664,539 of record CM077645.1, read on the forward strand.
ATCACTATTTATTTATTTATTTTATTTTTTTATTTTTTTGAATTTATACCTATTTATGCAAATATTTATAACAAATTCAATAAGCAATGAAACTTTTAAAAATATTCTTCCTTTTCCTTGTATTCAATTGTCTTTTTCAGTATATATATATATATACTGCTTTACGAATCCTTGGTATGAATACAAAATGGTACCCATATATGGCTACTTGTTTTTTATATTTCATACTGCTATCACTTGAGGATCTCTTTCTCCAGCAATTGGCTCCTGTTTCATATGTTTTATTTTATGATTCAGATCATTATCAACCCACCTTAATATTTTCTTTTGTACTGGTCACTTGCTTTGTGAATTAATCCACATTCACCCGATCATTCTTGGTTATTCTTGACCTCAATTCTTGTTTTCTCTCTCACACACACTACTTAAATACCCCATTCCACTACGTTCTCCTTTTATGTTTCTCCTGGCATACCCATATCCATAGTTAGGATCTTCTATTGCTATATTTAATTACAGTTCTGTATAAAAGCAATGTAACCTTGTAGCTTTTATACTAGGCATTCTGGATGTAGGAGACCAGTAACTCGCTGTAATCTGCTGGCTCTGGAATTAATAAAATTATCATTTGTATTCTCTCTGGTTTTTGATGTAATATAGCATAATATATAACATAATAGAACAATAAATGACAAATGAAAAGAAAAACATATGCATAAATCATTTGCACTTGTTTATTGTTTATTTATTGTTATTGTATTATATAACAATATAATAAAAATCACATACAGGTAGTAGTTGATTAAAAACCATTTGTTTAATGACTATTGAAGTTACAATAGTACTGAAAAAAGTGACTTATGTCTGGCTTTCACACTTACGACTGTTGCAGCATCTCCCTGGCCATATGTTCAAAATTTGGGCTCTTGGCAACTGGCCTATATTTATGACAGTTGCCATGTTTCGGATCACGGGATCACCATTTTTTTAACCTTCCTGCCAATTTCCGAGAAGCAATGCCAATGGTTTTCTGGAATGCTAGCAGTGATTCTCTTAACAACTGTGACAAAAATGTTCATAAAATGGGACAAAACTCACTTAACAACTGCTTTGCTTAGCAACAGAAATTTTAGATTAATTGTGGTCATAAGGCAAGAACTACCTGTACAACGAAACCAAACTATTCTGTATTTCAAAAAGAAGAAGAACAAGATAGCAAACCTGGCAGTCACTCCAACTTTCCACCAACATCTAATATCCAGTGGAGCAAGTTCTAACCACTCTATTCCATAGCCCAGGAAAACCACAAAGTGTATGGTCTTCTGGAATGCTAGCAGGGTGGAAAAACTGCACCATCAGTTCACTTCTGATCCAGGTTATCTGTAAGAGAGTTGCACAATATAGACAATAAGATAATAACAAATACAAGATATTTCCTTGCTATGAAACTAATTTTTAGCTTTTCAGTCAAGATATTTTTTTTATTTATTTTTATTAAATTTATACCCCACCCTTCTCCTTGTTAGGACCCAGGGCGGCGCACAGGCATTATATAAAACCATAAATACAATATACATCAATTAAAAATATATTAAATTAATTCACCCGTGCTAAAACCCGTTATTAAAACCGTAACCAAATTATAATTTATATTTAAAAGTCAGACGCGGGGGGCTATCCTAGGCCGGCTTGTTGGAATAAGTACGTCTTAAGACGTTGGCGGAAGAGGCGGAGGTCCGAGGTAGTGCGAAGGTCGGGGGGTAGGTCGTTCCAGAGGGCCGGGCCCGCCACAGAGAAGGCTCTTCCCCTGGGTGTCGCCAGCCGGCATTGCCCGGCCGACGGCACCCGGAGTAGGCCCGCTCTGTGGGAGCGGACTGGACGAAGGGATGTACACAATGGAATGAAAAACTTGTACAAAACATTCAAAGCTCAGATGAGATAACTACTTATCTGACAATGCAAAACTTTTTTTTTTGCATGTATGATCCCTGAGAGAGAAAATAATGGTATGTATAAATTGTTTTTCCATATTTTCTAAGCATCCTAGACAGCAACATTAATGGTTTCCAGCCAGCATGAAACACACATCTGGAGGATACTGTGTGGGGGCAAGAACATTGATGGAACCTGAAGTATCTGAAATTCTGCTTAACTAGGCAGCATTTTAATGACAATGGTGATTAAGTTGATCTGTATAAGTTAGACCAACATACCTGCTTCTTCGTTCTCACTGTCTTCTTCCATCCCTTCTCCAACAGTAGCACTTTCTTCTTGTTTAGGGAGGGCGTCATCATGAATCTAACCTCATAATGTAAAATAATGCAAATTATAGACTGCATTAGAAAGCAAACATTGTGTTCTCAGCAATCAGTTGCAGCTATTTTTAGTAATAGTTGGTGACCTTTTTTCCTACAGAATGCAAATATTTCATATATTTACTGTAAAATGTACTGAGTTTAGTGACAAGCTTAAGTAATTACCTCAATAGGCAGAGCCACAAACTTAATCTCAAATAGCAGCAGTGACTTAGAGATCTCATAGGGTCAATAGCGCCATCCCCAACTATACTAAGTTTCATTAATTAATTTTAAGTTTAATTTTAACTTAATTTAAATTTAAGCTCTAAGACAGACTTCAATCCAACATTCTGAACTACTACCAGAATTAAAGTAGCTACAATACCAGCCACTATTAAAAATATCACTATTCTTCTAGACAAGAAGAATACTCTTCCAAGGGTCTCCATTTCTCTCAAAGGTCGCCATTCCTCTGTTACTAATTTATTTGCCTAATAAATACAATACCATAACATTAACATTTGAATAATAAATAATCCAAAAAGAAAAACCTATACCCAAGAAATAATTTAGTCAACAAGCTTTTACCTAAGGGATGTAAACATCCAATTCTGCAGCCTCCAATGGCCTGTTGAAACATAGGGGGCAATATGATCTCCAGGAGGATACTATTCCACAGAAAGAGGACAATAGTTGAGAAGTTGCCTCCATATTCCAGAAGCTGACTAAGGTCTTAGCAGAACTGCCCACAATAATTATTTTGCTCTTGTCACTGAAATGACCCCACTAAAGTGACCCCCCTCACCCTTTCCAGCATCTTCTGTATCACTGTTGCCCAGTATTAGTATGTGTTAACTTTATCTGAGATAACCTTCAGACCTGAGTGATCCTGCTGGATATAATTGGCATATACTTCTGGCATTCTTTGCCCTTCTAGGAACATCACACCACCATGATATAGCAGTAGAGCAGGACTTGAGGGGCCAAGGACTCTCCCAACTCTGTCATTCTAATGCTACTTAAATGGCAAGACTTGTAATTACCACCACTCTCTCTGCTCCTTGATCCAAGACTCTCTTTTCTGCTTGTAGCTGCTCCAGAATGGTTTTCTGTAACAATGGTGCATTTGCTCCTCTTACAACAGCTACTAATTCTCCTCCCTGAATTCAAACAGAAAGAGAAGGCTTGGTTTTACAAATACAGTTCATGTCTACACAGAGACACTGTTATTGTCAATAGAAGACTTCTGATTGTATTTTACCATTGAAAATGGGGTGTTACAAAAATAGAAAGAGTTGCATTCTCAATATGTACAGATACTAAATGAGGGGTGGGGGGTAGTCAATTTTAGCAAAAGATTGAGAAAATAAGTAAGGCACGGAAAGAAAATAAGATGTACATTTTTTCCCTATTTTTAAAAAAATTGGCTAATATATACCGTAAATGTCTGCAAATTTAACTGGTGATAAATTAATTGATAATATCATAATAAATTAAGCACATTTATTTGAATCAGTTAGGTATAATGGCTGGACTAGAAATTGTGAGCCCATAGGGAGTTCTAAGCCTCCTTTGGGCGTGGAAACCAGATGGGTAACTTTGGGTCAGTCGCTCTCTCTCTTTCTCTCTCAGTCCAATCCAAGTCACAAAATTGCTTGGGAATAGTATATATATATCGTTTAGTTGTACAAAACTAAAAGTGGATATAAATAAAATAAATAAGTAGGGAGGTAATTCTGCATAAGAAATCCTTGAAAAATCCCATGTAGTTGACAAACTCAAGAAAGGAAGAGTAAAATGGTTTTCAGGAAAGTGAGTTTACTCTTAGCCTGGTATAAAAAGAGAATCTTCAAAACTATAAGAATCAACTTCCCAACCATATAAAATGAGTTAAGGTGGAGTTTCTTTGTTTTTTCTACCTCATCTTTCATACCTAGACTGTATTTATCCCAGAAAAACTGAACACTTCATCATATATGTTTATAATTGATTACCCAGCATCACTTTTAATAAAAATAAAAAAATCAGCTGTTCAATTTTCACATATCCTGACCTACACGAAGCAATCAGTAATATTTCGGTGTGTTCCCTTAACATTCCAGGACATATTTAACTGAGTGCTCTTTAGATAGAATTTTATATTTATATTGTAGGAAACATAAATGATACAAAGGAGGCATTATGACATACTAAGTTATAATATGATTTGTTTTAGTTTAGTGTACTGTGTGACCTAAACCATTTTGTGATCCACTCTGTGGTGTTTGGCAACCATCGGTGCAAATCAAACCAACTGTACTTTATTCAACAAAGCATAGATTGGCAACGTAATGACTGAATCTAGTCTAAGAATATGTATGAGTCATATTGGGTAGTTAGAAACAGTTGCATAAGCACTGAGTATTGATGACTATAATATTTTGCTTCTGCAGAACTTAAATAACAATAGCTAAGTTGCGTGTTGTACAAACTCAGCCAATTGTCGTTTAATTAAAAAAATATTTAAATGTCATGTTACTGTGTTATGTGACCCTATGTGCTAATCATAGGCTTGCTAGTCTATGTTTTCCTCATTGACTTTAGCTAAATTACTTTAAGAAAACATTATATAACAAATGCAATCCTTTCAAATCTTGTAAGCATTCGACTATTTATCTTGATCAGTATTATAATAAAAATAATAATATATAATTATAGCCCATAACATTTTGGAGCGTTATTAAGTAGTTACCTACATAATATTCACATATTTTATTTTTATATATTTGTGAATTTATTAACCACTTTAATCAATACATCTGCTGGTGGTATACAAAAGCAACAGCAATAGCCAATGCAATAACTGTAAAATATATTAATATCCTATCCTATCATATATATTATATCATATAAAACATAATGTACAAATAATGCAATATTTCTGATACTGGGAGCTCTAAGATATATTAAAGTTGTTTATCAGGAATGAAAATCTGCTCTGCTCCAATACAATACAATACAATACAATACAATACAATGCAATGCAATGCAATGCAATGCAATGCAATGCAATGCAATGCAATGCAATGCAATGCAATGCAATGCAATACAATACAATACAATACAATACAATACAATACAATACAATACAATACAATACAATACAATACAATACAATTCAGGTCTGCAAGCCATCTTTTCTTTTGGACTTAAGGCTTGCCACACTTTCTACTATTTATTTGCTATTGTGTGAAAATGGGAGGGGTGATTATACGGAGTTGGGTAATATGTAGCCATAATAACATTCTTTCTAGAAAGCCATCCTTTGTTTCTGCACCTGGCCGGAACTGGGTGGAAACTGCCAGCATGGCAGAGGACAATTGGACCATGTGATGGACTTGTGGGTGTAGGGGAAGTATCTTGAACTTTCAAATGGGTGGGAAAACTTGGAAGCTTTCAGATTCGGGTTTTCCCAGATGTGCCAACATGGCTCTCATAATAAATTGGAACTTTGAGGAATCCTTTGCCTCAGATTCTGACTTACTTTTGGATGCTATTTGGAACCCTGACAATGTGATATGATATGATATGATATGATATGATATAAATGTTTTAACCATACCATGCATCTTTACATACGTTCATGAGAATAATCAAACTAGCATGCTACATAGATATTTTTGGAAACATACGTCCTGCTCAAATCTGCAAAGTTTATTAGAAAAAATAATACTGATGGAAATATTGTCTAATGAAATTGGCCTTTCCTATTAACTTACACCATAAAACAGAAACGTTGGCTCACATTTTCCACGATATTTCTCTAGAGCATCAATTGAATCGACTTCAGCCTAAATGAAAAGCAGACAAAAAAAGCAGAATAAAATAAATGTCCATAACTGCAAGGCATCCAAAATTTGACATCCACTGCAAGGAAGCAAGCCCATATTTCTTAATAAGTAAGAGCATGATTGCCAATCATGCTACCAATGTATCAGTGTGCCATGAAAACACTTTTCAATGCTCTTCTGCTTAGTATACTGTTCTACTAATATGCTGATGGTGTTTGCACAACATATTGAACACAAGTAAGCTAACCATATTTAAACCACAGTATTTGTTTAAATTTATGATGCACTGTATTTTGTGGATCCAGAAAAATTGATTAATTAAATTAATAAAGTAAGCCAAATGGCTCAATTACCAGGGAGCTTCTGAATGTAATTCAAAGTGCAGGTGTTCATCTATAAAGCCTTCCTGGCATAGGACCTTAATGTTTTTAGTAGCACCTTTCTCTATTTTGGTCTGTTCTAGACAATCTATAATACAATACAAGTAGTCCTCAACTTACAACCACAACAGTGCCTGTTATTAAGAGAGTTGTTAAGTGAATTTTGACTCAAACTCAGGCTCAACCCGTCCAAGACTGAGTGGCTGTGGCTTCCGGCACCCCGGTTCAGCCAGATTATTCCAACTCTGGCCATTGGGGGCAAAACACCGGCCCCCGTGGAGAGGGCGCGCAATTTGGGTGTCCTCCTGGATTCCCGGCTGTCCATGGAGGACCATGTGGCGGCCGTGGCCAGGGGGGCTTTCCGTCAGGTACGCCTGATGCGCCAATTGCGGCCCTTACTGGACCGGGCTGCCCTTCGCACAGTCACTCAGGCCCTCGTGACCTCTCGACTCGACTACTGTAATGCTCTCTACATGGGGCTTCCCTTAAGGCAGGGGTCCCCAACCCCCGGGCCGCGGACCGGTGCCGGTCCGTGGCTGGATAGGAGCCGGGCCGCAGAGGAGGAGGAGGGAGAGCGCGCGGGAGAGTGCAGGCGGGGCTTTTCGCGCGGTTAGGGTGAGCCTCTTCCTCCACCTTTGTCGACGGTGGGACTCCTGCGCGCCGCAGCAAAACAGCCCACGGATTCCCTTCCTCCCTGCCCCCCAGAGCTTCCCCAACCGGCATGCCACCCACTCGTCTTTTTCCAGGAGCTGCGGAGGTTCCTCCTCCCCCACCCCCACCCCACGGAGCCTTCTCAGCTCCGGGAAGGAGCCTGACGAGCGCACGAGGGACCAAGCGCGGCAGCGGCCGCCCAGACGGGGCAGGCTAAGGCTAGTGAGCGAGTCGAGCTGAGGAGACTCCGCGGTGGGGGGAGGGACGGGGATGGGACGGGATGACGACAGACTGACAGAGAGAGGCATAGACACAGAGAGAGACAGGGTGGGAGGGAATCAGAGTCACACACACACACACACAGAGGGAGGGAGGGAGAGAAAGATAGACAGAGACACATAATGAGTGATTAAGTGCCTGAATGCGAGACAGACACACACACACACACACACACACACACACAGAGTGACAGAGATGGGAGGACGAAGGAGAGAGAGACAGAAAGTAAAAGAGAAAGAGAAAGAAAGAAAAAGAAAGGGAGAGAGAAAGTAAGAGAGAGAGAAAGAAAGACAAACAGAAAAAGAGAAAGAAAGAGACAAAGGAAAGAGAAAAAGAAAGAAAAAGAGAGGGAAAGAAAGAAAAAGAGACAGAAAGAAAGAGAAAAAAAGAGAGGGAGAGAGAAAGAAAGAGAGAGAGAGAAAGACAGAAGGAAGGAAAGAGAGAGAGAGAGAGAGAGAACTTATGACCACAATTGAGCCCAAAAGTTTGGTTGCTAACCAAGACCATTGTTAAGTGAGTTTCACATTTTCCAAATTGGCCACGCCCACCCAGTCACATGACTGCTGAGCCACTCAGCCGGTCCGCAGAGTTTTCTTTAAAATGAAACCGGTCCCTGGTGCAAAAAAGGTTGGGGACCCCTGCCTTAAGGTGCACTCGAAAGCTGCAGTTAGTCCAGAATGCAGCCGCGCGGGTGATTACGGGAACGCCTAGACACTCCCACATAACACCTATCCTGCGCGAGCTGCACTGGCTTCCTGTGGTCTTTCGGGTGCGCTTCAAGGTTCTGACGACCATCTTTAAAGCGCTCCATGGCTCGGGGCCTAGTTATATGCGAGACCGCCTCCTGCCCCATACATCCCTTAGACCAATACGCTCCCACAGAGAGGGCCTCCTCAGGGTGCCGTCGGCCGGACAATGCCGACTGGCGACACCCAGGGGGAGAGCCTTCTCTGTGGCAGGTCCAGCCCTTTGGAACGACTTACCCCCTGAACTTCGCACCATCTCTGACCTCCGCCTCTTCCGCAAGTGTCTTAAGACACATTTGTTCCATCTAGCCGGCCTAGCGTAGCCCCCTATACTGACTTTTAGATAGTTTTTAAATTTGGGGATTTTAATCTGGTTTTAGCACAGGTTCTATTGAATTAGTTTTTTAAATTTTATATGATGTTTTGTATGTATTTTAATTTTCCTGTGCGCCGCCCTGGGTCCGTTTGGAGAAGGGCGGGGTATAAATTGAATAAATATAAATATAATATTTTACAATTTTTCTTGCTACAGTTAAGTGAATCACTTCAATTGTTACATTAGTAAGATGACTGGTAAATGAATCTGGCTTCCCCATTGACTTTGCTTGTCAGAAGGTCGCAAGAGGTGATCCCATGACCCCAGGATACTTTCAACCGTCCAAAATATGAGTCAATTGCCAAGCATTGGAAATTTGATCACTTGACCTTGGGGATGCTGCAATGGCCTTAAATGTGCAAAACGGTCCATAAGTCACTTTTTCAGTATCGTTATAACTTCAAATGGTCGCTATATGAACTGTTTAAGTCAAGGACCTGCATTGTACAATACTATACTGTATGATACTGTACAAAGAACTGGCAAGGCTCATGTATAATATAATTTTACCTTATTGGACCTAGGAGACATGTTTTTTCTGTAGCCAGACTTGCCCTTTGGAACAGTTGGCTCACAAAGTTTGTATCACTCTGCTGATTTTTAAGAATCTTCCACAGGCACTGAGTTAGGGCTAACATGTCAACCTGAAAATTCTGATATTGTAGAGGTTGTTTTGCCTCCACAGTAATAGTTGCTTTTAACTCTTTTATTCTTTAAAAAGAATAATTTATTTTTGCTTGCTTTGCCTGTTGACTTTCCCTCTATAAATGGACTAGAGTAATTAGTGAATGGGTGGCCTTGGAAATAAAAACAAAATAAAATTAAGGTAATCCTATCGCATAAGCATAAGATTATAACTAGGCTGTGATTAATTATTGGTGATTTTTATATTTTAAATTGAGGTTGCTTGAAATCCTAGGGTTACAGTTTTTATATACATATAGACATAGACGTAAACATTGCATCTAAAACTGGATGAAATTAGTTTTGAGAAAAAGGATACCAAAATCCTAATTCTTTGATCCATTCTTTTTGCAGTCCACAACTGGTAGTCCTATTATTTGTTTCTTTCTTTAGTATTTGTACTATCACATTAGATGGTACATTGCGTAATAGAGTTGTGGACAATGGACTAATAATCTTGATAACAGGGTGTCTGCTTCTAAAGACCATCCACTGGGACACTAATGGGCTTCCTGGTGCCATTTGTTGACCACTGTGAGAATAGCCTGCTGGACTAAATGGGCCAGGAGTCAAGACACTGCTTCTGTTCTTCTATTAAAAGATAGCCCCCCATAAAGTAAATGACAGCATATTGCATATTAGATTTACATGCCTGTTATAGAATGGAACAGAACCTCTGTTCAGGAGATTAAGAAATCAAGATGGTGGGTGTATGACTGCATAATTGAACCTCTGGCTCTTTTCACATACATGTGGCCCATGTTAAAAAGGGGAAGGAGATTTACTCACGTGGTTAGTTACACTTACTATCTTAACGTTTTTGATGCCTTCTGAGAACTGGGCTTTGCTAACTGTTTAAATAGATCTGAAGCTTTTTCTTACCACAGCAAAATGCAGCAGGTCACCGCCAACTTCATTTCTTATTTTCTTAAAGAGGTTAACAACTGTTTTACATGGTCCACACCAGCCTTGATAAGCATCTACTACTGCAAAGAAATTAACCTGTGTCAGCAGAACTGTGGCATGTCAAAATAATTCCAGAAATCAATCACATATCTAGGAATGAAAAGAGTTAATTATTATAATAGTCTGACAGAACTAATAAATGCCTACAGACACCCTTTTTTATGTGTTACAAGTTTTAGATAGGAAGTTTATGTTTATGTTTTATTGGTTTGCAAGATATCACATAAAATACCAATAAATTCTGTACAACTGTAAAGAAGGTTTTGTTGTTGTTCCTGCCTACAAATGGGTGTCCCCACAGTACTAAGTTGCCATTCAGGCTTAACTATAGATTGCTGCTGCCAAGGAAATTCTTTCATTTGTTAACATATTCATTCAGAGATATTATCGTGTAGCATGACTTAGCAGAGGTATGGTTCATATTGCTGTAATGATCTGATAAATAATATTATTGAACAAAAAAAGAGAAAATGAACCTTGTAAAATAACTGTGAGAGGGATCTTGGAATCCTAGTGGACAACCATTTAAATATGAGACAGCAGTGTGCAGCAGCTGCCAAAAAAGCCAACACAGTTCTAGGCTGCATAAACAGAGGGATAGAATCTAGATCACGTGAAGTGTTAATGCCACTGTATAGTGCCTTGGTAAGGCCACACTTGGAATACTGCATACAGTTTTGGTCGCCACGATGTAGAAAAGACATGGAGACTCTGGAAAGAGTGCAGAGAAGAGCAACCAAGATGATTAGGGGACTGGAGACTAAAACATATGAAGAACGGTTGCAGGAGCTGGGTATGTCTAGTTTGATGAAGAGAAGGACCAGGGGAGACATGATAGCAGTGTTCCGATATCTCAGGGATTGCCACAAAGAAGAGGGAGTCATTATTCTCCAAGGCACCTGGGGGCAGGACAAGAAGCAATGGGTGGAAACTAATTAAGGAGAGAAGCAACTTAGAACTAAGGAGAAATTTCCTGACAGTTAGAACAATTAACCTCTGGAACAGCTTGCCTCCAGAAGTTGTGAATGCCCCAACCCTGGAAGTCTTTAAAAAGATGTTAGATAGCCATTTGTCTGAAATGGTATAAGATTCCTGCCCATGCAGGGGGTTGGACTAGAAGACCTACAAGGTCCCTTCCAGCTCTGCTATTGTATTGTATTGTATTGTAACTGTAATTAAAAAACTTACCAATCAATCCTTTGAACCCCAGAAATTCTTCCCAATGTTCTTGATTATTGACAACCATCTGTGCAAAAATTAAACCATATTATTGAGAAATATGGCAATAAAGCAATATAGCTTTTTAAAGCATAGCTTCCCGAAGAAATTTGATACACTAATACATGAAGAAAATGCATGTTTGTGTTACTAAAACTATTTGTAGAAGACGAGTCCCTTTTTGGGAGAGTGGCGCGGTATAGAAGTCCAATAAAATGAAATGAATGAAATGAAGTCATCATTTAGTAACATTGTGTTAAAAAAAATTCTTTGGACAAAAATCCAAACTGGTAATGAATAAAAAAAATCATTGGAAATTTTAGGATACAAAGCAAGAGTATTTGTGAACATAACACCCCTGAGTGCAGGCGTGTTATTGGAAAGTGAATAAGCCTTGAAGCCTACTGATAGGCTGATGAAAGATTAGCAATAGCCATGTCTCTATTGTAAAAACAAAAGATTAGTGCTAAATCAATCCAAATCTAAACTAGCAAATATTACATTTGACTTTATAAAATGGTATTTATGGGACAAGTACTTATGTTGCATTAAGGCAATAACATAACAGTTAAAATACAAAATACGTATTTGAATCTGCAAAAGAATATTTCAGAAACATCACATAGAATGTAATGGCATCATCATAAATAATAAAAAAAACATTTATTGTGTTACAATAAATTTACCAATTTCATTGTAATTTTTACAATGACAATAGAGATTATTATTATTATTACAAAATTTACATCTCACAATCAGATGCATGACTCTGCCTATGGAACTTTTAGTAAATGCTTGTTTTTCAATGAACATTAAATTTATAAAATAGCATCTATCGCTGAAGAAGAAAATGCTTAGTAAACTCAAATAATAGAAAAAAACTCAAAATCAAAACATGCTGGTGAAATTATATGATCCTGAAATTTATATCGTACATGAAATTATCAAAACCAAATTATGCATTAACTTATATTGCTATCAGAAACACAACACGCATGAGAGTTGTACAGAATTCTCGCTGTCTTGGAAATGTAATCCTACTCTAAAAGATTTTTACTTTTTCTCAACTTTTTCTTCGTCATTGACAAGATTAAGCTAAGCATGTAATGAAAACAGCAAAACAGTTCAGCCAGTTTACAATAACATATCCTCCAAGTCCAAGCAAAACAGGACAGAAAGAGTGATTGAAAGTATAATATACTCTTCCCCTTCCCAAAAGCTCTGCTTTCCATCCAGCAGCTAACCATCTCCCCCTGCTGCAGGCCTAACTGTCTGGCGAGTCTGTCAGCATGAATTATGTGATAGAGCAAAAGACACATAAAAAGTAGAAAATGAGGGGTGCTTCTATGTTCCAATAAAATGGAGAGTTTTGAGCAACTTACTATTGTTTTATGCTGCCAAACATCACTAAGGAAATGTGGGTTAAGCACATTATATTACTTACAAACTGACCCATGGAATAAACACAATAAAAACAACTACAATTTGAGCAATCTCGATATAGTGTGACAAAATAATCTGTGATGCATCAAAGACAAAGACTATTTGTATAGTTATATTATTGGATGATTTGGGTGTAGACATTACTCTTTTTCACACTAGGAAGAAACTTTTTTGTTCAATTAATTTTGTTCTGAATAAGAAAGGTCAGCCTCAGAACATCAAATCTTGTCAAAGTGTTAACAATCTGAATATTGCATGCTGTATATGCCGGATCACTTTAAGGTCATTTTCTAAATAGCTGGCTCACAGTCACCTGGAAAAATTCCAAAGGAAGCCAAGAGGCCTTCTTTAATAGGAATAGTTGGCAGAGTTGAAAAATAATCAATTTCTTCTTCTGTCCACATGATGGCAGGATTTATAGAGATTATATCCCTTATGGAATTATTTATATAAATAAAGGAACCACAAATATATTCCTAAAACGCCATACTTAAATATTTCCAGTAGAGTAGACCTGTTACTTTGTTGACACAAAGCCAACAGAGACATGTGCTCCTTAAAAAAACAGTACATTGTGTCATAACTTGTATTGACCATAATTTATCAGAATAAGAGGACTGTAGTTACGGATGTTTATGCCCCAATCAACTTTTTAACTTTCAAGATTCCATGTCACAATTTTAAGATGCTGTTTAAAATCAGTTTTTAAGCAGTTGAACAGCCCTGGGAAAAGTCGTAGCTGCTTCAAGGAGCTGCTGACTGATGCAAGCAGAGGGCTTCCACCAGTGGTGGGTTGCAAGCCGTATGCCCTGGTACAGGCATATCGGTGCCTGCTCGGAGCACCGGGTACTGTTCCAGTATGGTGATCCGGAAGGCCCGCCCACCCGCGCTCCTTACCTGTCTTTAAACTCTTTGGCACTTATGTGCACAGTGTGTACATCGCCTGCGCGACACTCTGCCAAGCAGTTGGAGTGTCACGGAGGCTCGTGGAGGCGTCGCTGGATGTAAGACACACGCATGCTCTGTGTGTGTATGTGCGCACTTTGTGCGCGTCCATGTGGATGATGGGCCCATTCCAACCGTACTGGTTGGAACAGGATCTGGAACCCACCACTGACCTCCACTTATTGTAATGCATCTTTTGTTTGATGCATTATAGTCGACCTTACTGTATACATCACTCTGGATACAAATGTACTAAATGCCACCAGCATCTTTCAAATATACTGTGGTACATGTGGAAACAAACATTTAGAGTTACAAACTGTTTTTGCCTTATTTCACAACATTCTCTAAAAGCCACTGTTGGCACCATCACACTACTAGCTCTGAAAGGTTTGTTCAGGTTTGAACTTGATAACATAAGATATTAGCAGATGGCAAAGCAAATGCATCTGATTTCTCTTTGGAGAGGATTTTGAGGACTGGGCTTGGAGAAACTCACAATATTTGTGGAAAGGAGGAATGAGGCATAATCAGACCCATACTAAGGGCATCTTACTTAAAGGATTTGCAGTAACTAAAACAAGCCAGCAGGATTTTCTTCAAAAGTAGCTGTAATATTTTGCCTGACATTATTTTCATCAATAGCTAGATGAATGCCAGAATGCATGTATATTGGACTGATCTTGAATGATTGACACGTGGCCCAGGTTCACCCATATGTGCTAAAACACAATATGGCTTGTTTGGGTTTGGTTTAGCAAGTTGCGTGAAGCCAGGCCAGTATGGTTTATTAAGTGCATCATCATGGCTAAGTAAGCCATGGCTTAACAAGCTGCATATACCAGACAAAACTCTCTTATTAAATAAGAGTCTAAAGCTACCCCCTCAATGACAGAGGAGTTGAAAGGACAATTTCTTTTTCATGAAGATTAAACTGAGCAAGAGATTATGCCTGCATTGAAATGAGAACATTGGTTAAACTACAATACCCTGTTTAGAATAATATCTTTTTGTGATCTGAAAATTAAATAGAAGCTTGTCAGCAATTTCTGCACTGTCGTGATTAACGTTCGTTCTTGCATTTCTTTTCAGAATCATCAAATGAAATTAAAAACAAAAACTTTGTGTTTGGGAGACTGGTGGTATAGCTTTCTGTTTTATATGTAGGTTTCACTGGCAAAATATAAAAGTACTGGAGCAATTTTGTCCTCTTCATACAAGCAGAAAATACAGAACAATCGTACTGTATCATACTAACCTGCAAAGCTAATTCCCTTTTTCTGCTGGCCATTATGCTGTGAAACAACCAAACAAAGAACAGGCATTACATTATGTAATACTATTTTCCAATCTAAAATATTATTAATATTCACTACTAATAAATGTAACCACATATAAAAATGTATACATTATTACAACAGTTGGTTCTTGACTTATCATTCGTTGAGTTATCCTGATTCCCTGGGTTAAGTGTTCACTTCCATCTGGAGACCTAATAATCACTTAATTTTTGCAGAAATCTATGTTTAGCATGATGCTATCAAAGAATTGTGTGAACCCTTTGGCAGCTCATATTTCACTAATTTTTATTCTATGACATTATTATAACTTGCTGAAAAACCATCAGCCATTATTATAAGGAATAAACCTGGGAGGAAAGACCTACAGCTCTAGCTAGGTGGAATTTAGCATCATTCTTCATGCCCTAACCTCAGTTTTAGTTATTCTTGTTTCCAAGCTGAAAGGGATATTCAGAATTCTTTGGAAGCAACAAATAGGAACTTCAGAAATTTGTTAAATGTAATCATTGGTACAAAACACCCACAGCAACATGTACAGTGTAATGCTCTGAATGCTTGCTTAGAATTAAATTTCACTCTGTTAAAGGGATTTTCTCTCTTTTAAATATGCTTTGACCCAGCAGTCTTTTCATTTAAGTGGTGTAGCAATAGCCATTATACCAAGTCCCATGAGTAATAGGCCTGCCACATTTACAGTCTAATTTTATTTTCTTATGTATTTCTTATGAATTTATCTCTTTCAATCTGATCAAATCTAGGCAGTTTACAAGTCAAAATACAATAAACAATAACTATAAAATAGAATAATAATACCAATATCAGAATATCGCTACAAACCTCAGAGCATGCTGTCTACTGTTGACCTCACCCCATTCCCAAGAGGTCTGTAAGGGTTGTGCATAAGAGCACCAGTGTGGCTACCGTCTCTGTCCTAATGTTTCTTTTTATTCTCATTCATTTTATGTATCCAAAATCATGTTTATACTTATATATGCTATCTAATATATGCTTGACAAAATAAAATAAAATAAAATGCTGCTTTTTTTATCGAGGCAACAAGAATAAGCCCTCTTTATCCCTGAAGGGCTTTTGAAAAAGTCAAAAGAGCATAATCAAGGGGCTACATTTGCCTCTGGGCAACTTGTTCTACAGGAAGACGAGAATGCCTGTGCTCCATCCCACCAGAATTGCTAAGAAGTGGAGACTTTCAGTTGGAGCTTTCTTTCTAGACATTGGTGAGGTAGATTCTATCCTGATAATATCCAAATCAATTGTGTATGATTGAAGGGAGAATGGCACCAAATATATTACATCTTACTACACACAAACATATATGCATTAGACTACCGCTTTAATGAATTAGTGAAAATTCCTTTAACCAGTTTGAAAGGTTTTCCTCTGTTAACCAAGTTGGGGATTTTTATTAAGCATTTATTTTTGATTGTAAAATCTGTAAAATCTCTAAGAAAATATTGCCATAATAGAATAGAAAGCCAATATATTCACAGTCTCTTTTAAGATAGCCAAATGCGGCTTTAATAGTGGAACTGCTCTCAGCAATTTATAAACAGGCTGAATTTTATGTGGTTATCTATATTTTTTTTTGTTAGTATGAAAAAAGTATCCTGAAACATCTGTTAAGACACCAAAAGCTCCTGAAGTTTTGATGTAGGTTTCAGGAATCCATCACAGCAGTTTATGTCCAAAATGTCTGTCTGCCTTACGCAGAGTTTATTTGGCTTTTATACAGTTTTTACAAGCAAAGCAGAATAGAGCACAAATATAGCAACTGTATTGTTCTTTGTTTTACTCCCTTCCTTTGGGAGTAAAACAACCTTCCTTCCACCCGATATCAGGACAACCACGGACCTCCGCTCCTTCCGCTTAAAATTAAAGACACACTTGTTTCGCCTGGCCGGCCTTGGGTAGTCTCTTTTTAGGTTAGGGGTTTTAGGGGTAATTTTTAGTTTAGTTTATGGGTTTTAGCGCAGGATCAATTTAATCCATTTTTAATTTTGTATTTTGTATTTTGTCTGTGGTCTTATTTGTATTTTTAATTGCCTGTGCCCCGCCTCGAGTCCCCTTGGGGAGAGAGAGCGGGATATAAAATTAAATTATTATTATTATTATTATTATTTGTGAATCCAGAAAGCTATCCAGGCCAAGGTTAAATCTAACTTCCCAAGACGGCCTGTCTCTGCTCAGTGAGATAATGGGTTGAAAGAGAAAGAGCTACTGAGAAGATGGCAGTTTAATGTGCATGTCTGTACGTAACCTTACCTTTCTTCCCATATCTGGTTGTGCTAATTAGGTGAGCTCGTAGGTATTCAAGGTAGCCAGCTACTGAGATCATGGTATCTTACTACCCATGTCTTTACATAGCCTTACCTCTAGACCTTCAGTTTTGTGAGTTCCGTATTATTTTTTGATGCTTACTGCTAATTCAACTGCTTATCAGTTGCTTACCACAATTTTAGTTTATTGACTGATCCAGGATAAATGAATGGGCTGGATGATCCAGAGGGAGTGAGCAAGAAAAAAAAGGGGAACTATTTTTAACAGGTGCCATTGTTGCCTGCTGTCTCATTTTCTTGTATGAGATGATGTGTAGAATTGGGCTAATTACAGTCCTATAGTAGCCACTGGATTAAATGCGTTTTTTCCATATTCACCTTCTTAAGACTCTACTACTATAATTAGTTCAGATACCCAAATTTTAAATAAAAAATAG
Source organism: Rhabdophis nuchalis (assembly GCA_039707465.1). Taxonomy (NCBI): domain Eukaryota; kingdom Metazoa; phylum Chordata; class Lepidosauria; order Squamata; family Natricidae; genus Rhabdophis; species Rhabdophis nuchalis. Next base: position 48,682,386 of record CM077645.1, read on the forward strand.
CAAATCTCTAGCCATTATAAGATTAGAGATATGTGAGAAACTGTACAGGCATTAAGCTGCCACAGTTTTATCATACTGCGGCAACTGTGCTGCTCTTATTTTTCAATGGCTCTGTTTGTATGATATATTTACTCACAATTTATTTTATTTCACACCATACACTAAAGCCATAATTGGCTTAACAGTTTATGGAAGAAACTACAATTGGCTAAGTTTATACAATATGCTAAGCCATAAATCATGATTTTAAAACCACGAGGGCTAAATTTAATCTCCATACTAAATCACAAATAAGCAAAGCTGAACCCAACTACCCCCTACCCCCCAATAATTGCTGTATCTATATGATATGATGAGCCATCAACTAGCTGACCATTCGCTGTGATACACAAATCTGAAAGGTAGATGAATCAAGCAAACCATGAATAACTATCATGTGAATACACATCTCAGAAGAATTGAGAAGCAAAGTGAATGCCTAGAGCAGTGATGGCAAGCCTTTTTTGGCTCAAGTGCCAAAAGTGGGGGGAGCGCAAGGGGGTCATGTGCAGGCATGCCACACCCATGCTATGCACACGACCACAGTGCACATGTCTGCACGACAGCGCCCCCCCCCATTTTTGGCATGCTTTTTTCACTCTCCCCAGGCTTTATAGGAGTCTGGGGAGCCTGGGGAAGGTGAAAACAGCCACCTCGGAGGCCCTCCAAAGGCTTCAGGAGCTTCCCTGAAGCCTCGGGAGTGCAAAAAAATGGTCCTACAGGCAAACCAGAAATTTGGGAATGGACTTTCGGTTTCCTCATAGGGCTGGTTTTAGTCCTCTGGAGCCTTCAGGGGCCTCCAGGCTTCCCTGAAGGCTCAGGAGGGCAAAACACGACCCTACAAGCAAACCGGAAGTGTCGTTATTTGCTCTCTGGAGCCTTCAGAGCTGAGGGTTCCTGAATGCTCCAGTGGGCTAAGATCTGCTGAATGAGCAACCCAGAAGTGACTTCCGGTTTGCTTGTAGTGTCATTTTTTGCCCTCCGGGGGCTTCAGGGAAGCCTCCTGAGGGCTTCTGAACACTCCTGAGGGCTAAAACCACCCCTATGAGCAAACTGGAAGTCCGCTCTCAAATTTCTGGTTTGCCTGTAGGGCCGGTTTTTCGTGCTCCTGAAGCCTCTGAAGGGTGAAAAATGGCCTCAAAAGAAGGCCGAAGTCAGCTGGCCAGCGCGCACATGAGCGCTGGCCAGCTGACAGAGCAAGCCTCGCGTGCCCTGACAAATGGCTCCATGTGCCACCTGTGGCACGCATGCCATAGGTTCACCATCACAGGCCTAGAGAGGCAGAAATGGATCTTTGCAGATAATGACTGGAGGTATCTTCAATAAATTTCATCTTCCTTGTCTCTGTAGTTTTAAGAAAGGTGAGGATATAAACTGGGGGTGTCAAACTGGTGGCCCACAGGCCACGTCCACCCCAGTTCCACGATGGGTTAAAACACAGTGAAATATCAAGTGACGGCAATGTGATGCTGCGAGTTTGACATCTGTGATATCACTTCTCTTCTATAGGTGAATAAGTATAATAGGTGAGTAAGCATAGGCGGATATTAGGTTGAAATGAAAAGTGGAAGAAATTCATATAATTGCAGGAAAAACAGATTAAGCCTGGATTGATTTGACATACTGACTAAATAGACTGCCTAGCCACTTTATGCCTAGCACATTATCCAAATATATTCAGTATTACACAAATCCAGAAAATTGGGTTGAATGAATTGAGGATATGTTGATTGTCAGTGAATTTGAAGAATGAACAGAGAACATAAAGTGGAGGTTCAAAAAGAGCTTTCCTCCTTAGCAATAATATATCTCAGCCCTTATTGTTTCCTCTTACTTTAATTTGAATGCTAACAAAAATGTCCTAACTAATTTGTTTTTGTTAGGAAGAGAATATTGTGGGGTTCTGACAGACCAATGAGTAGCTCCTAGAATATATTTCCCATCCTCCACCTTAAGATATAAGGCACCAGTAATTTACCAAGGTTGAACTGATCAAATAAATGCAGCAGAGGAAGCTCAATAAAGTTATTTTGCAACTGTAAAGCATCAACTTCAGTAGAAAAATCTGGCTATAGCATTTTCCAGAATGGGGCAGATTTATATAGATCGCTTAAAACATGGGCAAGAAATGAGACAGCTAATTCTCCCTGATCAAGGGTGAGCGGGCTCATTTTGATATAAAATGCTGCTGGGGAAAAGCTAGCTCTAAAACATGACTGAAAACAGAGGTTGTTGGTTTTGCAGAATAAGTAGCTATGAAGTGTCCTGTTTTTGCAATGCTAACTATACCAAGAAAAAAAAAGGCACAGAAGATTAAGAAGCAAAAGCATAAAAAGGAAAGGTGGGTTTGAAATATCAGTTCTTAGAATGGCAAGAATTCAGCATAATGTACCTGTTCAAGGGTTCGGCAACAGCTCCCAGGCAAACAACAGCGTCTCTTGTCACCATAGCAACAGGGGAGGCAGAAGAAAGGGGAGGCAGCAGAGAATTCGCTCTGACAAGCATGTCAATTTTCCCCCCAACCTCCTATTATTCTCTTTTCCCCTTTTGTGCAGTCAGATAACATGCTGTCTTCTGATTCTCAACTGGATGGAAGAACTGAAGATCAGGAACAAATCTTACAACTGAACTATACATTTTGGGAGTACAAGCTTGGCCAGATAACTAATGCGTTGACATTAAATGTGTGCTTTCTAAAATGACAGGATGGTGAAGATAATGAAATTGATCAGTGGTCCTCACATTTTCCAGTTTACCTGCATCAAGAAGGGTAAGGTGATTGATCCCTTTGGACATTGATAGTTTTTCTGTTTTAGATCATTCTTCTTTGAAATTTGCTAAATGTCTGAAGGTTTATTTGATTTTGGAAATTAATTAATGCCCAGAGCATTTAAAATATAGTGGTAAGGAGAAGAATCCTGTAATCTATTATTATTTGTCAATTTATAATTAATATTGTTAATTATACTTTTACCAAAGAGGAAGTATATTACAATTTTATTAGACTGTATGTATATAGGATTGTGGTATAAATAGGTCATGTCGGGGAGAAGAACCTAAGCATTTTTAATATAGTAAAGCATACAACTCTGTTAACAGTAGTAAATGCTAGAAATTGTTCTTTTTAAAATCATCCTTTATTTTAAAAAAAAAAAACCAGATTCATACCATTTGCTGGATACTCAATTGTGATACTTTTAGAAATGGCATTTCAGTAGAAATTGTTTCAGGTGCCTCTAGTTCCCATATGTCTAGGTCATTGTGTATTTTTGTGAGCGAGTATGTGACTGATATTTTTATCTATTGTCAACACACACACACATATAATCAAAAACATTCAGATGGGGTTGTTAGGAGTATAATCCTAATGTTGGGTAGGCAATATATATAAGCCATGATAACAAATGGTCTTTGTTGCTTTAAATGTTAGAATGTAATTAGCAGCTGTGATTAACTCAGCAATAAGAAGAAGCCAGGAGAGCTCTCTCTCTCTCTCTCTGTGCTCACTGTGACTGACTGACTGAAGAAGGAAGAATCGTGGATTGCAACGGTAAGCAATTGTTTTTGAGTTAAGGACTGTATTTGATTCAATATCTACTATCACTGCTTGTGAAGCAGTTTAGTTTTACATTACAAGTAAAGCTACTTGTTTTTACTAACAGTGTCTGAGACTCTATCTGTGTGTCTACTAGCAACTGTTTCTCTAGCTGCACATTCTGCTGCACAACTTTCTGTCTCCTAAAGGAGATATCCCCAACAGGGTAAAATAGAGACTTGAAGTATTGGAATTACAATAACATAAGTATTAGGTAAAGTAAAAGCTTCCTTCCAGTCAAGTTCAACTGCTAATGACTTCTTGGCAACAGTGTGGAAATGGTTTCAGGGATAATTTTTGACTTCTCAGTTTATAGCGCTGGTTGTCTCCATCAAAACTACGGTAATTGGGCCAAGCCCAACTTAGCTTCTGGGCACAGACAAGGTCAGCCATGTTATGTCACTTGTGAATCATATAATCACAATTATTCACACACATAATTATGTCAAATATTTGATAATTGTAAATTTATAATCCTAAACACACAAACATTTTTTAATAAAATATTACATGTTACAAAGTTTACATGGTTTTCATTAACAACATTAATCATCTTCGCAATACATATTCATTTTTTTCTTTGCAATTACATTTTTTCTGGTCTTGAATTAAGTCCTAAAATGGTAATTTGTGTTCATCAGTTTAAATACCAACTTGCTCCTAATTACTACATTTTATTTAAAAGAAGAACTGCAGGTACACAATTCAGAAATCTTTAACAATGAACCACATGCCAAATATCAAAGACAAATTCTATACAATTGTTTCTGTAACCAGTAAAGGAATAAGATTGTTATGATTTACTTCTATTCCACACCAAGATTACCGTGTTGTGTTAAACACAGAATAAAATTATATTTTCTAGATTCCAAAGATAAAAAAATAAAGACTCTATTGAACTGAGATTAGTTCTGATGATTACGTAGACATACCATTTTCATAGCAAAAACTGTCTATATCGATCTTTGGCACCTTCTGTATACTATCTAAGAATATGATTTTCATAATTTTCACATTTTAAAACATTTTTCACATATCTGAGAAAGACATTTTCATACAACTCTACTGAACTGTATTAGGACTGACTTGATGTCATGTATCTGAACAACAAATCATGGTATGCTGTTAATAGCACTATACACATAGTCATATTAATTGCACACTGCACTACATAAAAACACAATAATTTTGTATTCATTTAATGGAAGAATCTAATATTTCCTGGTAATCTTGTTTTTTAGAGTTTTTCCAAGATAGCTTATAACATGCAAGGAAAATTATGCTAATAATGATAACAGCTCCTCCAATTATATCATAAACACTGGGGAAGATGTGTAGTATAAGAAGTTGAAGAATCATGACTATCACAATCTCCAAATGTTGCACTGTGCTAACCAATGCTGGATGGAATTTGCTCAGGGCATAGTAGACGCCAAGAAAAGCCACAGTAGAACATATACAGATGCCAATGAGATAGCTCCAGCTTTCTCCATTCAATGGAATTATTGGCTCTTGAAGGAAAAACATAGTTGAGGCTCCCCATATTGTTCCAGTCCAACCAAAAGTAAATAATGCTGTCCACATGCTGACATTATCTTTAAGGGATCTATATACTATCATGGACAGAGCTGTGGTTAAGCCTGCCATAACTGTCATTGTATATCCAAAGATTTCCTTCCAGATATTCAATAGAGAATTTTCTTCATCAACAATGTTGGGGATCATGACCAAACAAACTCCAAAGATACTACTCACTACAGTAATTACATCAATATAAGCCATGCGCTCATCTACTAGTAAAAATGCTAAAATGGCACTGAAAACAGTGGTGGTAGCTCTCCACATAATAGTCCCATTGCTTGGAGGAACAATTGCAAAGGAAGTATAAGCACAGGTAATAGAAATAACATTACATACTCCATAGAAGAATAGCCGTAATCTATGGCCTTTTGGTCCAAAAGGGTCTTCATGGTAGTAGCATACTACTAAAACAGAAAACACTTGTAAAACAGAACGAATGAAAATCAATTCAAGAGATGGCACTTTGGAACGATCTGCAGCAAGTCTGGTTATCAGAGCTACACAACCATGGGCTAAAGCAGATCCAAAAAGAACAGCCCAAGTTTTTCTGGACTGAAAAATGCTCCCCTCTATAAATTCTTGGCCTTTTTCATTCTTGTTGACTTCTAGCTTTTGTCCTGTCTGCAATGGAATGTCAATTGTTCCAAAGAAAGACTTTCCTGTTCGTTGTCCATCACTCAACAATCTTCTTTTTGGATTATCTTCTGTAAAACTCTCATGATCTTCACTAGGTTCCTCATACCCTTCTTCTCCAGACTGTGGATAATAAGAACTATATTTCACTGTCACAGTGTTGGGATGAATTTTCACTCGTTTTTTCACTGGATATTGCTTGGAAGAATCCATTTCATCAGATAAGAAGGACTAATTGCAAAGAAAAACAAATACATATTTATATATTTGATAAAATTGTTGCACATCTTGACTATTTAGAATAATCCTAATTCATTAGTGTTCTATTACCATATTACATAAATTGAAATATTTTCAGAAGAAATGAAATGTCTTGTTCTAAAACCCAATATAATAAATCAATTGTAAGGGAAGAGTCTGTCTCATAATAAATGCATTTACTATTTTTTTGTGGGGGGGGGGGGGAAGGGGGTTCCCTTCATGTCACTATTGACTTCTGGTAACTATCTGAAAAGGTTTATGCAGTTTTCTTGGCAAGATTTCTTGGCTTGCTATTGCTTGCTTCATAGGGCTGAGAATGTATACTTGGCCCAAGGTCAACTAGAACATGATCTCCCAATTTCTAGCCTCCTGCCTTAACCACTTCACCAAACTGCTAATTTAGACAATTTAAAACATATACTTGATATATATCTTTATTGCTGCATCTACATTTACTTTTATGCTTCCGAATATTTTTAGGAAATTGAATCTGATGGGTTTTTAAAATCTAATTAGAATTAATTTTGCTTTAAATCTGAATATAAATCAGTTTTTATGCCTGTATATAATAGTTCAGTTGGTGCCACTAAACATATTTTGGCATAGTTAGGATTATTAAATATATGTAAGTGCATTGAGGATAAGTAACAAACAATATTGTATATTTTCAATGGCTACTTGAAAGAATTTAGATTATTCTTGACATTTCCATACTCTCTATACACATTATTCTTTAAATTTAAACATGAGAGAGTTGGATCAAACTAAAGCCCTAATCAATGCTGCAGAATCTTGTTTCCCATTAGAGGCCTGTGGTAAACATAAAACAGATCCTTTTCATTGTTTTTCCAAGTTCTGATGTTCAAAAGCATGCTGTTTTATATTCTAAGAGTCAGCATATATCAGCTAATAGTCATTGATAAGGGGGATAAATGTAAAAATGTCCATTGTGCTCCAATATCGTAGGTTGTTTGAAATACTATACTATGTTGTTGCAGCTATGTTAATACAGTCATCTTTTTAGCTTCTGAAAATGTGAAATATATAAGTCACTAGGTTCCATTCCTTCTTCACTTGTTTTCACACCGGGCTATAGCTTTAGCAGTGGTAGCTTTTCCAATAATTGTGATGCTGATCTGTGCTTCCAACTACTATACTATCAGTTTGAAATGCTAATATAAATCACAGATTGTGATTTAAATGAATTCCTTTCAATCTATTCAAACTCAAGCATGACTGTTTATAATAGTGAAATATTTGTACTAAGATGTTATTAGAATGTTATGAAATGCTAAAAAAGTAAGAATCGTGAAGACAAAATATGATAATTTCTCTACCAACTGAAAATGAATGGAAAAAGATACACTTTAAGCTATTCTTATTTATGTATCATTGCTTCTTCAAGTAACAAAAACATGGCGTTCCTTGTAACGTATGGAACATAATTCTAGGCTATATTAGCTGATTACTGCAATTTATTTAAATTATGATAATTCTCTGTGAGATCCTTCCAATTTGAAATATATCACTTTAAAATTGCATGCACATTAATAGAAACAGAAAGATTTTGCTTAAATAAACATGCAGTGACAACTAGGAATTAAATTTGTAATGCAAGAAGAGAAAGGAGAATGCAATCAAAATTGGAAAAATAGTCCTTTACCTTTTGTTAGAGGGCGTTGTATAACAAAATAACCCAAGGCCAAGTATGTTAAGGATAAGGAAGCTGCTCTGTAATGTTCAGCCGTACATTCATTTCTGCCTTCTAAATTCATAGAAAATAAGCCTGGGTATTGTTGCCTTTAAACTGGAAAGTCAAAAATAGAGCAAATGGTGTCCATTCTGGATATATGTTGAAACTGTAGTGTAGATCGTTTTGCTACTCTCTCATCTGCCTTCACAGAAAATGAGAATACAACTAAAGAATCAAATGCACTGAAGACATTAGAGGAAAGTGAGCATGCTCAGCAGAGCTCAAGGGCATTTGACAGCACCTTCATTTTGGACTGCGGAGTGGAATCAGTATAGCTTTTACTAGTTATTCCGGCAACGAAACATGTTTAGCTGAGATATTACCTATTCAGCAATAGCAGGACTTTCCTGAATTCAACATTATTGAGATTGAAAACAAAGTGCTTAAGAGAGTTACTGATTTGTCCCTCCTGGTCAGTTGGTTAATAAGTGAATAGAATAATTAAATAGTCGTTTCTCTAGGTAGAGTCTCACCAAAAGCAACAGAATTATATCAAAGTGCTATAAGGCAATTAATCTGAATCACTGTGAAAAAGCATAATCTTAAAGATTGACGTAACATTCAAAATATTGTAGATGAAAAAACCATCTTCATTGTCATTTACTTCATTCATATACAATTATTCATCAATTAGTAACAGCCTTATCCATTTAAGTTTATGCAAAAGTACCACTGAATTCAGTGTGTTTACTCTTCCATATATATAGATTTTAATCTCTCAATACAATGCAAACAAGTGATTTGGAAACTGGTAAAATCAAACATTTGTTTTTAAAATTATTTGTTGAAAACATTTCTAGACTACTTTTTGTTGAAATAAATATCAGAATGATTTACTATTAAAAATTACAAGTATAACAATAAATTAAAACAAAGCACTAAAAACATACAGTAAAACGTTTTATTAAAGAAACACTGATAACCAGTAACAATAGAAAAATGTAAAAATTGTAGGAAAAAAAATCACAATGGCAATTAGCACATTATTAGGTGACCTTGAAGAACAAAAATTCAAGGCTTGGCATTGTAAGACATCAAGAATGGCTCCAAACCTATTGGGAGGGGATTTCAAAGTTGGAGTGGTACCACCCATGAAAAAGCCTGATTCCGAATAGCCACTAACTGCATGTTCTTTGAAGATGAGCTTAAATTATGGATTGGAAAATAAAGCAAGAAAACAAAATACAGCTTTCCTTCCAAGACTGTTTCAAAGCCATTAAGACACTGGGATGGGAACACAAGGCAATCACAACACAAACCCTGCAATTTAAGTACTTACATTTCAGATAGAAGAACCCGAGTACACATGGACAAGAGTACACACTGTGACGTCATGTTCACATCTTCCCATCACTGTGACATGCCCCACACATGCCCGACCCTGATTGCTTTACATATGCTATGCAAACCCAGAAACTTGTCATCTGTCCAATAAGTAAGATGTATCTCAGGATGAGTGAAAACACGGCCTTTTTCAAGAAAAAACGTGAACAGCTTAATTATTATTTCTCCTTCCTTCTTTTAAAGTGCCAGTCCTGTCCTCTAGCCCACAACATCTAAAGTCACGAATGTAACAAGACCAGAGAGCAACCCTGGACTAGGAACTGCTATACTTCTACCAATACGGACGGTGTGGTTTTTGTTTTTACAAGTTAATATACAATATTTCCCCCAACACACACAATGTGGATTCAAAATGAAGCAGGCCGTCCTTTCTGCAGACAAACGGTCCTTCCGAGCGTGCAATTACGGTTGCCCTGCCAATTGTCAATTGCTAATCACAATCACAGAGTCGGCAGCAATGCTCGCTGCACAGCACAAAACTCCGCCACAGCCTCCGGGCAGTGGAAGCAGGAGAAGCCCGATACATGTGGAAAAGGTCAGGTTGGGAAGAACAGGAGAAGAAGCCCACTCGTTGGAAAAGCTAGGATCTTCTGAGGTGTTTATCCGTCATCTTTTCTAGCTGATTTCCAAATTCAGAGCCCGAAGGGCGCGAAGCAAACCAATTGCCGTAAGGGAGCGAGGCGGGGTCGAGGAGGCGGCCGTCGTCAGGTGTAAAAGAGCGCATGCGTCTTCCCAGTCCGCTCAGTCATGGCTGCTTTGCGGGTGGTTCCTGCCTTCCTTCTCTCGGGAGGTCTGCGGAGAGGTTGCCGCTCGTTTAGCGGCAGCGGCCCCCGGATCGGAGCCGTCACCGTGCCCGAGCGAATCGAAGAGAAGCGTCGCGCTGCGTTGCTCGGAGGCGGCCAAGCTCGCATAGACGCGCAGCATAAGCGGGTGAGCCAGCGCCTCCCTGACTCTCGCTGCAGGCGAGCGAAGCCCTTGCGTGGCCAGTGGGAGCTGGCTTGCTCCCTGGCGTGCCGTGCCAGCGATATCCGAGGCAACGTCTGGCCAGGGCTAAGAGGAGGCCACTTGGGGGGGGGGCATTGAAAAGTTATGACCCATAGTTCTCCCCCCCAATCCCCGCAATTCCTCCTGCCATCCAGCCGAGGTCGAAAAGAATCCGACACCTTCGACCGCTCCACCGCGGTGTCAGGCTCATCTCTCTTGGTTTTTTCCCCTATTTAATGAAAACTACGGGTGGGAGAAAGCAGATCGCCCCCCCCCCCGTCTATTCCTTCTCTGCAGTTAGCAGTTTGTGGAGCTAGTGGAGGGGAGGTCAGGAAAAGGTCCAAAGAGGCCACCTTTCATCTGCTGTGTTTACAAAATTGCGGATCTCTAAATCTAGCAGTTATTGAAGTTGTTTGTATTTTTCAATTATTCAATCTTAATTGAATAGAACTTAAGTTATCCATCAGACCCCATCTTTCCTTTCTCAGAATGAATGCAACTCATACAACCGATTGTTTGCTTGGTAAGGCTAGAAAGTCATTAAGTATGATGGGCTTCCTTGCAGAATCTTCTGCAAGATTCTGCACCCCTTTATTATGCTTCCAGTATACCTTGGAACTGGAGATACATAATGTTGGAAATGCAACAAAAATTAAATATTGTAATGGCTGCTAACATTATTGCCTTTTAACAGTTTTTCATGCAAGACACATAAGATTATTTAATCATTTTAGCCAAGTAAAATCTTGTTGATTGAAGAAAAAAAACTAGCAGGTGCTGATCACAGACTGGCTATTGTAGTCAGATGTGTCTGGCAGATCATTCCTTGAGACAGAATGGATGGATGTAACACTAAACTATGATTTAGCCCTACTTACATAAACACCTTTTGGGCCTTCCTGTTTCCTCAACTCCTGGTGTCCTCTCTTTTGAAGGTGAATGAGAAGTACCCGAGTAAGGCAAAATGTGCTTACTACTTTAAGTGCACAAGATTACCTTACTTAATTTGTCATTTCTTTTCCTCCTTCTTTCTCCTGTGAGGGATGCAGAAGGACAGAAACTCTAGGATTTTTCATACTGGGCCCGTGTGACTCCTTTATGTAAACTTACTGCCAAGGAAGTTGGCTAAAGAAATGCCTTTCTAAACATTAACTTCTTCTTCTTCTTCTTTGATCATAATAACACTGTAACTTTCTGTCTGAGCTATCCTTACTATGTCTCCACATCAATAGATATCCTGCGTCTTTATTTTTGTCATCTGTGCTGGAAGAGCATACACCAATTACTTTTCTTTGTGCAGGAGATCTTTGAGGAAATGTGATACTCATTTATTGACATTTTGTATGGGCCCTTTTTTATTTGCTGTTGTGGATTCACATCTTTCTGTCCATTGATAGGCAAATAAAAAACACACACAACCCGATAATTTTACTGTTGTCATTTTAGCTAGAAAGAAAACAAGCAAAATTTGTGTTAGTTTCACCTGGTTAAATTTTTTTTTAAAAACTTGATTTCATAGTTCCATCAGTAAACATGTAATACATAAATCTGGTCTTTTATTCTGACAGACTTTGATTCTTTTTCTACCAAACTAATAATTAGCTGGTGCGAATGAAAATAACAAAACACAACTGGGAGCAAAGATGAAGGGGAGAAGTGAGTGGGGGGAAAAAATGAAAAGTTCACTTTAACCACTCCACCTATTACATAAAGAAAAAGAAATCATGTTACTAGTCAAGGTCTCTCGAGAAGGGCACAGCAACCTGTGAAAAATTGCAGTGAAAGGCACTGAACAAGTGATTGGAGGGGAGGAGTCATTCCTGCTAATAGCATTCAGTAGCCAGCTAGAGTGGAAGTGCTTGCCGACAGCAAAGTGAAGTGCAATGTATGAAATGCACAGCAATCTAGGGGAGGTACAAACTCTGTGTACCAGGAAAAGACAGGTGGAAGTTGCCTTTTTAGTGGATTGGGGATGATTAGAGAATGACACAATGCATTTCCGGCTTTGAGAAATAATGAGTGGAGCAACTTGGTTGTGCAAATTAGCACTCTGCCCAGTGTTTCAATGCTGATGAGGCAAAATATTGATTTTTAAAAAATGTCCTTTAAAGTATAGATTTTGTAAAAAAATGTTCTTAACTGAGAGAAAAAAAAGAGGAGGGGGGAAGGAAGTGACTATCTTTAAGATATGGCAAAGGAGTCCAGGATGTTGCCAATAATTGCTGTTCCTGGTACAACACCTCTACTGTGCTGGATCTTTTTTTTTTTAATTGTTCAGACAGATTAAGTCAATTCTTCTTTGAATTACTTTTAACTTTAAGAGACTACATAGACATATCAATGTTATATGTTGGCAATAACAAACTGGTTTTGTATTCCACCTTCTGGGATGCTTCTTTAAACCTTTTAAGTCAGGCCTATAACTCTGGGATTTCTTGATGGATTGCCATCCCAATCTAACCCTGTTTGGATTTTCAAGATCAGTCAGAGTTGGTTAGGTGCCACCATCCACTGTAATATGGAGCTTCCAAGAGGATGTGAAGATGTGAAAGGGGAAGTCTTTGCATTAATTTCAACTTTGACTGAACCATCTATTTTCTTTTCTTCCAGCATATTCAAATAAACTATATGAGTTGTCTGACTGGATATTAACCAATGTGAAGGACAGCCAATAGTTTGCCATGTGTCTAGCATGTCATGAATAGATCAGCACAAAAACAGATTAAAATACTTTGCACACATTTTTTCTATATTCCTTAGATTTAGTCTGCCACATAATGCATTATGTTAGATAGCAATAGCAATAACATTTGGACTTATATATGGCTTAATAGTTCTTTACAGCTCTTAAAATTAGTGAGATTTCTTATTTTGGCTGGCTTTTTGTATTTAACCATTCTATTGCATTGTGCGACAAAAGGTCTATCATATTTTTTACAGAACAAATTGAATGAGACCATAAATTGAGGGTCGCTATTGAGTGCATATTTGTTACTATGCTTAGCTTTGAGTTTCAATGTGGAAAACATTTATATAAAATATGCTATTATGTTAAGAACAAGGCTGTTTAATATTTTTTCTTGCTTTTGTAGGGAAAGTTGACAGCCAGAGAACGTGTGTTATTGTTATTGGACCCTGACAGTTTTGTAGAATATGACATGTTTGTGGAACACAGATGTGCAGATTTTGGGATGGAGTCTGAGAAAAACAAGGTATTGAATAGATTGTTTGTTTGTTTCTTTAAATTCCAGGACTCTTTGTGACTGGGAAACAATGGCTGATTTAGTGCCCTGATTCTGATCTCTTCGCAAATGGAGCTATCTCCTCTCTCTGCATTTGAAATAATTCTCTAGATATTTCATAGATTTAATGAGAGATATTTAGAAGAATAATTTTCCCCACCACTAAACATTCTGTTTTATTCATTTCATTATTTTCTGGGTTCATAATAAAATGGAACTGTTAAAGCATCAAGGTGTAGTATATACATTATATAGTTCCTTACTTTGGTTTACATAAGTTATGTCAGTTTATGAATTCTACTTTGTTTTGTTCTGCAGTATCCTGGGGACAGTGTGGTTACTGGCCAGGGTAGAATAAATGGCAGACTGACTTACGTCTTCAGTCAGGTATTATTGTTTGATTTATGAATTATGAATACATTGAAGTGTTGTTTTTATGATTTTGCCTTTTTAACTAATAAAGTATTGCTTTTGCACCAAATGTACTGCTTTTGCTCCCACATCTTATTCAGAATGCTATAAGAAGGAATAATCTTACAATTTCATACTATTTAGGGTTTGATGTAGCTCTGTCTAATGGAATTAGCATGTCTCCTGTCTAAATATATTTACATATAAGCTGTTTTAATATTTGTATTTTAAAACATTTTACTTTGATCTTAATTTTTAGGACTTTACTGTGTTTGGGGGAAGTTTATCTGGAGCACATGCTCAAAAGATCTGCAAGGTAAGTTTATAGGCAGTGCAGGCAGCCTGTCAAAGATCTCAGTCAGTTGCTATATAGCAGTGATGGCGAACCTATGGCACGGGTGCCACAGGTGGCACACAGAACCATTTCTTAGGGCACGCGAGGCGTTGCCCTGTCAGCATTAGCGCGCATGTGTGTGCTGGCCAGCTGATTTAGGCCTTCTTTTGAGGCTGTTTTTTGCCCTCTGGAGGCTTCAGGGAAGCTCCTTAAGCCTCTGGAGGTGGGGAGGGGAGGCTGTTTTCACCCTCCTCAGGCTCCTAGAAAGCCTCTGGAGCCTGGGGAGGGTGAAAAAAGTGCACCAAAAGCAGGGGCTCACGCACATAACATTATGGATGTGGCACGGCCAAGCACGACCCCCCTGCGCTCCCCCCACTTTTGGCACGTGAGCCAAAAAAGGTTAGCCATCACTGCTATATAGTTTAAATATATAAGCATTCTAATATTATATAAATATTTTTGGTCATCCTTTGCAGATTATAGTAATTAAGCTGTTAAAACTGTGGGAGTTCCACTTATGGGATGTTTGCTGAGTAACTGTTTAATTGGGTAGGAGAGACGGATCAAAGACCATTTGGTTTTTTTTAAATGTTTGAAAGTATCATTTTAATTTATTTAATTTATTTTATTTTATTAGATTTATATCCCGCCCTTCTCCAAATATATTAATACATATAATGCATTATATGGCTGTGATCCTGTGATCTTTTATTTCATTATACTGTGTAGTGCTTATTAATAGCTTAGTAAAATATAACATTAAAACACAATGCAAAAATATCACTTGAATTAATTGGGTTGATATAATCCATTTTTTTGCGTTTCATCCAAATTTAGTAGTTAGGTTTTTACATGGGGAAATCATCTCTAGAGTTATTTCTGACCCATCCCTGGTAAAATAAGTGCTTAAATTTGTTAAAATTACTGTCAAAACACATTTTTTGTAGTTTTTGTTGTTATGGGGTTGCGCAGTGTAGATGTACTACATTACACTATGGTGTCAAAATTATTTTTTCTTATAAACTCTGCAGAGAGTAATATTGAAGAAAAAAATTCCTGTAATAATAAATCATAGATACGTTTATTTCTAATATTAGTTACATATTAGTTATAACTGTCTTGATTGCTTACATTATAGAACTCCCAATAAGTATTGGGAGTCTGAATAAGTAAGTATTCAGATATGTAGAAATATATGTATTACATGTCAAAAGCTAACTGAATATTTAAAAAATATATGAATGTCTTTTGACTCAAGCTTGAATATATCCACATAATATGTAGCAGCACAGTTTAGTCATTTAGGACAAGTTCATGTTCAACCATGAAATTCACTGAATGACTTTGAGCAAGGCAAGTCATAATGTCTCAGTGCAGTTTATTTTCCTGTGAAGATAATCTGAGATAATCTGAGTTCTGTGTATATTGCCTTGCATTGCCTTGCATTCCTAAAGCTGGGATATAAAGTAATAATACTCATGTTACCAATGCTCATGAAATATGGACAAACCAGTAATTAATAAAGAGAGACTCAACTTAGATTTTGATTATAAACAAAACATTATTTTACACAAAGATTGTCTAATTGGATAAGCCATGTGGATGATTTATCTACATTGGCTGTAGTGATGTACGCATGTGCTTCTGTTTCTCCAGATTATGGATCAGGCTGTTATGGTTGGTGCTCCTGTTATTGGGCTGAATGATTCAGGAGGGGCCCGTATTCAAGAAGGAGTGGAATCTTTGGCTGGTTATGCTGACATTTTTCTAGTGAGAAATCTTTCAGTTGAATATGTGATGACCCAACAAATCATTATATGTATAGTATTTTCACCTTATAGTTTAGTAACCACTTTAAATTTTCAGAAAAAAGGCACTTAAAGGAAGTACCATTGATTCGCTCTTTCCTTTCCTGCTGTTTTCAGGTTTTATGCAAAGAGGAGGGGTTGATGTCATGATCCAGGGACAAGATGTATATCTTCTTTCTCTTTGTGATTTACTATTAGGGAGAGGTAAGCAGCTTAATGTCCTCCAAATGTTTTGTGCTACAACTCCCAAAATAATTTACTGTTGCCTGTAGCACTTGGCACTTTATAGTGGTTCAAAACATCTGCAGGCATCAAGTTGCCTATCTTTATGTTACAAAGTTTCAAGTAGCATTGTTAGAAGTGACAAAAGCAGTCTCCTGAAATAAGTACCTTACTTAAACATTCATCTAGTTTTGAGAAAGAGAAAGTTATATAGTATTCTTGGTGATATTGTCTCACTCAGTTGTTTTTGATAATACTGTTAAAAATCCCTTCCCCTTCATCAATATTTTATTTATATGTGAAAATATATTTACATTTATTTTTTCTTTTACGTTTTTAAAAGACAAAAAGGAAACAAAAAAAAGGAAAAGCTAATATAGAAATACAGTTTCAAGTGGACAAAGAAATTATTGAAATTATATAATTAGTGCTTAATATATTGTTGATGGAAAATTAACCATAATGCAGGGTACTAATTACAAATTATTTTTACAACAAGAAAAAGTATGTTTGAATCTCTGGGTTGAGTGCCAACGTCATCTCTTGTTATTTTGTTATTCTTCACTGTTTTATTAAAAATACAAAAAAAAGTAGAGCAAAGAAAAACTATAAAAACAGGAAAACATTCAGTTTCTAATTCCCCCTTTGTTGTATTCTGTCTGATATACAATATTTATAAACATTTTTTTTGTTTTAATTCTTTGGTCAATATTTGGTGAATATGGATTGATACTTAATGCATTCTTACTGTTTCCTTTTATTTGTATTCTTCTCATAATTAAGTGCCCAGCAAGAAGGAAATGGCTATAGACACATATAAGCTAGGCCAGAAAAAAGCATGAATGAATGACTGAATCAAATATCAGTGATAGATGCATTCTTCTTCTTGCTGGGAAATCTGTCAGGAGGCAAAGGGGAAGAAAAGCTACAAGGCTTTTCATTTGCATCTGTCAATAGCAGCTGTCAGATGTAGCATCTGTTATGCATGAAGCAGTCAGAATATGTAGAAGCTTGTTGAGTGGTAACTACATGAACTGGCTCATAAGTGTGGATTCTTAAAATAGGGGATGAGAATTTCTGATCATGCTTAGTGATTGAATCAAAAGTCCAGATAGATCTAGTTTATTTTCTTTCTATAGAATCTGTCTTCCTTTATGCTCACTCTTATCTCTACTTGTTTATTGTAATATTGTTAAAATCTAATAAGATTGTCTGCAATATGAATTTTAGAAAGGTGGTTGGCAAATATAAAAAATGGTTGGAAGCTTTGTAACATAAAAGATATAAAAGATTATTTCTTTTCTTTTACAGAGAAATGTTTTATGTTCTGGAGTAGTGCCACAGATTTCTCTTATTATGGGTCCTTGTGCAGGAGGCGCTGTCTACTCTCCTGCTTTAACAGATTTCACATTTATGGTAAAGGTAAGGATGCAGTGTTAATTGCTATTAGCTGTATTCTAAAACATTAAGCCGTGAACTTCAGAAGACATATTGAAGCTTGATTCTTAACAGATATAATCAGGATTCTGCTGTTCAAGTTGACTGATGGAGACTTCTAGGTTAATATGCTGAATAGGAATGAATAGGAAAACTATAAAATGAAACAAGATTGGCTTTTTACATTTTAAAATCAAGGAAAACTAAAAACACAGGAGACTATGAGTTTTAGTCGCATCTTAAACAGGAAAGTCAGATGGGTGATTAAGTGGCTTTGTTGTTGTTAGTTGCGAAGTTATTTCTGACCCATCATGACCCCATGGACAATGTTCTATCATCCCCCGAGTCCATTTAAGCTCACACCAACTGTTTCAATAACTCCATCCAACCACTTCATTCTCTGTCATCCCCTTCTTTTACCCTCAGTCTTTCCCAGCGTTAGGCTCTTCTCCAGTGAGTCCTTCCTTCTCATTAGGTGGCCAAACAGAGGTGGGTTGCTAATCTTTTTACTACTTGTTCGGGCTCACTCGCGAGTGTGCGAGCATGATGCGGAGAAGTGTCTGGGGTGGGTGGGCAGAGCCTCCCGCCACCGCTATTACCGATTTGGTCATTCCGGGCCGAATCAGCAGCAGCCCACCTCTGTGGCCAAATATTTGAGTCACTTACTCTCAGCCTAAACCACATAATCTTTCTTTTCCTTTTTTCCTTTAACAACCCTTGAAACAGAGCTATTAAGGGAAAATAGGAGAAAGAAAGAAAAAATACTTTGAAGCCCAAAATTTCCAAATTGTGTTATTGCTTGCCCTCTTATATTTTAGAACCACAAAAAACTGATGGTAGAAAAAAACCTAGTGGTCCATTGACTCTGCCCTTTGAATTTTTAAAATTTCTCTTTAATTTATTATTTTTTAATTTTTATTTTTAATTTTTTCAAAACAAAATTGACAGATGATAGATATGTGTTAATCCCAAACTTGTTTAAACTTAAGTTACTGATGGCTGATCCACATTTTGATCTCCACATAGAATCTAAGTTTAAAAGAAGCCTTTTGTTGAAGCCAGAAATCTTAAAAAAAAAAAAATTTCTGAATTTATTAGATTCAGTAGCAGACTCTTTCTGGCAGAACCTCGGGAATGATACAGCTAGACTGCTTCATGGACTTTAGCTGTACAGTTTAATGTCACATTAACATTTTAAACCCTATTTCTCTTTCCAGTATCATTTTATAAACATATTGTAGTAGTATGAAACAAATTATGGGATTCTTAGAAGAGGTCTGCAATGTGTGTCACTGAAATTACATTTCCAACATAGTGAAGATGACAGTCAACTTGTATTAAACATTGTCTGGTGTCCAATAAACACAACAAACCTTTTGTTGCATTAATCATACTTAAAGATTTTAAGCTATAGGAGTTATATAACTGAGTCTTGTTTCCCATCATTTTAGGCAAGAAATACATAGCAGCTGTGATGAAAGTGAGCACGAGCTTAATGTAGCTATATAAATGAAAAAGGATAATACTCTTGTAACAAGAATCTTGTCTCCAGCTCCCCGCCCCCCAACTTACTTGTTCCATGTAAGTGGAACAAGTAAGTGTTAGTGCAAAAGGGAGGAAGAGTTAAGTCCAGAAATTTCATAAAGCTGCTTGGGAAAAAACAGAGCCTTCTCTTTCTCTTCCTGTGCTGCACATTAATGAAGTGGTTTCCCTTTTCACTGTAAGCAGTGAGAGATAGTCTTTTGGTAATTGGGAGCCATACTTAATTATTTTTTACTGGCTGAGAGTTACAGTGACCTACAAATAACTGGGACCAGGATTCTTGCTGGAGAAATATTATCTTATTTCATTGATTTAACTGTAATAAATGTATATTCACTTACACCAAAACTATTATTTATAAAATGAAGGGAAACAAAAGTCAGTAGCACAGTGGTGGGGCTCAGATTACCTACCAGTGTTCCCTGGGTCGCTTCCTAGGGCAACAGAACAAAAAAATGAGGCTGCAGACTGAATGGGCCTAATTTTGTTCAAAAGCTATCGGTTCTCACTAGTGCCTCTAAAACGCCCAGCATAAACAAAATATGACATTTTAGGCTGCAACTATAAGGTATTCAGCTTCCCAGACTATTCTTACTGCAGTCTTTCTTTTTAGAGCTATGATGCATTTGCTATAAATTGCCATTGATTAGAACTTATAGGAAGGATGTTCAAATAGGAAGTATTCAGAAGTAACATATCTTACCTAAAATTTGTTTTATACTTTTTTGTAGTTTTCAAATATTTTGAGAAACATTTGTTAAAAATTAGAGATAATGTAAAACATGTATTATTTGAATACACATTAATTTTTCCATTAAGTTTTCCTTTTTTGTAGGATACTTGGAATATTGGATTTTGCACTTCATTCTTTTCCATTTGTTTTTTCTAGGATACATCCTATCTATTTATAACTGGTCCTGATGTAGTCAAATCAGTTACCAACGAAGATGTAACTCAGGAACAACTTGGGGGTGCAAAGACACATACTGCAGTATCAGGTCAGAACTGGCTAATTTATTTACCATTACTAATTATGTGATGTTATGACATTATAAATTCACGAGTTATGGAAAAATAAATGTATTCAGGATAAACTAAAATTAAGTGAAGATTCTTCAAAATGTTTGCTTATTTTTGGGCCACTGTTTGAATTTTGCTTTGATTATGTATTCATGAATTGCAGCCTTATATGGAAGGGAGGTACACATTTTTTTCCATACCATGGCATTCGTAATTTTTTAGCTATTTATTTCATACCATTGAGTGGCATGTTTTACTAGTTAAAAAGTAATTTTCAAATTTCCCATTTTCCATGAGGGAGAGGATTCCTGTTCTCCAACAATGATAAATATTATTTACACATTTTCTCCGTGTTGGAGAATCCATTTGAGGCATTTAGAATATTCCTGAAGATATCCTTTTATTAGACAATAATATCCATTTATCATGCAATTCATGCTACAACATCCAACCCATGCCCTCTAGGTTCTGGCAAATGTCATTTGGTTTGAATTCTAGAAAACATTCAAAAAAATTTGGAGCCGTTCAAGAACCTTTGAAGTAATTTAATTTCAAAATTTTTCAAAAGAAATCGTGTTTCATGTTTTAGATTAATTTTGGTTGCACATTGCTCTTTGGTCATTGCAGGTGTTTTTAAAATAGTATTGTAATTGATTTTTTTGAATTTGAATTTTGTTCTTTTTGTTATAGGGGTTGCACATTGTGCTTTTGAAAATGATATAGATGCTTTGCTGAACCTTAGGGAATTTTTTAATTTCCTACCACTTAGTAACAAGGAGCCAGCTCCTGTCAGAGAATGCCATGACCCTAGGTAAGTAAGTACATTTTGCATAAATAAAAATATTTTGACACTCAGAGAAGTATTGTTTCTTTATTCATTTTGAGAATGACATTCTTATCTAAGTGATGGGATAGGTAATTCCCAGATACTGTAGGAACTCTTCCAAAGGGATGATGCCATAAAGCTAAAAAGTAAAAACTCAAAATTCTTATTTTTACAGCAATAGAACAGTGTGCTTATCATATTGTTGCTGATATGATGTGCCTAACTATTTTATTTTTTCCTCTTAATTAGATTTTTAGATTTAGATTTTATTTGTATTTATATTTTTTATTTTTATTTATTTATTTTATTAAATTTATACCCCGCCCTTCTCCAAATGGACTCAGGGCGGCGCACAGGGATGTTAAAATACATACAAAATATATAAAATATATAAAATTTAAAAAACTTATTCTAATAAATAAACCCTGCGCTAAAAACCAAATTAAAAATCCCAAGTTTAAAACTGTCTAATAGTCAGTAATGGAGGTTACGCTAGGCCGGCTAGATGGAATAGATGTGTCTTCAGACACTTGCGGAAGAGGCGGAGGTCGGAGATGGTGCGGAGTTCAGGGGGTAAGTCGTTCCAGAGGGCTGGGCCCGCCACAGAGAAAGCTCTTCCCCTGGTTGTCGCCAGTCGGCATTGTCCAGCCGACGGCACCCTGAGGAGGCCCTCTCTGTGGGAGCATATCGGTGTGAGGGATGTATGGGGCAGGAGGCGGTCTCGGCTATAACTAGGCCCCGAGCCATGGAGCGCTTTAAAGATGGTCGTTAAAACCTTGAAGCGCACCCAAAAGACCACAGGAAGCCAGTGCAGCTCGCGCAGGATAGGTGTTATGTGGGAGTGTCTAGGCGCTCCCGTAATCACCCGCGCGGCTGCGTTCTGGACTAGCTGCAGCTTTCGGGTGCACCTCAAGGGGAGCCCCATGTAGAGAGATTACAGTAGTCAATTCGAGAGGTGACGAGTGCTTGAGTGACTGTGCGTAAGGCACCCCGGTCCAGTAAGGGGCGCAATTGGCGCATCAGGCATACCTGATGAAACGCCCCCCTGGCCACGGCTGCCACATGATCTTCCATAGACAGCCGGGAATCCAGGAGGACACCCAAATTGCGTGCCCTCTCCACGGGGCCGGTGTTTCGCCCCCAATGGCCAGAGTTGGAATAATCTGGCCGAACCGGGGCGCCGGAAGCCACAGCCACTCAGTCTTGGACGGGTTGAGCTTGAGTTTGTTACCACCCATCAAGATCCGTACAGCTTCCAAGCACCGGGACATAACCTCGACGGCATCGTTGGGGTGGTCTGGGGTGGATATGTACAACTGAGTATCATCAGCGTACAGATGATATCCCACCCCAAAACCACGGATGATCTCACCCAGCGGCTTCATATATGTGTTGAACAGTAGGGGCAAGAGGACCGACCCCTGAGGAACCCCACATATGAGGGGTCTCGAGGCCGACCTCTGCCCCCCTGCCAACACATATTGCGACCGACCAGAGAGGTAGGACAAGAACCACCGCAAAACGGTGCCTCCCAGCCCCAACCCCCCCAGTCGGCGCAATAGGATACCATGGTCGATGGTATCAAAAGCCGCTGAGAGGTCTAATAGGACTAGGATAGAGGAATATCCTCTATCCCGCGCCCTCCAGAGATCATCAACCAACGCGACCAATGCCGTCTCGGTGCTGTGCCCGGGTCGGAAGCCGGACTGGCGCGGGTCTAGATAATCAACTTCCTCCAAGTGTCGCGGAAACTGTTGAGCCACCACACTCTCAACAACCTTCACTAGAAAGTGGAGGTTGGAGACGGGACGATAGTTCTCTAATAATGCTGGATCCAGGGACGGCTTCTTGAGGAGGGGCCTTACTACCGCCTCTTTCAAGACGGCAGGCAAGGACCCCTCACTCAAAGATGCGTTGACAATGCCCTGGAGCCAGCCTCGTGTCGTCTCCCAGGATGCCAGTACAAGCCAGGAGGGACACGGGTCCAATAAACACGTGGTAGCCCTAAGTCTCTTTGACAACTTGTCCATATCCTCGGTGGTAACAAAATCAAACCGCCCTATCTCCCTTGCGGGACTCAGGGTGATGAACAGGCACTAATAAAACGACAATAAACAACAAATACAATAAAATGTCTTAAAAATGAATTAAACTAAAATGCCTGTACTAAAATCACAGTAAAACCCCTATTAAATGCCAAATTTAAAAACTACGCCAGGCCGGCCACATGGAATAGATGTGTTTTCAATGCCCGGCGGAAGAGGCGCAGATCCGTGGTTGTATGTAGGTCATTCCAGAGGGCAGGGGCTGCCAAAGAGAAGGCTCTCCCCCTAGGAGTCGCCAGCCGACATTGCCCGGCCGATGACACCCTGAGGAGACCCTCTCTGTGGGAGCGAACATGTCGGAGGGAGGTATGTGGTAGGAGGCGGTCCTGCAAATAACCAGGTCCCATGCCATGGAGCGATTTAAAGGTGGTTACTAACACCTTGAAGCGCACCTGGAAAGCCACAGGCAGCCAGTGCAGCTCGCGCAGGAGTGGTGTTACATGGGTGCATCTCGAGGCTTCCAAAATCCCCTGTGCAGCCGCATTCTGAACTAGCTGGAGCCTCCGGGTGCACCTCAAGGGAAGCCCCATGTAGAGAGTGTTACAATAGTCCAGGCGGGAGATGACGAGGGCTTGAGTGACCGTGCGTAGAGCGTCACGATTTAGCAAGGGGCGCAACTGGCATATCAGGTAAACCTGATAAAAAGCCCCCCTGGCCATGGCTGTCATATGGTCATCCAAAGACAGCCGAGAGTCCAGGAGGATGCCCAGATTGCGGGGCCCCTCCGTGGGAGCCAGTGACTCGCCCCCGATAGCCAGAGATGGAGCCAGCTGGCTATATCGTGACGCCGGAAACCACAGCCACTCGGTCTTGGATGGGTTGAGTCGAAGCCTGTTTCTCCCCATCCAGACTCGCACGGCTTCCAGACACCGGGACATCACTTCGACAGCATCGTTGGGGT
Organism: Rhabdophis nuchalis; assembly: GCA_039707465.1. Taxonomy (NCBI): domain Eukaryota; kingdom Metazoa; phylum Chordata; class Lepidosauria; order Squamata; family Natricidae; genus Rhabdophis; species Rhabdophis nuchalis. Next base: position 48,706,424 of record CM077645.1, read on the forward strand.
GGTCTGGGGTAGAGATGTACAGCTGGGCGTCATCAGCGTACTGATGGAACTCTACCCTAAAACCACGGATGATCTCACCCAGCGGCTTCATATAGATGTTGAACAGGAGGGGTGAGAGGATTGACCCCTGAGGCACCCCACACGTGAGGGGCCTCGACGTCAACCTTTGCCCTCCTGCCAACACAAATTGCGACCGGTCGGAGAGGTAGAAGGAGAACCACCGTATAACGGTGCCCCCCAATCCCAACCCCTCCAGCCGGCGCAACATGATACCATGGTCGATGGTATCGAAAGCCACTGAGAGATCTAATAGAACCAGGATAGAGGAAGAACCTCTATCCCGAGCCCTCCAGAGATCATGCGCGACCAATGCCATCTCTGTCCTGTGCCCAGGCCGGAAACCGGACTGGCGCGAGTCCAGATAAAACAGTTTCCTCCAGGTGCTGGGGGAACTGTCGCGCCCCCACACTCTCAACAATCGGGCACATTTCAATGAGGGGCACTCCCCCCTCTTGGCCCAACCAGGTCTCCGTGATACCCGCCAGGTCCGGCTCCCCCTCCAAGACCAAATCATGGATGAGGGGAGCTTTGTTAACCACGGACCTGGTGTTACATAACATCAGCCTGGGGCCCAGGCTCTGAGATCCCAAACCTCCTGGATTGCAGGAGGAACCGTGAGGACCGGAGCGTGCGACCGCTCACAAATAGCGCGTGTGCCCTCCCTTAACGTGATATGGCCCTCGGCTCCCGCCGTACCTACTTCTCCCACACACCGTCTTGATGGTGTAGCCCTCTGTTAAGCAGACCCTCAGCCCCCCCCAATTGGGACTGTCAGCCGGCCTGGGAGTATTTCCCAGTGGGTCATTGCCCTCACCCACGTCCCTATTTTAAGTTTGCCCTCCCCCCTCCCTGGGACCTCTTAAGAATTGGGTTAAAATTTTTACTAAAAATCCCCTTAGTTTTCGTTTCGACCACCTCTCTAGATTCAAGAATCCGTCATCGAGGTGGGCCCTCGTTAGAGCTGAGGGCCACACCTGCAAGAGAGGGGACTCTCGCAGGGCATGGAGGTCCGCTGCTGAGTACATAAATAGTCTAAAAAAAGTAAATTGTCAGAAAAATTAAGAAAGTAAATTCTAGGCTTTTGTTGATAATTGTTTTTTTAGTTCATTTTGTTGGAGAGTTAATTGTTAGATAATGGTTGGAAATATAAATATCCAGATTCTCAGTAATATTGGGAGGTTGAGTATGTACATATTTAATATTCCACATTCAGTTTTGTGTAATGATAGATGAATAGTTACTTCATCCTCTCAATAGTCTGAATCAATGATTAAATATATTGAAATTATTTTTGATTATACTTATGAATTATAGAAATACTTGTTTCTCATGGTATATTGTAAATGTCCTGCTTTTCACTTCATTTCTTTAAAGTAACCGCTTGGTACATGAGTTGGATACAATTGTCCCAATGGAATCGACTAAAGCTTATGACATGTTGGATATTGTACATGCGGTAAGATTTGTGCACCATAATGTGACAGTTGTGTGAAAAAGAGATATGGCTTTTTTTGCCTTTGCAAATGAACTGGTAGCATAAATTATAACCGATACTGTGTGATATAAATAAACTATGCTTCTGTCTTGATTTTACTGCATGTATAATATATAGCAAACACTATATTAAAGTACATATTGGCACAACTGAACCACTTCAACCTTGTATCACCTAAAACTTTGGGTCATCCTTTCTCATGAGATGAGTTGAATGGAATAATCCATGTTATAGAATCTCTTAAATCTTGTTGGCCCACATGTACCTTATTCTTCAATTTTGGATGTTCCTATAGAAATACATAGGGCTACTTTCCAAAATCAAAGGACATCAAACGCTACAATAATTGAGACAGTTCCATTTTTAAACTCATGCTTCTTTCAGTCTCTGTTGCTGCCAAGGAAATTTCTGATATAGCATTACCTACCATAATTGGAGATCCCAGAGGTTTAATAAGATTATTCATTTATTTCTCATATGTAAAAACCAATAAATATATAAATCATTATAAAATATCTTTAAAATCATCATTAAAATAGAACTATTAAAATCTGAAATATACAAACTACACAGGTAGTAAATATCTACTACAATGGAGCCATGTATGAATGTCTCCAGTTTCCTGAGACTCCAAGGTCTGATGACCTAGTTGGGGTTCTAGGTATCATCTGTATCTTCTAAGATAATAATTCAGTGTCCATTTTTTCTTGCAATAATCCTGTCTGTAAAATGAAGAATTTAATTGTGTCCATTTTGGAATATATTAGCATTATAGGTCTCCCCCCCCCCCCCCCAATAAATGTGGGCTATATATATTTCTAGCTGAGTAATTTCACTATATATTTAAAGCATTACTCGGTATAAAAAATGGAAGCGTAATGATCACCACAAAATTTAAATTTAACAATTCTGCAATTCCCCCATTTTTTCCTCTGCTTCCTATTCAGATTGGCTAAAGCTCACTTTTATTCCTTGAATACTCTCTCAAAAATTCATGAAATTTGGTGTTGGAGAAGACTCCTGAGAATATCATGGAATGGTCAAGAAAGCAAACAAATGGATCCTAGAAAAATCAGTCCAGAGTTCTCAAGGTTGCAAGTCACAAGAATCAATTATTGCATTTTGGACACATTATGTGAAGACTTAGCTCTCTTGAGAAGTCTATAGTACTGGGGAAAGTGGAAAGAAAAGGAAAAAAGGATCACCATCAGTAAGGTGAATGAACTCAATCATAGTGACAGTGGAAAAATCTAAGACTAGTTGAAGAAAAATTAGTGGTTGCTAAAAGCTGATACTGTTTTGAGAATACTTAATCATATATCATATCTCTCAAAACAGAACTCTGTTAGTATGGAGGAACAAGGTAATTTTAACCCACTGCTATTTTTCAGTGTTTTTAAAATTACAGGAATTTTAAATTGCTAGAAATATTTTAATATAGAGATGATTAAATACATTTTGAAATAATTATCTAAGTAATAACTGCCAGAGAATTATGGATTGGTCTTTATAAATGTTTGCTTGTAGTAATGTGTAGAGGAACACTGAGAACAGTATGTTGAAAAATATTTTTAAAATCTTATTTTTCTTGATTCTGAAGTCAAGAAAAGCACATTTCATTATTTTGTTGAATATTGAATCTAATTTATGCAGGTTGTTGATGAGAGAGAATTCTTTGAAATCATGCCTTCCTATGCCAGAAACCTGATTGTTGGATTTGCCAGAATGAATGGAAGAACTGTTGGAATAGTTGGTAACCAGCCTAAAGTAGCTTCAGGTATGATTCTGGCAGCTCTGTTTTTGTAAGAAATGAAGTTAAAACTTCCAATTTCTGCAAACTGGATGGGAAATTGTTCCCCAAATATGTTGGGAGTTGTGCTCAGTCCCTATTCTTTCTTCATATAGGCAAGGAGTCACGTTGGGATCTTCTTTAACCAGGTCTTTTTAAAAAAATGATGTTAACTTGCATCAGATTTTCATTAGTTGTATTTTAGTGTCTTGAATTTCTTCTAACATGAATTATCCTTATCCAAGTTTTGCCATAGCTCACGGTTGGTTCAATATTTTCCATATGGTTGTTTAGCATACAGAAATTGCTTTATAGCTTCATTTAATGATCTTTTCTAAATACTCTTAATATTTTGTATTTATATTAATGTAATATTGAATAATAGAAAGTCCTGATTTAGTTACAACAGTTGAGACTGGCAACTCAGTGATTTATTGAAATAGCAACTGTGCTTATGACGCTACTCCAGCTTGCTTTGCTTGTGAAGGTTGTAAATGTTACCTAATAGTCCTAAAGGCAGCTGGCAGTCAGCAGAAGTAGCCTGCAGTATTGCATTCTAACCACTGCATCACTGTGGCTCAGTGGTTCAAAGATCAATACTACTTAGTGTTTGGTACTGAAAGAGGATATTTGTTTACATGTTATACACCTAAAATTTAACATGCTATGTGTAGAAGTTTGTTTATTGAAATAGTTGTTGGTAAAAAATGTGTATGCTACTCACCCAAACTAATTGCTTAAACATTTTTGTAAATAAGCAATTTTTACAATTTTTTGTAAATAAGCAATCACTGACATATGGCATTTAAAAAATACTCTGAAATGATATTTTACAATATTTTCCTTCTTTTTTTGAAAATTAGGCTGCTTGGACATAAATTCTTCTGTGAAAGGAGCTCGTTTTGTTCGCTTCTGTGATGCTTTCAACATTCCTATAATCACATTTGTAGATGTGCCTGGATTTTTACCAGGTAAATTATTCTGCATCTCCCTTGTTAACTAATTGATTTGATTGAACGAGTCTTGTATTTAAGAAACAGATTTACCTTTTTTTGTAATTGCGAAGATAAAAACATATTTTAAAATGTATAAGAAGCATATTGATTCTTTGTTGGAGCAATGTGAAATTTTCTACATAATACAAAAGGATTTGCCTCTTCATTCTTCTGAACTTCCATTTTTTATTATTCCACAAAGAAATAATTAATTTAATATTTATTATATGTCAAAGATTATCTGTGTACTGTATTTTTATGAAGGCCTTATATGCCGAATTCTGTTGTAACTTTATAAACTAGTAAAGAATGAATACCTGCATATAACTTTTCATTTTATTATTGGCATGTTTTACGAAGTCAGAAGAAAAGAGACTGGACTCAATCTCTTTTTATGAGGCAGTGGAAATAGGTATTTTTGTCATGGGAAGTGACAAGGGCCTTTATTTAATCAATTTTGGCAGAGGAAAAGGCCCCAATAGATGTGAAGGATTAAGGTGGGTGGAACAAAGACATGCCCATTGTTAAGGTCAAATGTTGCTGGCTGTAGTGGCTGCAAGTTTGAATGCTGGAGAGGGAATGGGCAAGAAAAAACAGAATAAAAACAATTAAGAAAGCTGTTAAAATAATTCTGGATTGGAGAGTTCTCTTCCTCACCAGTGTACAGTGAGAAACTCTATGTAAATATCCAGAATTATTTAATAAAGCCTTGCTAATTGCTTTTATTTTTGTGTGTCTCATCCAGTTCGTCACCAGAATCCTAAACTATATTGTAACCAGCAACTCTAAGAATTTCTGGTAGGATATTTTACTATATTAACTGATTTTAGAGATAATTTTGCATGTTTTCTAATTCAAAAAGGTAAGACTCTGAAATAATAAAGCTGCAAAAATAATTCAGGAGGGGAGCAAGTCACCCATCCCAGAATTTTAATAACAATATTTATTGAACAAACATGCCACTGTTGAATCCTAGATTAAAAGAGCTTCCCAAAAAACTTTCCTTTTGAGTGTAGATCTGTTAATCTTATGTAAAAGTATAAAAATGCAATTATGCATTCCATTTATGTTATAGTAACTTTAATAATAGCTGTGACTTCAACTCCTGTTGTTTTTAGGGACTGCTCAGGAATATGGGGGAATTATACGTCATGGTGCGAAGTTGCTTTTTGCTTTTGCAGAAGCAACTGTGCCAAAAATCACCGTTATCACAAGGAAGGTAGGTTATTTATATAGTTGACTGCTCAACTCACTAAGGCTGGGTGTTATAGAAGTTAAAAACATCCAATAAAATGTGATTTAAAGTTGCATTCTATTTATTGCTATCTGCTACATTGTTGTGAGAATATGTTAACATAACTACGGCAATTTGTTCTTTGGTTATCTGTACACTTGCATATATTATTGTCGTGCCAATAGAGTTTTATTAGAACATTCTAGAGGTGACCTCTTAGGCAGGATTTGGAATAGTCACCCCCACACTGCATGTTCTGAAATCTACAGGTACTTCAGTTCCTTCACATGACATCATGGTTCATCTCCAAGACAGTACACTAGGCGTGTATGGAGAATAACTTACGAATGAATAGATAACTTCTGGAAGTCTGACAGAAAAGTTAAGATCTTACAAAAGGCTATTGTGGTAGGAAGAGAGAGATCAGAGGTGAATAAACTGAGAAGTGTCTGATAGTTGTTGAAAACATTCATTTAAATCCTAATGCTACAATGGTAAAAATAAGAATAAAAAGCTGGCTCTGGGATATATGCTGCAAGGAATAGAAGACTGACAAAATAAGACTACCAATATACAGTATTTAACTGCAAAACCAGCATTCACTTATTCATATCTGTCACGTACAGAAACAGTATATATATTCTACTGTTATAAAAAAGCGAAACCTATCTCAAAAATATTATCTACATAAGATAAAAATGTTCTTTGTGGTCTTTCTATTTCAAAGTTCTTTTGTGTCAAATAGTGCATTGGGATACAAAACTTCTGTTTCCTAGTTATAATTCAAGGGTTTAATTCAACAGCATGTTTAATGCAACAGCATCTTAGTTATACAATCTTAAACCTATTAAATATTTTACTATTGACTTAATTACTAGTGCAGCCACTGTCCTGAGTATTATTGTGTATAGTGTTTCCTTGCTTCATATTTACAGTATGTCAAATGTATCAAGTACCTTGTATATGAAATTTCTCCATTGTGAATAGAATTGGAAGATGAATGCATTTCAGAAAATTGGGGTAAATGAGAGAAATTAACTTACTAAGTAATATTGGAATAGATATTAGTGAAAATATTATTTGTCTGTATTCATTATTTATTTGTACCTGCCATAAAACATAAGGGTTGAATCATGGCAGTTTGTGACTGTTGCCTTATTTCTTGTTCTAGGCTTATGGTGGGGCCTATGATGTCATGAGTTCAAAGCATCTACGAGGAGATGCAAATTATGCTTGGCCAACGGCAGAGGTAGCAGTAATGGGTGCTAAGGTAGATTTGTTTTCCTGCAGTCTTACAGCAAATTGTCTCTCTTCCCTTTCCCACTTAGACAACATCTTCTTTGCATGCGGGAATTAATTGTTCCTGCTGAAGACTTCAAGAAGTTGAATTTTAGTAATTTTATATTATTGTTTGTTATCTTAGGGAGCTGTCCAGATCATTTTTAGAGGAAAGGGGGCACATGCAGAAGCAGAATATGTAGAAAAGTTTGCAAATCCATTTCCCGCTGCAATCAGAGGTATGAATCTTTTAAGAAATTTATTGAACATTTGAAGTTTTTGAAGTTGATTTTGCACTCAAATGTATTTATCATCTTTTTCTTTAGTGAACAAGATCTGATTCTTATAATGGTTGCTTTTCAACTACCTTTTCTTAGCTTAACATTTATCATTTGACAATCCTCCATTGAAGGCTTATGATGGCTTCTCCTTCCTTAATAATCCTTTATTGCATCTAGATGCAGAAATCCCAGGGAACTTAACTACTAGCAATATTTCATTCTGGGATTGACCTATGTTAATTATTCCATGTGTTGCAGGATGTTGGGTATCTATAACATCCATTGTGCTTTTGCTGAACTCCAGCTATGTCTGTCTTGGTAGCCTTATTATACAGAAATAATGCTGATATGCTTTTGAGTTCTGACTGTGGAGAATAATGGGCATCTCCAAATGTTCACTGAATTCAGACATTTTTCTAGAATGTGCCAAATGAACTCCTGATATTTCCTAATTAATTTGAACTCTTAATTAATGCTTACTTGCTTTATTACAGATACAGACCAGAATTCAATAAGTTATTATATGAAATGAATTCCCCCTTTTGTACCCTATGACTATCATTAAGCGTTGTACCTTATGATTCTTGACAAATGTATCTTGTCTTTTATTGTACACTTAAAGCATATGCACCGAAGACAAACTCCTTGCGTGTCCAATCACACTTGGCCCATTAAGAATTATATTTTATTCTATTCATTAGTTTGGTAATACAATTAGAGTGAATAGAGACAGATTATACTGGTCTGATAATAGCAGCTGAATATAGTCAGTCAATATTGCCTCGGTAGTTTGTTAACTAAGGAGTTGTAAGGTAGAACCTTATGGTTTCAAAAAAATGTAATATGACCAGTCATGGGCTATGTATTCAACAGACCCTCCTCCCCAGAAGCATAATCTTAGCCCATGAGCAATTTTTACACCTTCCTTCAAACCTGTTGTAGGGAGAACAGTGTTAATTAATATTCTGGTTTATATGCTGCTTCAATATTTTGATGTATAAACTAGTCAGCATATGGACTTTCATACAGTCTTTCCTAAAACCCGTATGACTAGAGGATATTCAGAAATTTGATTTAGTAAATGTGTTCATAGATCATAAGTACCATAACAATTATGCACTTATAAGGAATAGTGGTTCCTGACTCCAGAGTCTGCTTAAACTGACCTGCCAGTAAAATAGATAATACAACCCAAATTGAATTGGGATTCATGATGTCCTTCTTAGAGGTTTGAAAAAGTTGTATGTAATTATAAAGAAAAAGCTGTTTGCAGTGTTGCTCTTTCAGATATGGAGAGAAAAGAAAATGAATAGTTTAAACCATCTCTCTTCCAGTTACAGGAAGTAATTGTCCAGTTATACTTTTAGGGAGAAAATGTTAAGTCCTATGCCTGCATATTATTTAATTAAAATTAAATATTTTTAAATTAAAAATTAAAATTCCAGACACATTAAACCAATTTATCTATTCTTATAACTACCAAATAATCGAGAAATAACCTCTTTTTTCTCCCCCCAGTTATAAAGATATTCTTTATATTTATTAGCTCATAATTATGAAGGATTGATCCCTGTAGATTAAGATCAATACTCTGTAGACATATATACTTAAAACAGCAACTGAAATAAACTATTCTGAAATGTGTTAACAGGATTTGTAGATGACATCATCCAACCTTCAACAACCCGACTTCGCATTTGCCGTGATTTGGGAGTGCTGGCATCCAAACAACAATCCAATCCTTGGAAAAAGCATGCCAACATGCCACTCTGAATCTGCTTCAAGTTAACCTAAAATGGATGGAAGGAAATCAGTGCACTCCTGCCATATTTATTGAATCAAATTCTTTCATATTTTAGGCTTATTTCTATGGGCAAAAAATCTATTGAAAAATGAGGTGCTATATTTTAGTCCATCAGAAGGGCTTATATTTGATATGATTAAGGCTGAACACGCATTCACAAATTCACTAACACAGAAGTATATTGTGAAATAAAACAACACATTAAACAAAATATCAGGAATTATTCTAAGAGTGATTGAAAAAAGAATTGTGAAAAGCAGGATATGAATTAGAAAGAAAACACTGGTCTTGCATTCATCACAGGTTTTTAAATATATGGTGCTACTAGACATAAACCTCCAATTGGTAGCAAAACACTTAGCCCTGCTGAATGTAGTATGTCACAAACATTGTGATTAAATACATTATAGTTAATTTCACATTTTTCTAGATTCCTATGCAGCACACTCATTCTGAAATTATGCGTGTGTTAAGTTTGAAGGGGTCTATCATATTCATCGGAGGTTTTTTCAAAAAACAAAACTTGAAAAAATGGTTTGAAATTTTTTTGAAAAATGCCGACAGATGACCTCACTCAGTGATTATCCATGTATATTAAATGGGAGCAAGGAAAAAGCTGAAGCTTGTGGCAGCCTGCAAAACAAAAGCCTAGAGCTGAATCTCTACTTCCCTTCTCAACAACAAAGGAAATGGACATGGAGGAAGAGAAACACTAGACACCATGCCTCTTGCTCCCAACTTCCTCAGCTAGTCCAAAAACATATCATGATTGATGGGGGTCAGCTACAGAAAACACCAAATCTAAAACAGATTTTGACTTGTCTATGACAGCTCTGTCTATGACAGAGACTAATAACATCTCCCAAGTCCAAAGCACATAACCATTGTATGGAGACAAAAACTAGGGCTGATGTATGACCTTTTTGTGGGTCAGGCTATCATCAGCCTGGGACAGGTCTATGGTTGCCATGAACTCCTGAACTACCCTCCAATCCAGGCAAAGTAAAGGCAGGGTGAAGTTGCCCATAAGCCTGAAGAATACCACTAACAAGCCTGCCAGAGTCAAGCAGTTCAGACAGGGAAGCTGCTGCATAACAGAAAGGCTGGTACACAAGTGACAATCTCATCAGATTCCAATAGCCCAGTTTTACAAATAGTGTGTCACCCCTGGAAGCCACCATCTCAAAATGTTAAAATTATGTTCAAGAATGGATAGAACAGAAGATCTTTTAAGGCAACAAAATCTGTTCAAAAAAAGAATAATACTGAGCAAAGTGCTTTGCACATACAAAAGATAAAGCCCACTATTACAGTAATCACTTCCAACATTTTTCTTTAAGCATTAGAAGAACTACAGGAAATGTCCATTATAAACATTTTAGAGAATTCCTCATTCCAGTCTTACATGATTATGTTTTAATTGGTCCCTAAATTCATTCTCTAATCTACAATAGCAGTGAAGACATTGATAAACTGGGCCTTTAAAATACCATAGTTATATACATACTAAAGTGCTTTACATCACATAGAAGTAAAATGGTTGCACATTCACCCCATATGTGGAAATGGTCAGGAGCATTAAGATATTCGCACGCACCTTGGATTAATTCAGAGATTTGTTTTTACGCTATGTGTAAAAAAAGACCTCTTTTAGATAGCCATAGTAAATAACCATTTGTATAGCTCTTCTCACAAATAATTGAGAACACAACACAATATCCCAAAGCCAACAAATCTGTTAAAACATCTACATTTTATGCAAATGAAAAATGGATTGCAGAATATGAAAAAAACACTAGTATTGCCACAGATGTTTTGATGAAAACAGGATAATTAATTAAATCACCTGCCAGTATCTCATTCACGATGCATTAAACTAATCCTAGAAAAAAAATCAATAGCTGTGATACCAAAACAATATTAAAACAACAGAACATATCAGGCTGATGCAGATAGAGATTGTCATTTCAACTAGATCAAAATTATAATTCCAGGACAAAAAATAACAACTTTGTACTTGACTAAGACTTACTGAATCAACCATGATTCACTCATCAAAATATCAAAGATTACATTCTCATGATAGACCTAGCCATTGCTGCACCAGATTTCAAGGCCCACATATTACGCCAGGCTAAAATATGCTAGGTTAATTTATGGTTCAGCATATCATGTGAACACAAATTAAATTTTATTAGTGTAGGACAGAACTGCTACAAAAGTGATGTAAGAGTTCACAAGGCCTTTCTGAAGTCTAATACAAGTTGCTCCACTTTTAATCAGCTGGAAGAGATTTACATAATTGGCAGAGACAACAGAAATGTCATGAAAGTCTGATATTTTTCCTTATTTAATTGTCCAAATTGTGTACTTAATTATTCAATCAATATTCTACTTTTCTGCCCTGAATCACTTAAGGTATTGGTAACAGAAAATGTAATTATGCCACCTTCTCAAAATAAATCTATTATGCTTTGTTTATTCACTCTTCTCTATACTGGTAACTTCCAGAGATGTTGGACTAAAACCTAGCAAATTCTACTTATTTCCACAACACCCTGTTAGGGCCCCAATTAAGGGAGGAAGCACACTGCTTTTCCTTTTCTGCCTTTCGACTCATCACCAGAGACCATCTAGACAGAAAGCCAAGAATTCCATTGTGTAATTTTTTTATATGTGTGTTACGTTTTTGAGCTGATCAATATCCTAGTCTCCCTGACTTATTTATTGATCAGCTCAAAAACGTAACACACACACACACACACATATTAACATACCAAAATTTGAATACAATTAAAGCACACTATCCATATGATTTTAAATGTGGCTGTAAGATAACCTTGTTTTCATGCCATGATAGAGAGCCATTTCTAAAGCTACATAATTCACTATTGCATTGTATAAATATATAGGTGTTAAAATTATCACTTTCAAAGATAAAAATGGAACGCAACATTACCTGAGGATTTGAAAGATGTGGCTTAGCACTACAGAAAAGATCCACTGAGTAGCAATTTTTGTTCAATTATACAATCATTTGTACAAAAATCCACTTTTTAAAAAGATGACAATTCTAAAATCAAATCAATTGACTGCTGAAACTAGCACTTTTCTTTTAATGGCAGAGTGACCATTTGCTGTACAAAAAAGGGATTAGATAGATACAATGGTGGCTGAATCAAGGTATAAATATGGGATGGGAGGAATTATATTTGGCAGCAGTATGCGTGAAGAATATCTACAGATAGTGGAAAATCAGCTGAACATGAACCAACCTTGTGATGCCACTCCTATTCTTCTCCCACTCCCTCAAAAAAGGAAATGCAACCCCAGGTACTAGCAATAAAAATATAATGAAGAGCATGAAAATCACTCTTCTATATATTCTTCATCAGAATCTTCCAAGAACATTGTATCCAGTTTGGGGCACTATAGTCCATAACCAAGTCACAGTATCTTTAGAGGAAAACAATTATTACAAACTAACTCTGAGGGCGGTCAAAAGTTAAAGACCAAAAGATAAAAATGTAATCAATCATTCAATCAAAAACTAATTAAGGAATGAACCAAATAACTTAAAAGATGGAATAAATATGGAAAACTCCGGAAGAACAATGGTCTACTTATTACCTAAAAGAGGTTTCTTACAATGTTACTATGTGATCTGGCTTTTAATAAGGAAAGACTTCCTGTGAAAACTGAGCTACAGAATGTTCCAGAACAATGCTATGCCCAAATTCCACATCTGTTATATAGAGGGATCATAAACATTTTTTGTTTTCACTCAGAAAGAAAATATTATTATATTTTCCTAGAAATGGGCATGCAGTAACATAAGTAATCATGACAAGTGCAATGAATCCAGCTTTTCACGCTTCACTATAAGATTTTTTTAAATGGAAGGCAACCGGAAGAGAAAGCACTAGTTTGAAATGCTTTTCTGGAAAGGACTCTACTGGACATATGATTTTGAGGAGTTTATTAAAGGAAAAGTGAAGCATCAGTTTTAAATTGTACAAAAGGAAAAAAACCCTCATGTTGTAAATGTACAATTTACAGAATTACTAGCAAAACCAATCAAGGAGACACATTTAAAAAAACCCTACTGACTGAAAACTAAACTGGAAACCCATTGGAGGTAACTTGCTTGCAAACAGCTTTTGTTTCACAGAATTTTGTAATGATCAATGACATTTCAGTTTTTCATCTGAAGGGTGGTGGGGCGCAAGACTTGCCTATGTTGGGTTCAAACCAAGGACAGTACGATTCTGCCAATCAAACTGAAGGGCTACTTGCAATAATTTTTACCACTTTTTCAAGAGAACTTGCACTTTGTCCTGAAGCACCAGCCCAGTGACTTTAACAACTTTAAAATTTCTAAACAGCTACGTTAAAGGAATGGCTGAATTAGTGGGTCAAATGTTTTTGGTAATCATAGTTTTGAGACTAGTACAAATATTAGAGGTAAAAGTCTCAACTGCTAAATGAAAGTAGTATTATTTGATCTTAAAAATTTTAGTTTCCACAGATATGCATTAAATATAATTTAAATTCATTAAAGGACCTTTTAAAAAGAGAGAAGACTACAGTTGTTTTGCACTTGTTATATAAAAGCACTTCTACAGTGGATGTATCAAATACGAGTTAAGGTCGGCTTCTGAATTTTTACATTCAAATTCCCCCAAAAGAGGAAAAAAGAGATTATTAGTTTGGCCTCATTTTAGCAGATGTTCTTATTAGCTGGAGCTACGCTCACAAGTGAAGAAAAAATCCTTTAACTACATTAGCCAGGAAGAATTGTAATATTTAAGCAGAATAAAAGACCAGATCACTGAACACCATGGAAAATTTCTTAGAACAATGATTCAGCTTATTACTTTTTGGATTGAACTGCTTAAAGATCATATTACTCTTAATAATGCACAGTTAACACTGAGACTGTAGCTGTATTCCATTGTAAGCTTAAAACGTCACCATCTAAATACAATTTCTATGCAGCACATACAATAAATCTAATTGGCAAAATTAATTTACAAAAATAGCACAAAAGGATATTTACGGCATGGAAAGATAAACACTTCTCTATGGTACAGTTAAAATTGCTTTGAAAATGTAAGTGTCCTGTCTCGCTCCTGTCCCACCCACACACCCCCTTTTATACCTTTGTGATTTATGCTTCATAAGAAAGTTGCTGCTTTTGTACCTCAGGTCTGATGGGGAGTGAAATAGGTAGTAGAAACAGCAAATAGATTACTGTAGAACCACTGGTTTATTTTACTGAGAATATTTTATTTGCTGGTATAAGTTGCTAAAAATGCACAGAACAAGTACCAATAGAAAATGTGCTGTTTGTGTGTTCCCCTAGTGCTATATAAAATGAATGTTACACAGCATCTGTTGGAAAAGTGGCTTCATGGACATCTCTTATTCTTATGCCCCATTATAAATAAAAATAAATCTTCTCAGAAGTATAAAATCTGTTTTTTTTTCTTTTCAGAATCTGACTTTTTGGCAGAGATGCACACATCTGACTTCTAAAATCTTTTGTGAGACTGTTCCGCTCTCAATGGTCAGAGAAGATCTAGAAGTGTACCATACTGCTAGTCATATTCAGCGTGTTTAACAACACTTCTCCAACCAGGATGGCTTGCTGATTAGCATCGCTGCTGGTCAATGGCTGACAGGCATAAATTTAATAAAAATGGCTAGCTTCTAAAACATAAAAAGGCAAATGTTAAAACATTTTGAAGTTGTACAGCAGAAAAATAAAGTTAAAAAGTTTTGTTTTCATTCAATGTTTTCTGAAAACATATGTAGAACTGTATAGTCTTAATTTAAAAGCTTCTCTCTATCCAAGAAAAAAACCTGTATTAGAACTGTCAAGGACAGAGAAAATAAATGATTTGTAGGTCAGCCTTTCTGAGTTGACTGATTGGCCAATATTCGTTTCATTCAGAAGCTCCTCTTCTCTGTCATTACAAAAAGGAAATGACCTTAATCATTTGGTTAAAAATCAAACCAAATCACATCAAAATGTGGTTTTAATATTAGCTATCACAGTATATAGGCCTTGAGCTCTAAAGAACAGAGTTCCAAATTTGTATAATGTCTTCACCAGATTTTAGAACATTGGCATTCCAAATCCCTAGAAAATACAATGGAAAATAAAGTTAGGTTGTAGAAAATTATTCATTAAATCACAAATAATATTGTTCAAAAGCTTACTGAATCATCTTCAATGATAGCTGCAGAATCAAAAAAATCTGGCCTCAATTCAGCTCTTTCCCGTCGGTTTCTTGAAGGAGGCTGTAAAGAAAGTCTTTGTCAGTTGAGTTTAGGCATATACATTTATATTTGTACCAATCCTTTATACAGTTCATTTTAAACTAAAAAAGCTGAAAGGACTTGTGAGAATTCAAACCCATGATTTAATATTATAAGCTTTAGAGATTCCAAGGGTGACGTAACAACATTAAAAAGCGCATGAAGACCAGAATGCTTCAATAGTGGCCTTCAGCTCTTCTGCATTGTTCGGTCTCATGTCTCTCATCTTTCTCTTGGCAATGCCCCATAGATTCTCTATGGGATTCAGGTCAGGTGAGTTTGCTGGCCAAGCACAGTAATCCCATGGACATTGAACCAGGTTTTGGTGCTTTTGGCAATGTGGGTAGGTGCCAGGTCCTGCTGGAAAATGAAGTCAGCATCCCCATAAAGCTCGTCTGTGGAAGGAAGCATGAAGTGCTCTAAAATCTCCTGGTAGACGGCTGCGTTGACCCTGACTTAATGAAGCACAGTGAACCAACACCAGCAGATGACATGGCTCCCCAAATCAACACAAACTGTGGAAACTTCACCCTGGACTTCAAGCATCTTGCAGTGTGTGCCTCTCCATTCTTGGAGCAACAGGACTTTGGACCACTGTGTTCATTAAGTCCAGGGTCAACACAGCCATCTACCAGGAGATTTTGGAGCACTTCATGCTTCCTTCCGCAGACAAGCTTTATGGGGATGTTGACTTCATTTTCCAGCTGCCCACATTGTAATGAGTCTTATCTCATATATTAGTTTCACCTTTTAAGTTGCATTACTGAAATAAATGAACTTTATTTCATTTTGCACGATATTCTAATTTTTTGAGTTTCACCTGTATACTGGTTGACAGGCCCATAAGAAAAATAATTTTCAATACTTGTTTCTCACCCACTTCTCATTATAGAAGGATACTTAGACAGTGCTGTTTATATGACTTTAAGTTGTTTAGTTTTAGTGGTAGCCACATTTTTAACAAAAAAAAATTGTAATGATAAAATTACTGACCAAATCAATAACCATGGTATCTTCAAATTCTTCATTCATATCCTCGAGCTGACCTCGGGAAGACATCATTACATCTTCAAAGATGGGCTCAGCATCATCCTCCATGAGACCCCGCCTTGTTGGGAGACATGAGAAATACAAAAAGATCAATAATGAATAACAAAATCTGGCATACCAAAATATGTTCATTTACTTATGCAAAGGGAAATTCCTTTGTCTCCTTCCTTTTATGCTGGTTTTCAAATCTGCTATAGAGGATCTTTGACTCCCTGAAAAGGATCTAGTATGGGAAGATGTGTAGAAGGAACAGCTCATTCATCAGCCATGTTTATTCTGCTGAGAAACTACTGACATAATACACTTGAATACTTTTAAATATATGAGTATATTGACTGAAGGACAATATTAGAAAGTTGTTACTGTCACTGTCCCTATAAGCTACTTTTAGTTTAGTGGTTAAGTTTCTGGATTGTAAACTGGGAGACCGTAGGTTCTAGTCATCCATTGTATATGAAAGAGGATGATTTGTGCCAGTCATATTCTCAGCCCAATCCAATTGTTGAATGGGTGCATTATATGCAGCCTTGAGCACAAAATATATTCTTGTTCTCAAAAATTCCCGTATGTATTTGGGCTGTTTTTTTGTTTAAAGTAAGACTCTACAAAATATTCTGAATATGTACTATTCTGCACAAAGAAGAACTGGTTTTGGATGGCTCATGCTTGATTATAACATATGTTTAATGATTATTTTAAATATTTTCAGCAACTCAAACAGAATTATAAATAATCTTTATAATTATTTTTAACGGTAATGGTAATCTTTACCGTTAATACAAAAAATTGAGATAAATCTAACTAAAACAGGTTTGGATAGATCACTATGGACCTGATACTTTATCAGCTTCTAAAATAACTGTCACGTTGTTGTTACAGAAGAATTCAATATCAGAACCCAAACCTATTTTTCTGTTAAAAATGAAAAGGGAAATTTAAAATACCTCAATATATTAATCAATATACAAGGATTTTGGAATCAAGAATTGAAAACTGGCTCTTTTCAACCAATGGATTTAAGTTTTGAAGAGTGCTAATTTTATGTTCTATGATTTAAAACTGAAATTAATCCATTAATGTTAATGTTACTGTTTATTGAATTTGTATACCGCCCTTCTCCCTTGCGAGACTCAGGGCGGTGAACAGGCATAATAAAAATAACAAAGATATGAATATATAAAATACTTTAAAATGTCAATTAAAATGTCAATTAAATTAGGGGCCTGTTCTAAAACCAAATAAAATTACTAAATAAAATCGATTAAAATCGATTAAAAATTACACCAGGCCGGCCGCACGGAATAAATGCGTTTTCAAGGCCCGGCGGAAGAGGTGTAGGTCAGTGATTGTACGTAGGTCGGGGGGTAGGTCGTTCCAGAGGGCAGGAGCTGCCACAGAGAAGGCTAGAATATTGTTGTTCTGGACATAAGTGTTTTGAATATTCCATTCCATATGGGTGATGGGATTAGAAACTGTTTTATATCTTGTGAATGGGATAGTTTATTTTTTATTTATTTATTTATTATATTTATACTCCGCCCTTCTCCAAGCGGACCCAGGGCGGCACACAGGAATGTTAAAATACATACAAAACATAATAAAAATTTTAAAAAACATATTCTAATAAATCCTGTGCTAAAACCGAATTAAAAATCCCAAATTTAAAACTATCTAGGAGTCAGTAATGGAGGTTACGCTAGGTCGGCTAGATGGAATAGATGTAACCAATTTCATTGTAATTTTTACAATGACAATAAAGATTATTATTATTATTATTATTATTATTATTATTATTATTATTATTATTATTATTATTATTATTATTATGTGTCTTCAGACACTTGCGGAAGAGGCGGAGGTCGGAGATGGTGCGGAGTTCAGGGGGTAAGTCGTTCCAAAGGGCTGGTCCCGCCACAGAGAAGGCTCTTCCCCTGGGTGTCGCCAGTCGGCATTGTCCAGCCGACGGCACCCTGAGGAGGCCCTCTCTGTGGGAGCGTATCGGCCTGAGGGATGTATGGGGCAGGAGGCGGTCTCGCATGTAACTAGTCCCCGATCCATGGAGCGCTTTAAAGATGGTCGTTAAAACCTTGAAGCGCACCCGAAAGACCACAGGGAGCCAGTGCAGCTCGCGCAGGATAGGTGTTATGTGGGAGTGTCTAGGCGCTCCCGTAATCACCCGCGCGGCTGCATTCTGGACTAGCTGCAGCTTTCGGGTGCACCTCAAGGGAAGCCCCATGTAGAGAGCATTACAGTAGTCGAGTCGAGAGGTAACGAGTGCTTGAGTAACTGTGCGTAAGGCACCCCGGTCCAGTAAGGGGCGCAATTGGCGCATCAGGCGTACCTGATGAAACGCCACCCTGGCCACGGCTGCCACATGATTTTCCATAGACAGCCGGGAGTCCAGCAGGACACCCAAATTGCGCGCCCTCTCCACGGAGGCCGGTGTTTCGCCCCCAATGGCCAGAGTTGGAATAATCTGGCTGAACCGGGGCGCCGGAAGCCACAGCCACTCAGTCTTGGACGGGTTGAGCTTGAGTTTGTTACTACCCATCCAGATCCGTACGGCCTCCAAGCACCGGGACATAACCTCGACGGCATCGTTGGGGTGGTCTGGGGTGGATATGTACAACTGAGTATCATCAGCGTACAGATGATATCCCACCCCAAAACCACGGATGATCTCACCCAGCGGCTTCATATATGTGTTGAACAGTAGGGGCGAGAGGACCGACCCCTGAGGAACTCCACATATGAGGGGCCTCGAGGCCGACCTCTGCCCCCCTGCCAACACATATTGCGACCGACCAGAGAGGTAGGACGAGAACCACCGCAAAACGGTGCCTCCCAGCCCCAACCCCACCCAGTCGGCGCAATAGGATACCATGGTCGATGGTATCAAAAGCCGCTGAGAGGTCTAATAGGACTAGGATAGAGGAATATCCTCTATCCCGCGCCCTCCAGAGATCATCAACCAACGCGACCAATGCCGTCTCGGTGCTGTGCCCAGGTCGTAAGCCGGACTGGCGCGGGTCTAGATAATCAACTTCCTCCAAGTGTCGCGGAAACTGTTGAGCCACCACACTCTCAACAACCTTCACTAAAAAGTGGAGGTTGGAGACGGGACGATAGTTCTCTAATAATGCTGGATCCAGGGACGGCTTCTTGAGGAGGGGCCTTACTACCGCCTCTTTCAAGATTTTTTAATAGCATTTTTTAAATTATCCTGTCACAGTTAGCATAGAAGGAACTGCTACACTAGGGGATCTGAGGAAAATTTCGGAACAAAGCAATGGGCATTTAAACAGTAGCAGAGAAAAGAAGCCATTCTCTGCAAAAGATGATAGAAAAGGACTGATTGGAGAAACAGCTCTGGAGAGGAAGTTGCTGAGAGGGACCTCTGGTCTTTACACTAGACTAGAGTAGTAGTGACCATCTAAAAGAACTGCTGAAGGGTCTATCTGACTCTAAGGTAGCCTCCGTAGCCTCAAACCCATTTTGTTTGTTCATTTACATTCATTTTAGTTTGATAATAATTTAATTACCAAAGCAGAGATAATCTCTTCCATCCTCTTGTTTTTAAAATCAGCCCCATTTTTGACCCCTAAAAAATCTACAACCTCTTATCAAATAAGGTCTAATTCCTTAGCTAAATTAATTAATAATTCATTCATTCAAGCAGTTTAAGAAGTATATTATGGTGGCTCTAAAGTTGCTACATACAGACACAAGTACGTTAAACAGAGCCTTTTTTTTTCTGCTTAAAGTTTCCTACTCCTCCGGCATTGCCCCGCTAAAAGCTAGGTAAGCACCTTATCAAAATGATATTCCCCTTGACTAGTATTTACTAGTCACAGGAACGATTTTAATGTTATGCTTGCTCCTCTTGAGGTAAGTATGGTGACATCATAAAACTTTGTTTTTAAATTACTTTATATGACAAATATTTTGTATTTTTATATTTTAAATTTTGTATTTATAAATATTTAAATATTTGTAAATATTTGTAATCATATTAAACAAATATTGTGTTCCATAAGATGCAGATATTTCATAATTTTGGCTAGAGTGCTCCAGCATCAAGGTATTATAGACAATACAAAATATATGTTATTTCATACAATACAAATTAGAGAAACCTTTATCCACTAATTGTTAAAATAATTAGCCACTTAAATGTATTCCTAGCTCCTACTGGATACTTACACTGTATGTCTCACACCACTTCTTCCTTTCATGTAGTTCATTCCCGTCCTGTCCTTTCGACTTAAATCTTCCAATTTCTGCTGACCCAACCAAGATATTTGCATCTGAGGACTTAAGAGTGAATTTAAAAAATCATAATATGAACATTTAATTTTAACATTATTTTAATGTTACCTCACAGTGAAAAACTATTCAGTTGTTTCAGAATAGAATCAGGGATCTTACACTTTAATCCTTACATTTGTAACTCACAGAATAATGTTAGCATCTCTTAAACTAAACAAATCACTATATTGTTTAATTATTTGAGAGAAAGTAGGGAATAGAACCACATGTAAGTTTCCTTTGGGGTAACAGACTGGATATAGTTATGTAATGAGCTA
This sequence comes from Rhabdophis nuchalis, assembly GCA_039707465.1. Classification (NCBI taxonomy): domain Eukaryota; kingdom Metazoa; phylum Chordata; class Lepidosauria; order Squamata; family Natricidae; genus Rhabdophis; species Rhabdophis nuchalis. The sequence goes on from CM077645.1 coordinate 48,727,320, forward strand.
AATATAAATACTAAAATCTGCTAATTTTTATCACCACTAAATATTAAGCAATTTGTCTGAATCTGTCATCTGAGAATTGGTTATAGTTTTTTGAAAGATCATCTGTGATGTACAGTAGTTGCACCTGCGCAATATCTTCTTTGGAAAATTCTAGCGTTTAAGGACTATTTGGCAGGACTACTGCTGCTATGTAATATACATGAGGATATACTCCTCATGTCTTTGACCATCTTTGGTGGTGGTTCCTTTGACCACTGTCATGGATCTGCCCCCAGATCTCTCTCCAAATGCGAATTCAGAGGAAGAGAGTGAGTTTGAGTCTGCAGAGGAAATTGTAGAGCTGCGTATTTGTCAGGATCGGGGTTCAGAGAATGCTACTCTCCTAAAGCAGTCTCAGCTGGGTCAATCGGACAAGCAACAGGCAGAGACTGAGTGAGATGAGCCAAAGCAGCAGCAAGTTGGCCAGGAAACTCCACACCTTCTCCTGATTTAGGGACACTTAGAGCAGAGAGGATACAGGCACAACACCGGTCGACTAGTCATGAAGAGACCACCTCACCTCTCATGAAGGGCCGCACTGGCATTGCCTACTCAACCCCGCCCGGAGGACTTCAGTGTTGCTGGAGCAATGTGCCCAGTTCTGTGCCTTGTGTGCTCGTGCTGTGTATCTTGGTTTGTCTGACTCCTGGACTGCTTTCCTGGACTTTGTGTGTGTCCCTTGGACTAGGTTACCCAGTACCTCTTGCTATACAAAGCTTGGAATTCAGACCTCCACAACAGGGATACTTTCCAAGGACCTATTTGCGGGGTTTAAATAAATACCTGTAGAACTCTTGCCACACGTGTATCAGAGTGGGCCCACACAACCACCAAGGTGATTCCACAAATAAGAAATCGCATGAATTGGGGGGAGGAATTAAGAGAGGCAGTTCACAAGTGATCATTCCAAGGTAGGAATTAGAGATATATAACCAACTCTTCTTCATAACAACCCTTGTGAATCATCTATACAAGTGAATAACAAGGTTATTACTTTGGAAGTGGATTCAGGTTATGATAAAATCAAGAAAGTAATGAACCACTGTTTTTAGATTGTACTGTATGTCCAATCGATAACATTTAATAAATGTCTTACTTTGACCCAGATTGCTGTAAGATTTCCTGAAGGTAATGTGATTAAGAACTGCAACCCAAAAGGATATATATCTCTTAAAAGCATGCCCTTGCATATTTCAAAATCAGAATGAACATGCTAGCTGGCAACATAAGACAATTGCATTAATTACCCACTTAGAGAATCTTTGGAAGAAAACCAATCTTTGTGAAGCTTTTAATATAATAAAAATCTGCCCTTACGTTCAAAAGACATTTGGGTTATGTAAGACCTGTTTCAAAATAATAAATGACTTAGGAAAAGATTATCTGAAACATAAACTCCTCATTCAAAAGAAATTAATAAATTATCATGGGTGGGAAGGATGGATTAAGAGGAGTAATCTTGTTTCCCTGAAATATCAAACAGGAAGAACCAAATCTGAATGTTGCAAGATCTCTCTCTTGGTTTCTTGTTGGAAGTTTCCAACAATACAGTCTTTGAAATAAATAGATGTGACTCAAAATTGAGAGGATTTTTAATTGGCATTGAATGTACTAGAAATGAGGTCCATAAAAGCACTGGCTGTCCAAATGCTTAACTGTAGAATGCAAAAAAAACCAACCCAGAAACCTATTAACTAGTGCATGAAAAGTAGTTCTATTTTATCCATTAGATTTTCCTGGCAGACAGGTTGAATGTGGAGAGATCTGGATAACAAAATTAGAATAAAATTTGGCTCAATAGGAGATTGGGAATAACTGGGAGATGCTGGTAATGATGTTGAGACAGATCTACTATAGAAGTAAACCAGGGTAGGCATGGCCACTGTGAAGAATGAGGATATGCACTTCAATCAGTTTTGACACTGTATAACTAGGGGGGGAAATGGAAGCAGTTGGAATAGCTTTCCTTTCCTTTCCTTTCTCATCTGGTAGAGAATGTAAACCGTAAACATCTCTACTGCAGTACTTCTTGCAATGGTGGTCTTAAAGTCGCCCTGGGTCCTTTGTGGAGAAGGGCGGGATATAAATTTAAATAAATAAAATAAATAAATAAATAAAGTAGGTACCGGTAGATAGAAGGGCATGCTTTCAATTATGGGTGTCTCTGGAAAATGAAGTGATATCTTATTGCTTCAGAGGATCTCATTAACCTAAATAATATACTCTAGTTTTATGTTTTAAAATAGTGGTCCTCAACATGTGTGGGCTGCAGCCCAGGGACCCTGTTTTAAAACATTCTGAGCTTCACAGAATGACTGCATTCAAAATCTTAATTTCAGCAGTATTTTAACATTAATTTCTTATTATTACAGAAATGTTTCATTGGTACATACTTGTTTAAAAAATCTTGTTCAGATCCAGGTTCTGACTCATGCTCTGGTATTTGCTCCCCAATTTGTCGAGTGTTTTCTCTCAACACTGTTGATGTGAGCTGAGGTGTCTGTAGAGCACCTGGGGTCTGGATGCTGTCATTTCTATTCAGCCACGAGCCTTCAATATTCTCATCTGATACATAACAATAAACTATTATAGTAAGCAGGATTTTGTGCAATTATGTGGCTAAAAACAGTATAGAGATTGGAGCAGAATTATTTTTTTTTAAAGTCAAAATCTAATTTTCTATTTTATTTAATATTAAGATGAATTTATGTAGCAACTTTTCCAGATTTTATTCCAATAAACATATCAACATAAATTTATTACTGGTTAATTAATAAAACAAAGAACAAATGAAATGCAATCCCAACAGGAAAAAGATGTTAAATCATCATCTATTTGAAATCTTATTAAATATAATGCAGCATACATACACAGACACACGCACACACACTGCATTCAGATAGTATTCAAACCCCCTTCATTTTTGTTAATTTTGTTATGTTGCACCCTGATTGTACAATTGTTGAAATTCATTTTTCCTCATTAATCTGCACTCAGTAGCCCATAATGACGAAGTAAAAACAGAATTTTATAAACGCGGGAAGTCTGAATACTTTCTGACGGCACTGTAGGTGTGTGTATGTGTGTGTGTCAGTGTGTGTATGCTGCATTATATATTTTCTTTTCTTTTACAATTTTAATTGTTTTTACTTCTTACTCCTTTTCCATATTTTGCATTAAAGAGTTTATGCTGAAAGGCAAAATCCTAATGTATCTTCTGCATAATTTAAGTGCAAAGGATCCTAAGATCACAAACCTGTCTATAGTCCTTGACTTTGTTTAGTGATTGTTCAAAGCTACAATAGCACTGAAAATAATGAATTGTGCACATTTACAACCTTTGCAGCATCTCTATGATGCTGCATGATGAAAATTCAGATGCTTGGCAACTGGCTCATATTTATGATGATCGATCTTCTAACAAGCAAAGTGAAAAGGGATGCCAGATTCACTTTTACAACTATGTTACTAGCTTAACAGCTGCAATGATTCACTTAACAACTGTAGCAAGAAAAGTCATAAATTGGTGCAAAACTCACTTAACCATCTCACTTAGCAACATAAATTTTGGGCTCCACTGTTGTCATAAGTCAAGGACTATCTGTATTGCTTTATTTCTGTCTCAGGAAAGCATTAATGAAATAAATATTCCACTCTGTTGATACACTGGTTCAAAAACAAATGTTAGCTTAATTTTCAGAAACCATTTGAACCAAATAAAATCATGAATAAGACATATTTTTATTTAACATTCTGTCTACAGTATATAATCTTTAAAGCCACATTTACCTTCAACTCTTTTCTTATGAAGTGGAGGTCGACCTTTCTTATTCCGGACAGAAGAGGTTTTGCTACTGCTGCTCCCACTATTCACAGACATCCTATCATCCTCACCGCCTGTCACTAATGAATTTCTATAGGAAATCAATGGAAGCCATACATCTTCCCTCCTTTCCATCATCTGTTCTGTTAGGAATTTCTCCAAATATGTGTGACTGGGTTGGAGAAGAGAAAGAGAGAAGAGTATAAACAAATGACTAAAATAGGTAGCTATAGCTACAATGTAACTTCTGTTTTAAATAGCTATTAGTTCCTTGCATTAGGATTATCTATAATCTATACTCCTGATTTAAGAGTTAGATATGCTCTGATTTTTTAGGGGGCTAGCAATATAACTATTATTTGTGGATAAAAATATATCAGACGCTACATACATGGCATTTTTTTTCAGAGCTAATACAATAGCAGCTTAGTGAAACATATTAACTTACATAAGAATTGATTGAATAAAACTATTAAATAATCTAAATGATCAAGGAATATGAAATTAAATGGACATGTACGTATTACACTCTAAAATCTTCAGAACACAATTGCAAATGACTCTATTTCAAGACCACAGAAGTGAAAGCTCAGATTTTTTTTAAAGGTCCTCCAGGTCTTTTTTTAACTCAACAAATTAAAACAAGATAACTATGAGAAAATAACTTCTCACATTTGCACTGTGTGCTCTCATAACATAAAATGAATTTAGATCAGTAAATAGTGGTACGATATAACAAGGAATATCATATATATTTCTATTTTTTGGGAAGGGGAGGGATTGAAAAACAAACTGCAGAAATTTTACATCTATATTCAGACTAACATGAAAAATGCTCTGGAAAGTACATTCATCTCATCAGTCACAGAGTGACTTTATACACTTCCTTTTCCCATATGTCTGAAGAAATTATATCAATAGAAATTATAAGAAACATAATTATTTCCTTCTAATAATTATTGTTTTATATGTCTCTAGATTTATTTATTGATTGATTATATTTATATGGATGCCCATTTCACAAATGAGTCTGGCCAGTGTACAACAGATTTATTGAATGCTACAAGGCTTGACAAAACCATAGGTGAAAATGCTTTTTTTTTTTAAAAAAAAATTACATTTTCTGTCTAAGCAGCTATAGATGATTTTGTTTTCTTTGTAAGATATTTTTTGTAGCAACTATTTTTAACACAAAGTATACAGCACACACAACAGGCTAAATATACGCAAAATTCATAATGTAAAATTTGATCTACAAGGACGGAGTCATGGAGGGGAATAGATGGCATGTTTTTCTTATGCTAATAACTCCATATTTTAAGTTCTTTAGCAAAAGTTTTTTTTCTTGCCAACAGACATTTGTTGGAAAGATGGCTCTTCTCTATGGTGGTGTGCTATCTCTCAAATGTCCTTCAGGTTAAAATATTTACTGGCTCTGATGCAATAACTTCAGTGCTAAGATAAATATTTTAAAATTTCCAAGACATATTAAAAGACATGTAGTCAGTTCTGATGTTTTTATGTTTTATTTTGTTTGAACATGTTTCCAATTTTAAATTGACTATTTTATGCCCCCCCCCGGCATATTACAGAGAAGTCTTAGGATGATGGTGGATTAAATAAAATAGTATGCATTTCGATAAACAGATTGGTTTTCTCAGTCTGGTCAAGGAAATTAAGCAAAATAACATGGATTCAAACCAAAAGCTTGAAAGAACGCTGAAGTCTAGTCATGTAATATAATATTTTCCTCCTTTCCCTCAATTTGACTCTGTAGAGCTTCAATTCTTTTCCTCTACACTGAGAAAGTGATTCGCTCCCACAGAGAGGGATTTCTCCGGGTGCCGTCCACTAGGCTATGCCAGCGGGCGACGCCCAGGGGAAGGGCCTTCTCTGTGGCGGGCCCAGCCCTCTGGAACGACCTTCCCCCCGAAATTAGAACAACTACGGACCTCCGCTCCTTCCGTCAAAAACTTAAAACACACTTTTTCTGCTTGGCCGGCCTAGGTTAGTCTCGTGTCTTTTAATAGGGTTTAGGGGATTTTAGTGAATTTAAAATGGGGGATTTTAGCGCAGGGATAATCTTTGTTTAATTTGCTTTTTATCTAAATTATTTATGTATATGTATTGGTATTTTTTAATTTCCCTGTGCACCGCTCCGAGTCCCTTTGGGGAGAGGAAGCGGTCTATAAATTAAATTTATTATTATTATTATTATTATTATTTTAGTGGGGAAGAGAGACTGCTGAAGGAAGCAGTACTACTCATAAATAAATTCAATTTGATTCTATTTCTCATTACAAATATCTATCTCAGAAATGTCTGAATATATATGCTAGACTACAATAAAGTCTACTTCCTCTCTAGTGGCAAAAGATATATAAATGTTCAGAGAATGAAAATGGGAAGTTAGAATACGGTAAAACAAACAGTGAGCTTTTGTTCTGAGAATATCAGAATTCTCTCAATTTAAAAGACAATCCTCGATGCCAACACTTTCTTAAATAAATTTATAAAAACTGTAATTACCGTAGATGTACAATTAAACCAGACTTTTTACTTTGATATCATTTATAAATAAAGTTGCTTACAATCAGCAAAATGTATTACTTACACAGTTTTCTTGTCCTGTCGTAATAATTTAGATGAAAATTCACTAAGTACTTCCAGGAAAGCAAGGTTAGGAGGTGGATATTCCTGTCCTTTTTGATTTTGATATTTAAATGCAAATTCTATGCCATCTCTGTAATAAGATATTAAGAACTAAATAACTGTGTCAAATGTTATAAACTCTATACAAACTTCAAATAAAATACCAGGTGCAGTGAAAAGAGAAAGAACGATTCAATGCATCACTATCCATATTCAATATAATATATTTATGTTTCTTAACATGCAACTACAAAGATCAGGAGAGTTTCAAGAACTGAATGGATTTTTTAAGTATATGTAAAAAAGTTAAGATTTTATGAAAAAGTATGGATTTTTCAGCAAGCAAGCAAATAAATAGTTGTCTTCAATATTAGAAATGTGGTGTGACCACAGATTTACAATCCTGGATCAAGTATTTGTGCTAGGTTTTGCTTGATGAACTGATTTTCCATAGATATAAACGGACAGACTATTCAATATTATTTTTTTTGTAATCATGGTTAAATTGCATGTTTAAATATCAGGGGGAAATTATTTTCATTAAATATAATATATTTTCATTGTATCCTCTTCCTGTTTGTTTTTTTCTTTTTAAACTTTTATTACTTTTCTTTTTATACATTAAAACAATTTTAAACATTTATTACTTACACTAGAGGTCATACACATAGTATAAATAATATGCAGTGATTGCTGTTTATGAATCATTTCTTCAAATTGCGTAGAACAAATGTAATACAATATAGAATGCTATTTAGAAAATGTGACTAATATTTAAACAATCAACTTTTGTAACTATTTATTACAAACGCCTAATTATTTTCTTAAGCACCAATGCAATCTCCCCCCCCCCCTTTTTTTTTCCAATAAAACAATGTGTAGTGTTACTGGACATATTTATACCCTATTTAAAAAAAGGCATTACTTGACTTCAACATACTACTTGCCACTCACTTGTGTAATGTGGCTACAGCTTCTCTTGTCTTTATCTGGTCCAGACCAAAGGTAAGAGCAAAACGACGGGCCAGCTCCTTAATGCCACTGACATGGGCAGATGTCCTGTCCAAGTTAGGACCTTGCTCTTGAACAAGCTCATTAAATAGCTGCAGAAAGAACTGAAAGTTCAAATCTTTACAGATATAGTGGCACATTCTATATCAATATTTAGGGCTTAGACCTGTGGTTTCCAACAGATCTTAGAAAAGAAAGAAATGAATAATGGAAACAATCTGATAAACTTGTTAAACTATAAATTAACAAATAAATAAAATAATTTTATGATGTAGTCCTGAACTGATCATAGATGACAATTTTTAACTGTTCCAGATTATCCAAATCAGAAATTTTGTAATAGTTTATATATTCATATTAAACTCTATCCTAGAGTCACAAGATAGCAACAGAATATTCAAATATATGAAGAAATTTATTTGTATACAAGACATATTTAAGAATTAGTGTGGGCTAAAGATTTTTACCTGCTGTAAACTGAGAATGAGAGTTTTTGCACATTGAATTTTATCAATTTGTCTTGTTTTACTCAATGTCTCCTTAATGATATCGCCATAGTCATTGTAGTACTAAGAGCAAGAAAAGAGCACATTTTAATTAACAATGCATTTAATTTTTATTGACTATCTTTTTCTTAATCAACCCTTGATGTGGGGTTTTAAATTGTCTTATCTAATAAACCATTCCTCCTACACTAGAATTAATTAATAAATGCTAATTCTGAATAGTGTTAAGCTGAATAGTTTTATACTGCCAACTGAATTTCTCTTTGTACATAAGGATAAAATTTTGTGTATAAAAAACCCTCTATTTCATTATACTTCCATGCAAAGACCTAGGATCCAACCCAAAGTCAAGATAACCACCATGTATTATTTTTTATTATTTTATTAAATTTATACCCCGCCCTTCTCCTTGTTAGGACCCAGGGCGGCGAAATAGAAATAGTATGGTGGAATTTTAGTGTTAAAAATAATGATCACTAACATAAAGAAATAAATCCAATTACTCAGTAGTACCATAGTTAAGGCCCCAGGCTTGAAACCACCTTTGGCACAAAGCCAGCTGGGTAATTTTAGACCATTTATTGTTTTTCAACCCTAAGAAGAAGGCAATGATCTTGCCAGAAAAGGATTTGTTTAGGCAGTTGTTAGGAATGAGGATTGACTCCAAGGCACAAAATCAAGAACCATAAAGTAATATTTTTCAATTGTAGTGTTACGAAAATAATTCAATTGTAAATATTTTGGACAAAGTACTCAAGAACATTTAATAGGGAAAACATTATTCATTGGGAACGAGTTAAAATTATAGACATATTTATGATGGAAGTTTTGCATTGGAAACTTTTCAATGATTCCTTCCTACTTAGGGCAGCCTTGAATACTTTATCTTATTTTTTTTGAGAGGATCGCTTCAACCCCAGCCAGGCTTAAGTAAATGGAGGATGATTTTAAAATGTATGCCTGACTTTTCACCAAAATGAAGTTAGCCTTAGATATATCCATATATTTTGGCAAATCTGATTTGTTAGGACAAAGTAACAGAGCACAGAATCATACCTTCATGTAATGCTTGAAGATATCAGCTGCCGCATGCATATCTACAATATCATAAATTATAAGTTTACTAAAGGCAGCCAAAAGATTCCTTCTCTTGTGTAAAGCTTCGATTTTATTAGCTTCATCTTCTTCATCTCCCTCTAAACAATAAATGAATAAAATACAGTTGCTTTTTAATGTCATTATTTCTCATTTACCTAATTGATACATTCTACAGTTCTCTAAAATATGATGGGATAGTTATGTTGTGATAGTTGTTAACTAGCAACAAGGGAAAGTTGCTAAAAATACCATATTGAAGTATTCCTGGCCAAAATTTGATTGGCAGCATTCTTTCTAGATATTCAATTACATTTAGTCTCCCTGCCCCAGTGGTGAAATCCAGCAGGTTCTGGAGAACCGGTAGTGGAAATATTGAGTAGTTCGGAGAACCGGCAAATACCACCTCATTCTGGACCCAGAGTTCGGTGGGAATGGAGATTTGCAATATCCTTCCCCTGGAGGGAATGGGAATTTTGCAGTATCCTTCCCCTGCCACACCCACTAAGCCAAACCCACAGAACTGGTAGTAAGAAAAATTGAATTTCATCACTGCCCTTCCCCCTTTGCTCCTGAAACTACAAGTAGTCCTCGAGGTACGAACCTAATGGAGCCTGTCCATTAGGTTCGTAAGTAAAAAAAAAAGTTAAATGAATCAGACTCAATTTTTACGAATTTTTAAAATTAAATTAATTAATAGAATCAAATGGCTCATTAAATGAAAATCTGACTTACTATTTCCTCTGATTCATTAATTGATCACTGCCATCGTTAACTGAACTGAGAGGCTTTTCCGCCAACACCTATCAGCGGTTTCCAGTTGCCAGCAGGCTTTCGGAGTTCACAGTTGCTTTTTAAAAAACTCATTTGCTACTAGTTAGCTCAAACTTCTTTAGACCACTGCCCAGAGGGCAGTGAGGCAATAATTTACCCAACTCTCCTATTGTAGTTGCTTAAAACACAACACTTGCTACTAATTATCTTAAGAATCTCCAGCCAGGTACCCAGAGGGAAGGATTTACAGAACTCTTGGCTTGCAACAGTAACAGAGATGCAAGGGACCTTGAGGTTATCTAGTCTAACCCACTGCTCTCATAAGAGATTATTTTTGATAAATGCCTATCCCGTCTCTTCTTAAAAGCTTCCAGTCATGGAACATCAACAACTTCTGGAGGTAATTTAAATTTAAATTCCTACAAAATACAATAATATAATCTTCAAAATAAAAGGAAGGAAACACAATGTTGTAGAATGCTTTGTGTAGATGCTGGCTAGCATATCTGGCCATGTGACCAGGGACAAAAAAAGAAAAAAACCTGCTCGCTTCAAACAAATTGTATGACAACCCCAAAAGGCACAGGCCAGTCAGAGTTAAAAATGGCCACCATTGCAGCAGTGACTGAATCCAAGTCATAGGCTACAGAGGCCTCTTTTTGATTGCAGTTTTGAATTTCTAATGTAAGTACCCTTTCTGAACAAACCTGTTGTTGTGAAAATTCACAAAATGAATGCTCGTATCTGAGGGATTATCTATACCAACTAGTCTTCTATAGTTATTACCATATTTTTCAGAGTATAAGACGCACCTTTTTTCCTCTAAAAAGAGGCTGAAAATCTGGGTATGTCTTATACACAGCATTTATTGCCTCCCGAAACCCCACTCCTTTCACCAAAATGGCTGTGCCTAGCCTTATGGAGGCTTCCAGAGAGCTCCTGGGATCTGGGGAGGGCAGAAATTAGCCTAAATCGGGGCGTTCCCCCCATCCCTCCAGCAGCAGTCTATAAGCCTCCATAGGGCTATGCATTCAATCTATTTGACACAAAAATGGCCCATTTTCACGATAAATGGGGCGATTTTTTGCTCATTTTTCATTCCCCCCCCAGGAGCACTCTACAAGCCCCCCCCCCCCCCAAGGCTAGTCATGCTTTTTATTTGAAGAAAAACGGCCACATTTGTGCAGAGAAAGAGCAGTTTGGGGAGGGTATGAAAAGTGCAAAAAAACCTTTCCCCCCCTTTTGGAAAGCTGTTTAGTTACTTGGCAACTTTAAGACTTTGGACTTCAACTCCCAGAATTCTCTAGCCAGCATAGCTTGTGGACATAGCTGGCTGGAGAATTCTGGGAATTGAAGTCCACAAGCCACGTTTGTGAACCCCTGAGTTAGAACACTTTTGGAAAGCTCTTTTGGAAGGCTCTTTAACTGTGTCTGTGCCAGGAGAAACAAAGTTTTAAGGTTTGTCAGTGATTTCCTTCTCCAGGACATGGATAAATACACCTGGAAACATCAACCAATCTTCTCTCTCTCTCTCTCTCTCTTTCCCAACTACTGTATTTCTATTTCTCTCTCTCTATCCTTCTACCTACCTACCTACACACACTCTCTCTCCCTACCTACCTACTGTATTTCTCTATTTCTCTCTCTATCCTTCTACCTATCTACCTACACACACACACACTCTCTCTCTCTCCCTACCTACTGTATTTCTCTCTATTTCTCTTTCTTTCTATGCCTTTATCTACTTACCTACCCTACCTACCTACCTACCTACCTACCTACCTACCTACCTACTGTATTTCTCTTTCTTTCTCTTCCTCTCTCTCCCTCTATCTACCTACCTACTTTTTTTTTGTAATTTGCCTCTTCAAAACCTTGGTGCGTCTTATACTTCAAAAAATACGGTAGCTATACTTGGATTTCACCGTGTGTTAGAGAGGGAGAACAGAGATGTTACCATTGATTGTTATTTTTTTCTCCTAAACATTTATTATCTTTCAGAAATGCTATGAACTTACTTTAATTCTGTTATTGTTTCTCTTTTGTGCATGAGATCAGCTTATTATTGCTATTTGTATTATGGTTGGTCACATAGGCATAGGCAGCCACATGTTTGGCATTTTTAGCCACCTATCAAGCCTCCTTCCTAAGGACCTGGATTAAGCAATGTTGTTGTCTGAAGGTATTACAGGTATAGTCACAGGACCGTAAGCTGTTCCAAGCAAAGCTGCCTTCTGCAATTGATAGAGATTTTTGTCAAGTGGTGCTCTGGTTCTTTAGGATTGCGCCCAAAGCGCCTATTACTATTGGTACTATCTTTGCTTTCTTTTGCCACAGTCATTCAATTTCTATTTGCAGGTCTTTGTATTTCGTGATTTTCTCTAGTTCTTTCAACTTATTAAAAAAGCTGGGTTTTCCCCACTAACCATTTGATTATTTATAAGTACACTTCAAAATAACTAATACTTGCCCATGCTCTGGTTCTCATCATCCTGGTCAATGAAGACATGGTCCATTACAAAGCTAAGAAGTTCACTCTGGAGACCGGAATCTGGATTAAACACCAAAGGTTGAAGACCTTCTCTGCCTCCACTCATCAGCTGATGGCTAAAAATCATCAAGAGATCACAGAGCAGCATAAAAGCCTGAAATAAAAAAACAATTTAATCAATTATGTTACAAACAATTTAATCAATTATGTCAAAGAGGCTCAGATATATATTCTAATGTAACATACATAACATTCTAATGTAAACCGATATGTGGTTACGTTTTTAACAACTTAAGAATTTTAGGAAGTTATGGATAATTTGTAATAGGTTGTGCATAGTTGAACTATCCTGTTAGGTGCAGATAGCTGGACTGGTGAGGCTGGGTGTCAGGAGGTCTAGAATATCACAGCACTTTCAAATAGCTTCTGGAATGTCAGAGAGGCAAAACTATTTGTTGGTTTGGAGGAAGTGAGACCTGGTTTGATCTATGAATTGGAAGCTGCTGCTTTTCTCAAAGAAGAAGCAGCTCTGGGTGAGGCAGTCTTGTAAGTGGCTTATTGGCTGTTTGGTGATGGCCGCAACTCTGCCTGTTATCTGCAGAGGATTCTTCTGCAATGCAGCAACAGCAGCAATTCTGGCCTGTTTCTCCTAGGCAACAAATACAGCGACAGTGATAGTTAAGAGTGGGCTATGACTGCACTTCTGGGTTGTTATTATATATCATGTTTTCCTGAAAATAAGGAAAATAAGATTTTTGAGATGGGCAAAAATATATGCCCTCCACCAAAAATAACCTCCCCTCCAGCCAGGCAGAGTGCCACTCACTGACTCAGAGGTATCCTGAAGGGACCAAGCTGGGGGTGGGGATGGGGAAACAGGCACTCACACAGTTTGGCTCCTTCGGAATACTGCTGGCTCAGTAAGTGGCACTCTGCCTAGCTGGAGAGGGGGGTTGCACCTATTCCATCTCCCACTCACGTGCCTCTGAGCCTCGCCACGACCTGGGCCAGCTGTGCCTGCAGGGCAAGGGTGCTGCCGCGGCTGCCATCCCAGCACTGAGGATGGCTTCTTCTGTGGCTTCCAAACTCCGTAAGTCTGCTGCCGAGTCTTCCGGGACCCAGGACAGAGACTGGGAGTTCGCTTCCCACTCTATAGTTGTGATTCAGTTGCCAGAAGACACTCTGCCCCGGAAGACTCAGCAGCAGACTTCCGGGGTTTGAAAGCTGCAGAAGAAGCCATCCTCAGTGCTGGGATGGCAGCGCCACCAGCGCCCTGCATGGAGAGTTGGCCCAGGTCATGGTGAGGCTGGGAGGAGCTTGGTGCCTTTGGGATACCGCTGGGTTGGTGAGTGGCGCTCTGCCCAGCTGGAGAGGTTGTCTGCTGGGCGGCTGCTCTCTTGAGAGGGCTCCTGAAGAGCCTAGCGTAGGTGAACGGCTGTATAGCACTGTCGCAGTAGTGCAACACAGCAGCCATGAGATGATCACGCTTGCTGCTCCTGCACCCCAAAAACAACAACAGCGCCCCGATAATAAGGCCAAAGCCATATTTCAGAAGTGAAAAGAAAATAAGACCCTGTCTTATTTTCGGGAAAACATGGTAATATTAATATTATGTATAGCTAAAAGTCTGTAGACATTCTTAGTCATCCAGGTCGTGATTGTTCCGATGATGGATGATTGAGATGAAGATTACCAGCTGTCTGCAAGGAATATAAATCCTTCCATTCTCCACTATCCTGTCAGAGCTGAAGAAGCTTCCTAAATGAGAAGCAAAATGTCTTCAAAAGAAAAAACAAGGAAGTCCAGTTGCCTCCTGAAAAAGCACTTTTAGGACAACCATGACCTGGGTGACTGAGAATCTCCACATAATTTTTTGTTCATGTTTTCCCCCTCAAAAATGCTTAATAAAAACATAATTTAAAAAAATAGAGATATATTCTACAATAATATTTCCAGGAATAATTCTTGAAGTAATCTGGACCAAAATTTAAAAAGATAAATTACTGAATTCATTACATTCTAATCAGCTTCTTGGGATTCCACTTCCTTTCCCAGAAAAGTCACTGAGATCAAGAAATGTCTAGGAAAAGCAGCAAGTCTATTTGCTTTTTTATACTTTTTATAATGTCATCCAATGACAACAGCAACAAAAAAGCTATACAGTATATTCTGAAAATGAATCTGTATCTCTTTAAAGAGTTCATTTCTATCTTCACTCGTAATTGTAATAAAGATGAAATACAAAAACTCATAATCGTTTCTCCATATCTTTTCAAATAGATACCTTAGGCAGTTATTACAACCAGTATGGCAGCACTCATGCAATACTATTTCCAAACCACATTATTATTATTATTATTATTATTATTATTATTATTATTATTATTATTATTATTATTATTATTATTATTGAAGAACACTTTTATATCTAAGAAACACTTCAGCAAGGATACTTGTAGATGTAGATTTTAAAAAATTAAGCAAAGTTTTAAAAAGTATGGCGAGAAAATTACTCAAGTTTTAATATGAGAAATATTTAAAATCACAAATCTCATCCAGCAAAGTATATACACAAACATTATATTATATACTTAAAAGAGTGCTTATGGAAGTTAAGGGGAAAGTAAATGATTTCTACTCTTCAATCAGAAAGAGATATAGCATTAGTAGTTATTAGCAAAAACTTTCAATTAAATTTTTGTTTGCATGTTTCATTAGTAATAGAAACCAGAAGTAAATATAGGAAACTAATATGAAAACATAATTAGAAATAAACTCTGGAACTCTATTGACTTCCAATATCTAGCCAGACCTCAATTTTAATTCAGAATGAAAACATATTAATTCTGTGACTAAGTACATCTAACCTTCATAAAAGGCTTCCAGAATAGGCAAAATTAAATTAGAACAAATATTAAAAGTTTACAAATTATCCAAAGCTTAGTATTAAGATTTTTGTAGGAAATAAGATATATAACTGTTTGTAAAATACTGTCATCATGGTTTATGTATTTAACTGTTACCTGTTCTTTTACTGGAGTGTTGACATTTGACAGGCACTGTTGGCAGACAGCCAGAAATGATTTGACTGTTTTCCTTAATATTAATAAATCTTCCTAGAGGAAACATATGAACAATTATCCGATTTTCAATATCAGTCAACATTTTCAGGAAAAAAATATTCAGAATAGACAGAGAGAAAATGTACTGTGGAATAATAGCTGCAGATGGCGCCTCTAAATTGGCTCACAATATCACAATTTATATAATAAAATCCAAGAATAAAATAGACCCATAGTAAGCAGATTTGGAAAGTGATGGGACAGAGTTACTGCAATATCTAGTTTTAAAGTTGTTTCGGTGCCTAAGAAGGGACTATTTAAGATATTTTTTTTCCTATTATGAAATGATAATACCAAGCGAAAGAAAATAAGAAAAAATAAAATAGACACATAAACCTAAAGAATATACTAGTAATATAAATCACCCCAATAAATCACTTATTCATATAATCAATAACAATTTATAAAAATATACATAAAATGTCTATTTTTATATGACATAAAAGAGATACCACACCCAAAGAGAAATGTATTATGTCAATTTTTAATTAGTAGAAAATAATTTGAAAGCTATAAACATTAAATATTTCTGAATCAAGACTATGATATCTGGTTAATAGTACTTTTCCAACCTCTCAATATAATTCCCTTGACGAATCTACATGCCCAATATAAACAACCTTTCTCAAAAACAGTTTTTAACAACTTGAAAAATCTACCTATATATTTATCAATATATCTTGCAATATAATTCCAAAATGAAACCAAAACCAGACATGACCAAATCATATTATTCAATGAACAGGTAGTCCTTGACTAATATTTTTAGTAATTGTTCAAAGTTATGATAGTGCTGAAAAAATGGACTTATGACTGATCCCCAAAGTTATGGCCATTGCAGTGCCCAAAAAAAAAGGGGGGGGGGGAGAATAAACATACATGGAGCTCTCAACTTACAGCCATTCATTTATTGATTGTTTAAAGTTGCAACAGCATTGGGGAAAAAATGACTTATAATCAATTTTCACAACTAAAGTCATGGGTGGTTGGAAACTAGCTCTCGTTTCCAATAGTAGCACAGTCCTAGGGTCACAGGTCTGCCATTTGCAATCTTTTCAGCTGGATTTTGACAAGCTAAGTCAATAGGGAAGCCAGCAGGGAGAGTCACAAATCATGATTATGTGATGTCTCACTTAATGACAACTCTGACTAAAAGGTCATAAAATCAGGTATGGCCAATGACTGCACCACTTAACAAATTTTCTGCTCCCAATTGTGGTCACACATAAAGGACTACCTACTTAACAATACCTAGGAAAGCAGTAATTATATTTGAGAAAACAGAATGGATTTTGTGACTATAAAATAATAGGGAAAAACAATGTTTCTGGAAAAAAAAGTTTTCCATAATTTGTGGGGGTCAAGCATTTTTTTACATATTTTTATTCACATGAAGATGTAATTTCAAAATCTATACACTAAAACTGTGATTCTGTCATGGCAATTGTTTTTCATTTCCAGAGAGTTAGACCATGAGGAAACTTCATGTAATATAAGAACTTCAGCTAATGAATTATGTACATACTATTAAGGTTTCAGAATAAAGTGATTATTCTTCTATTATTCTTCTAGTTATGTTAATTAGGTTTATATTTGTGCAATACATAAGAGTGGATATACAAATGTGTATATACAGGCTAGATGAAGAAAAATAAATAACTTTTTCCACTGTATATAAGTGGGAACTATGATATTCAGATAAGAAGCTAGACAGAAGGGCTGTAATCTTACAGCAGACTTAATTGGAAACATATTAACACTTCCGTTAAAATGCAAGAAAAATCCCAGCTCAAATTATATAGAATAGTAATTCTAAACAGTAGCCATATGACCCTTGAAAGCTGTAGTGAAAAACATGTAACATATGCTTAGAGGGTCATTGAAAAGCAAAATGTATTACAGGTAGTCCTTGACTTATGACCACATTTGAGACCAATGTTTATATTGCTAAGCAACATGGTTAAGTGAATCACTGCAGTTATTAAGTGAATCATGCAGTTGTTAAGTGAATCCAACTTTCTTCATTCACTTTGCTTTTTGGAAGTTGGCTTAGAAGGTCGCAAATGGTCACGTGATCCTGGAATGCTGCAACTGTTGTAAAATACATACTGGTTGCCAAGCACCCCAAATTTGACCGTGCTGCAACAGTTCCAAGTGCAAGAACTGGTCGTATGTCATTTTTTCAGTGCTGTTATAACTCTGAACAGTTGACTGCAAATTGGGCATTACCTGTATACCGTAAATATTGTCTTGTTGATGCCAGAAGTAGGGCATTTATGAAAGAATGTAGGACAATCAACTCAACTATCTCCCAGTGTTAGAAGTACTGTGATCCATAGTATCTTACTTTTGAAGGAGATCCTTCTGTAATTTTTACCAGCTGCCAGAGAATAGAATAATGGGAACACTGAAGAGCCTGAACCACTATCTGAAACAAAATTCACAGCAGACAAATAAGTATGAAGTTTGCACAGTTTGCAGCAATTATCAACTATTGTTTGCAAACAACGTATTTAGAGGATTTTAAGACTATGCAAAGGACCAGTTTATTAATTCTTGAAATGGAGGACAAATAATAGCTACAATCAACTTACATTTAATTGCATAGTTTAGAATAGAATGGAATAGAATGGAATATAATTCTTTATTGGTCAAATGTGTTTGGACACTCAAGGAATTTGTCTTTGGTGTATATACTCTCAGTGTACATAAAGAAAGCCAGGAAAGCTCATATACAGCCTGAGCATCTCAAATTAAAAATGTATGATATGGTTTAAAGTAGCTTGTTCCAAACTTGAAACTATTTGTTTCAATAGCATCTAATTTGTTACAGCATGTTAAAACAAAACATGTGAAACTGATTTTCGCTTAACAGCATGAGCATTTTTTCCTCCTTATTTTTCAAACTTAAAAAAATCTTCAAAAATAAAAGGCAAGAAATCTTCTCAGGTGCTTGGTGTGAAAACACCAAGTTGCTAATGAAAATCACTCTGTTTTCATGAATTAAAGTAGTCACATTTCTATTTAGCAATAAAGCTAATTTGAAGGACTTTGGGCTAAATTTTATCATTTAGCCTTACCCACTCATACAACCGTCACAAAGGAAAAATTATGGGAGAGATAAAGAACTTGATACTTTTGCAGTCCTCAAATGAATATAGGATATAAATGTAAAGACCATTAATTAAAAGCATCTCGCCTTTATTACTTTTATAAATAACTCAAAGCAGTGAACATACCTAATACTCCTTCCTCCTCCTATTTTCCTCACAATAACCCTGTGAAGTGGTTTGGGCTGAGACAGAGAGAGAGAAAGAGAGTGGGTGGCTCAAAGTCACCCAGCTGGTTTTTATGCCTAACGTAGGACTAGAACAGACAAGTCTCCTGGTTACTAGCCTGGTGCCTTAATCGCTTAAGTCCAACTCAATTTAATGGACTTTTGGTAACCATGAAATTCATTCATCCTTCCTTCCATCCATCCATCCATCCATCCGCCTAGCCATCTCAATTGTCAAAGCAACTTTAATAGTATTGTAGTACTATTAAGAGAACATTAAAAAGAGGAAAAATAGCAATATAAAAAAAATTACATATACAACTTTACTGGGGAACAACCAAATCCATTTCATATTGTATTATACGAATACAGCAGCACACATTACTTGTTATTTACCTGTTCTGGCATAGCTCCGTGTTCAATTCCAGTCCTCAATAACCTGTAGCAGTTACTGAACAAATCCCATTTCGTAAGGTCATGAGCGCTTTGAGAGAAAATAAAAATGCATTACATAAACAAACAAACATGTATAGTAAAGACTGAATAAATGTAGTAATAAAATCACTATTATAATTAGGAGTTTAAGTACAACATATAAACTATATGATTTCTTAAACAATGGCGTTTCTTCCCTACATCTTGCATAAAGTAGCGACACACACACAAACACACACACTTTATCTCTATCTCTCTATCTATTCTAACAATAGAAGCCTTCCAATCTTGCTTAATTTTTTGCTTATTTTTTTCATGGCAGTATAAATGACTGTCCATTTTAAAACAACTATAAAACTTCATAAAGCCACATACTTGTGAAATGATGTTAATCTCTTTAAAGTAGAAAGAACATTGTATACATCATCATCATCAGCTTCTTCTCCCTGGAAACAGAACAAACTGGATCATGGGCTGAGCAATTTATATATTACACTTATGTTTAAGAGTGTAGATTCCTACCTATGTATAGCAATGACTGTTGAGAATGTGTATCAATTTATATTTCAGAAACTAAATTTAAAAGAGTTTACAAAATCTCAAACTGATTCTCAAATCCAGGCCTTGCTGGAGACACCTTTCCATTTTTTAAAATTTCACCAAAGTTACCATTTCCAAATATTCCAATATCCTAATATTATATAGATACTAATGATTAACAGGATTTTTGAGTTACATGTCTCATATATACATACCTTCAGGATTCAGCACTGAACCCCAAGTAAGATTCTCCAATGTATTGTTGCATGACTGACCAATGTAAATATAGATTTGATCTGTCTAATTCAAGTATGCATGAAAAAACTACATGCTTGACAGGAATTAAGAAATCAGATCATATATGACAATATATGTATGACTAACTTAGAAAATAAATTCTCATTTTAATTCTGAGGTGCACAAATTAACTCTTTCTGATTTTGAAAAATAAAATAAAATAATTTTTATCATGTGTAGAGTAACCCCAGAAATTATTGAAATATTGAAGAAAATAATACTGAATATTAATATTAATGCTAAAATAGAATAGAATAACGGAGTTGGAAGGGACCTTAGAAGTCTTCTAGTCCAATCCCCTGGTTAGGCAGGAAACCCTACACCACTTCAGACAAATGGTTATCCAATCTTTTGTTAAAAACCTCCAGTGTTGGAGCATTTACAACCTCTGGAGGCAAGTTGTTCCATTGATTAATTGTTCTAAAATGGAGGATCACCGATTAAAATTGACTTAAAAAAAGAAATATGGGCCTGTTTGGAAGATTATGTATGTTGTTGGCGAGAAATTGCAATTTTAACACAATAATTTTATATTCTTTGTTCACTTATAAAATTGAGCTGATGTATAAAGGGCTAAATTATCTAAACAATTTAGCATATGAATTAATCAAGGAGAAGCAACTTAGAACTGAGAATAAATTTCCTGACAGTTAGAACAATTAGTCAGTGGAACAGCTTGCCTCCAGAAGTTGTGAATGCCCCAACACTGGAAGTTTTAAGATGATGTTGGATGGCCATTTGTCTGAAATGGTATAAGGTTCCTGCCTAGGCAGGGGTTGGACTAGAAGATCTCTAAGGTCCCTTCAAACTCTGCTATTGTATTGTATTGTATTGTATTTAAATTAGATATGGTATTATTCCTATTACATGTACATAATTACAATATGTATTTGCAAGTTAATTGAATTCTAATTCTGAAATAAAAGTTCATGTTACATGAATATTTCTCTCTGCAAATAAAGGGGTTCTATGCAAACAAGGGGTTCTATGTACAGGTAACCTTCGTTTAATATGAATGGTCATATTCATTTAGCAACTGTTCAAAGTTACAACGGTCCTGAAAAAATGACTTATTATTGGACCACACTTAATGACTGTTGCACTTCCCCACAGTTACATAATTGTGATTTGGGCACTTGGCAACCATTATATATTTATGATAGTCACAGCATCCTACAGTCATGTGATTGCCATTTGCAATCTTCCCAGCTGGCTTCTGAGATGTGAAGTCAACAGAGAAGCCTAACGGTCACAAGTAGTGGTTATATAATGTCTCTTATAACATGGGTGATTCGTTTAATGACTGCAGCAAAAAAAGTGTTTTTAAATCAGGGGCAGTCTGTGATTCCACTTAACAATAGCAATAGCACGTAGACTTATATACCATTTAACAGTGCTTTACAACCCTCTCTAAGTGGTTTACAGAGTCAGTATATTGCCCCCAACAATTTGGGTCTTCATTTGACCCACCTCGGAAGGATGGAAGACTGAGTCAATCTTGAGCCTGGTGAGATTTGAACTGCCAAATTTCAAAAGTGGCTTGCAGTACTGCACTCTAACCACTGCACCACCGGGGCTCATATCACTGCTTAATGACAATTTTTCCTGTCCCTCTTAAGGGTCATAAGTTGAAAATAATGGAAACTATCCAAATTTGAAACAATGCATCTATTAGAAGTATGGTCAGAGGTCTTGACTATACAGATGGCTTCTCTTCCACTTTCAAACTTAATGAAAGCAATAACTGTGTGAGGAACTAATTTAGAATCACAATATCATTAATAGCAATAGCACTTACTATATCACTTCATAGTGCTTTACAACACTCTGAACAGTTTACAGAGTCAGTATATTACCTCCAACAATTTGGGTCCTCATTTTACTAACTGCGGAAGGATGGAAGGCTGAGTCAATCTTGAGCTGGTCAGGATCGAACTCCTGGGAATGGGCAGAATTAGCCTGCAATACTGCATTCTAATCACTGTGCCATCACGGCCAACTGTCAGGAACTAATTTCCTTGCATCACTTCACTTTATAATCACAATATCTTTAAACAGAAAATGGTATTTCTATTGTTCTCTGTGGTAAACATATTCATGTGGTTTTCCACCCACCTCTGTCTAGGCCTCTTACATACCACCAATACAATAGAAATTTAGTTCTCATTTGATGCTCTGGGATGCAAACAAAAAAAATTAAATAATTAAAATAATGTTCTGGTACTAATGTGTAGGCAGATATTTTATTCTAGGGAAAACAGGATACAAGCAAACCTCATTTAATAGATCCTCCACAGAATGGTTGAATCGATCCACAAATTCATCAATGAGCTGGCTGTGAGCTATGTCAACCCTGTTCTGAATGGTATATTCTTCACTGCACAGAATGCTGTATGTTTTACTGCAGGCTTCAAGAACATCTGATTCCACATGCTTCTCTACAACAAATTTAATCTGTTTCAACAAAGCATCCAAATGCTGTGGAACAAAGAGAAATTTTGGTCATTCCTTGAAGCAATTTCTCTAACTTAAACATGATAACAAAGCACAGAAATATGAAATTCCAAATAATTACAAAACCTTCAACTTAAATTAGTATTACTCAGATTATTTTTCCATTTTGGTGTACTATACCTTCTCCATTCTTCCTGTACTGTAAATTTCTAAGTCAAAATATTGAGGAATTTGAAGAAGATTTGCTACCTTCTCTGCATCAGCAGAATACTAGCAATAGAAAAAAAATGAAAATTAATACACAAATTAGAAAAAGAATCATATAATTATTATTACTGAATCACATTCTATTGACATACCTTTGATAGGAGCATGGGAAGTGCAATAATAAAGTGTTCGGTTAGCTTGTTCCGGTCATCTATCTGAGTTTTTCTTTCTTTTGCTGTTAAAACCTGAAAAATAGGGGGACTATCATATTATAAACAGTTGTAATATAAATACTGCCAATCAAAATATAAATTTCGGCTTCTTTACACAGCAGCTTAATTAATCTGCAAATTAATATACTGGTTTTTAATAGGACACTACCATTATAATCCAAATTGGGGGGAAATTCTCACTGAGAATGTAAGTAGTCTTCAATTAATGACAATTAAATGGACTGGTAACTCCATCACCAAGTGACATCATAAAATGTGACATCATGTGACACACAGTGTTATGATGGCAGTTCCAGTGGTAATTATTAAGCAAATCCTATGCAGCTGTTCAGTCTATATCAGATTATCTCCATTTGTGACCTTCTGCCAGTTTCGCCATTGACTTTACTTGATGGAATCCAGCAATCACATGACCATGGGACACTACAACTATCATAATTGTGAGCCAATTGTCAAGTTCCCCAATTGTGATAGCATTACTTGGGATTCTGCTATAGCTGCAACTTTGATAACTAGTCATAAGCCTCCTTATTTAACATTGTTGTTACTTTGAACAGTCATTGAATGTGGTTGTTAGCTAAGGATTACCTGTAAAGTTATTTAAATACAAAGTATTTAACATATTTGATTTTCTAGCATCTTAAGCCATTCTCATTATGAGTACTCATCAAGGCAAACATTTTATGTTCTGGGCATGATTACAAAATACATCTGAATTGTCACTGTTCTAGAAAATAATCCCAATAATTTGCATTTTATAAAAAAAGTCCTTACAAAATAGAATATTGAACTCAAATATCATTTGTAATAATTTTTTTCCAATCACATTTTCCCTATTGAGGTATTATTAAAAATCACTGAAAAAAGATGCATACAAAGTCTAAGATAAAAGAAACAAAAAAATCTTACTCTCTTGCCAGTTCCTCTGCCCACTGGAGGGTGTGCTTCTGCAGCTTGTCGAATTGTACATACCATTAACTCTATAAGTGCACTTTCCTGACGATCAGACATCGCTAGAGATAAAGAATATAGATGGACTAATGAAATGTGGCAACTATTCTAAGCAAATAATATTACAATTTTTGGCTCAATATCCTAAACAACAAATCATTTTATCCTCTAAAACCTGTAGCATTAATAGTATCAGCCATATGACTGAAAATAAGAAAACCACATTTTTTTTAAAAAAGTGATTGTTCCAAATCACTAAAGCACTGAATACATTGACTTTACATTTATGACTGTCATGATTTCATCATGATTTGAGTGCTTGGCAACTGGATGTACTTACAATAGTTGCAGCATCTCTGGAAAATGTGATCACCATTTGCAACCTTCTCAACCAGCTTCCCACAAGGAAACTCAATGGGGGAAGCCAGATGTCACTTAACAACCCTGTGACTTGCTTATCCATGACAAAAGGTTTAAGACTTGTACATGATCATGTGATAACTTTACAGATAAAATGCTATCTATGAATTGTTTTGTTAATTAATTAATTTTATCTGACTTGCACAAAATTTACATATTGCTGATATAATTTTTAACATGCCCATAATGTTTGACAGAGGTTGTTTCCAAAATGCTTACCTCTTATATAAATAATAAAATTCTTTGTAAAATAATGATTCCTTCAACTTTAATTTATCATCAATGGAATTTGTCAGAGATTTTTCAATAAAGCTGCAGACCAGATCTTAACATGCTATCTAGCTGTTATCCATTTATTTCCACTGCTTAGCAATAATTAATTGGGCTAAGTAAACTAAATATGTTCTGTAGTTAATTTATCAATGGCTTACCACTATAGTTTTTAAAAAATACTTTAAGTCAGTTCCAAGCTGACTTAATTAAATTGAAATCTCAAGTGCTTTTCCAATATTTTAAAGATTTTAAGAGAGTCTATTTTATTTGGATTTATTTAAATTTATATGTAATATGTACAAAAATTTTATGAGTCTTATATTTACTTTATTTATAATTACATTTATTTGCTGCCCATCTCACTTTGAAGTGATTTTGAAAGATTTACATTAAAAGCAATAAAACCTTAAAAGGTAAATATTTCTAAATGCAATAAAAATAGCATTACAAATCAAAGAATAATGGATCATATCTATTGCAAGATAACTAGTTGCCAGTATAATACTGAAGTGGTTCCTTTGATTTTAAATACTATGAACTTATTCATCAACTTTTAAGATGTTGTTGCAATTCTACAAAGCAGTATCTCCCTTTTTCTTTTTCTCCTTCAACACTCCCCTCAGATGTCAAACTCTCATTCTTGGCTCAGTTTCTGGTAAAGCTACAGTAGAGCGTTCTATCTGAGGCTTAGAGTGGGAAATTATCCATCTTCTCTTTTCAGGTATAGATTTTATTGGCTGAAACTCCAATTTAAATATGAAACACACAACAAGGGCTTTCATATTCTGAAATTCCATATGTCATTGTGTGAGATATGAAAGTTTAGAGATTCTGGTGACATAAGTAATTAACTGCCATATTTCAGAATATGCTGATAAAAAGTTTGTAAGTTAAAAGACTGCAGTTTTAGCTGCCCAAGATATAACAAGATTTCCCTTTTCTATAATATAAACATAAACAATGGCAAAATGCCATTTAAGGACCTTTTAAGTTAAATGCTAAATTAAATACTAAGGCAGCTTAGTATAAACTTTTAAGATAAAATATTTACAATATTTAAAACTTGATGTAACTGGATTTCTGCTGAAGTTTGATACTGATAAAATACAAAATATAAGCAGCCAGGAAAGTAAAAGCTTTGCAATGTGAGGGAAAGAATCTTGTATTACTGACTTTCAATGTGTTTCTTTTTGATAGTTGCCTCTATTCAATAAAATACAATACAATACAATAGCAGAGTTGGAAGGGACCTTGTAGGTCTTGTAGTCCAACCCCCTGCGTGGGCAGGAACCTTCTCAGTCCCCCTTGTCCCAATTATATGATGGCCTCAATGCTGCTTGCTTTAAGAAAACCCATTAAGATATGGCTTTCTCTTCCAGCATTTGGAGTTAGTTGAGAGTGGAATTTGTTTCTGGTTGTTATAATTAATTTTATAATTAATTAATTTTTGGTTTATCGTTTTATAAATTAGAAGAGGTGGGTTTCTTTTTAAAGATAATGTAGGTTTATTTTTTGCTAATGTTTATTTTTGTTGTTGCATGCTGTCCAGAGTCACATTGATTGATTTGGATGGATGCCAGAAAATGCAATGAATACATGATTGTGGATTTGGATATAAGTAAAAAGCTAAATTCTGCCTAAGATTCTTAAATTAATGGAACCAAAACATTATAAACTGAAAGCAGAGATTAAATAAGCAGCCCACTACATTTCACTGCCTTAAATGGAAGAGACTAGACACTGCTATGTTGTTTAATCAAATAAGTAAATCTAATGAGTACCTTCTTCACCTTGGACAGGTTCTTCTAGTAGCAATTCTGTCATGCATTCCCAGTCTTTTAACAATTCTTGAGAACTTTCCCATAAACTGTCCACCAAATAAGCAGCATGTTCATGTAACTAAAAATTAAAACAAGCAAAACTCTTTATAGACATTTTCATAGACACTACTTGTAGTATTATTTGCAGCATTTTGTAAGTATAAAGGAATTTGAGTCTTATTCAGAGAGGGTAAATGTTGAGCTATTACAGAAAAGGTATTTGAGTTTTGGGAAGGTACAAAACATTAAAAACGAAGTCAAAGCAACTCTGCTTTGGTTGGATTAGTTGTACATCTGACATCTTTTCAATAGTCTATTATTGTTCGCTAACCACATTAAAATACATTTCAAGAATCATTTTCATGCTTACTGGCAAGTTCAGTTTGATCTCCATCTCTTTGTAGATTGATAGTACAATTTTAATTTCAGATTGCCTCAGTTTTGTAAAACATACAGTACTCCACTTTCAGATGAAATGTTAGTCTACTTAGTTTTCAATCCATGAAGAGGATTTTTGTTCTTTTAAAAATGTGGTAATCGTTTTCAATGATCATTACAATAGAAATTAAAGATTATATTTTTGAATAGTTTAGCAGTTGCATTACAGTACTGCAATCCTATCCTAAGATAATTCTTTAAAATAATTATCATTTTGTGTTTAGCACCTTGTCATATTTGTAATCATGTAAATTTAAGTCAGATATCCGAAAATGCATTTGATGCTGCACTAAAGAATACATTTGGGGGTAATGTAATACCAGAAAGTGAATTTATCTTATTGGCATATAATAAAAGTCGGTAAAAAGTAACAGAAAAGTTTTAAAATTGCTTTTTAATTAGTAGGATATATTAGGAAAAAAAATA
Organism: Rhabdophis nuchalis; assembly: GCA_039707465.1. Classification (NCBI taxonomy): domain Eukaryota; kingdom Metazoa; phylum Chordata; class Lepidosauria; order Squamata; family Natricidae; genus Rhabdophis; species Rhabdophis nuchalis. Next base: position 48,754,604 of record CM077645.1, read on the forward strand.
CAGATTTAATTGTAAAAGTCTAAAGCAAGATTATTTCCTCTCTTGCTTTTTATACGGTATTTAACATGATCTTGCATAACCCTGTTAACACACATGCACAGTTTTAATTTATAATTTTTTACAATAGTATTATAATTAATACTATATTTTATTTCAGTGGTCTCTTCAAGTTTGTAATATGTTCATTATAAAAAACCTGTTTATTTCAAGTTACAAAGTATGAAAAATCTTAAGATTATTTAAGATTTAAAACCAAGTTGGAAACAAAAAGTTTTATTTAAACATTTTCACTTGTAGTTTTGAACATTTTCTTCAACATACAATATGATGTTATTTTATAATAATGAAATTAAATGAGTGGCTTCCAATACTTGCAGTAATTTTGGAGATCAAAATATATATCATAAGGCTTATTTAGATTTTTAACTACAATAAATAAATTTAAGTAGAACTAGAAACAGATGTGAATAGGAATGGGAATGGGAATAGGAATGGGAAAGAGGGGAAGAGAAGAGAAGAGAAGAGACAGGCCAAGTGTGATGGGACACACAAGAATTTTGTCTAAAATAAAATTTTGTTTAAATAAAATTGAACATAAATTAATTTTACCTCGCTTTCAAGAAAGAAAAGAACCAGCATCCTAATAAGATTCCCATTTGGACTATTTCGTCCTCTCCTCTTGGCTAGTGCTTCCTCTGCTTGAGGATCGTGCCGACTAAATAGTCTATAAAAAGATAACACCTTTTATTTTTGTCCATTTTTAATGCAATGCTCTAGCAACATCTTCATTTACTAGCATATAAATATTTTTTTCCAGTCAAATAAAGATAATATGCAAATATCACCCAAACTACACTTTTTTTCTGTTTATGGAACTTTTATTTATTTTTTATTTTTCAAATTTATACCCTGCCCTTCTCCTAGCAAGGACCCAGGGCGGTGCACAGGCAATATTAAAAACCATACAAAAATACAAAAATACATTATTAAAAACTATTAAATTATATCCCGTGCTAAAAACCCTTATGAAACCCTATGAATTAAAATTTATCCGAATAAAAGTCAGAAACGGGGGGCTATGCTAGGCCGGCTTGCTGGAATAAATACGTCTTAAGACGCTGGCGGAAGAGGCGGAGGTCCAAGGTAGTGCGTAAATCGGGGGGTAGGTCGTTCCAGAGGACTGTGGAACGCTATTCATAGTTAAAATTACAAATGATGAGAATCTTAATACTGCTCTGCTAATTCCCCATAAAAAGACTCCTTATAAAAGTAATATAAAGAGCGGTGCAAAGAGGAGAAAGAAAGGCTTGGTGAAAAATTGGAAATGAATTTATAAATACTTCATCTGGAATATTAAAATGGTAGTCCAGTTTGAAATTGTAAATATTTTAATAATATCTTAGAGAAGGAAATATAAAACAAAATGTGAAGATCAAGATGAAGATAGACTTAATACTTCTTGGTCTATCAGAATGTTAAATTTACGGAATATAAAATGTGATTCATATCATTATTGGCTATAAGCAATCCCTTGGGAGAAAATTCAAAGTAAAACACAAGGGAAATTAACAAACTCTTTGGGATTAGTTGGGGTTTTTTTTTAGCGTTCAACAGTCTTTTGAAAAGTAGTGTTCCAATACATCCTGTCTAATATTAATGGGTATTCTTGGGTACAGATTAGCTGTATGTTTATTTTATCAAAAGTGGGATTGTAAGAATACAAATGTGATAGTGTAAAGACTATAAATGTAAAATACTAAAACTGAACATTCTGGTTCTTCCCAGGACTACACCTCGTTATTCTTTATCTCATTATCCCATTATTCTTGGGTCATTGAGGCATTTTCTGGACTTAATCCTCTGAATTGGAGGTGGTTTGTAGTGGTCTAGAGATTCTTTCCTGAACCACCACCACATCTGAAACCATATAGCACCATGTTCTCGCTCAGAAGATGTTTTAGTCATTCATCATTGGTTAAATTGAGGGGTCCTTTTGCTAGAAACCAACAAAGATGAACAATTTGTAGATCCATAAAAGGTTGCTGAAGACTACAGAAAATCAGCATTCAATGACTCAAATCTGCCATATGATCATGATAATCACCATCACCCACATCACTACTACATCATTGCAGAGCAGTTACAAATACGATTAATGAAAAGTATACAGTAAGTAATCCTTGTTTGGTGATAACAATTGGGACAGGCAACTTGGTTGTTCAGCAAATGTGCACTAATTGAACTGACTGTGCTTATGATCTTACTTCATCTTTTTGGTTTTATAAACTTTCCAGGGTTGTAGATGCTATGGATTGGTCACAAGTTATTTTTTAATCACATAACTGTGAATAGTTGATAAAGGAGACTTAACTGTAATGCTTTTTTATTCTGAGACCCATAACTAGCATTTCAAATAGCAAGCATTCCACTTGTCATAATCAGTAGTATAAAGGTACAAAATTAAAAATGCTGTGGAAGTGTTAGTAGTTAATAATGCTATTTTTAAACAATAATAAATAAGAAACAAAATGATATCTTTTATATCTTTGCTTTCTTATGTTTTGTTCATATGGGGAAAGTGTTGCAAATGTCCCAATTTATAAATGATAAATACAAACAAATGTTTTGTTGACTGGATATGTTGTCCCAGATTAAGACTACTTTAAAAAAAGCCCAAAACTCTGAATTCATCATACTAAAAAAAGATGTTGAGACCTTGGAAAAAGTTCAGCGAAGAGCAACTAAAATGATCAAAGGCCTGGAGACTAAAACATATGAAGAACAGCTGCAGGATTTGGGTTTGGCTAGTCTAAAGAAAAGAAGAATTAGGTTTAGGTTTAGGTTTATTTGTTTTTTATACCGCCCTACTCCCGAAGGACTCAGGGCGGTGTACAGCCAAAATAAAAAACAAATATATAAAAGTTAGAAAAAGCTATTAAAAGGCATGATTAAAAAACATCATTAAAATATTGGCCAAAACGTGGAAAAAAACCCAAACTAACTCTAATTAAAATAATAAAAATTTAAATTTAAAAATTTAAATTTAAAATTTTAAAAACATGCTTTATGCCAATTAGGAGCGACATGATAGCAGTATTCCAGTATTTGAGGGGTACCACAAAGAAGGAAGGGATAAAATTATTCTACAAAGCACCAGAGGGCAGGCAAGAAACAATGGTTGGAAACTAACCAAAGAGAGAAGCAACCTGGACTTAAGGAGAACATTCCTAATGGTCAGGACAATTAACCAGTGGAATAGCTTGCCTTCAGCAATTATGACACTCCATCACTGGAGACTTTAAAAAAGAAACTAGGCAGTCACTTATCTAAAATAAAATAGGTTCTCCTGCTTGAGTAGGGGGCTGGACTAGAAGACCTCCAAAGTCCCTTCCAGCTCTATTCTATTCTATTCTATTCTATTCTATTCTATTCTATTCTATTAATTGCTCTTGGAAATCTGTAACCAATTCAGAAACTGCAATATCTTTATTATTACAGTAGTGGAAACCACATTGTGTATCAATTGCAATTTCCAGCCAGCCATACGTGAAGCAAGTTACAACCATCTCAGCATTTATTGATATACAATACAATACAATAGCAGAGTTGGAAGGGACCTTGTAGGTCTTCTAGTCCAACCCCCTGCATGGGCAGGAACCTTATACCATTTCAGACAAATGGCTGTCTAACATCTTTTTAAAGACTTCCAGGGTTGGGGCATTCACAACTGCTGGAGGCAAGCTGTTCCAGAGGTTAATTGTTCTTACTGTCAGGAAATTTCTCCTTAATTCTAAGTTGCTTCTCTCCTTGGTTAGTTTCCACCCATTGCTTCTTGTCCTGCCCCCAGGTGCCTTGGAGAAAAGTTTGACTCCCTCTTCTTTGTGGCACCCTCTGAGATATCAGAACACTGCTATCATGTCTCCCCTGGTCCTTCTCTTCATCAAACTAGACATACCCAGCTCCTGCAGCCGTTCTTCATATGTCTTAGTCTCCAGTCCTCTAATCATCTTGGTTGCTCTTCTCTGCACTCTTTCCAGAGTCTCCACGTCTTTTCTACATCGTGGCGACCAAAACTGTATGCAGTATTCCAAGTGTGGCCTTACCAAGGCACTATACAGTGGCATTAACACTTCACGTGATCTAGATTCTATCCCTCTGTTGATGCAGCCTAGAACTGTGTTGGCTTTTTTGGCAGCTGCTGCACACTGCTGGCTCATATTTAAATGGTTGTCCACTAGGATTCCAAGATCCCTCTCACAGTTGCTACTATTGAGCAAGGTACCACCTATACTGTACTTGTGCATTTGGTTTTTCTTGCCTATATGTAGGACCTTACTTTTTTCACAATTGAATTTCATTTTATTAGACAGTGCCCAATGTTCAAGTTTGTCTAGATCCTTCTGTATCTTAAGCCTATCTTCTGGAGTGTTGGCTATTCCTGCCAGCTTGGTGTCGTCTGCAAATTTGATGAGTTCCCCATTTATCCCCTCATCCAAATCGTTGATGAAGATGTTAAAGAGTACTGGGCCTAAAACAGAGCCTTGGGGGACTCCACTGCATACTTCCTTCCATGTAGATGCAGTTCCATTGAGGACTACACGTTGAGTGCGATTGGTCAGCCAGTTGCAAATCCATTTGGTGGTGCTGCTGTCTAATGGCATCAGTCATTCTTAATAGAGTCTGGATATCACCATAACTGGTGCTGCATCCTGGTTAGGGTAAATAACCTGAATTAACCCATTTTGGGATAAATCCAGCACAGCTTCAAGTTCTAGATCTGCTTTTCAGAAAGCGGGCAATCCTATCCAGGGCTATCTCTGGGACTGTTAATGAGTCAAGGGAGTTCAACTGTGCACATATAGGGTCTCACTTAAAACTATTTAATGCGAAGCAACATCTCACTATAAATTGCATCTGTAAGGTCACATGTCAAACAAAAACTAGCCTGAAAACAAACAACTTTAAACAATGATTAGCCAATGAAACATTAACATTCTGACAGTGAATACAGGCTTACTTTTTGTGAAGGAATTCCCCTGCTGCTACAGCAACAGGCCGATGTGCCGAATATACCAAATGATAAACATTCTCACAGTCTTCATTGGACAAAGCTTCTTCACTTCCACTGAATGAAAAAATAACAAATTAAATTCAAGAAAACTACTCAATGTCACAATCCATGTTAAGTTACCTTTAGAATAAATAGTATCTACAAAAGTAGAGTAGGCCTCATAAAAAATTGACTGCTTTAGTCCATGTTTTTATATGGACAGCAAGCATTGAAATATGCCATGCGTATTACACTAAAAGTGTATTCCAAGCAAAAATTATTATGAGACCTTTATTTTAAATAAATAAATACTTTATTTATGCATATGCAAATCCAAGTATACAATCAAAGATACTCATTAATCCAAAACAGTAATGGAAGATGCTCTTCTATTAATGAAAGAGCATTGAAGCCTGTGCAGGTTCTCATTACTGGAAAGAAGAGCTGATTTTCATACATTTTCTACTACTTCCAGAGTCCTTCAAACTATTTCCCATATTACTTAGTTTGTGACTCATGTCCATCTAAAATTGTTCTTCCCTGAAGCAGGCATTAGGGCACCTCATTTCCATGAGCTCTGTTCAAGCATTGTCAGGATCTGGAGTACTCCAGAGTATATAGTTTAACAAAATGAACCAGAGTTTACTTTCCTAAATAAATATTGTTCTATGAAGAGACAATTCTGTATGCCATTTATATACAAACTAACTAGAAGTATCCAATGAATTCAGAAAATAAATCTGTGACATGAGACTAAAATTTTAAATTACATCAAAATATATGCTATAACTAAATATTTAACAGATAAGGACTCATTACATGCAAAGCAAGATAGTTCAAGCATGATTTGTCATAATTGTGATGGTTATTAATTGTGATGATTATTATTAACAGCCTTCAGCTCTTCTGCATTGTTCGATCTCATGTCTCTCATCTTTCTCTTGGCAATGCCCCATAGATTCTATATGGGGTTCAGGTCAGGCGAGTTTGCTGGCCAATCAAGCACAGTAATCCCATGGTCATTGAACCATGTTTTGGTGCTTTTGGCAGTGTGGGCAGGTGCCAAATCCTGCTGGAAAATGAAGTCAGCATTCCCATAAAGTTCATCTGCAGAAGGAAGTATGAAACGCTCTAAAATCTCCTGGTAGATGGCTGCGTTGACCCTGGACTTAATGAAGCACAGTGGACCAACACCAGCTTATGGCATGGCCCCCCAAATCAACACACTGTGGAAACTTCACACTGGACTTCAAGCATCTGCAGTGTGTGCCTCCATTCTTCTTCCATACTCTGGGTCCTTGGTTTTCAAATGAGATGCAAAAGTTGCTCTCATCAGAAAAGAGGAGTTTGGATCACTGAGCAAGAGTACTTTGGGCCACTGTGCTTCATTAAGTCCAGGGTCAACACAGCCGTCTACCAGGAGATTTTGGAGCACTTCATGCTTCCTTCCTCAGAAGAGCTTTATGGGGATGCTGACTTCATTTTTCAGCTGCCCACATTGACAAAAGCACCAAAACCTGGTTCAATGACCGTGGGATTATTGTGGTTGATTGGCCAACAAACTCACCTGACCTGAACCCCATAGAGGGGTATTGCCAAGAGAAAGATGAGAGACATGAGACCGAACAATGCAGAAGAGCTGAAGGCCACTATTGAAGCATCCTGGTCTTCCATAACACCTCAGCAGTGCCACAGGCTGATAGCTTCCATGCCACGCTGCATTGAGGCAGTAATTGCTGCAAAAGGGGCCCAAACTAAGTACTGAGTACATATGCATGCTTACACTTTTCAGAGATCCGATATTGTTCTATGTACAATCCTTGTTTTATTGATTGCATGTAATATTCTAATTTTCTGAGATTGTGGATTTGGGGTTTTCATGAGGTGTACGCCATAATCATCACAATTATGACAAATCACGGCTTGAACTATCTTGCTTTGCATGTAATGAGTCTTATCTCATATATTAGTTTCACCTTTTAAGTTGCATTACTGAAATAAATGAACTTTTGCACATATTCTAATTTTTTGACTTTCACCTGTATGTGTGACATGTGCTACCAATTTTATCTTAATTTTACTTTAACACCTTTCTCTAAAGTATGAAGTTTTAAAAAGCTGATGGGAATACAGTACAGCAGAAGTACAAAAACATTCATGTCTGGCGTAGCCTCCCAAATTTAATATACCATAATTGAAGGGTGGCCTTTAGACACATTTATGTCACATACCATAAATTGATTTAACTTTTCCAGTCAGTACTAGTCAACTGAGTGTAAAAAAACTAAATACTAGAGGTTTTGCCCAACCTTGGTTTGATTATGAATGTTGAGGCTAGGAAGGAATTAAGTCAGTGTTTTAAAAACTATATAGTCAATATCACTAATTTTGCCTTCTTGGTGTAAGAATACAGATTTGTTTTCACATCTGAAAACACAACTCTTCCATCCCCTCTCCCACATCAGCCTTTCTTTCTCTTCTTTTTTTTTACAACAGCTTCAGTGCGGAAGGATAATTTTAGGGTATTATATTTGCAGGAAGATCTAGATAAGCCCGACCTAGAGTTTAATATAAGATTGTTTTCACAATGGATCTTGCAACCAACTTAAAAATATGTTGTTAAACAATTTAGGCATGGCAAAGCTCAAGGCAATTACTTTATCAATATTGAAATTATTTGGAGTAACCTAGATTGATGGACTTTTGTCCTATCTCCTTACTTATAGTTACAGACTATAAGGCATTGATAAGGCATTGATTCCAAAGGAGAGTTCCAATGTTTAAAAAAGGTAGCTAAATAGCTTCCTTAGCATAATAAGCAAATTGCATGTTAAGTATATTCATAATAAACTCTCAGATTTGGTTGAACCAGAAAACAGGCAAGCAGGTTCTAGTGCCCAGTTTTAGATCACACTCTTATTTTTTAGCATCCAATAAAAAATATACTTTTAGGCCAGGATCTGTTCTACCAGCAGCGTTTATTAATTTGAGATTTGCTTTTGACTTTATATTCTATATGAACATTACAGCAAATATGTCAAGCAAGAATGCATCTTGGTGACAATACGGTTCAATCTATTTCATGAGCACAATTGAATAATCAAGCTCTGATCTTTCAAAGTTGAAGAACAGACCAGGCCTTTGGTGAGAAACTGAGACACTTCCCTCAATTCCATCTTTGTCACACTTGGCCATATTTTATCTTTTTTTCTTTACATTTAATTTTATTCTTAATGGAACTATAATTTCTTTGATTGTTTTGAATCAATGAGAGTTAGTTAGTGTACACGTTTTATTATTATGGTTGGATGCATACTCAGCCAGATGTTTACAGACTGATTTTGGAATTTTTATCCACCTATTGAGTCCTCTCCAAAGAACTGGGATAAGCATATCTTGTTGTTTAACAATAAAGGTATTATTTCAGGATGTAAGCTGCACCAAGTAAAGCTGCCTTTTACAATTGATTTATAGTGATTTTGTTCAAGTGGTGCTCCAGTTGTTCTGGGATTGCACTCAAGGTGCTTATTCTTATTGGTACTACCTTTGCTTTCTTTTGCTACAGGCATTCTATTTCTATTTGCAGACCTTTGCTTTCTATTGTCTTCTCCAGTTCTTTCTCCTACTCTGGAATCACCAGGTACTGCAATGTCTACTATCCAGATTTTTTGTATTTCTTATCAATAATTGTTAAGTCTAGGGTATTAAGTGTCAGATGCACGTCTGTTCTATTCTGTTCTATTCAAAAGGCCCAGAGCACTTTACTATCCATTTTCTATTGCTCTATTTTGTGGTCCCAGAGTTTTTGCTTGAAAGCAAGTGGTGTTTCTTGCAGATATCCAATGCACCACTGTTGCTACTTTGTTATACTGTTATACTGTTGTTTATATTCAGTCTGTGTGATCTTGCAGCAGGTATGTAGATGGTCCACTGTTTATTTAGCTTCGTTGCAGAGGAGGTATTTCTGTTCTTTTCGGTTCTTTGTTTGTCAGCTAGCTTTCTTGTCAGCTAGCTTGGTATGGAATATTCTCTGGTATTCAGTAAGCTTTCATCATTACTAGCTTCACTGCATCTTCTTTACTGTATCTTTCATATATTCTTCCAATTGCCTTTTTTCTTCAACTGTCTGGTGTTCTTGAAACATTACATAGCCATCTATTTTTCTTGGTAAGTAGAGTCTGCCAATATTGCTGCAAAGACGAAAGGAATGATTCATTGTCATTATTTTTCTGGTCTTCCTATCCAGGACTTTTAGTTCTGTTTCAGTCCCGTCCACTATTCCAGATGTATATCTAATGACTGGAATTGCTTAGGTGTTAATCACCTTGGTGGTATTTCTGCCATTGGGTTCAGAGTTTGAGCTCTTCTTCACTCTTCTATGTATTAACTACTTACCTTCTTCTTAAGTATGCTTCTTATTGTCAGCCAGAAGTATCCCCAGGTATTTGTAATAATATTCTTCATTCAGATTATTGATTTTATGCTTATATGGCATCATGATTCCTTTCTGGCGAGCACCAAAGCCAGAAGTCAGTGAGATCTTTTTTGCCTCTTCCTGCAGCTGGGCGCAGCCTGGCTATGGTTGGTTTGGCTCTCAGGCTGGTGAAGAATCTGTGGGCGAAGCCAAGTGAATCACTCTTGGAAGGGAAGTGGAGAGCAAAGAGCAGCCATCTGGGGGGCCCTGGTCACTCTCCGGCCATTGAGTCACTAGGCCTGCTCCCCGAAATGCATCTGTGTCATTGGGCCAACTTCAGACCTAGACCCTAGGGCAGCATGGTGGGGCCAATGTTCCTTTGCTACTGCTGAAGCATGCACCTCCCCTTGTATTGAAACAGGAGCTGGGAAACTGTTAAAAGCCTGGGGCCCCTCTTACCACATGTGAAGAACAGTAGCTGTTCTCACCTTCAGCTCCAGCATTTCAGGATGGCTGCTCCTCCACCACACAATTGGTACATCACCTCCCAGCCCCTTTTAGCAAAAGGCTGTCCTCCTTCAGGTGGTTAAATCATCCTTCAGGTGAGGGTAGCGGCGGTTGGGGCGGATGATGGTGGCAGTTCGCTACAGAAGAGGCCACTCTGAAAGGAAGATGCCAGGGACAATGAGGTGGCCTCTTCCAGCTGGAGCCTGGTGTGGTGAAGATGATTCTGCCCACCTACTCGCTGCATTCTGCACGTTCTGCTCACCTGCTTGCTCACCACATCCCATGTGTTCTGTCCATCCACCCGCTCGTCTCTCCCTCCAGTCACCTGAGTGGTCCATCCTCTCTCTGCACCTCTGCCTACCCGCTTGCTCAGCTCTGCATCCAGTCATCCATGGTCCATCTTCTTACCGCACCCCCTTGCGCTTTGCCCACCCGCTTGCTTGCCACAACCTGCACATGTTGTCACCTGCTTGCTCTCCCAGCTTTCCCTGTGGCCACCTGCTGCAAGCTGTCCCAGTGGCGATTTGGTGTGTCAAGTTGTTCAGCAGCAATTCTGTGGCAAGTTGAAGGCAGTGAACTGGCAGCAGCAAGTTGGCCACGGCAAGTTGGCCCATTCTGGAGTGGCATATATGTTTAATCTAAACTCCATTGCAACATCTTGGCTGCATATTTGAACACTGTTGAGAAGTGCTTTCATTTCCATGGTGATATTTCCATTCAGCTTCAAATGTATTCATGTAAAGGTCTCGGGATAGTCTGGCAGATATTTTTGATATTTTATATTTGCCATGGCCTGACTTATTCAGTATTCTTGAACAGGAATATAACAAATGAATTAATGCAATGACAAATATTGTAGTAGTGGTGATTTAATTTTAACCTCCAGTTATCATCATTGACCAGAAAATGTCTCTTCTATTGTATTCCAGGTCAGAGGACATAATGTAGTGTCTTACTATTTTTTAATCTCAGAAAAAATGATTTGTTTTCTTCAGCATTGCACATGATGTGTAATAGAGCTAAATGCAGATGTGCTTCTGTGGTAGCTTAAAGGGATCTAAGGAGAACAGCAGACACCCCCCCACCATTAAGCAGAGATATTTGACAAATATAAATTCCTTTTTTTAAAAAACGGTTTATTAGTTTTTTTATTTTTAAATATATATCAGTATCAGTACATGAACAGTGTGGCCCCTAGGTATAATTAATTTATTGATACAGATATCTATAATGATAATCATAATTATTATATTAATCAAACTTATATAATCCTAGTTTTAATATGTGTGGTTTTTTAAAAAGTCATTATTCATTATTACAATACTCCATTTTAATGCCAATAATGTTGCAACCATACATGGTAATACCATCTTTCTCCCTCTAAACTTTTCCATCAAATTATTACTTATATTGTATTATATAAAAAGAAAAACAATTATATCTGCTAACATTCCCCCTTTCTTATTTCTACCTCTATTCAAATTTCTAACCAGGCCATCTTTATATTAGAAAAAAAGAATATATATAGATATATACATACGCACAAGTCATATACATATCTATCCATCATCTCTCGTCTGTTTTAATGCTTCAATTCTTATTCATTTTTTGGCTTGCCTCAAATACTCCTCTCTTGGATCTTTATCTCTATCAACTTCTGTATCTTCACCATTCAGACTGAATATTTTTCCCATCTCTATCCTCCTAAACTGCCAGGTCTCCAGAATATCCACCCAAGCCCTTATCTCCCTTTCAAAAGTATCTTCCCGGTTATCTGATTCCATTTTTAAATCTCTTAAAGTGCCTTTCCCTTGGTTTATTTCATCAGTCATTGTTATCTTTATCATCTTCTTCCCATCTTCTTGCTTTCTTTGCTGGTTTGTCCGTTCTGTCTTTCTGCTATCTTCTCTCTTTCCTGGACTCTTTGATCTTCATTCATCAGTTGTAGCATATTTTCTATTTTCCCATATTCGCCTTGCATTAGGTACTTTATCTCTCTGTACCCCTAACACTTTGAAACACCAACACAATTTCTCTTGAAATCTCACTCCTTTCTCCCTGATGGAGTATCTTGTTGTAATTTAATAAATCCCACTCTTACTCAAGTCCAAAAGCAATATATTCCAGTCCAATGTTACTCCTCAGAAAGTTTAGTAATCATAGTCCTTTACATCTCAGAGTTATTAATCAATTCCATTTAAGTAGTCCAGGAAGCTTCTGCAAGTCAAAAGTCACTTTGCTTTACATAAGTCTTCCTTAGTCTCATAATAGTCTCCAGTAATCACCACAATCCTCCAGAGTTTTTCTTGTAGCGATCTGCTATATTCCATTCACCATTAGATGGCACCCTCAGCTTAGGTTTCAGCGTTGTTTCAAGTCTTACAGATTTAATTAATCCAAATTTAGTTCAGTTTATGGAAGCAAAGTCAACTATTCAAGCAAATTCAAGTAGATAGTTCAGCATTTTTAATGCCTTTCCAAAACAGCGCCTGCCCAATTTTCTGTGTTTTTAAAGGTCTTTAGTTTTCCTTTCTTTCGGGTCTAGGATTTTTCTCTATGGTAGTTTGCCACTTTAAAAATAATTCTAAGAGTCTCTTTTCCTGGATTTTCCTCTTTCTTTTTTTCTTTAAAGTTAGGGTCTAAATAAAAAGAAATCTTCTCACCCAGCTCCAATCACTGTTCATTTCCACTGCTCCTGCAGGTTTGTTGCCTCGGCTGTCCCAACTTTGTGGCAGCCATGATGGCTGCCTCTTCTCCTTATTGAGGGAAAGGGAAGAAGCCCTGAGTCCAGTAAGAGAGTTGCTGCTCTCCCCGAACTAGAGGACGCCCCTCTTTTCTTCACCATCCCTACAGGGTGGCTTTAGCTCCTTTTGGAGTCCTCCAACAGGGAGAACTCAGTGTGGGAGCGCACAGACCCGCCCCTCATGTCCAATACCTCCATGACGTCATCCGGAAGTCTGGGAATATACATATATATCCTAATGTTCTCAATGATCCTTAGTTATACTAAAAAGAGATATGCAAAGGCTAAATGAGCAAATAGAATTGAAAAATTAGTGTAGTACAAATATAATTCAAGAAGTGCGTCAATGTGTAAATAAAACAATGAACCATCTTTGGTAACATGATGGACTGTTAGCATAAAATATTACTGCTGAATGGAAATTCTACTACCTTAAAACATACTTACTGAAGTATAAGTGTGACTAATCGAATGGCTTCTACTGCAACATCATATTCTTTATCAAGTGTCATTGATACAATGCGATCCTGAAATTATAGAATGTAACATGTTTCCAGAAGAAACTGGAATCATAATATACACACATTTAATAACCAATGCATCTATTATTAAGTGATATTACTTCTTCCAAAACAATGCATGAAATACATATAATGTATTACATGAAATAAAGCTTAAAAAACCCTTATATACGGCAGAAGAAATAAAAACATTAGAGGTGATGTCCACATAACCAAAGGTGTATGTTACTCAGTATCCAGTATGATATTATTCAAAAATAAATATCTTACAGTATATACTATAAATTTTCTGTGTAGATTTTACATAATGATCTTAGCAGAACTGCTTGTCTAATAATCATATGGAATATATTTTCTCTACAGATATATTCCACAAATAGTGAGGTCCCAGTTTTTTAGTTGGTCTTTTAATTTTAAAAATTAAATTAATACAGATTTGTTTTAATTATATTACATTACATTATATCTTAATTTGCAATGTATTATCCTTTAGCTCAAAGCCTGAAAGAATGCTTACGGGCTATTGCATGTATGTACCTGGCTGACCTATGGGCAATTCCATAAATTAAAATTTATCGCTGCTTGTTTTATATAATTGCCACTTCCGGGAAATTAAATATATAAATTGGTTCCATCAATGCACCAATGTTTGCTACAAAACACCTTTACTGTATGATGTCAATGTCTACTTAACTCAAAAATGTATTTTTCTAGATCTCAGATCCCTACTTTATTATGTTGATTTTTTAATTAATTCTTATATATACTACTGTTGCCACTATATTGTTTGTCCCTCTCAGCTGGAGATGTAAGATATACATGGTAGTACTAATATTATAATTTTATATCACTTTTAAAAAAACAAGAATGTTTTAAAAGATAACATACACTATAAATTTAACATTAAAATTTTTCTAATAGAAATAAAGTGAGAAGTTAAGATCGCTCTATGTAAATTTAGAATATAATCCAAATTAATAAAAAATTAATTAAAATTTATTTGTCTTTTAACCCAATGTAAAAACAGATAACAAGGGTTTTGTAATTATTTCGCTCCCCTTAAAATTGGACATTTCACAGATCTCCTTGGCAAATATATGAACAAGATCTCTTTGAGCTAATCAGTTTTAGATATAGTGAAAGAGAAATTTAAACTAACATAGTTTTTTAAAAGTAATGAGCACACCACATTAAAGAACTGGTAATCTAAACTATTCATGGTTATAAGACATATAATAACCAATAGTTCCTCTTTAGAATTAATACAAAAAAGCATTATCAAGGGATCATAAGTAAACATAAATATATTCTGTATGTATATATTTATATTCGCATATGCATGTGGAATATTAGCTACAAAAAAAGAGCATACTTTTATTAGGGTATCATAAATTTACAAAATTTTCTACAAGCTTTCAAGTTGCCAAGATTTTTTAAAATGACAATATAGTTTTAAAAAGTCAGAAAAATTTAAGTAAATATTTATGGAGATTCTCAGTCATCTAGCTTTGGTTGTCCCACAGGTGCTTTTTTCAAGAGGCAACTGAACTTCCTGGTTTTTCTTTGAAGACAGATGCTTCTATTCCCTACCATCCAATTGAGCTGAAGAAGCTTCTTGGACGAGAAGCGAAATGTCTTCAAAGAAAAACCAGAAAGTCTAGTTGCCTCTTGAAAAAAGCATGTTTGGGAAAAATGTAAGTAGTGTTTAAGCCACATCTGAAACAAATTATAATGTGGAATATGTCTATAATCATTCTAATTTTAGCCCTACTGTGGAAATGTTAGGTTGTACCAGGACTCTTCCAAAACTTACTAAAATGAAACTTTTCTCTATGGAATAATGTCTTTCACATACTCAGTACAAGTATCAGTTTATGAATTTATACATTTTTATGGTCCTGAATCATTATAGAGGACAGGAATTCATAAGTTGGTGGAAAACAAATGCAAATGCTTACATAGGATCCATAAATTACTTATGAAGAGGCTCCTGTCTCCACAAGTTCAAATAAAAGAATCTGCACAATTTCAGATAAGAGGTTGATTTAGTAGCTCAATGCAAATGAACCCTTTTGCAGATGGCTGACTCATTTAAATGTTGTTACACCCAGTTGTGTGGGAAATACTCATAGAAGAGTATGGTGTGGGTAATGAATACATTTAAAACTGTGGTCTAACCTGAAAAATGGAGAAAACCTAGAAATCCTCATCTATATGTTAAAGAAACAAGAGAAATATTGGCATGACAGAAGCTGAAGATTTTCCCAGCCCAATCCCACTATCTAAACCAGTGGTAGTCAACCTGGTCCCTACCGGCCACTAGTGGGTGTTCCAGCTTTCATGGTGGGCGGTAGGGGTTTTGTCCAATACTGAAGCACTTTTCCTTTTTAATTTAATTGACTTCCTTACTTTATAAATCACCATTACTGTGGAACCGGTGGGCAGTTAGAAAATTTTACTACTAACAGAGAT
Source organism: Rhabdophis nuchalis (assembly GCA_039707465.1). Classification (NCBI taxonomy): domain Eukaryota; kingdom Metazoa; phylum Chordata; class Lepidosauria; order Squamata; family Natricidae; genus Rhabdophis; species Rhabdophis nuchalis. The sequence continues at coordinate 48,770,311 of CM077645.1, forward strand.
ACAAAAGTGGGCAGTAGGTATAAAAAGGTTGACTACCCCTGGTCTAAACCAACTTATTCTTCCAATAAAGAGACTTGTTCCTATTGGATGAAATGAAAAACACCCAGGTATTCTTGATCATTATATAGTGGGAAGTAAACACACAAATGGGATACAGAATGTTAAACATAAATAGGATTAATCAATAAATTATCATCTAAACAGGTGATTTTTGATACTACAGACAGTGATTAAGGAATAGTAATTCCATGAAGGATGTGCATTCAGCATCCAATGATTCAGTGAAAAGTCAATCTCTGCCCATCTGGTTGGGTCATTTAAATTATATGCCTAGCTGCCATTCAGCTATTCAGAGAAAAGAAGCTGTCATATAATGTTACAATTCAATTTTGAGAATGTGCTAAGAATATAGGTGAAAAGATGAAGTGTTCTGAAGTGTTGTAAATAAGAGTTCCTCAACCTTTCTGGGTTGGTAGCCCAAAGTGTGTGTGTGGGGGGGAGATGGGGGGAGAAGAGAGGATAGTTTTGTGGGAGGGACAGTTGTGTGTGTGTGCATGAGCAACTGTCACAAGCACCTGCGGTGCTCTTGCAAGTGGGGCTACGAGCCATAATGTTCGCACGAGTGGCTGTGAGCCCCTGCGATGCTCACATCAGAGAGCCCCTGCAATACTCGTGCAAGTGGGGCCATGAATGCTCATGTGAGAGGTGCTGTGAGTGCTTATGACACTCATGCGACTGGGACTGCGAGCCCCTGCAATGTGTATGTGAGCCCTGCATGCACATGCACAGTTGGCTACAGCCCAGTAGTGGGCTGCGATCCTCATGACCCCTGCTGTAGATGATTTCTCGTTAGAGTTAATGACAAAAACAAACAAGCAAACAAAAGAAAGGGTAGAAGATGACAGGCCAAAAACATTTAAAGAAAGCACAATCTCAATTGATCACATCTTCTATACAACTACTAATTTATTTTTCAGACTTGTGCCTGGATACTCCCAGCAAAGCCAGACAGTTTAGTTTACGTCATTAGAGCAATTTGCATCTATACATCTGATCACTGATAATTATTATTTATATGGTTTCTAAACTTTAGAAATGTATCAATATATCAAAGAAATTTTCTCCAAGGAAACATTTTACATTTGCAGCATAGCACATTATGCCATGTATTTGTCAAAAAATATTGGTTACGTTTTAAAAGATTTACTGCCATAAAATGTTTGTTTCAGCAACCAGGATTATCATTTATATATTACGTTAACTTCTTAGCATTCTATAACTCTTACCCTTACCTTAAATCTATTTGTAAATAGCTCCAATTTGGGGAACAATTCTCTGTTGGTATACAAACTCTGCAGAGCTTTCAGACATTTCAACCTCACTTCACCTTGCTAAATTTAAAAAAAATTAAATTTACTTTATATAATAAAATACAGAAGAAAAGCATGTATCAGCATTTTAATAAATCACTTTCAGCAATATTTTGTAACACAAAATTATCTTTTATATTTATTAGTTGTCTTTTTATTATTAAATATTTGGAATAATTTGCAACAGTAGAACACAACAAGCCTTTATAGTGACAGTATATGTGTGAAAATAACAACATCACCAATAACAATTTTGACTCGGATTCAGAAAAGGTTTTGTTTCTACTACACTGGCTTTCAAATTTTTATATTTTAGTACAAACAAGTAAACTTTTGAAAAAGGTTTCCTTGCATACTTCTCTCAGCTGCTAAAGTCATAATTTTAAAATGACAAGGGTAAGTAATAGGGATAAAAAGGCAGCAATATTACTTTCCAAATAGCTGATTTGGTACAGTATAATAAGCTACTTATTTTGGATAAATAGAAATAAAGTCGCCTTTCTGATTTTGGATTTTAAAAATCCAACACAAAATCTTCAATGCGATCCCCCGCCCCTCCCCGACAAAAAAAAAAATCTGAATCCTCTAGGAAAAGTGATTTGACACACACAGATAGTACTGTCCAAACTGTCTGCTGATCAAGATTTAGGACTTTAATTGGACTATAAATAACCTCAGCAGGAAGCAACATGATTAGGTTTTCAGATTAGTACTATAATGTAAAAGAAAAATATTATTTAAGTTCTTTTAAAAAGTATTACACCTTTTATAAAGAACAAATTATACACAAGTACAAATTTTAGTTGCACTGGCAATTAAATATTTTTTTGTTGTTTCTGTTTATCAAGGACTGTTGTAGCCACTAACTACAGACAGGAATAATCTAGTTCCTTTTAATGTAGCAACATTGATATTCTGTTTAAATTGGATGAATACACAAAATGCATTACTTCAGATGTATGAAGATATGTTTCCATATATTGAATAAGAAGAAAAAAAGCAGATGGAAGAATTAGCAGCAGACATAAGCTTATCGATAATGGTTATATATAAATGAACCAAAAATGGATTTGATAAGACTATATCTTGTTGAAAAAGTGTGAGAAAGCAATATTTTCTTTCACATCAAAGATGAAAATAGCTTATTTACAGCAATGCAGCACTTACTCTGTCATGAAGTGTCCAACCAACATATTTTAAATAACTATCATTCAGGAAGGCATCACTGTACATTTTCATCCACACTCCAATTTCTTCAATACAAACAGCTCTAATCTCAGCAATAGCATCACTATTAAAAAAAATGGTGAAAATATATTGTTTAATTTTGTGCATTTGTCCTTTATTGTCTCTAATGCAAATCAGCAAGGATGGTTTGAAATCAGTTATTTCACGTCGTGATTTAAAGCATACCAGAATGAAGAATTTACAGTTCTATAAAGTATTTCCACCCTTTCCTCGAATGCACAGCGGGCAATACTTAAGCCCCATGTCAGATCCATTTCCCCCCCCTAAATCCATCTTTTCCATGAAGTTTTAAGCATATCCCTTAGTCTCCATATCCTGCTATTGCACGAGTTGTATATGTAACATTCCCTGCTCAAACTTTTTCCACAATAGCAACTGGGAGGAGGAACACGAGGGTTAAGAGGAAATGATTGGCCTAAAGCCATCATGATGTTTCCATGACAATGGGTGGATTTGAACCTGGGCCTCCCTGACTGTAATCCAACAATTTAAAATACATAGTTTAAACAATTTTTCTATACAGAGTCTCATAAAATGTCAATTCCTAGAGTTTTCATTCCATCTATTTGATAAATTTTAAACAGGACAGGGGAAAATATTATTTTTTACTGCTAATAAGGATTCACAATGTCTTTTTACTCACTTACCGATATCTATGGACAAATATTCCCTTGAAAATGGAATTCATCATATTTTCAATTTCATCCTGATTTTCTTGCAACTGAAATACAATTAAATATGCTTACTTTAATTCTTTTATTTAAACACATAAATAAATTACTGCCCTGGGGCACATCAACACAATAACATTTTTTCATAATCAAGACTGACTATAAACATGAAATATTTATTATTATTCATCACCTAAATATCACAGCTACAATAGATTAAATTCATTTGAAAAATATTTTATTGAAAATGTTAATTACAATAGTAAAAGAAAATATGAGCTAACCTCAAAAAGAAGAGTGAGTAAAGGAAAAAAGTTATGTAGAGAGAGAGAAAAAATGAAAAAAGAACAGTAATTTCCAAATTTCATCGTACGTACAAACTTGATAATTCATCAGTCTACTATAAAGTATATATTTTTCCCGTGACCTATATTTTATCCATATGCGAGCCTATAAATCATCATGCCCAGCTCTGAATTATATATGGTACTTTGGCTACTTACATCTTTTGTTCTGTCTGCATCCATCACTTGCCCTCCTCCCCACCCTTCCCAGTAAAAAATAATCAGTGAACCAAATCAATAATTTTGAAATAAGGACCTCTATTGCTTATTTATAAAACAATTTTAAATATTCAAATAAATTTTAAGATTCAAAAGAGTATAAAACTTCAAACAAAAATTTTAATTACATGTTATTTTTAAAAAAATGTAAGTATATTTCACTACAAAAAGATAAACAGCTTTGGTTTAATCTATCAAAATTAGAAAAAGTTAATATGCATTATTTTGTATATGGCATTTTATAATATTGCCACACTAAAAGTCAAGTGTTATCTGAAATATTAATAGCATTTTATTTTATAGCTATTGAACCTGCCTTCTATTGAATTTGTAAAATGGAATTTTTTAGATGATAGATATGCTTTTTCTGTTAAATTTGCAGATTAAATATTATATTTTCCATTTCATAACATTTATTCCAGATTACAAACTTTCTTCCATATATGACAGAAAACACTCCACTTTCATGGAAACCAAACGTGTGTGTGTGTGTGTGTGTGTGTGTGTGTGTGTTCTCTCCTCCTTTTCAGTAGAACTCCCAGTGGGGAGTGAAATTCAGCAAAAAATGACCAATGCCAACTTGCTTTTCTTTCCATTTTTGTCTTTAGAAAATAAAGACAATAATGGGTATAGTTAAATAACTGATTAATAATTGGGGCAATATCTCAAAATGGAAAAAGAGATACTTAGATCCTACCCAATTACATCATTATAGTATTTGTCACTTTATTGATAAATAGTTACCAATATCTTAGATAACTTGATAGAATATTTAATTTAATTTGAGAAATGTATTAAGGGACTATTTCCACTACATCTTGCATTCTACAAGTTCAATCAAATGAATCTATTTGACACAATCTTGCATTCCATCAATGTCATACTGTGTAGTATTTGAAAGGTCAGCTTACGGGTTGTAAACATATGATTGTTTGATTATTATTTTTCTCTTCGCAATAGTGCCTGCTTCTTGGAGACTGCAGGGACAAGTCCCTACAGTTTGGTCTCATGGATATGAGAAATCCATAATTGATTTGTTATTTTCTCCTAGGGCTCAGAGAAATTTCTTGCCCGAGGCCTCCCTACTAGCTTTGTGCTTAAGGCAGAACTAGAACTCATGGTCCCCAAGTTTGTAGCCTGATTCCTGAAATACTACAGCATACTGACTATCATGTGGGTAGGATTTCTTAACCATTTCACTGTGCCTGTCTGTCTCATCAAATCAACCCAAATCTTTGGGATAGCAATATTTGGGGGAATATTCCAATGCTAAAGTCTAGCATAGTTGTGTGAATTCTTTACACAAGGAACCAGCCAAAATATAATTCAAAATGACTTGAACAAAGGTAATCAATAATACTCTCCAATATACCTGCATACTCCTCCTCTCTTGCCTGATCTATACATACTTATTTGTGTACTGCTCATGTAAAATATTTTTTAAAAATGTAAATGGATGGATAATATTTTGCTAACCCAGACAGGCTATGATTAATTAATATCTTATCCTTAAAGACTGTTCCCCTGGCCTTGAGATTGAGTGATTGAAACCCTTTGTTAGATATATTTGTCATATGCTGCATATGTTTGATGTTGCTATTTGTTTATTTTCCTTGCTGCGCTTTTTATTTATTTTATTGTATGCACGTTTTTATATTGCTCACTGTCCAGCAATCGTTTGGAATTAGGCACTGCCCGAGTCCAATTAAATACATAAATTTCAACTAGCCAAAATGAAAGAAAAAATACAAAGCAATGTTCATTGTAATTATGCCGATCTTGAATAAACAAGATTTTATTTTAAAATGGTAACACTGAACTTTATAGACAAGTATTTACCTATCTGAAGTGTTATGTCAATATGTAAAATCTTGAAAATCTAAATTATTAATAGATTATAACTTAACAAACTACATATCATGCAGCTTTATACGATCTGATTACAAGGATTATTTTAATTCTTATTCACTACAAAAAGGCTGTGGTATTTCTGTTAAATATTAACCAATATGGAATGATACAAGAATCATTTATTTTAATCGTGCTTGAAAACTGATCGAATTTCATTTATATTAAAGGGACAGTTTATATGCAAAAATCAGTTTCATAGTTTTGGGCCTGCTGGTCTGAACTGTAAAGATACCGTGAATTGTATCTTTTCTGAATTGCTTTTTAAAGGTGAAAAACTATGACAGTCACTCTCAACAGTCATTTACCTCTTTCCTTTTTTGAAGAAGCAGCTCTAGTCTTTCATTAGCTCTTTTACCAATCATTTTGTTTCTTTCAGCTTCATACTGTCTTTGTGTATTGTCCTGATGAATACTCAGGTTTAAGGCAACATTCACAAGAGCAGTCATAAGCTTCATAGCTAGGAAAAATACAAACAAAAATCAGTTCTTCTTTCCCATGCTCAAATGCATTTTTGAAACAATTATCTGCTTACTACTAACTAGGAGCTTAAGATTCTGATCTATTTGTGTTGAAGTAAAATATGGATATTACTTTCAGAATCTGTAATTATGCCTTACTCATAACAGTATAGCAATGAACTTAAAATCAAGAGAAAACCTCTTGGCAAATCCTATGTATAATATTAGAAGCATTTCAGTTTTCCAGAGATCCATTATGGAAATCAGAGATGACTTATTATTGTCTGCAAAGTAGTTCAGTAATCCTGAAAGCTTATATCCAATAGTTCTGACAGCAAAAAACCTACAGGATTTTCTAATATGGATCCCATTAAAATTGTAGTCATTAGTAACAAATAATAAAGATAGCAGTACTATTCAGGATTCATCAGGGCTTAGTTTACGCAAGTCCTAACTGCATCTACACAACCTGCTTATCTGCTTTGTACTAGGTTATGACAGAGGACTGTACTCAAATTCAAGGAAACGTGAGTATTATACAACATTCTAAAGCCTCTGATTGCCATGCAGGGATGAGAGATAAAGAAAGGGATGGGGCTGCATGCATAACTTTCTTCTCTATTCTATCTGCCTAACTAAATATTGTTATTATTATTGTTATTTTACATTCTGATCATCAGCAATTTTTTCCCAAAATAAATCTAATCATTAATTTCAATGGATATTACTAAGATTAGGAAAACCTATTTCTCGCAGAGCAACTATTTCATTTCTGAAAAAAAGTGAGGGGGGTGGGAAGAATTATATTTCTTTGAATGCAATTGAGCAAATTTTCATTTAGACTGCCTCACAAAGTAAAAAAAAGACTTTATTCAAACTACTTTAATTTAAAATTTAATTAAATTCACATTACTTTACATTTTACATTAATTTCATGAGATCCAATCCAATTTGCAGAGTGTTGTCATTTGTACATAATTTGCATTACACAAAAATATATTTATATCTAATATTTATATCCAATAGACATTAAGAAATTACAGACAAACCATCTCCTCAAGTGGTATACCAATAACAGACTAGTCCTCTACCAAATTAAAACAAAGTTTATTTATATATAAAAAAATTTCCTCAATTAATTTGTACAATTTCATATCAATAAATGTAGTACAGGACATATTTATAAAGAGAGGTATTATATTTTATTGCTTTTGAAATACTTTTGTAGGAAAATGGATTAAAAATAAATTTTTACATCTTGTTTTTCCCAAAACCAGTTGATCCAAGCATTAGTGTAAGCGTACTGTTTCAAACCCGAACAATTATAAATTCTTTCTGTACAATTCACATATGAAAATATATATTCATATCCTCTGAATAAATTGTTCCAAAGATAATAAAATATCAATAACATACATTTATCATAATGAAATGATTATTTTGTATGCTTTGTCTTTAAAATATACCTACCAGCAAGTGTACTAGTATGTCTGAAAGCTCGAACCTGCGAATCTGACAAACCAGTCAGCAATGAGATCACTGTGTCCATCATATATTCATCATAGATGATGCTATATTGACATTGTCGTATTAGTACTCCTATGAATTCACAAAAATTTGATCGGAATTTTTTCCACTGTGGCCCAGGCATTGTAAGTGGATAATCGCCACTGTCCTGCAGGAAGACCAAGCACATACTATCGTAAAAAAAACCAAAACATATTCAAGGTTCTGTCCTTTCTAATTAAAATATGAAGTTTTAGTGTAGTATAAATTTTATCTGAATGATCAAAAAATGGTAATTTCAAATAAAGCTACATTGTGCTGATAATCAGGAAAATAAAAGTGATGAACACAAGGCTTATGTTTTAAAACACAGAGAGATGTGCAAATGAAACCACCTCTGGTGGTCTGTGCCCAGAACATAACATGCTCCTCTGGGTGTGAAATTTATATTTCAGGTAGAAATATTCCAGTATGGGAGAAATAGAAAATGGCACTGCAATCAACAACACCAAAGGAAACAGAGAAAGGAAGGCAGTGGAAAGGTTTGGAAAGGACAAGTGAGCTAACTGGATATGTTATGTTTGACTTCAAGGGTGGAATTGTCAAAGAGTTAAGGAAACATTGATGTCACACCATCCCCACCCTTGAATTCAAGTGTTGCATATCCAACCAGTCTATCTGCCCCTTCTTCTGATGTTCCCGGCAATGCTGGAATATTCTGCTCTTGAATTGAAGGATAATGGTACCATAAATTCTTTAAAAATATGTTAATTATATAAATAACTCAATTAAGCTAAAGCAGTTAAGAGGTAGTAAAGAATAAAGACACCAGGAAGACTTTTGAGCATGCAGGTACACAGGTGAAGGGAAGAAAAAAGAGAGACCATCAAATTATCATTCATGCTCTGAATGACCTCTACAGGTGTGTGTGTGCGTGCGCGCGTGTGCTAGAGTAGCTGGCTAGCTAAAGCTTATAGCAACAAAATTTTTGGAGGTTTTAATGTGGCTAAATTGCAACCTGAATTAAAATTCTCTTCAAGCAAAAAACAAAAAATATTCTATTTTATTGAGATCTCTTATATGAAGAGAAAAGATAGAAATAGTATTCCCAATTCAATTTTACTGCATTTCATATGATATTTTGATTTTCATTTCTAATCTTAGTTTCACTGTTTATGTTTTTTATAATTTTCAAGAGCTCAGTTATTGTATAGTTTAAGTGTCAGGTAAAATAATTGACATACCTCTATATTTTAGTTGGCTACATTACCATAATATACTCTATATGGAAGTACCTATTCAGGCCATAGAGTTTCAATTAGCTAGAAATCTATAGGCCAGTTAATAACTCACATGTGTTACTTATAAAGCCACATAGCTCAATAAAAAGGTAATTATAGGACCTTTTATATAACTGAAATAGAGCCAACTGATTTATGTCTTGGAAAAATATGTGGGCAATTCAAATTAATTTCACAAGGAAAAAAAATAGTAAAGTACAAGAGAAGAAAATCAGTAGGATAGTTGACCAGAGAAATGCTTTGAAATTCACCAGAATCTGGAAGGGAACAATCAATGTAAGGATTTAAAGAGATGGGTAAAAGCAGTAATTGGTTAGATTTGTTTAGAAGAAGAACGCTGGACTTAAGGGTCTTCAGAGCTGAACATTAAAGAAGTGCTTTGGAGCATGCTCGAGCACTTGTGTAGTAGCTGTCTATATGTCTTTAAATAAAATATGATTTCCTTTGATCATATGTGAATTATGGAGAGCAGCTGCCATAATCCCAGGCAAAGACATGATGATGATGTTATCCATTCAGTAGTGTTCAACTCTTGGGAGATTCTATGGGCCAGGTTTCTTCATATTTTCCGGTCTTGCATTACTTCTTTAAGTTGTTCTATGCTTTGGCGGGTGTCAGCTTTGATAGTGGGAAAAGACATAGCTGTTTTAAATATTTGCAAAGAGATGCTATGTAATGTGCTTTGAAGCACCTATTCGCACTCAAACAAAGTACTGCCTAAACAGATAGGACAAAATTGTAAGAAAATGGAAAATCATATACAACATTATTATCAGGATGGTAAGAATAAGATTTACAGTGTTTCACAAAGAAAAAGAGAAAATATACCCTATAGTTAGAAATATTGTCAAGGGAGAAAAAAGTTTGATGATTAGCTGAATATTCTTAATTGCAAAGGAAAAAGAGACAAAAAAATCATGTGATTAAATAGTTGACAATGATAAATAAGCAATAATCTATGGTGAAGGACAATAAACAAGGAGAGCGCTCTGTGATGTTTGTTTTGGACATGTGAGCTTCAGACAACTCTGAAATTTTCAAGCAAATTTATCAGAGAATCACCTGAATGTAAGACATTGCCTGAGTGAGAGGTAAAATTGACTATATCGGCATTTATTTATTTTTTAAAAAATAGGTTACCCAGGAATAATCTGTCTGGATGTGGGTACCCTTCAAATATTTCAGAACTATGATATTAATGCTGAAATAACAATAATAAAATATATTCATAAATAAAATCAATACTTCATCAAGTCAAAGAAAAAAATCATCAACACAGATAAAGGAAGAACAGTAGATGACCAGATAAAATAGGCACCAATAGAAAGAATAGAATTATTTTCAGTAAAATATTGAAAGAAGAATGATAACTGATAGGAATAAACTGCATCCTAATAGTTCCAGTAAGATGCCAAATTGGGATCTACCAAACAGCCTACTATGGGTATACCTCCTACGGTGCTTAACTTGTTCTTTTGCCAAATTTCCCAAGCCAACTGCAAGCAAGCAAATCAACTTCCCGATAAGAAAGGACTAGCCTTTTCCTTAAGATTACTGCTTGAAAATGAGAGAAGACTGTGTCAGAAAAGTAAAAGATGATAACAATAAGAGAGAGAATGGATAGTTGGCCCACCATGTGCTTTTAGCCCTCTTCACCACTGGCATATGTCATCTGATAGATCACTTTTGTAATAAAATCCTTGCTAGAACAAAACTTGCCCACTTCTGTAATAGAACAAGAAGATAGTATTTGATGTGTTATCCTACAAAATATAGATTTTAGTCTCAGAGGATATGGATAGTATCTACATGGGTTGTTTTAAAAACAATCTTTGAAACAGTGACAGGGTCTTCTTTAAGATAAGACAAGATAAGCAAATTTGAGAGTGGTGGCAGTGGTATAAAAATGTCAGAGAGCACCTTCATGCAATCTATGTATGTTTATTGAAAAATAAATAAGCTAACTATATAGAAATTAATGAGACTATACTAAATCTTACACATTACAATATTAAAGTTATTTTCAAAATACTTGAATTAATTTGTGTTTACAATTTTTGGTTTATTATATAAGAAAATATTGCAAGTATGATACAATAAATACGCATTTTATATACCAAATACACAGCCTGCAATTGTAATTACAGAACTCGTTGATATATTCTTTAATTGCTGTCAGAATAGAATAATAACTTTATTGTCACTTTGAATGTACATTGATCGGCATCCATTAAAATGAAATTTTGTTACATACAGTTCTCAAAGATCTTTATTTCTTCAAAATAATGCTTCAAATTCCTTTCCCACTCCTAAATTTTGGTCTTTTAATATTCTACAAAAAGTATTTGTTTTGTGGAGTTCAATACAGAGTTAGGGTAGAGTGAAACTAGTTTAATTTCAAGCAATTTGACAAAACCTACTGAAATTTAAGTTTAAATATTTGTCACTGAAATCGGTCTGACTTTAAAGTTCTGTGCCAGTCAATATACAATTGCTCACTTCTCTTTTAAGAGTTCGTTCCTTTTTCTTTTTTTACTTATAAGGATGTATAATTATGTTTTCATACAATAAATATACCTCGTTAAATAATTTAATCACACAATAACATTATCTGTGTCCAATTTTAGTGAAGCTTAAAACATATTTTGTGTATGCCCAGTACTATACCTCATCAAATTCTTCAGTCATTTTCCTGATAATTTCTGCATTTTGCATGTTTCTAAACATTTCTATCCGCACAGTTCCTGAAATAAAGTAAATATAAACATATTTTATAATATTTAAATAGATCTTTATTTTGAACACACACAAACGTGTTAAAGAACATAGTGGCAAATAAGTAAACATATAGGATTTTATTTCTCTATTTATATTTAGCAGTTGATTATAAAATTTGATGTTATTGCGCTGTTTTTCTAGAACAGACTAATAGCTCCTGACCAAGGAGCAGTTGGCAGTTGTGGCCAGGAGGCCTTTGTAAATCTATTTTGGTGTGCCAATTGCATTCCTTCTTTAATAACAGTGCTCTTGAAAACTACCTGCAAACTTTATTTGACCCAGAATGTAGCAATGTTGATATGACAAGAATTGCTCAAGTGAAAACACTTTTATTACAGAGTGCAATAAATTATATTGCGTAATTATTTTTTTTCTTAAAGAAATGGATCATTGCCCATCTTAATCACATAACTCTTGTGGCTAAAATGGATAAAAATAAAAACATGATGAAAAGTATAAAAATAAGAGTAAAACTATCATATTTTTGGAAGTATAAGACGTACCTTTTTCCCTCAAAAAAGTGAATGTAAATCTGGGTGCGTCTTATATACTGAATACAGCCTCCTGAAATCCCACCCCCTTTGCAAAAATGGTCTTGCATAGCCTTTAGGAGGCTTCCAGAGTATTCCTGGGGCTGTGGAGGGCAGAAATGAGCAAAAAACAGGCCATTCTTTGCCCCCCCCCCCCGAACCCCAGGAGCACTCTATAAGCCTCCTAAAGGCTATGCATGCCCTTTTTTTGACAAAAAAGGCCAATTTTCACGAAAAACGCAGTTTTTTGCTCGTTCCCCCCCTGCAGCTGGCTATGCATTTTTGACAGAAAAAAGGTTGATTTTTGCAAAAAAAAAACTGGCTATTTTTGGGAGGTCTGCAGAGTGCAAAAACTTTTTAAAATTTGCCTCTTCAAAATCTTAGTGCGTCTTATACTCCGAAAAATACAGTATATTAATGATAAGTACAAAAAAGGAATTTCAGTGCAATAATGAAAGACACTGTGGATGGAAAAAAATGTGTAAAAAGTATAAAAATGTATTAAATATATAAAAATGAATGTAATATGAGTATGTAAGATAACTACAAAATATAGGAATGAAATTATTCATTGTTTACAAGGACTGTTTATTATAATGTAAGAACTTTCTTATTGAATATTGATAATTCTGGTATGCAAAGGATGCTGTGTTTTTGACTAAGAATGAATTGTAGAGAATTTTTGTGTGCCTTGTACAACAATGATGTGGATTGAATATATATGCACTGCAAAAAGGAGTGGTTCTTTTCCATTTTATTTTTCTCTATCAAACATGATGGCAAATTATGGGAAATTAGAGCAAGTAGACAAATATATGTTGCTGGTACAATGTTTACCAATGATAGGAAAATGAACAAATATTAAGATGTGAAAATACTGGCACAAAGGTGGTAAATCTGTTCTATTTGTTATGAGAAGCAAAAATAACAGCATGTGATTCCAGCCAATCTGTCATATTGATGTTAAAGATAAAAATGTCAGGAGAAACAAAAATGCAGTGAGAATAAATTGCTTAAGAAATATTTAATAATAAAATCAAAGTTATAGTTAGGAATAAATGGTACTACAAGTCATCCTTGACTTATTTGTTTAGTGACTGCTTGAAGTTACCACGGCACTGGAAAAAGTGACTTATAACTGTTTTTACACTTATGATCATTATAAGTTTATGACAGTTGCAGTGTCCTAGAGTCATGTGATCACTTTTTTTCAACCTTCTGACAAGCAAAGTCAACGAGGAAGCCAGACTCATTTAACAACCATATTACTAACTTAACAACTGCAGTAATTCACTTAGCAACTATGCCAAGAAAGGGTGTAAAATGGGCAAAACTCACTTAAGTGTCTTGTGGAACAGAGAAGATTTTGTAAATAAATGTGGAAAACAAACTAAAGCTTAGGAAAACCAAAAGTTGGGGTTAACCTTTTTTGTCTATATCAGCAGGGGGGTAAAAGATGAAAAGTGATATGGTTTAACCGCTAACAGAAGTAGGATAATCCAAATAGGATTGAAATGGCTGATAAAAGAAGACAGTACTAAGTGTCAAAAATTCTGTAACAAATTATAAAAAAAAAAGTTTTGTGAACAAAATTTCTGATTTATAAAAGATTAGTCATGCCAGAGTAACCTCAATGTTTTTATGGAATGACCAATTTAGTCGACCATGAAAATATAAGAGACATAGCATATCCTGATTTCAGTATAAGTGTTCAACAGTTTTCATGAAAGTTTAGAAGGCTGGATCATACTACCATTAGATGGACGCAGAGCTGTCTGAACAATTATACAACCAAATGATTGTCCATCAATGGCTCTTCAGCATCCAATGGGAAACAGAGAATTGCATAGTTCCATTTTAGGCAATATGCTGTTAAACATAGTATTACATGCTCTGGGTGAGGGGGTAATAAAATAGGATTATATAATTTGCAGATAACACAGTGGTAGTGGAATAGCAAACACCTAAAAGAACAGATGACACAATCTTCAGGTACCAGGATAAGATGGCCATCGCATTCCTTAATTTGCAAATTGTAGAGATTTACAACTGGATATCAACAGCATGATTCACCCAAGGAAACAAAAGCGTTTATCCCATAGACTCATGTAGATGTTAAAAAGGAAAGGAGAAAGCACCAAACTCCGTAACACCCTACCTAGTAGTAGAGACTGAGGGCGGGACCTCTCCTACCCAATCATTTTTGACTGGAATCAACCCTGAGGAAATGAGGTGAACCAGCTGAATACTGTGCCACCCACCTCCAGTCCTCTGAGCTGATCCAGAAGGATACCATTGTCAATGACAACCTTGAAGAAGTCAATGGTATCGAAAGTCATCAAAAGGGCAAGTTTAGCGTTGTCTAATATAGTGGGGGCCAGTGAAAGCTTTTTAAAAAGAAAGCAAATCACAGTCTCTTTAAGAGGCAAAGGAATAACCCACTCATTCAAAGAAGAATTAACACTACCAGAACCCACTAATATTTCTCAGGCTACTTTACTAGCCAGGAGGGACAGGGATCTAAAATGCAGGTGGTTGCAGTCACAGTCCTAAGAACCCTGCTCACTTCCTCAGGGCCAACAGGTTCAAATCAGATAACCAGGTTAGACTCTTTCCTAGCCATCTCCTCTGGACCTGCAACCAAGCCATTGTCCAACTGGGAATGAAACTGAGTGACGTTATCTGACAGATGTTATACAAATTCTTCTGCATGACCCTGTAATGACCCTGCATGACCCTGTAATCTCCATGTCTCTTACCCAGAGGGCCTATGTCACCCAAACCAGGACTGTGCATGCATTAAGGATGAAATACTGATGTTTCATTGCCTTTGCTGCCACAAGATAGGCCTTAAAAGCACCTCTAATCTGCACTTGGTTGAGTTTGTTGAGCACCAATGGCACTTAAGAGGTCTCTTCTCCCATTTCATCTCCCTCCTCTGTAAACCAGAGGGTGACAGGATCCTCAATGGGAAATAATTTTCACAGGTACAATCCAGCTAAGGTCTTAGCTGCCCCACTATTCCAAGTGGCAACCAAAGCCTCAGATGGACCACACAGCAAACCAACCCCCAACTCACTCTGAAGTGGCTCAGGTCCATCAGTTGCTGGAGGTGGACCAATCTAATGATCCAACTTCTGTGCAATAGGAAGTGACACAAGAGGAATCCGTGGCAATCAAGGAGAGCACTGTCCATGACAAAAGAAACACCAAAAGCTCCCCCAGTTTCAGATCACATTGCAAATAATTCGAAAGGAATATTAAATCTGAAGGGTGAATACTATCTTGAATCGAGCTTGAATGACCTAAGATAGGACCATAAACTTCAGCCACCTCAGATCCCACTCAGAAGCAAGGCAGCCCCCCAGCCTGGGGAACTCCAGAAATGGTGTCAAGGAATTCAGGCAGGGAGATTGCTATGCAACATGAAGGTTGGCACAAGAGCAATAATCTCCAATGATCACTGACCCTACAGCCCAATTTAAGAAACAGGATCTCACAACTGGGGTCCTGCAAAGCAGGGCTCTGGGACGCCTTAAGAATTTCCTTAATAACAAACAACATACCCTGACTCCTGCCCTGGAATCTAGTTGAAAATCAGTTGGGCAGATTTCGGAAAGGGCAACCCCTGCTTTCAGAACTCAGCCAGGTCTTGGTAACACATGCTAGGTCAGCCTTCATCCACAATCAAATCACAGATGAGTGGAGCCTAATTACAAACCAACCTGACATTCAGTAGGATCAACTGGAGGCAAGGGTTGCATAAAAGTGGCAAGAAAGCTTTTTAAGTAAAATTTTATGTGATTTTTAAAAAATATTCTGTTTGCATTATGATTTCCCAACTCTTCCCTTCCCCGGGTCCATTTCTTTTTCAATTACTACAGGTACAATCTCTACATAGTAAAAGTGAAGCATGACATCTTTCTGAAAATTGGAAAATATATTACGTAGTTTTCTGGATATTCAAAAAAGGAAAATAGCAAAATAGTAAAAAAAATTAGATACACTTTCTGTAAGTCTTTTAAACATATCATTGGCAGAAATAACAATTTCCAAGTATTGCCTATAAAATCTAGCCGTGACTGACTCTAGGGAGTTCTGCTTATTTCTGATTCTCAGACAAGGTGTCTGAGAGACACTTTCATACATTGCAGTAGCTGAGAGTATCTGAGCGACACTTTCGTCATCATGTGGCTTCCTATGGCGGCTTCTTACTGTAGCTTATATGCGGCTTATGTGGCTGCTGTTGCTGCCGCCGTTCTACCCCATCGCCGCTGTGCTCCACCGCTGCTGCTACTTCTACTGCCTTTTTGCTATTTCTGCTGCCTCCTGTGCCCGTGTTGCCTATGGACTCCTATCGTGCCTCCGCCTGCCTTCATTGCTGCCTATGGACTCCTATCACACCTCGTCTTGTTGCTTTTTGTCGGCTCACCTCGCCACTTCGCTCTTCCGTTCTGGCCGTTGCTGCTGCTGCTGCGTGCCGGCCTGCTTTCTCATCTCCGCCGCATGCGGTGTTCTTCTCTGCCGCTCGCTGCTCACGGTTCCTGTTTGCTGCTCCTATCGCTTTCTTTGTGCTGACTTGGCTGTTGTTTTGCTTCTGGTCGTCCTGGTCGTCCTGCCTCACCTTATTGCTCCTATTGTCTGATGCGTCTCGTTGCCTTGCTAAGTTCTGCTTCATTTTCGTCCTTCTACTACAATGCCGTTCCATTATTTTGCTATATGGCTTCGTCGTCCTGCTTCACCTTGCTCTATTTTCATCGCTCTGCTATGTTGCTGGTCCCGTCGCCCTACGTTGTTGGTCTTCATCGTCCTGCTTTGCCCTCGTCGCCCTGTGGTGCTGCTGTCTTCCAGCGTCCTGCTGTGGTTTGGTCTTTTCATTGCTGCTATTTTGTTTTGCCTTGTTTTCGTCATCTGCTGCCTTGTTCTTCGCCTTCTCCTCTTCGCCGCCTTCTTGCCTCCTTGCCCCCTGCCTTCCATCATTTTACCATCCTGCCTGTCAGCCCCCCTCCCATACTTTTCAACTTCATCTTGATACCATCTATGATCCACGGCGAAGTCCATTTATGGACCTCAGGATTAGTTCCATCATGGCAGTGCCCTCGCTCGAACAATTATGCACTCGCCAACTGACCTCCTTGCCCTGCGAGATTCCCGTCTCTCGCAGGTTTGGCCCTCAGCGCTAACGAGGGCCCACCTCGATGACGGAGTTTTAAATCTAGACAGGTGGCGAAAATGGAAATTAAGGGTCTTTTTGGGGAATTTTTTAATTCGATTTTTAAGAGGTCCCAGGGAGGGGGGAGAATCAACTGTGACTAGGGAAGTGGGTGAGGGAATTGACCCACTTGGTAACATCTCCAGGCCAGCCCACGATTCCGACGGGGAGGCTGTAGGTTCCGCCATTGGGAGGGGGGCAAGGGTTCATTTACCAGAGGGCCATACTATCAGGACGGTCTGTGGGAGGGGTAGGTATGGTGGGAGCCGGGGACCATACCATGTGATGGGAGGGCGCACCCGCTATTTGCGAGCGGTTGCGCGCTCCGGTCCCCAGGGCTCTCCCTGCAATCCAGGAGGTTCGGGATCTCAGGCCTGGGCCCCAGGCTGATGTTATGTAACGCCAGGTCTGTGATCAACAAAGCCCCTCTCATCCATGATTTGGTATTGAAGGGGGAGCCAGACCTGGTGGGTATTACGGAGTACCTGGTTGGGCCACGAGGGGGGGTGTACTCCTCGTTGAAATGTGCCCACCGGGTTACCAGGCATTTAATTAGCCACGGACCCAGGGTCGGGGTGGCGGTCATCATAAAGGAAAGTCTAGACCCAAGGGAGACCACTGTGCCGCAGACAGCTGGTTGTGAGTCCCTCTATGTGAAGTGGGGTCATGGGAGGCAGCTGGGCTTGCTGATTGTGTACCTGGCTCCACGCTATGTATCAGCAGCCCTATCCGACCTTCTCGATGTGATCGCTGAGGTGGCGGTTGATACCCCCAGGCTGTTAGTCATGGGGGATTTCAACCTGCCATCGGTAGGTGAAACATCTGAGATGGCTCGGGAGTTCATGGCCTCCATGAAGGCCATGGACCTGACCCAATTAATTCATGACCCCACGCACACTGGGGGGCACACACTGGACCTTATTTTTGTCTCCAGCCAGTGGACGAGTGATCTGGGATTAGGGAAATTAGCCATCGAACCCCTGTATGGTCAGACCACTCCCTCCTTCGGCTCAACTTTCCAACCGCTATACCCCACCGCGGGGAGGCGGAATCAGAAGTGCTGAGATGGTTCCGCCCCAGGCACCTGATGGATCCAGAGAGGTTCCAGATGGAGTTTGGGCCAATGCCTGAGACCCTGACCCGTGACTCGACTGAGGACCTAGTGGCCGCCTGGAATAGTCATGGACCGAGTCATGCCCCTGCGGCCTCTTACTCGGCGTAGATCCACCCTGGCTCCTTTGTTCTCCGAGGAGCTGAGGGTGATGAAACGCCGAAAGAGACGCCTAGAGAGCGTGTGGAGGTCCACTCACGCCAAATCTGACCGGACACGGGCAAGGTCACATTTGCGAACCTACCTTGTGGCAATAAGAGCGGCGAAACGGGATCATCTAGCTGCTCTTATCGCATCTGCAGATAGCCGCCCTGCCGCCCAGTTTAAAGTGACCCGCTCCCTCATTCACCAGAGGCCGCGGGAAGCTTCTTCGCAGGGTCGTGTGGAGGAATTTGGACGTTGTCTGCAAGATAAAATCGCTCAGATCAGGGGCGAGTTGGCCTCCGATTGGGTTAGTCCAGATGGGCTGACGGAGGCAGGTCTTAAGACCGTTGTTTGGGAGGAGTTCGATCCTGTGACTCCTGATGACATGGACAGGATGCTGGGGCAGCTGAATGCCACCACATGCTTATTGGACCAGTGTCCCTCCTGGCTTGTACTGGCCTCCCCGGAGGTCACACGAGGCTGGCTCCAGGGAATTGTTAACACTTCTTTGAGTGAGGGGTTCTTATCGGCCATCTTGAAAGAGGCGGTGGTGAGACCCCTCCTCAAGAAGCCCTCCCTGGACCCAGCTGTTAGCCAACTACCGTCCGCTCCCCAATCTTCGCTTTCTGCGAAGGTTGTTGAGAGTGTGGTGGCACGACAGCTCCCCCAGCACCTGGAGGAAACTGTCTATCTGGACTCACGCCAGTCCGGCTTCCGACCTGGGTACAGCACGGAGACGGCATTGGTCGTGTTGATAGATGATCTCTGGAGGGCTCGGGATAGAGGTTGCTCCTCTATCCTGGTCCTATTAGACCTATCAGCGGCTTTTGATACCATCGACCATGGTATCCTATTGCACCGGCTGAGGGGGTTGGGGTTGGGAGGCACCATCCTATGGTGGTTCTCCTCCTACCTCTCTGACCGGTCGCAATTTGTGTTGACAGGAGGGCAGAGGTCGGCGTTGAGGCCCCTCATATGCGGGGTGCCTCATGGGTCGGTCCTCTCGCCCCTACTGTTCAACATCTATATGAAGCGTGAGATCGTCCGTGGTTTTGGGGTAGAGTACCATCAGTACGCTGACGACACTCAGCTGTACATCTCTACCCCTGACCACCCCAACGATGCCGTTGAAGTGATGTCCCGGTGTTTGGAGGCCGTGCGAGTCTGGATTAGGAGGAACAGGCTTCGACTCAATCCGTCCAAGACCGAGTGGCTGTGGTTTCCGGCATCACGACATAGCCAGTTGGTTCCATCTCTGGCTATCGGGGGCGAGTCATTAGCTCCCGCAGAGAGGGCTTGAAACCTGGGCGTCCTCCTGGATTCTCAGCTGTCGTTGGATGACCATCTGACGGCCGTGGCCAGGGGGGCTTTTTATCAGGTTCACCTGATACGCCAGTTGCGTCCCTTTCTGGATCGTGACGCCTTACGCATGGTCACTCAAGCCATCGTCATCTCCCGCCTGGACTATTGTAATGCTCTCTACATGGGGCTTCCCTTGAGGTGCACCCAGAGGCTCCAATTAGTCCAAAATGCGGCTACGCGGGGGATCTTGGGAGTCTCGAGATACTCCCATGTAACACCGCTCCTGCGCGACCTGCACTGGCTGCCTGTGGCCTTCTGGGTGCGCTTCAAGGTGCTAGTGACCATCTTCAAAGCGCTCCATGGCATGGGACCTGGTTATTTGCGGGACCGCCTCCTACCGCATACCTCCCTTCGACCTGTCCACTCCCACAGGGAGGGCCTCCTTAGGGTACCGTCGGCCAGACAATGCCGGCTGGCGACTCCCAGGGGAAGAGCCTTCTCTGTGGCAGGTCCCGCCCTCTGGAATGACCTGCCCCCCGACCTTCGTATAATTACGGACCTGCACCTCTTTCGTCGGACACTAAAAACACACTTTTTTCATCTGGCTGGCCTGGCATAGTTCCTTCTCACCGTTGATTTTAGTTGGGGTTCTTAACTATGGATTTTAGCACAGGATGCAAATTTGATTTAATTTAATTTTAACTGTATATGCTTGTATTTATTATCTGTTTTTATTACTCCTGTGCACCGCCCTGAGTCCCGTCTAGGGAGAGAGGGCGGTATAGAAATACAATAAATAAATAAATGTGGCCAGCCTTAAAATACAGACCACAGCAACCTTCCTGCCGAAGCAGTACCTATTTATTTTTCATTTGCATGCTTTTGAACTGCTAGTTGGCAAGAGCTGGGCCAAGTAATGGGAGCTCACCTTGTCGTACAGCACTCAGGTCTCAAATCCGACTTTGCTGTTGGTTTTCCAGCTGACTAACTGAAAGCCCAGCATATTAACTGCTGAGGCATCAATAATCTTTTAAATCTTGCTTTTGGAATCTTCTCCCATTTTCCTAATTTAGAAATATTTTAGATTTCTTTATACATAACTAACTTGGTGGCTTAGTCAATACACACGTAGGGTAAACGAGTAAACCATAGTTTATTTCAAGGTAGTATATTATAATTGACATCACAGATACCACAAGTTCACTGAATACAATGGATACACAAGTAGCAAAAGGAGTAGTAGTAGTAGTTGTTGTTTATTGCCTTGTTCCTGATTTATTTAAGAACCATACCCAAATCACTAACTAAGCCAGAGAGGAGAATCCCCAATTCTCTTGTACAGATAAGTTACTGAGTATACGATAACTAGGATTGTTGGGGGTTTTTTGGTGTGTGTGTGTGTGTGTGTGTGTGTGATATATTCAAAAATTAGATTTATTTAGTTTCAATATTCTCCTATATATTAGATTGGAACTGGTAGGTGAAACTTTTTCAAAGTTATTTTCTTTGCATTTAGATTTGCATTTGGATAAAAGGTTACTCTAAACAAACTTGCTTGGAACATAGTCTGAGATGTATATCTATATAATTGTGACCAAAGGCTGTATTCTTTGCAACTTCATCTCCAGAGACAATATTAATTAATTAATTAATATTAATTTCTAAGTACGTTTACTGAACTACCTATGAGGCTAATTTACTTCAGTGAAATGACTTTTGTTGTATATTATATTAGGTAATATTATGACAGTTGTTAGATACTGTAGGAAGCAAGACAAACCAGAAATAAGGGAAAGTGAAGAAAGGGACCACGAAACTAAAATTACATTGATTTATTTCTAACAGAAAGGACTAAGAATCAAGTTTAAATGACAAAGCAGAAATGGCAAAGACACTGGAAAAAGGTTAAGATGAATTTATGGGGAAATGTGTAAAAAAAAACCCAACAGATTTTCTATATTTGGTCTTATTTTGATCTTGCCATGTTTATATGGCAAGTCCCTTCGGGGAGAGGGGGCGGTCTAGAAATCTAATATAATAATAATAATAATAATAATAATAATAATAATAATAATAATAATAATAATAATAATAATAATAATAATAATAATAATAATAAATCTACTTTGTTTAGAAAATCCTATCTCCAGAAATAACAGATAAACTTTTGATAATTATCATTTCAAATGCTGAATATCAATTAACATATTTAGATTAATCCTGGTTCATTATTTAGAGTCAAATGCTACAACATATTTTAACAAAGATTATCTGCATTTCAAAGCTACAGCAGCACAATGATCTTTTCTTACATTTAAAAAGTGTCCTAATTTTAGTTCTAACAAATGTATCCCCCACATCAGGATAAATAATATGGTTCCAGAATAGAATGTGAAAGGATATGTTGGATGTTATATTAGAAATTACTAGTTCATAATTCCTGCAACAATAATAAAAGTAAAAGTATGTTACTTTAAAAAAAAGTCTTTCCATTTTAGAAAGTAGGGATGAAATCACAGAAGTGTTTCTTTTCTTAATGTTCTTCAAATACTGTCATTTTATTTATTTTATTGCACATATAATTTTTAGACTTTTGAAGAAGTCATTTTTTAATCGTAAGCAAGTTTACTAATTTACATTATACATATAAGGAATACATAGAACCAGAGTAGCTTTATAGTACTTTTATGCCTTTTACCTCGGCATCCTGAACAGTGGATGAAGAAGTTGATTAAATCCAGCAGTGCTATATCCCTGTCTTGCTTATACAGTTCAATCCAGTCATCTACCACGGACTGTCAATAAAAGAGAAAGAACATATTCAAGAGAGAATTCAATGCTCCATCATATTACATACACACTTTCACCAGTGATTTCAACTATGTGTTAAATCTCATATTATATCACAGACAAACAGCCAAGAGTAAAACAGGAGTTTATTACCACAATTTCTGAAAAATCCTGTCTGAGTAAGAAAATAAATGCCATAAAATAGTACCTTCAACTCTTCTGTAGCAATGTGTTTCAAAATGATGAAATAATTAACTGAGATGAATAGTTCTTTAAAAATCAGTGCACAGATAATCCTTAACTTACAATCATTTGTTCAGTGATCATTTGAAATTACAGTGCTGAACAAAAAGACTCATGACCTATGCCTCAGGTTATGGCTGTTGCAGTTTATGCAGGTTATGGCCCCCTGCAGACATATGATCAAAATTTGGATGCTTGGAAACCTGCTCACCCTTATGGCTTACATACTCCCCCATATGGCTGCCTCCCTCCCCCATCTGTACCTATTGGGTCTTACCATCTGGGCGGCAAACAAACCCAAAACTTTACTCATGTGCAAGAGCAGCTGGCTCCTAAAAGGAGTCAGACAAATGGCAAAGGAGCAAAAGGGAACAGCTGGCTTTCTGGGATTGGTAGCTGACCACCCTTTTAGCCCCTTGCAACTAGAATATAGGGAAACAACTAGCACTGACCAGGGAGGAATCTTAGTATTCTATCCACTGATGGTGTTTGCAAAAGAATGAAGCCAGCTGGCAGTCGAGGGACTGCAGGCCTCTCCTAGTTCTTCCTTGACTTTGGAAATGAAGGAAGCCAAAAGGAAAGGAAAAAAAAACTTTGCAAAGGCAGCGAGGGCTCAGCATGTGTAGCAGAGGTGGGTTACTCACGGTTTGGGCAAACTGGTAGTGGTAATTGGGCCTGGGTCCCCAATGGCTGGCTGGCCATGCCCCCAAACTGGCCCACTCTGACGCTTGCCTTGTCTTTGCCATATGCATCCACAAAACTGCCTCCTCTTGCCTACACACAGGTAAGCATTCGTGCTAGCCTAGCCCCTCTTCCCCACCTGCCAGCGTCTCCCAAAGCTGCCGGCGTTGCAGCCCCTCCCTGGAGCTCCAAGCAGCGGGCAGGGTAGCAGATGAGCTCTCAGCACTTTTTCCACTAGCAAGAAAAAATGTTGAGGGGGATCCTCGTTCAACTTTCACCAGCCACTTGAAGCTCCAAGAGGCAAAGGGGGTGGGGGGTGGGAACAGGACTGTGGCAGTGAGTTCCAAGAGGCAGGTTGGTAAACAAGGTGCAAAGTGGCTCTCAAAGAGAACGAAATGGGCATGGGGCACCCAGAGCCACCGCTTCTTTGCAACAACTGAGGATGGAAGAGTTGCCTCTTCCGTCCTTAGCTGTTGCAAAGAAGCTCTCTGGAGGGGGAGGGAAGGTTTCTCCCAAGACTGGCTTCTTTGCTGCCCTCCTGCGGGGTCATCTCTAGGGAGAGGGCATGGACCGTTTGGCGCTGAGGTAGAAGCAGCCACGGTGGCGGGGAAAGCGAAGCTTCTTTGCCAGCCTTCCAGCTGGTAAAAGAGAAATTTTCACTAGTTCAGTGGGCATGGCTAGGTGGGGGGGCAGGTGATGTCAAGTTGGCCATGCTGGTTAACAATAGTAGCTGAGAGTGGAAGGATGGAGGTTACTAACTGACACAGTGATAAAACATTTTGCTTTACAACTGCAACATTTAGAGCCGGGATAGCCAACCTTTTTATACCTACCGCCCACTTTTGTATCTCTGTTAGTAGTAACATTTTCTAACAGCCCACCGGTTCCACAGTAATGGTGATTTATAAAGTAGGGAAGTCAATTAAATTAAAAAAAGGAAAGTGCTTCAGTATCGGACAAAACCCCTACCGCCCACCATGAAAGCTGGAACACCCACTAGTGGGCAGTAGGGACCAGGTTGACTACCACTGTATTAGAGATGAGTACCAATTGTGATCACAAATCAACAACTACCTATACTAGATTATCCCTTTGAATTAATTAAAGGTTTCAGATAAATATAGTTGGCAATATCTTGTGGCTAGGTATTAGACCTTCCAGGAAGACCAGTGCTGGAGAGGACCTTCCAGGAAGACCAGTGCTGGAGAGAACTGAAGAATGTGTAGAGGTGTGTGACTATGAGGGAGGCATGGTGAGGCTCAAACAGGAGAAGGGAAGGTGTATGAGGAAGGCTTGCCAAGGGTGTACAGGGAAAGTATGTGAGAGTGCACAAGAGTGTGAGGGAAGTGTGGTAAGATTCAGGGAGTGTGCAGGGGTGTGTGTGAGGGAGACATGGCAAAGTTTATGGAGGGTGCATCGATGGCAGGGGAGGCAAGGTGATTCTCGGGGAGAGGCACAAGAGGGTCATGACAAGGGTCAGTGAGATTATGTGGCAAAACTAAGAGAAGGTATACAGGACTAGCTAAATAGGGGAGGAGACAAGGAAAGGCTTAGGGGCGGGTAGGTGGTGATGCACAAGTGCCTGGCATGACTTGAATGCAGAGAGGCTGGGCAGGGTGCACAGATGGGGAAAACCTATACCAGAGATTCATAAGCTTCCTTGCCACCTTCCCCATTGACTTTCAAGGGAAGCCAGCAAGCTTCACAAATGGCATTCATATGGTGGGCACTGGAACCAACTTTAAGTGCAAACGAGTTGCCAAGAAACCAGCTTACACTCACATAATTACAGGGATACCGGGATGGCCAACATCCAAAGGACCACCATTCGTTCAGCACCATCTTAATTTTAAAAAATCATGTTTTCATGTGTTTTATAGTTTTAATATGTCATTTTAACTTTTGATTGAGCTGCCCAGAGTTGATTAGAAAATGGGGGAGCGGGGCTATATACATGTTTTAAGTAAATAAGTAAGTTGCTGAATGAGCAGTCCTACATCAAGGACTACTCCCGTTATGCAGAACCTACGGCATGTGTGCCCGAAGTGGCACATGGAGCCATGTTGCCTGGCATGCGTGGCATCACCCGTTCCTCTTCTGGGCTTTTGGCACGCATGCGCATGCGATGATCAGCTAGACTTTGTGCCTGCGGCAGTGCTGGAAACCAGAAGAGCTGGTCTTCTGTTTTCTGGTGTGAGCATGCGTGTTGGCCAGCTGATCATCATGTGCACATGCATGGCAGTAACCGGAAGACTTGCTGGCCGGCATGCATACGCATGATGCAAACCAAACGTTTATTTTCCAGCACATGCATGTCCCCTGGGCAGCTCCTCTTCCTAGTCACATCTCAGATGAGCTACCTTTTCAGTTCTCGGTGCCGCGCTTGTGCGCACACACTCACACACTCACTTTTCAGCACTCAATGCCTAAAAGGTTTGCCATTACTGGATTACCTTATAAAACAGCATTCTAGTATTGTCTAGTATTTCTACTCTCACTGTTTATCATTTCCTGATCTACTAAACCTCTTTGCCTCACAGGAAATAGGCCAATTTAATTGAAGTTTTGGGGAGCAGAAACAATCACATTGCCTCATTGTCAGTATAACTCTACAATCACCTTGAAGCCAGAGGTTTAGACTCCAATAAGTAACTATCCATATCTACTTGAAAATTTGGTACTTTATAGGAATTTATGATGATAATTTGAGGAAAGGATTTATTTGCCCTTCTAAATCCCCAGCCTTTGCACCCATATTGTTCATCATTAGGGGATAATTCTTTGAGGAAGGTGTATGCTTATAGGTTCCTATAATATAACCATTAAAGATCACTCTCCCCTACCTTTCTTTTCAGATCTGCTGGATGGCTTCAGGAGACACTCATTTTCAAAATTGGAGTTGCTTACAATTAAATCAGAATGAAAGAAGGCCATTCATATTTAATTTCATTTGATATGAGATATGGCAATTTTGAATACAAAATAATACCTTTTTGCTTAATTGTGCGAAGATTCTTTTCAGATTCAAGTATGAAATATTTTCTGATATGTGTACATACTGATCTTTTTCAGAAGGTCCATGTCAGCACAAGACTCTCTTCAAATATGTGTTACAGTAACTCTGTCAACAGAATTTTTGCTAAATTGGAAAAGTGAGATTATTTTGTCTAGCATTTTGAGCTTCACAAATTCTTATAAAAAGCTCATTCCTAATTTTCATCCCTACTGAAATGCCCTTGTACAAGGCACGAGGGTTTTTGTCTCAAAGAAAGAACACATGTTCAAATGATCTAACGAAGAGCAAGCAGTTGCAGAAAGTGAAAGTCCTTTTCTATTCACAATTGTTGCTTAAACATCAAGATCCCTCCCATCCTTTTGTGATGCAAACAGATGCCTCAGATTTTGCATTAGAAACTGTTCTACTTGCAGCGAAAGAAATCTCCTGCTGTGTGTATTGTATTCCTAATTGCTGCTTCCAGCTGAACAAAACTAAGATAATAAAGAGTTGTTTGCAATAAAAATTGTGTTCTAGATGTGGCAGCACATTTTAAAAGAATTTGGAAACTTTGCAAAAGGCATACTCTTTGCAAAATACCTCATCAGATCAGGTTGGCACAATTGGCCTTCCATTTCAGTTTTTAGATCATTTATATGCATGCCTCACCAAATAAATGACAAGGTGCACTATAATAAAAACTGAACATCAATTTCAATACTTGTCGCTCCCTATATAATCTCCACCCAAGCAATTGTGCCCTCCCCAGAATTACGTTCTCCCAAAGACTTAAGGATAGGGATACAGGGCTGTTATATTGAATTAAAGTGCAAGACCAGGAAGCATATGTCAAGGCTTAGATAGATGACTTTGAGAGAGATCACTGAGTCTTCACCTTTCTATATAAATGATGGATAGTAGTTCCATAATGAACATTTAACGGTATCTATTTCCTTTTCTTTAAGGGGAGAGGTATTGTATCTATGTCATGAAGAATGTTTCATGTTGTCATATATGTTGCCAGGCAAACATTGTTCAGTGATTTGGTTGATTTGCTTCTCCAATTGTACCATGGAATTTCATTTCACTAGATTTTATCACCTTTGTTTCCCATTTTCAGGGATTTACATCCATTTTGTGGTGGTGGATTTATTATACTAAATGGCTCATTTCATTCCATATAGGCCTTCCTTTACCCTCAGGTAACTGCAACTTTATTTTAGTGCTTTCAGTTGAAAGAACTTTTACAGAAAGTGAATTAATTATGATACACAGGGGAATTAATTGTGGAATAGATAAAAACTACAAATCAATCATAGCTGTGTATTGAGTGGTCCACATTTTCTTGGAATCAGAAAATAATGTACTTTTGAAAATATATAAAGCTCAGTTGCATGACACTACAGATACAGTGATAAAATCCTCTTTGTCACCATTAACATCCCAGAGTAGGATTGCAAATAGACTCACTTGACTGACTATATTCAATCAGACCTGTTTGCTATCTCATTTGTTTCATTCATCATCACACTCATTTTATAACCCAAGCTTTTGGTAAAATAGGAGTGCTGGTTAGATTCTGCTAAAATAAAAAATAGTACAAAGAAGCATTTCTGTCAACTATCCAGCCAATTTTTCCAGGCAGGAACAAAACATATTCAAAGAAATCACCATCAAGATGACAAGGAAAAAAATTTCAAAAGAATGAAAGCTATTTCATTTAGTCTTTAGTCTTCCAGCAGATCACTTTGTCTAAAATAACACACAAATATGTGTGTGTGTGTGTGTGTGTGTGTGTGAGTGTGTATGTATGCAAACACACATACAGATGCTGAGTTTTATCATGCCATTCAAATTTTCATCTGACATTTATAGCTTGTCATTTGATGGATTTCTGTGGCATCCCACCAAGAAATCTTTTGCATACAACTTCGCATTAAAGTGGTCAGACATAAAATATACAAGTTTCCAAAGGCAACAATGATTTTACCTGCATAGCACTTTTGCCCATCTTCACAACATCAAACAAAGTAACAGGATCCCCTTCTCCATTCTGCTGAGGATGGCCATTAGCTCTTCCTCGACCTGTTCCTCTAATTCCAGTTTCAGAGCGAAACTTCTCTCCTGGAGTCTTTCGAGGCTTCTTATTGGCAGACTGGGAGATAGAAGATCAGGAGAGACAGCCTTGAGATCCTTACATCATACTTAATATATTATGCTTTTACAAATACTAGTTTTAAAGAACATTAAAAAGTTCTGTTTCAAGTCTCAACATATAAGTCAACAGATTTCAATACAATTTTTACAGTAACACTATTTTTATCTAACGGGCAGAAAACTTCAATAAATTTTCTATGTATCTTATAATTTATTTCCTAAAATATGAAAAATAGTTTTAAAAATGAAATCCAAAGCATTGAACAAAATGGTGTAATCCAAAATTTAACAGAACTAAACTAGTAATGCAGAGGGATAACATTTTTGTATAAGGGGCGGGGAGGAGGATTACAGTTTACAAGATTTACTTAGAATTTAGTTAAAAGGCTCTAATATTAACTCACACACACACACACACACACACACACACACACACACAGAACCCCAACATTCTTTGAGGGGGAAAAACTCATAGCCATGCCTAGTCCAAGTGAGCAGGTAGGTAAAATTAGTTCTAAGCTCTGTAAATCAACTGCTGACTCATATCCAGAACAACAAATCACACTAAATAATGGATAGCAAAGAGGCAACTACTAAGGTAATACTGTGTATGGGATTCTGAAAAAAAATATGAAATAATTTTATCTATCAGCTTCTCCTCAAAATCAAAAATGTTGATTTAGCTTAGGATCAGTCCAATCTGGCAGGTTAAGTAGAGATGTGTAAATATTCTGATGCCAAGTGGGAAATTTCCAGGAAAAATGGCGGGATTGAGACAATGTTAGTTTATGATTCACCTTGCTTACAAATAACCCAAACATGCCCAAATATACACAGATGTGATACTGTTACCGTGAATAGTTAAGTGATGGTTTATGTAATAAACATACCTTTCATCGTAATGTGTTACTTTACTTGGTAAATGATGACTGTAATAGAGATTGAGAGGAAACAAAGCAGAAAGTGCTGGGAAAATTGAGAAATTAAAGATACCGAGAGACGTTTGAAAGATCTAACTCATCTGTGCACTCAATGTGAGCCATTGAGAGCATGGCATCCCCAAACAGTGACCAATTCAGAGGTGGATTGCATGCAAATTCCAAAAGCAGCCAGGGAAAGTCAGGAAAATGGGTCATAACCATCACTAAACATTCAAGTGGCAATGGAAGGAGCATAGTAACAAAGGAATTGGTGCTGAATTTCAGGATTTTGGCCAGTTGTGGCTGAGGTTTATGAAGAGGAGGCAGGAATTTTTTGACTGTGACAAAGCAGAAAGCATGATATGCTGCTTGAGAAACACCTACTATTGCTTACTTCTTGTTATATCAGAAGCCATTATTAAGAAACTGTGGAGATGAGCCAAAGATGATTGTATTAAATTGAGAGCCAGTTTGGTCTAGTGGTTAAAGCAGTAGGCTAGAAAGTGGGAGACTAAGTTCAAGTCCTGCTTTAGCCATGAAAGCCAGCTGGTTGACTTTGGGGCAGTTCTCCTCTTCCAGGCCACCTCATATTTGTTGCTGTGGGGAACAAAGGCAGCAGCTTCCAGATACTTTTCAAAGATAGCCCCATGTACAGCACATTGCAGAAGCCCAAATGAGAGATAACCAAGACATGGCGACTGAGAAGATTCCCAAACCAGGAAAGGGTACAACTTGCGCACAAAGTTCAACAAAGGCCTTCCTAGGCATTGCTGCCATCTGCTCCTACAGCAGAAGTTATGAGTCCAGAAGTCCCAAATCACAACCTGGGGTTGTGCAAATCCATCTAAGAACAAAGATGGCAATCACCAAGATTTGAGGAATTTTCTACAGTAACTGCCATGCTCTGGAGCACACTACCTCAAAAGTTATATTTGAGGTAGTGTACTACAGAGCATGGCAGCTCTCTCTTTCTTTATATTTCACACGACAGTATAAACAATATCATTTTACAATTTCTTCTCTCCTACCTGTATTTGTTCCTGTTGGATATATATCAAAGTTTTCATTTTTATTTTTTAATGTTGTGAATTGTTCATGCTTTGAGTTCCAACCAATCTTAATTAAGAAGATTTACAAATACTATAAACAAATGAATTAACTGTCTAGTAAAATCGATAATATTAACATGTATATATGATTGATTGGAGTCAGCTACTTAATTACTGCAATTACTGTACATGTCTCACATTTCCTGCACCTGTAGCAGCAGCAAAAATACATCACATAAAAATAATAGTTGTAATTTGTAGTTGTAAGGTAACATTAAAATTTCAGAAATACATCATAAGTCAGCAGAGAAATAACTTATTTAATTAAATATTATAATAGGTTTTACTAAAAACCTATTTACCTGCATATTAATGAAAAATTGGAATAGCTATTGAGTAGCTTCCTCTTATGCATGCTCTGTATAACCAAGCATGAACTTCATTCTGAATCAGTTAAGCTTTCAAACATTCTTCAAAAGCAACTTCATGTATCAAATGCAACTAAAGTATCTGCCCTGTTACTATACTATATTATTGCTGACTATGGTGTCCCTGATTCAGGGTTGAATAAAGGAATATTCTGACCTGCATTAAGTTAAAGATTGTGAACATCATAAGCACAGTTAATATACAAATATTGTAAAATACTGTGATCATGCCTCTAAAGCAACCAATGAATAGCCAGCAAATTCTATCAGAAACCTATAGCCAAATTAGTGCTAGACAAAAAAGCAAAGATCAGGGTTCTGATCCTATCAAGTAATTTCCACACCAGGTAATCCTGTTAAGAAGTCATAATTCAAGGCACATAATACTAACCAATCACATATGCTCACAGAATTAAGGTAGTCTCAAGCAGAATAGCAAAAAGACTGAAGTAATTACTGTAAAGTATTATTGTTTCATGCAACCATTCCCATTCTGTTTGCTGGAGTGCTCTGCTTTAAGGTTCTGTGTGCCTCAACTTTCAAAAGCAAAATACTGTTTTAATGTCTCCAATGAAAGCCTTAATGAAAATAAGCTGATTTCACAAAAGACCATCCATCAACACTGACAGACAAGCCACCAGAATATAAATTGACAGAAAACTGCACTCCTTACTGGCACTCATGATGTTACTTAGTTTGGGTAATGAAACATCTGCAAGAAAATGAGCAAGCTGAGAGCACTAAGGGGCCCTCATGTCAACCCTGAGCTACAAATATTCTCCTTTATTAGTATTACTAGAAGCATATTACACAGGACAATGAGTTTTGCCTTGGTTGGTACACAGTTATCTTGCAGAATCATATTCTCCCATTAGAATTAACCCTAATTAAATTAACCTAAGAAAAAATGCTGTACTTCAATGGTTTATTTAACTGATTCCCACTAATCATGAAGCACAGCCTACCAATGACATGCTAAATCTTCTGTACATGTTATTTGTCAAAGACTGAAAAACCATGGATTTTATCAATCATCTGACATAATACACTACTGATAAACTTCTTTTATGAGGTTGGGTCACAAATGATGCATTGGATTATGGAAATCTGATGTTACAGACTTCTAAGCAGGGAGAGATGTATAATTTATGAAAACCAGATAAAAAAACTAGAGCATTATTTGCAAGAGACAGAAGGAACATTGGCCTTACCTGAACAGTCGTTCTCTGTGCTCTGTGAGAGAGTCCAAGCATGGGTTAACTTCTATCTGCCCAGAGACTGAGTTGTAAAAGCTTTGGCCACACCTCCTCTCCTCTACTGAGTCCAGTTTTCAAAGAGGGTGTGGTACACCTGAAGACATGCTGCTTGCAATGTAATCCAACCACTCCAGGGCACTGGACCCGAAAAGGGTTGGGTGTCCCACAGCGCACAGAGAACGACCGCTCAGGTAAGACCAACGTTCTTTCTCCTGTGCGCTGCTTGGAGAGTCCAAGCATGGGACATAACCAAGCTAAATGTCACCAGGGCAGGCAACAGTCAACCCAGGATCTCTATATTAGAGTGAACCCATTGCAAGGACTCGTCTCCTGAATGACACCTTGGCAAAAGCAAATTTGTGCTATTTGTAATTCCTGATGAAGGGCGACGGAGATGCTCAAGTTGCTGCCCTACAAATCTCAATAGATGCTTGTGTTGCCCAGGCGGCCATGATGGCAGCACTTCTGGTGGAATGTACTGCTATTCGGCCTGGGGCTGACCTGGCTTGCTGTTCATAGGCCATTGCAATGCATGCCTTCAACCAGCGACCTATTGTTGATAGAGTCACCTTTCTTCCCAAAGACGCTGGCTGGAAGGAACGAACAGGGACTGTCCGTCGGAATGAGGCAGTCCATTTTATATATCTGTGTAGTGTACTTTTGACATCCAAAGTATGCCAATGTATTTCAGGGGATGGCTAGGTCCCGGGCAAAAGTTTGGCAAGATGATCTCTTGGGCCCTGTGGAACCAGGAGTTCACCTTAGGGATGAAAGAAGTGTCCAACCGCAGAATAACACTGTACAGGTGGATAATGCATAAGTCCTATTTATTATTTATTTATTATTTATTCGATTTGTTAACCGCACCAATCTCTGTCGATACGGACTCTGGGCTGTGCACAGGACATTAAAATATACAATAAATAACAATATACAAAAGTTAAAAAGAAATTAAATAGAAAACTGCTAAAATCCCATTAAAAAACCTATCTAATTTGGCTGAGGCTCTATTGTCCTCCCTTACTGATAGTGCTGCCAACTCTGAAATTCTCCTGGCCGATGTGATGGTTATGAGAAAGGCAGTCTTAAAGGTCAGCTGCCAGAGGCTAATAGTTTTCAATGGTTCTAACAGTGGAAAAGTGAATGCTTGTAGGACGATGGAAAGATCCCAGGTGGGATACCAATGGACTACAGGAGGCTCTGCTCTCACTTATCAGATGTTCTGCTCCACCCAGAGACCCAGGGCCTCCGCCTTCTCCATGAGGGACTTGGACCGAGTGCCCCCTTGGCAACTGACATGAGCTTTGGTTGCCACATTGTCTGTCAATAGAAGAACATGGCAGTCCTGTATGTCCATGTGTAAGTGGCGAACGATGAGCCATGTTGCTCTCAGCTCCAGCCAATTGATGTTCTGTATTAATTCCTCTGGGGACTACCTTCCTTGAGTTACTTGAGCCTGGAGGTGGGCACCCCAGCCAAATAAGCTGGCATCTGATGTAATGGTCAAATGGCTGGGTTTCTTGAACAGGCAACCCTTTGTCATGGCTGGACATTGCCACCAGCAGAGGGAACGAAGGACTTTTGGCGGGACACAATACTTCATCCTGGAACTGCTGGCACAGGATCTCTGTGTGGTAGGAAGAACCACTGGAGTGTTCTTGCGTGTAGATGCACCCAAGGTACTATTGCTATGCAGAAAATCATCTTCCCCAAAAGTTGGGATAGAAGAACAACCATCACTATTTGTGATCACCGAACCTGATTCACCAGGGCCCTGATGCTCCTGGAGAGGAAGACTTCGCAAGTTTACGGAGAATCCGTGGTCCTGGAGTGTTTGTATTGCAAGATGGAGGTCGAGTCTTGCCTTTGTGAAGAATGATGACTGGATGGGGGTGTCATCCAAGTAACATTGGAATCTCATAACTGTTGATCTGAGGTGTGCAGCTACTGCAGCTACAGCTAACAATTTGGTGAAGATGCTGGGTGCCGATGATAGCCTAAATGGAAGGGCTCCGTATTGGTAATGGTGTCCTGTGTAATAGAACCTTCTGTGGGATGGCTGAATTGGTACATAAAAGTCAGATTCCTTTAGATCTATTGATGTTAAGAGGTTGCCTTCTCCTGAAGGGATTGCATTTTGAAGCGTTTGTACGTCAAGTGAACGTTGAGCTTCTTCATATCTAGGATAGCTCACCATCCGCCCCCCCCCCCGAGTTCTTTGGCACTAGAAATAGGATTGAGTAGAAGCCTCGCCTACTGCCCTACAAGGATCTGCCCTGATCTCTAACAGATGCTGAATTTTGGCACTGCAGGTAAGGGTGGGCCATCGAATGTAGTGCCTCAGAGGTGTGAAGATTAACTCCAAGGTGGAACCCAGCTTTATAGTTTGTAGAATCCACGCGTCTGTGGTGATCAACTTCCATTGGGCAGTGAAAAGCTGTAACCACCCTCCAATTGGAGGAGGATGTAGAGCATCACTTAGCTTTACGAAAGGGTCTGTTGCCGGACCCTTGAAATAGTCATCTGGCAGCGGCTTGCTGTCTGCCCTGTCCTGAAAAGACTGTTTGTCCTGGGGACACTCAATTACCTGGGAATAAGGGCGGTGGAAGGAAGGGGCATTAAGGGCTACCTCGGGGGACCGAAATGGTTGCCTACGAAAATAAGGAGGAGTCCTACGGTCTGCTCTCCTATTGGGGCAAAACCTTCCTCTTATCCTTGTTCTCAATTAGGGTAGGTTCTAGCGACTCCCCAAACAGGTTGCCTCCATTAAAAGAAGCAGAAGCCAACTTCCACTTCAACCTATATACACTTGCCAATGGCGAAATGGCAGAAGGAGACGTGAAGTAACATTAGACGCTAAGGCCCTGGACGCAAACATGGCCGTATTGAGGGTAGCGTCCACAGAAAAATTGGCTGTTCCCAATAACTTATTAATGTCCTGCCGTGGCCTGGAATCCTCTGGGGGGTAATCTGGATTGCATCTGGTGAAGCCAGAGCAGGGAGGCCCTATTGAAAAAAGAGACAGCAGTGGTCATTTTAATAGCCCAGGTTGTTGCCTGATATGTCGTATGAAAAGATTCTTCCGCGTTCTTATCCTCTGCCTTCAGACTTTCCATCAGATCTGAGGATAAAATTGAAGACAAAGTAAGAGATGGGGCATTCACAGAGGACAACAGAGGGCGGGATATAAATATAAATAAAATAAATAAATAAAATAAATAAACTGTAATAGCTTCTCCAGGCTTGGGTCCACAGCATAGAGTCTCTTATTGTTTCCGCTGGGGGCTGCTAGGGAGCCTGGCTGTAACCACTGATGCTGGATCATGTCCACGAACAGCTTA
Organism: Rhabdophis nuchalis; assembly: GCA_039707465.1. Taxonomy (NCBI): domain Eukaryota; kingdom Metazoa; phylum Chordata; class Lepidosauria; order Squamata; family Natricidae; genus Rhabdophis; species Rhabdophis nuchalis. Next base: position 48,806,276 of record CM077645.1, read on the forward strand.
GACGAGAGAATAATGTCCTGTGCCGGAGCTGGTTCGTTAAACACCTCACTAGGATCCTGAAGAGCTGCAGTTGACTCCTCAGGTTTACCTGACACCCCCATGTGGGTGGTGGTCTTGGCCTTGTAGAGAAGAGATTTAAATAAGGCCAGCTTAAAGAGACCTGTGAATGTGGGTTTGTCCGGAGTGAGACCTTCGTCCTCAGACAGGTCTTGATCAGCCTCCTTTTCCTCTTCCCAAATGGACTCCTCACTGCCCAGGGAGGGGGGGTCCTGTATAATTGCCCTATCCTGGGGACCCTGTACTAGTGGTTAAGAGCGAAACAGGCAGGTTGCTGGTCTTGATATTGGATCCCTTGAGAAATGGCATGGGAGATGATATTGTGCATCTCCAGTGAGAGAGCTGGGCCCTGATCCTCCAGTGCCCTGCCGCAGTGGGGGTGAATGTTGTCTCCGGGGCTGGGTGCCTGACTGGGCCAGATGTCTCCAGATCTGCTGGTGCTGTGCAGGCAAATAGGGCAAATTCCTCCACAGGGGAGAGGGCTCTAGACCCCTGGACTCTTGTGGAGCCATCAGGTGACCGATCTTGATGTTCTTCCTCCCTTAAGGAAGGGGAAGGTTCAGGTTGCAAGGGACAGTCTATTTCCTCCCTAGCTAGAATATCCTGTGGCGATTCAGCTCCGGTTTTAAATTGGATCCTCTAGAAACCAAGCTGTAAATAGTAGTTCCAATAGAAGAAAACCAAGAAAGAAAAAACACAAAAATAAAATAAAATAAAATTGAGAGTTCAAACTGTCTTCTGCTGAGAGACTGCCGAGAAGCTTTGGATACATCTGCTCCTGGGCCTGACTGAGTTGAAAACTGGACTCAGTAGAGCAGAGAAAGCATTGCCAAAGCTTGCCAAAGCTTGCAAAGGAGAAAATAGTCCTCACTTATCAATTGCCTCATTCAGCAATTATTTAAAATTATGACGGTTCTGAAAAAGTAGGCTTATGGCTGGACTAGCAACCACCCCAGTGTCCTCAAAGTAATGTGATCACCAATAAAATCTTTATAGCTGGTTTCCAACAAGCAAAGGCAATGGGGAAGCTGGCAGGAAATTGCAAATCACTTGATGTTGCATTTAATGACCTGTGAATTCCTTAATGATTACAGCAAAACTGATGTAAACTGATGCAAAACTGATTCAGGTGTAGTCAAGATGACATTTCATTCATTCACTTAGTGATGGGGTTGCTGGTTCCAATAGTAATTGGCAAGTGAAAACTACCTGTACAAACAAGAACTTTTTCTGTACAAAGGTAAACATTAGAGTCATTAAGAATAATTGTAAGTGCATGAATTTAGATAGGATACATTTTCCACCAAGCTTTAAAATTATAGAGTTCTTGGTGCCAAGTTTGGTTCTTTCCTTTTATTACCCAATTGGGTAATATTGTCAGTGCCAGTGAATGAAGCTTGCTGCCCATTTATTTATAGTAGGTTGCCCTGCCAGTTTAGTGGCACTGTGGTTTCCTCTTAATGGTTCCTTGATTGGAATATTATTTTCTGCCTGATTGCCTCATTTTGATCCTTATTTATTAGTGTTGGCTGGCAGAAGGAATTTATTCTAGTCTTTTTATTTCCTTTCTAAGTTTTTTATTGTCTCTTTGAATGTTGTGCAAATGTGGGCTATCTCTATGTACCTATTCTTCCACTTTACTTCAATACAAGAAAACATCTCACATTTTAATATATCTAGCAATACTGTTGAGTTTCTGTACATATAAAGTACAAATATTTATCTAGTAAGGTGGTTATGCATTTGATTTTATAGCAATGAGTACTGTGTGCTATCATAGTAAAGAAGAGTATGATAAATGATTTTTTTCCTAAAGAAGAAATTTCTGCTCCGTATCTGATTTAAAGATTAAGGAACAAGATGGGGAAGCAATGCCTTTGAAACTGCTCATTGACAATTGGATGTCTGACCTTTCGGCCATGTATGCATTTGATCAGACCACTTTCACCTAAAGTGACAAGTAACATATTTCTATTCTGATTACAATACAGCAACAATTTGATTTAAAAGACTCCCATGCAGCAGACTGTGAATGCAATAAAAAGCTGTCTACAATTCCTCTTGGAATAAGAGACGTCTACTGTATCCAAAATAGTTCAGATGGGGCAATAACATTCTCCTTAATTTATTACATCCATACTCTGTACAATCAAATAACTCCAAGCATTTAAATAAAATATCCATGCCATGAACTACAACCATAAAACAAATGAATAATTAAAAACAACAATTAACTGTGCTGTCCTGTCTCAATAGGCCATTCACTTTTGAGTATTTCTAGAATGCTAAGACACAGAGGCATAATTTAATTTATAAGAGGAAATTCTTCCATAAAACAGGTGTTGTTACTGACAAGCATCTCTTTTATGGAAAAGACCCATGAGCTTCCATTTAAGCCCCAACCCAATACCTTGCGGAGGTGACAGATTGTCAACAATTTCTTCTGGAATCCACAGCCAAATTGATCCTGCAAGAATCTCAGTGTCAAGTTATGCAGGGCTGTATAACAAAACAACCAGTACTTTTCTGCAGCTGGAAGCCAACAAGTAGCCAATGGAATAGTTGGACTAGAAGTGTAATAACTTCATAGTAATGAGTGCCAGCAACTACTTGGATTGCTGTATTCTGGCCAGTTGAAATTTCTCAGTGGTCTTCAAATACAGTGGTTTTTAGCAAAACACATTGCACCATATGTGGGGGAAGGATTGTTTTCTCTTTTGTTTAGGTGTGCGTGACATGCAAGCAGAGTCAAGGCAATTTCCCAATTTTTCACACACCAAGCCCAAAAGGTTGCCGTCACTGTTCTAGGATATGATTATATGCAGCAAAAGCTACCATAGCACACAAAGTGGCACAAGTAGGGAAATATTTATTACAGTTTAGCTATTTGAAGCAATTGATTGCTGTCTACCAATGTAAGGGTACTAACTCCTCAAACCAACTTCTCTTGTACCAAAACCCCAGAATGTGCTCGGTCTCAAATTCTACCTCTAGTGAACATGTGGATGTGAGCCTGAAACCAATTCATTTCCAGTATAACTGGAAAAATGAAAGGGGAGATCAAATGCAGTAGCTAAAGGAATTATTGGTGGTTAGACCATGATGAATTGTACTGATTCACTGTACTCCTGGAGCATAAGAGTTAGCCATCAGTTGTTCCAAGGCAGAAAGTCTTAGCAGATAAGGCATATCTGTAAATAATACAGGATTCAATTCAGTTTCCAGTAGTATTAGTGACTATGCTTGGATTTTGCTGATTGCATAGGCAATGTCACAGGAATATTTAAATGCTAATGAGTAGCTACATTAGTTTTGGGCTCTGATACTTCCCAGTTGCCCTGGAAAGTAAGTGGGGCTGCATTATTTATTGCCATACCTCATTGGGAAAATGCCTCTTTACAATGATGGTAGATTGCTGGTGCTGGGAGTATGGGGCTCACTCATCAGTACCTCAGCCAGATTCTGCACAATAGGAGCGTTAGCTTACCTGAACGGTCTTCTCTGTGTGCTGAAGGAGAGTCCAAGCATGGGTTAATTCTGTCTGACTGCCCTTTAGACTGAATTAAAAGTTAAGCCATGATTCTTGCTTCTCAGGTTTTCTATGAAGGCCATGGACCTGTAGTGCTTTTCGGTTGCCTTATCATCATCAAGGTAAGTCTTTAGTCCATCATTGATGCCGGCAACATCTGTGGCCTCTAAGAACACTTCTAAGTCCAGCAACGATCTTAATCAGTTAATAAGGTGTTATATCACCAGGGTGGGTTTGGATTCTCCTGCAGTGCACAGAGAAGACCATTCAGGTAAGCCAACGTTCCTTCTCCTGTGCGCTGCTTGGAGAGTCCAAGCTTGGGATTTACCCAAGCTGTCATTGGGGGCAGGAACCACTGTGTCTCTGGTCTCATTAGCAGCATGAACACCCTGCCACACTCATCGCCCAAAGGACGCCTCTGCCGAAGCAAATTTGTCCAATTTATAATTGCGCACAAATTGAGACAGGGATGCCCATGTGGCAGCCTGGCAGATCTCTTCAATAGGCACTTGGGTTGCCCAGGCGGCTATAGAAGGAGCGCTCCTGGTAGAGTGAGCGGTGATATGACGTGGTACCCGTTTACACTGGGCCTCATAGGGCGGTGCAATGCAGGCGCGCAGCCATCGGCCAATTGTTGCCGAGGAGACCTTGCAGCCCATGGTAGCCGGTTGAAAGGAAATGAAGAGAGATTCTGACCTCCTGAAGTGTATTTGACGTATTTCCTGATGGCTCTTCGCACGTCAAGTTTGTGCCATTTCTTTTCTCTGGGATGTCGAGGACAAAAATCCAGAAGGATGATCTCCTGGCTGCGGTGGAACCATGAATTGAAAGGCGGGGTCCATTCTCAATACTACTCTGTCAGGGTGGATAATACAAAGATCGTCCCGGAAAGACAGAGCTGCTATTTCCGAAATTTGCCGTGCAGAAGTAATTGCTGTCAAGAAAACGGTTTTGAAGGTTAGTTGTTTTAAGGCGCATGAACGCAAGGGTTCAAATGGTGGACCTGTCAATGCTCTGAGAACTGTATGAAGATCCCAGGAGGGGTACCTATGGACAACAGGCGGTCAAAGATAATTGGCCCTTTGAGGAAACTATGGACCCTAGGGTGCCGAGCCAAAGATAAGTGATCATGAAAAGTCAAAACAGGGCTGCCACCTGCCTACGAAGCGTGTTTGCCGCCAAACCCTTGTCCAGGCCAGATTGCAGGAAGTCCAAGACCTGAGGGACAGAAGCGGCTGCTGGTGCGATGTGTTGTGGCAAGCACCACTTGACAAAAGCTGCCCAGGTGGCATCGTAAATCCTGGTAGTTGATGGGCGGCGCGAAGCCAGAATGGTGCAAATAACGCTGGTGGAGAATCTGTCTCTTTCTAGGAGGTCCCTTTCAAATGCCACATGGCTAGATGTAGGCACTGGGGCTCTGGATATGAGAGGGACCCCTGGCTGAGAGAGACCTCCTCCGGAGGAATCCTCCACGGTTTGGTGATGGACAAACTCACCAGATCCGCAAACCACGTGCACATGGGCCAGAACAGTGCAATCAGTAGAACCTCCACCTGTTCCTTGAGAATCTTGCGAATCAAGCAGGGAAGTAGAGGTAATGGTGGGAAGGCATAAAGAAGGCCTGGAGGCCAGAGGCAAATCAGAATGTGGTCCAGGTACACTTCCAATCTTACCGTGCGTGACCTCAGTGACGCCACCACAGCTACCAGAACCTTCGTGAATGTCCTGGGGGCCGAGGTCAGTCTGAAGGGGAGAACCCTGTACAGATAATGGCAGCCAGCATAGTAGAACCGTAGGTACCTGCAGTGAGCCACTCGAACTGGGATATGGAGGTACGCTTCTCAGAGATTGATTGATGTTAGCAGGTCTCCTGGCCTTATACAGCCCAATACTGACTGGAGGGACTGCATTTTGAAGCATCGGTAAGCTAGGTGGTAATTGAATTGCTCGAGATCTTGGATCCCCCTCCAACCCCCCGAGTTCTTTGGGATTAGGAACAGCATTGAGTAAAAATCTGATCCTTCTTGACCCACTGGAACTGGTTCTAATGCATTTATCTCCCTCAGGTGCTCCTGGTCCATGAGGGATCTCTTGGCAGGGGAAGATGGGGTGGGGCAACAGATGAAGTGACAGGAAGCTAAGGAAAGGAACTCCAGGGTCAGACCTAACCTGATTACTTTACTTTACTTTAATTCGACTTATTAACCGCCCCAGCTCCCCGAAGGGACTCGGGGCGGTGCACAGGAAATATAAAAAACACGATGTATCACAATAAATTACATAAATATTTAAAACTATATTAAACTAACTCCTATGCTAAAATCTTCCCATAAAAATTATCATAAAACCCAATATAAAAATTTCTCTAATAACTAAGGCTAAGTACAGTAGGTTAGGCCAGGCCGGCTTGTTGGAAAGGTAAGTTTTTAATTGCTGGCGGAAGGAGCAGAGGTCCGTGATGGATCTAAGTTCGGGGGGTAGGTCGTTCCAGAGGGTAGGGCCCGCCACAGAGAAGGCCCTTCCCCTGGGCGTCACCCGCTGGCATTGCCTAGTGGATGGCACCCAGAGAAGTCCCTCTCTGTGGGAGCGAATCGGCCGAAGGGATGTGTGGGGTACGATGCGATCCCGCAGATAACAGATTGTCTGAAGGACCCATTGGTCTGACGTGGTCTGCTCCCACTGGTCCTGGAATAGCTGCAAGTGGCTTCCGATGGGAGCCTTCCCTTGGCTGTCACTTGTATTTATAGAAAGGTCTGGAGCCACAGCCACCTCGGAAAGGTCTGCTGTCGACCTGTGTCCCGAAAGGACTGGCGGTCGTGACCCCTGTGGAGGGTTCGGAAGCTCGAAAGGACTGCTTCCGAAAAGAACCCGGACCTTTACGGTCCGACTTCTTCATCACCGAAGGCATAACCTTCTTCTTGTCTTTATTTTTGACAAGACAGGGATCCAGAGCTTCCCCAAAGAGCTTCCCAACCTTAAAGGGGGCAGACGCCAACTTCCACTTGCAACGCAGTAACAAAGCCACAGGAGGCGTCTTGTGGTGATGTTAGAACCTAAGGCCCTAGAAACAAATTTGGCTGAATTCAATGTGGCCATGATCTTTTTTTTTTATATTGAAAAAGTTTTATTGGTTTTACATTTTTTAACAGGATAAGGTAATGGTTACAAAGAAATTTTGAGAGCATTCACGTCAGAGTCATCGGACCTTCCGAGACCTCAAAATACACATTAAAAAAGTTAACATAGAAAACATTTTCCATACCACTACAAGTTGAAAGCAAGTACATTTACCTAAATTCTCCCTTCCATGCTGTCAGACATTTACAAAAAGTCCGGATAGAAATATTATGCAAAATTGTTCAGGAAAAAATCAAGGCAAAGTTATTTTTTTGATCTAAGTCTTTTGGCTATTGTATCTTCTTTCTCTCCTCCCTGGCCCCCCGCAGGCGGAGCCGTGGCCCCCTCCGTCCCCCCTGGATCTTCCCCCAGGGCAGAGGAATGTTTTTTAAGAAAGGCTTCCGCCTCAGCAACTGTTTTAATCCTCACTCTTCCTCCTTCCCAGAACACCAGCATCCCTTCAGGTGTCATCCACTTGAACCAAATCCCGTGATCAAACAAGGTTTTAGACAAGAAGGAAAATTCCCTTCTTGAATCTCTAATTTTTCTAGGGATCTGCTTCAAGATAGTGACCGTTTCTCGATGATAAGTTAAAGGTTTCTCTCTCTGCGCTTTCAGGATTTCCTCTCTGGTTGACCTTCTAACAAATTTCACATGTATCTCTCTAGGCACTTCATTCATCCTGGCATATGCAGAGTTAATTCTATAGGCTAGGTCAATGTCCCCCCTGATCTCATCCTTAGGTTTTTGTAAATAGTCTGCTAAAATTGTACTCATAAGATCAGGCAGGCATTCACCAGAATCCTCAAGAACATTCTGAAATCTCAAAAAATATGTCATTCTTTCCATATCTATCCTAGACACACGCCCATTTATTTCCCCCACCTCATTAGAAACATTTTTAATCTCTCCCTTAGCCCCCTCCAACCCTCCTTCCAATTCTTCATTCTTCTGTGTATTCTCCAACACTTGCTTCCGGGTATCCAATAGTTCCTTTTTGAAAGTACTATTTTCAGCCCTCTGGGCCTTTATTTCTGATATCAAAGTCTGCATAGAGGTTTCAAGAGAAGCCATCCTTTGTTCCAAATTTACAAGTGCTGCTTCTTGTGCCATGGTTAAAAGTTAGAGTCACTGCCACCAAGATGGCGTTTTCCGGGTGGGGCTGGTGGGGCAGATCAGGAGCTCAGTTCAGTTCAGGGCCGTGAAGTTGCAAACAATTCAGAAACCAAAAGAGACACAATTTCCCAAGTCAGCAAATAGTAATAACGAAGGTATTCCAAAGAAGAAATCACAAATCCATCAAGAAATTTTTTTTTTCCAAAAATCCAGAGAGAGTCCTGCTTTCAAAGAGACGCTGGAAATTTTCCTTAGTTGAAATAATCAGGCAGGGACAAAGAGAAGCCAATGTGGCCATGATCTTGATTAGCTCCTGTTTGGTTTTGGTATCACTGGCTGGCATCTTGGCCGCCAGCTGCTGAATCCATTTGAGGGTTGCCCTAGACATAAAGAGTGCGGAGGTGGCAGTTTTAATCGCCCACGCAGCCGCTTGGTGAGTCTTATGACAGGCTTTTTCTGACCTCTTGTCCTCCGCCTTCAGCCCTTTCAGGAAGTCTGGAGGCAAAACAGAAGAGGAGGTGAGGGCCTGTACTGGCGGATCTACTGTGTGTAGCTTAAGCAAATCCTCCAAGGAGGAATCTACAGTGTACAGCTTTTGGTCATTATTGCTAGTTCATGGCTAGAGTCCCAGGTTGAGCCCACTAGCGCTGAACTACATTCAAAAATAGTTTGGGCACCAGAATAATTTCCTGGGGGACAACCAGCTCATCTAAAAGACCTTCATCGTGGTCTGTGAAGGTAGAAGGAGCCAGGCCAGGGGCGGAAACCCCACGATGGGTAGAAACCTTATCCTTATTGAGAATGGTTTTGAATGAGCTATGGTGGAAAAGGCCAGTTGGTCGGTGACTGCAGCCTCATCTCCTGAAAGCTCCTGTTCAGGTAAGATATCCTCATCCACTGCTGAGTCCTCGCTGTCCAGCGAAGGGTGTGGATAGGGAGACCTACGACCCTGCTGATGGAAAGAAGCCCCAGAAGAGCTGGGCCCTCTGGGTCCTTTGGACTTGCGTTTCAGGCCCTCAGCAATGCCCTGGGAAATGGCCCTGGTTATCACATCCTGCATCTCAGCTGAGAGGGCCGGGCCTTGATCCTCAGCAGGCCTTGCTCTCTTATTGGTGTTGGGAAAGAATGACTGAGGGACCAGAGAAGAGGCAGAGATAGGATCTTCCTCTACTTCCATGGAGCATTGAAAGAGATCCTGATTTCCCACAATGGAGGGTTGTGGGGACTCATCTGAGGAAAACTCTTGATCTTCCTCCTCTTCCCTGTCTGGCAAGGCAGGATTCTCCATGACAGGAGTTGGATCCCTTGTGGAGTCTAAGGCGGGGAAAAGCCCGGGTGTGGTAGAAGCATTATGCTGGGCCTTGTCAAATTCTTTGTCTAGCGCTTTTTGGCGTGATGGCTGCCCTCTCCTGCGCTTTGTCCTGTTTTTTTCCTCCCAGCCTTAGAGATGGCTTCTGAGGCTGCCTTGCTGGCCTGCCTAGTGAACCCCCTGCTGGTGGATGGCCCTGGCTGGGGCTTGGGAAGCTCTGTCTGCCATTGCAGGGCACTGTTGGACTTACCACCTGAAGATACTGCCGATTGTAGATAGCTGCCAGTTTCTGCCTGGCTAGATGTGAGAAGCTCAAAGGAAAACTGGCCTTCAGCATCCAACAAAAGAGAGGACAGAAGGATGCTCCCAGGGAGGCAATAACTGCCGCCACAGGAACGATCAGGTTAGATCAGTGGGGAAAGGAGAACCGCAGGATGAGACCGGACAGAGAAGCCTCCACTGAGCACTCCCCCAAGCAGCGCAGGGATACAGACGATTTCAGAGCTTGTTAAATGACCCAGAGAGGTCAGCGCCAACTGCAAGAGCTGATTAAGCAAAGGTGCCAAACTTCCCGCAGACTTGGAGTGAGAAAATGGCGCCTGCAAAAAGCGACGCCTCTAACAGCCGCCACTGCTATAATCGGTGCCAAAGGAGATGCCGCCCACTCAAAACGGTGGCGAAAATGGCTGCCGTGATGAAAAAAGGCTGATGCGAATGCAGGCGAAGCAAGGAAGCAGCCGAGACACAGTGTGAGCAATTGGGCCCCCCAGGCCACTAATCGCCACGCTGGAGAAGAGGACAGAATGCGAGGGCATCAGCACTCTGACCCCTCAGGCTGCCGAAGGCTGGATGGATGAGCTGCGTGTGCCTGGGCGAACCCAAGACACATCGGCAGCAGGGAGATGCTCCAAGGACAGGTGGATGCCTTACCAGGCTGATTGAATTTTTTAGCTGGTAAATATTTGGAGAGTCCAAGCTAGGTCTTTTTAAAGGAAGGAACCAAAAGACGTCCACTGGGCTTTTAGACTGAATTGAAAATCTGGGAAGCAAGAGGCATGGCTTAACAACTTTCAATTCAGTCCAAAGGGCAGTCAAACAGCCTTAACCCATGCTTGGACTCTCCAAGCAGTGCACAGGACAACAAACAAACTCTACGCATTCTGGTTTAACATCTCTTGGGCAATAAACAGCTTTCTTCCATTTCCAAGCTGCATAAATGTAACTTTAGTTTTCAATGTTTGGAAAAAGGTGAAGGCATATAAAAGTGAAACCAAATACTTCCCTTTCGTCTACACTTGTTTGCAGCTCTTCAAGCCTTCCACTTATGCAAAAGGAGATAAATATGATAATTATGTCTGGGAGGTTTGACAAAGTAGTTAATCTTTTATTTAACCAGACAAGGCCTCTCTAAACAAGTCAATCAAACTGCTGATTACAGTTCACACCTTATGCCAACAGTTGAATTCTGTAATACAGGTAGTCCCAGGGTTACAACAGTTCATTTAGTGACTATTCAAAATGACAACAATTCTCATAAAGTGATTATGACCCAGTACCAAAATTATGTTACAGTACTACAGCAGTCATTTGTCCTTACATTTGACCACAAAGACACTGTGCCTATTCCCTCTCCCATTCTGCCCCGCCACGTATCCACAGGTATTGGGCCTTCTTTGCTAACCCACCAGATTCCACTTGCTCATTCCCACCCTATCATTGATTGCTTACTTACCTTTCAAAGATCTATAGAGCTCCAGAATAGGCAGGGCCTCATGGCGAAAAGTGGCCATCTTTTTCTTAGACGCTGGCAAACTGTTTTTCTTAGATCTCACATTCTTACACATGCTTGTTTTTGCACAGAGGACAAAACTGTCTGTAAGAATGTAAGATTGATCATGTCCCTGCAGGTCTCATCTGATCCCAGCTTGAGCAGTGCCTTGGGGGCACTATGTGTGCTCTGAGTGGCTTGTTCTAATGAGCTGCTTCAGGGATTGTGGTGCAAAGACAGCAGTAATAGCCAATCAATGCAGGATATTTTTTGCGCTGGTTTTGGTAGAATGAAGAGGCAGGACTGCAGGGCTGTTGGATGGCCAGCCAGGATGGCAATGGGAAAGCTGAGTCAGAGCAGTAGTGCCATTGCTGGGGATACCCAAGCTCCTAACAGCAAACCAGATCAGCACAGCCACCAGGTGCTGCACCTGGGAACCCCGCACTGTCTGCACTTATCCACTTCCTGCAGTGCCCTAGGTGTTGGAGCCCGGGACACACTCCCTAATGGCACCCAGCAAGCAAGGGGTGTGAAGCAGCTAGTGCACCAAGTTCTCCATCTCTCCATGGCCAATTGGCAAGGTATGGGTGCCAAACCTCCATCTTCCTCCAGTCAAAAGCAATCTCAGATGGAAGCTGTTGCTGAGAGCTCTGCAGCTTGGTATCCAACAGGATGAGGACTAAATTAATGGAGACTGCGAAAACTGGTCCATCCAGATAACCACCTGATAGTGATATTGGTGCAAGGTATTGGTCAAAGGACAGCAGAATTCAGGAGGTTGGTTGACATTATTTTGAATTTTGTGCAGCTTGCAAAAACCCATAGTACAGACTACTCAGACACTCAACACAGTAAGCTATATTTGTGGCAAGCTAGAATGAAGCCATTTAATGCAGTTTGCTGTCTTCATTTAGTAGAAACATGCAATCTCTTCTCATATCAGCCAATATCAACATTAAATCCAGCACTTTCCCCATCTTTCCCACAGTTTAACAGATACCTTGCCTTACATTTCTCAGGGTTGGTGCTGAAAAGTTTGTTTACCAAATATACTATACATCCTGAGAAACGCAGGTTTCCACTGTATCTCCTACAAAAGGGATGGACATCTACATGTAGAAAGCAAAGAAAATTGCATCACTTTTATTTTCTAGGTGTTGAAGTTAAGAGTATCCCAGTTGCTTTCAAAACAGTATGTCTTTGAGGCCTAACTGCCCTTTTAAATAGTCCTACCCATTTTTTCTTTGTTCCCATTTGTTCTATTGAAATGTAATGTTTTTCTTAAAGCATAATGTGTTTGCTATTGTGTATTTCATAAACTCTATAGAATGACCATTGCCCTACCTGAAGGGTCCATCTCTGTGCACTTCCGCAGTGGCCAAGGAAGGGTTAATTTACGTCCTCACTGCCCATGGACTGGATTGAAAGCTTCTTAGTCCCGCCTTTCTTCCCACAATCCTCAGTTTCAATGAAGGAAGCACCGTCATGACGGACCAAACCCTCGATATCTCTCAGATAACCTGCAATCGACAGGTACATACAACAGAAAGAGAGAGAAAAAAGAAGGGAGGGGCCTTGGCCACTGCGGAAGTGCACAGAGATGGACCCTTCAGGTAGGGCAATGGTCAATCTCCTGTGCACTTCCTTCAGTGGCCAAGGAAGGGACATGCCCAAGCAATAATGTCACTGGGCGGGTGTCACGGCAGGTCGGCCGGTGTCAGGAATCAGCAGCTACGACGCTGTGCAGAACGCGGCGGCCGAAGGCGGCGTCAGCAGAGGCGTACTTGTCAAGCTTGTAATGTCTGGCAAACAAGGATGGTGTCGCCCACGTGGCAGCTCTGCAAATCTCTTCTAGTGGAGCCTGTGAAGCCCAGGCGGCAGTGGTTGCTGCACTTCTGGTGGAGTGGGCTGTCAGTCCCACCGGCTTCGGCTTGCCCTGGTGTTCGTATGCGAGGGAAATGCAAGCCTTGAGCCAGCGGGCAATGGTGGTAGAAGACACTTTGAGGCCCATAGTGGCGGGCAAAAACGATATGAACAGGCTTTCCGATCGGCGAAAGGAGGCGGTGCGTTTGATGTAGTATTTCAAAACTCTCCTCACGTCCAACGTGTGCCAACGCCACTCCCTCGGGTGCGTTGGCCGCGGGCAAAAGTTTGGAAGGACGATCTCTTGAGCCCTGTGAAAATGCGAGTTGATTTTGGGTACAAAGCTGGGATCAAGTCGAAGAACGACCCTGTCGCTATGAACCACACAGAGCTCCGCCCGGACAGACAGAGCGGCCAGCTCCGATATCCTCCTAGCCGACGTTATAGCGACGAGGAAGGCCGTCTTGAGCGAGAGGTGGCGCAGAGACGCAGTGGCAAGTGGTTCAAAGGGTGGATCAGACAGGGCACGGAGAACAGTGGAAAGATCCCACGATGGGAACCTGTGAACTGTAGGGGGGGCGGAGGTTGGATGCCCCCTTAAGAAATGCCCGAACGGTGGGGTGTCGAGAGAGAGGCAGGCCTGAATCTGACGAGACGACCGTTGCCAGCGCCGCCACCTGACGTTTCAAGGTATTGGGTGCAAGACCCTTGTCGAGACCGGATTGGAGGAAGTCCAAAATGTGAGAGACCGAAGCCGAGAGGGGGGACAGGCGGCGGGATACGCACCATGCCGAAAACGACGACCAGGTGGCCCCGTAAATTCTGGTGGTGGACGGGCGCCTGGCTGCCTGAATGGTGCGGATGACACGTTCCGATAGGTGAGCGCGAGCTAAGAGTTCCCGTTCAACCGCCAGGCGGTCAGGTTGAGCCAGTGGGGCTCGGGGTGGGTCACGGCCCCCTGGCGAAGTATGATCAGGTTCCGCGGGATCTGCCACGGAGGACTGGTTGACAGGTTGCGGAGGTCGGCAAACCAGGACCTGCAAGGCCAGTATGGGGCCAGCAGGAGAACATCCGCCCGCTCCTGGAGTACCTTCCTGATGACACGAGGTAGGAGCGGAATTGGGGGAAACGCATAGAGAAGCCCCGGAGGCCACGGACTGTGGAGGGCATCCATCCCCTCCGCCTGCGGGTGGAGGTATCTGGCGAAGAAGCGGGGCAACTGTGAGTTGGCCGGCGTGGCAAACAGATCCACCAGCGGGGTGCCGAACCGATGACAGAGGAGCTGGAACACGTCCGGGTGAAGCTGCCATTCGGACGGGTCGAGTGTGGTTCGGCTCAGCCAATCCGCATGAACATTGTCCACGCCTGAAATGTGTTCCGCCCTGATGGAGCCTAGGTGACGTTCGGCCCATCTGCCCAGTGCCTCCGCTTCCGTCATCAGGGCGCCGGATCTGGTGCCTCCCTGGTGGTTGATGTGCGCTTTCGTCGCGACATTGTCCGTGCGCACTAGGAGGTGTTGACCCTCGACAACCGACTGGAGCCGACGCAAGGCAAGGCGGACCGCCCTCAACTCGAGCCAATTGATGTTGTTGGCGAGTTCGCGGGGCGTCCACCTGCCCTGGACCATCCTGTGCTCGAGGTGTGCCCCCCATCCGAACAGGCTGGCATCCGACGTGAGGATCAGACGTTCTGGCTCCTGGAAGAGGGAGCCCTTCAACAAGGCTGGGGAGAGCCACCAGTGTAGAGATCGACGAACCTTCGGGGGAAGCTGCACACGCACGTTGGAGTTGCTGGCATTGGCCCTCTGCGAAGGGAGCAGGAACCATTGCAGTTCCCTCGCATGAAGGCGGGCCCAGGGAACTATTGATAGACAGGAGATCATCTTTCCCAGCAGTTGGGAGAGAAGGATGATCGGGACGGACTTGGAGGTTAGGACCTTGCGGGCTGTGGCTTGCAAGCTGGTCACGCGGTCTGGGGAGAGACGGACCATGCACGAGCGAGTGTTGATCAACGTACCTAGGTGAAGCACCTCTGTTGATGGTGTGAGGTGGCTCTTCTCCCGGTTGACGGTGAACCCGTGGTATTGGAGGGAGTCCATAGTGGTCCGCAGGTCCTTGTTTGCGTGGCCCCGTGAAGATGATTGAATCAAGATATCGTCTAGATAACATTGCAGACGAACGGGGCGCTTCCTGAGGTCCGATGCCACCGCGGCCAGAAGCTTGGTGAACACTCTCGGGGCTGATGACAAGCCGAACGGGAGGGCCCGATATTGATAGTGGCGGCCGGCATAGTAGAAGCGGAGGAATTTCCGGTGGACTGGGCGGATGGGAACGTGGAGGTAGGCCTCCTTCAGGTCTATGGAGGTCATCAGGTCGCCCGGGCGGAGGCAGCCCAAGATCGAATGGAGAGACTACATTTTGAACCTCTTGTAGGCGATATGGAAATTGAGGTCCTTTAGATCTAGGATGGCTCGCCATCCGCCGGAGTTTTTGGGCACGAGGAAGAGGATGGAGTAATAGCCTCTTCGCACCTGTGTTGGGGGAACAAGCTCCACTGCCCTGATTTCTAACAGATGCCGGATCTCTGCCTCCATGAGCCCCTTCTTGGTGGCACACCTGGGGGTGGGGCATCGGATAAACCGACGGGGGGGAGGAGAAACGAACTCTAAGGTTAGACCGACTCGAACCGTTTGCAATACCCATGCATCTGACGTGGTCGCCTCCCAGCGATCCGCAAACAGCTGAAGCCGGCCCCCTATGGGTGCTGTTAGGTGGTGGTCACTTGTTGCGGCGGAAAGGCCTGTTGGCCTGTCCACCACCACGAAAGGGTTGCCGGCCATAAGACTGCTGGCGGTACCTGTCCCGAAATGGCTGCCTATCCTGGGGACGGTCAGAGCCCTGGGAAAAATTTCGGGGAAATGCAGAAGACGAAGAGGTGGAAGGGGCCGCCTGGGTGGTGTAAGCCCTGAAAGATTGCTTGCGGAAGGAGGAAGGCCGTCGGTCCTGTTTACGGGACACGGAGGGCATGACCTTCCTCTTGTCCTTGTTCTCTATGAGGACAGTGTCAAGGGCGTCACCAAAGAGTTTGTCCCCCTTAAAGGGGGCGGAGGCCAGCTTCCACTTAGAGCGCATATCAGCGTTCCAGTGGCGGAGCCAGACCAGGCGTCGCGAAGTGATATTGGAGGCCATGGCACGCGAAGCGAACTTCGCGGCGTTAAGTGAGGCATCGGCGGTAAACTGCACCCCTGCCATGATCTTGTTAACATCTTGGCGCAGGCGAAAGTCGCCCTGGGGGAGCTCTTGTGACAAGAGCGTTCAGCCCGCTTATCCTCAGCCTTAAGTCCCTCTAGGAGGTCTGGGGGCAGGATGGAATTAGAAGTCATGGCCGCGACCGGTGGGTCGACCTCGGGCAACTTGAGGATGTCCTCCATGGAAGGATCTGGGAGGAAACGACCCGCCGGTGAAGAGGGGGCTGCACGACGATCCCACGCTGGGGCGAGGAGCCCGGGAGGCGGAGGGGCGCGCTGCTCTCAAGCGAGCGATCTGGCCTCTCCCGGCAAGGCAATCAGCTGGTAAGTCCTCTTGCTGGATTCCCCTCAAGTGAGGGAACGTTCGTTCCAAGGAGGAAAACGAAGTGAACTTAAAATGCCCACAGAAAACTCAAAGCCAAAGGGAAAAATAAAACAATAAAGAAATAGCTAAATAAAGAGGAATCAAACAATCTAAAGGGAAGAAGGCAAGGAAAAATAAAATAGCTTAAAGTAAGGACTAAGAAGCAATAATATAATGATAGTAATATTTCCCAAGGAGAGGGAAATTTTTGCGTCCGAACTGGGCTGGACTGAATTGAAACTGGGGATTGTGGGAAGAAAGGCGGGACTAAGAAGCTTTCAATCCAGTCCATGGGCAGTGAGGACGTAAATTAACCCTTCCTTGGCCACTGAAGGAAGTGCACAGGAGATACAGATATTTTTGCTGATATCTTAAAGCCTTTCTTGGGAGTGGAGGACAAAGGCATCTTTTATTATTTTATCCTTTCTTCTATGGAGGCAAAAAAGTGGCAACAAAACTACCAGTTGATACCACTATATCATCCCAGACTGTCTTAGTAGATATAAAAAATCATGGTGTTTATAGACCTTTACAAGTGTGTAAAACAAAAGATATCTGTTGACAGATATTACATCTGTTACATACAGGGTGTCAAACTCACATCATCACGGCAGCGTCACATTACATATCGGGACTTTTTTCCTTCACTAAATCGTGCATGGGCGTGGCCAGTGTGTGATGTATCTGGCCCATGGTCCAGGAGTGTGACAGCCCTGGCTTACATCAAAGCTCAAATTTAAAATAATTGAAAACTTTTCCTACCTGTTCCTATGCATAATTACTTCCACATTAGCACCTGTAACTACAATCTTAGTTCCAATCTTATTCCCAAAGAGTAATTCCTCATTTAATGTTACCTAAGAGGTGCTTAAAATCATTTAATGTTT
Organism: Rhabdophis nuchalis; assembly: GCA_039707465.1. Taxonomy (NCBI): domain Eukaryota; kingdom Metazoa; phylum Chordata; class Lepidosauria; order Squamata; family Natricidae; genus Rhabdophis; species Rhabdophis nuchalis. The sequence continues at coordinate 48,823,533 of CM077645.1, forward strand.
GCAATTTTAGATGCAAAATAATCCTAAATAAACATGATGGTTGTGTGCAAGCTGGCAATGTATAAACAGAATTTGTTCTCTAAACAAAAACTTGAAATTAATACTAAAATAGCATATCCTGTTATATTTTATTAATGAAATAGTAGCTATATACTCCTATCTTAAGTAGTAATGTAAAAGTTAAACTGCTGCCAACTTAAATGAGCCAACAAGTAATAAATTGGTATCTGAATCAAGTAATTCATGCTGAATCCTTTGCAAGCATGACTATGGAAAATACTAAAAATAGTAAAAGCAAAACACCAATTCTGAAGTCACCATATATTGCTTATCTTACCATCTTCTGAAATGCTGACAGAATTTAATAAAATGCAACCAACATACAAAGGTTGAGATTACAAATTATGGGTTAGGTCTTAGACCTTAAATGGAAAGAAGAGGATTGATTTGCACCCCCAATGAAAATGAACAGTACTGTTAACATAGTGTACAAAATATAATAAAAGCATAATAAAAATAGTATGAATCATTGGCAAATATAATATGAATTTTAAGAATAGTATAACAAAATCTTTAAAAGACAATATATCCTTCATCCTAATAGTTAAGCAAGCTAGATTTTCCTCAAATCACCAATATGCATCACTTTTTCTACAAGGTGGGCACCTTTTGTACAAGGGATATAAGGATCACCATGCATGTGCTCATTTTTCACTTGGGCAATCAATACATTTAGGCTATTACTAAATATATTTTTTTCTATTATAATTTACTAGCTGCCAACTCTGGCATACTCTGGGGAATGTACAAAACTGGGGAAATGTAAAAACAACCAAAAATATTGTACCAGACAGCCCAGACTAAACTAATCTAATAGACAGCAAAAACAACAAAAAAGGACCATTCAACAAATAATAAATATCAACCATAGGCTTAGGACCAGAGCTAGTTTTCAACTTTCCAGAATCCCAAGAGAGAGGGTGCTATCCTCAAGTGTGGGGTTTTGCTGTTACAGAGGGTGGGGCCACAACAAAGACGTGTGCTTCTTAGGTCCTTCAAGATGACAATGTTTAATGGGCAGAAACAGTTTCTTCCCAAGCTCTGGAGATATCCTGTGGTCCAACCTCTCAAGTAGGAAGTGGGTCACCCTAAAAGGAGTTACCATGTAGCTACTAATAGAAGTCATAATAAGGGTGAATATTTCACCATCCTTATAGATATGATTTAGACCTGAATATGGATTCTTACTTGTGTTCAGTCCAATTCACACATGTTCCTTCTCCAGTGACACTTTAGGCATTGCTTCTGGTGTTCCATCTCCTGGAGATCTTTGGAAAACTAATGGCAAGCCCAATTAACCACACAGGATGAATCCAGTCCAGGGCCCTTGTCACATGCCTATTTGAGGCTGTATGTAAGGCCGCAGCTAAAGTGCCTGACAGCTCCTTGGGCAAAACATGCATGTATGTATGTATGTACATATGTATGTATGTACATACGTACATACATATCTATATGTATGGATGTAACATCACTATGCAATATTAAGTCAACCTAATCCATGAAAGCAGGAGTCTACTACACTTGACAGGTCCTGAAGGGCAGATGTACAAAGAGGCGTCACAGACATAATGAGGCAATACATAGTGACAGGGTGTAAGACACAGGCAGGAACAGCATATACTGAATGGCACAACCAAGTAGTGACGTTGTGTTCAGGAAGATCTGTACAATGAATAGGCTGACCCTTTCAAGTCCAGATGGGAAATTCCACAGAAGGTTGCAAAGAATAACAGGACTAAAATCCTGTGGGATTTTAGAACCAGAACCAAATAGACGGGAAAATATTAGCCAATCGACCAGACATCATTATAGTAGACAAGGACCAGAAGAAAGTGATGGTGATAGACGTAGCATGCCAAGTGACAGCAGTATCAGGAAGAAATAGTATGAAAAGCTGGATAAGTATCAGGGCCTGAAGGACCCAAGACTGAGGATACATACCACCCAAAGAAGTGAAAAGGAAATTTGCTGGCTTTCGCCTTTAAAGCCCTTCATGGCTTTAAAGCACTGGGGCCATCTTACTTATGGGACTATCTATCCCCAGTAGTTTCTACCCATCCTATCTGATCTGACAGGAAGGGGTATTGTCAGCTAGGGAGTATTGGCTGGTGAGGCCCAGAAGAAGAGCCTTTTCTGCCATGGTACCCACCCTTTGGAATATCATTAGATTGCCCCATTCCTGCTAACTTTTTTAAAGCCTTGAAAATTTCACTTTGTCCTCAAGCAGGAGCCCTATGCATAGATCAGAGTTTGAATCTTAGCTGTATGCATAATAGGCTACATCATGCCTGAATGCTTTTTATTTTTATTTATGTTTATATTTTGTATTTTTATTTGTTTAATTGTAAGCTGCCTAGTCACATAAAAGTGAGATGGGTAGCTATATAAATCAAACGAACTGTGTGTGTGTGTGCGCACGCACACACACAACAACACAAACACACAATTTTGTTTCTGAAGAATCTAATGTTCCTGCCAGGCAAGGAGATTATAGAGACACATTTTAGATGAGTTATCTGCAGGAAAAATCCACTAGGTTTCATATGCCCATAAACTGTGCAGCAGTAAAACATTAATAAGCACATCAGTATCTGTTTGCCCATGAAGATGCTGGGGGGAGGGGGAGAATTATCATACTGGGAAACCTGCCAAAAATGTAGGAAAAAAAGGAAGCGAATGATGAAAGCTAAAGAAATGGAAAAATAACTTAGGGCAAAAATTTAAAGCAGCAAGGGAAGAATAAAATTAAAGGCTTAACTGTTTTACTGGAGTGTCAGATTCTACACACTTTACAGATTGATTACCTAGTGGTTCTTTTTTAAACTCAGAGTTAGGGCCAAATACAGTTCCTCTGGGAATGCATTCCCAGCACTGGAATTAGGCAGAAGATCCTCTCATGCATGTCAGATAAATAAACCTCTGGTAGTGAAGGTATTTTCAGAAAGGCATCTCTTGAGCCAGTTTGTAATAGGAAAAAATTCCTCAGAATAGGCCTTATATCTCTTAGGGTATCCTAAAGATCAACATTAAATTATGCATGGTAAACAAGTCAATTAAGTGCACAACGTTTAGACATCACCATATCATAATCACCACCATTATCATAATCGGGCAAAGCACTCAGAATCCTAGTGGTTTACAAAATGATAAAATACAATAGAAAATCTATAGTAAATATAAATGATTACAGTAAACAATCATTATAAGAAATAAACAATCACCATAACACCACAAAAAACCCCAACTCATTGAATCTATTAAGAGTAGCAATTACAAGGAGGAAACAAAAAATCCAACACTATAATAATGACAAAAAATTACATTTCAAAAGCTCAGTGGAAAAGTTCAGACTTCACAAGCTCAGAGAAGACCATTATTAGCACTGTTCCAAAGAAGTATGATCGAAAAGTAATGCTTTGTAATTTCAGCCTTCTGGGCACCACAAGGAGCTTCTCCTAGATGGATCTTCTGAGACAGTTTGATAACTAAATCCTGATTAAAAAGAGTACAGATCATCCATTTCCTTTAGAGTGTTTTGCTATGCTTAACAATACACCCCCCTCCCCCAAAAGGAGTAGGTGATAGTTGACAATTTTGTTGACTTTTAAGAAGATGAAACTGAAGTTTCAAGACTTCTGGCACTGACATCTACAAAGAAGCATTAAGCAAATTCAGTAGGTCCCACTAGCTCATCCAAGAGCCAAGAGGAGAACGAATCAAATACATAAGTGACAGGCGTCAGGCCACAGAAAATCCTACCTAATTCTTCAATTTACAGGCCAAAAGGAGCTCCAGATAACAAAATCTGACAACTCTCTAGTCACATCTGATTCTTTCTAGGAGGAGTCAAAACTCTGCAAATCCAAGAAAATCACAGAGGATAAACATGTGGTCTTGGTCCATGTCTCCAAGGAAATAATTTACTAGTCTTAACAATCATCTGTCAACAAACCATCAACATAATAGGGAAGAGAAATAATGACATTTTGCCTTCCTTATTGCTATAGCATAAACTCAGTTTTGGAATATATCCTTGTGTACATGGTCAGTCAGATTCACTTTTAGACTCTTCACAGTTTTCTAGGATTTTGTTGACACTTTATCACCTGGAACTTTTCCTGGATGGTAATTTAGTTGTTGCATATACACAAACTGTAACTTCTAGACATTTTTATGAATAATTTTCACAAGCCCTAAATAGTCACTAGCCATCCATACAAGTGTCTGCCAAAGCCACCACCTGTGAACCTAATGAGTTAAAGACCAAGGATTATTTCCATATAGTGAACTTGCTATTTTAGGAGAAGTGTAACCCCATTCAAAGAAAGAAATTTTCCAAATTTACTTTTCTACATGCCAGAATATCTCTGCTTATCTGGATTTAATTTTGGATATTTTTATCCATCCAGCCCATTATTAAACTGACACTCTTCAATGATACTGATTGCTCCCAAGCACGATAAAAAATAACAGATTACATCCCCCTCCAAACTGCAAATGATATTCCTCTGTGTAGGAACCAGATGACAGAAGACAATGAATTTGGCGAATGCAAGAAGAGGCCATAAAGGAAAAGTTTAAAGAGAGTCCATCTTAATTGGTATGCTATAAGCTTGCCTGAGGATCTACATTTATAGTTTTTCAAGTTATGTTTTTACCTCTGGCATTAAATATACTTTTCTTTATTGTATAATGTTCTCATTCTTGAATTTGCCAAGAATTATTTAAGGTTTCATATTTGCCAGCAATTTTATGTATGTGCCAAAGAACATAATGGACAAGGAGGAACATCCTTGTCCATTATGTTTCCAAAAAACTATTTAATTGTTTAAATATTTATTTACATATTTAAAGAAAAAAGCAATAATTTAAGAACTCATTAAAATTAATTGCCTATGAACTAATATATCTCATTTTTAAATTAAATTGATCTATATCTGCCTATAACACCCATTCTTTCAAACTCAAATTACTGTCACACAAGAAAACAGGCATTTGTGTATTTCTTCCAGAAGCAAAAATGGTTCAATAAAAGTAAAAGAACCGCTTGGGCTTCTGAAGGACACAGGCATCTAAATGAAGGCTCTGAGTGAAGTAGGTTGATATACAGTGTATATAAAAAGTCTACACAGCCCCGTTAAAGTGCCAGATTTTTGAGATGTTAAAAAAAACAACCTTCTGTACATTTCTCTTGATACCTCCTAGTAATTAGATCCCTTTGATGCTTTGTAAGCTCTTTGCAGAACATGGCTTTTTCTGTGAGAAGCAACTGAGTAATGTCAGAAAAATCCTATTAGAACAGCTGAACTTTATATGGGCTTGATCAGAGTCATTTTAATTGATGGCAAGTATGTACTATTATTTTAATATCAGCTTGAATGTGATTGGTTAAATCTGAACATCACATCACTACTTATAAAGAAAATGTGTAAGCTTATGCAGCAACATTATTGTACGTTTATCGTTATTTTCTATCCTACAAGATTTCAGTTTGTTTTTCAATTGACAGCTTATATGTTATATTTAAGGTAGAAAAAAATCGGTTTTATCTTGGCCTGATTTATTTTACATCTCAAATACCTGGCATTTTAACGGGTGTGTACACTTTTTATATCCTAGTGGGTAGTGATAAGAGGCTAGTTTTTGATGTGGTGCAAATATCTATTCCTCCTTTTGAATGAGAAATAGAAGGGATAATTTATCAAAGTCACTCAATATGTACAGTTTAGTAGGGGTATTGGTATATTTAGGCTTATAAATACTCTGGGTGAAAGGTTAGTTGCAATGGTGGGTTCCTATCGGTTTGGCCCGGTTTGGCTGAACTGGTAGTGACATGCCAGCCTGGGTCACAAAACTGGCAGCAACCCAAGCTGGCCACGCCTCTGAACCAGTTCCCCAGTTGCCACAGTCGCTGCCATCATCTTGTTTTGGAGTTCTGCGCATACGCAGAACAATTAATATTGAATTGTGCATGTGAATGCAGTGTGTGCATACAAAGCATGCCCACGAGCAAACCGGCAGTAACGCCGGCTAGAACCCACCCCTGGTTAGATGATACATATATGAGAGGTAACAGAATGATTGATTTATTATTTAGATTTGTATCCAGCATATTTTATATGTAACTCAATAGTAATAGCAACAGCACTTAGACTTATAAACCACTCAATATAGTAAACATACCTAATACTCTTTCCGCCTCCTATTTTCCCTGACAATAAGAACCCTGTGAGGTAGGTTAGGCTGAGAAAAAATGATTGACCGAAAGTCACTCAGCTGACTGTCATGCTTAAGTGGGACTAGAATTCAACCTCCTGGTTTCTAGGCTATCACCTTAAGGTAAGCCATTTGGATAATAAGATGGGAGAGGTGGCCTTTTTTTCTGGGGCAAAATGTGGAGGAGGCGGCGGTGGGGGGGTATGTCTAAGAGGAGATGTGCAGGCAGTAGTATCAGGGTGTTGTGGTAAATAGGGGACAGGGAGAGTAGGGCTGGTGGTAAGTAGGGCTGGCTACTTTTGAGGAATGATAACTTGTCACTACTGCCACATAGCTCTAACCCTAATAATTGAAAAGCTGAGTCACAATGATGGCAGGATATTGGTTTTGTTTCAGGGCAGCAACAACATGATTAGGGGTTGAGCTATTACTTCCAGTCTCTTGCATGGTCAATCACTTTCTGCTTTTATGGATAGACTTTGATTTACAACCACAATTGGCACCAGATTCTCCATCACTAAGCGATGTTGTCATTGAGCTGCACCAGTGGCAAAATTCAATTTTCCCCCTACCGGTTCTGTGGGTTGGTGGTTGGGATCATGTGACTGGGTGGGCATGGCCAACTACATCACTCCACCCACCAAGCCACACCTGCAGAACCGACAGAAAAGTTCGTCTGGCTAAGTCTTCTAGCATTCAACCTGGCTGCTTTCCCGCCTCTTTCTCATGTTTGCTGTGTGTGTATGAGCCCGAGAAGGAGGAGAAAAGCAGCCACATTTAATGCTGCAGTAGAAAAGTTGAACTTTTCTCTCTCCCTGCTCAGAAGATAGCCGTTGGCTGCATCCCTATTTGCATGGCTGTCCCCACCTCCCGATGGCCATTTGTTAGCCCAAGCAAAGGGCATGGGCAGGGGGGCGGACGTTTGCTGTCACTTTCACTCTGTGTGAGGCTGCAGGAAAGCAGCAGCAGGGGGAGGGGCAGGAGGAATCTGGAGCAGCTTTCGAGTCATGGACTCGGCTTCTTACACCCCTTTTTGCTACTGTTCGCTTGGCACTTAGAAGCGTCTCGGTCTGTGGCTGGCAAGGTGGCGATCACTAAACCACTGCCTGGGGGGATTACAGAGGGAGCAGCAAACCTTTGCAGCACTGTGTCTCACTCACCTCTCCTGGTCTGGGCTCTTACTCAATGGCCGCGGTCTGCCAGGACAGCCCAGGGCAGGAAAAGTGGTGATGGGATGTGACAAAGTGGGCAGGTCTGCGCTCACCATCCAGTTCATTCAGGTGAGAGGCCCAGAATGGGGTGGTGGTGGTGATGTCAGTTTTCTTGTCTTCCTTGGCGCTCTGCTCTCGTAAGGGTGCAGCACAGCAGAACCGCCAAGCGTCTAGGACCCCTTCCTCTGTCCGGCCACGCTGCTGGTGGGTGGAATGACTGGCTCGGAGATCTAGGGGCCCGACTACCTGGGAGGGCCAAGGATTCCTGGGAGACCCGACCCTCCCTGTGAACCGGGGCCCTGCTTCTGAGAATTGCGGGGAAGTCCACTATTGTAAACCTGCTGCAATCCCTCTGTGATAATGGCTGCTATAATGGCCATCAGAGATTCTGCCACCTGCAAGGGCCGAAGGCCTGTTGTGGTCAGTGTGATTGAGGCCTCAGGCACGGGGTATTATGCACGGAGGGCAGGTTTCTAGACAGAGGGGAATCCAGGGTCAAACCCGCTTCCGCAGGGAGAGACACTGGAAGATCCTCATCACTGTCTGGGGACATCTCATCTGGTTGGAGAGTGTCCTGAACAAGGGGCCTCTTTAAAGGGGTACGGGCTGACTTGTTCAATGGGGCACTGGTCTGCTATCCTCCTAGCTGCTTCCCTTTGGGCCTTGGCAAATTCTCTATCTAAGGCCCTCTGGTGCCTGCTTTCTGCCTTTTTCATGGCCTTAGAACCTTTTTGGAATGCCCCCTTTGCCTGGTATGGGGGGGACGGGACGCACAGGCCTCACAGGCCTGAATCCCGAGGTCCCTGTGACTGCTTCTTGTTGCCGGGGGGAGCACTGAAGGGCACCTGCCACATCCAATGAGGCTTCCAAGTTGCTATCTGCTATGTCCGGGGACCACATGGGATCTCTGTACAGATTGCTGGAGGATGGGGCAGTTGTATGGCTGGATAATGAGCCCCATGGTTAAGATTCACCTGGGCCCGCTCCACTGAATTTAGGTCTCCAACAATGTGCTACTTCCCAAAATGGCAGCTGCCAGCTTCGTGCTCAAGCAAAATGGCACCCGTCTTCTCGAGTGATCCAAAATGGTGGCCTGCAGGTGGGAGAAGCCCGGGGAAAGCCGCAGGGTAGAAAACCCCATGTGGCTTGGCTCCTCGCCTCATTGGGACTACGCTGGTCACCTGCAGTCTCAGGTCAGTGATCCAGGGTAAAAACCCATGTCACTGTCCCACAATGTGTGTGTGCCACTGCTACGCAGTTCTCAGTGTCCCAGGGAATCAACCTGGAGGCTGGCTGCAGAGCTGCTCAACCCAGAAATATTACTAAGGGAGCAAGCCTCAACTGTAGTAAAAGGAATGATTTTTAGCAAAGTTGAGAAGGAGAGAAAGGATAACACGTCCAGTCCTAAGGAAGACTGAGTCTAAAAGCTGGGTGGAGCTACCATAAGGCAGGACATTGAAGTTTGCACACAGTCTGATTGGATGACAGACAGAGTTAACCCATTCCTGGATGCTATCTCCACCAACTATGGAGAACAACCTGATTTGGAGCACTGATAATGTGCTGCTTATTAACATATGAACTGAGGAGCTACTATATTTTGTTTTGGGTTTGTTTATTTAATGAAGAGTTAAAGAAGACAGCTTTTAAGCAATTTCATCAAATTTCTTGTCTTTTTTAATGATAAAAAATGTCCAGATCTTATTTATGCTCTCTTTTCCTCATTTTTTAAATTGCATATTGCATTAGATCATTAACACAATTTCATGCAAACATATTAATTTGATATATATTTTAAAAAATCAATCTTCACAAATCAGTTACAGGAAAGGCAGTAAGGGCCTGGAACAGAGATTGATCTTTCTCCATACTGTTTTTCTTTACAACTCCCAAGACATGTGAATGAGTTATATATTGATATTTTAGCCTTGACCTACCCCATAATACATGGGGCTTATGAGGTTGCTCACTACTGGGCAAAAACAATAACCAGTATCTAATTTTTAAAAATAGAATATGAAAAGACAAATCTTCTTACAGGTTTGTTAACTGTAACAAAAATAATGCTGGTATGCCACAATACACAGCGCAAATCTTCAAATAGGTTGCAACATCAACAATTGCTAAAGTGAAAAAGTAAGAAAATGAAATTATACAATTTTAACAGGTATTCAGAGAAAAAAAATAGCATACTGGAGGTCTACCAGGACGACCACGTTTTCTTTTCCCCTTCAATTGCGTTTCCTCCAATTCACTACCAACATCTGAATGTGCAGTAGTTTCATTTGTAGAATCCCTGAAAGAAAATGTCATTTAAAAATAAATTAGTAAGCATAAGTACATAAACAAAATAAAATCAGTAGTGTTTAGTGCTAATACAAATGATAAGACTATAAATTAAAAATAATTCAGCAAATTGAGACTACCCACTATATGCACTCAAATTCTCTCCACTCTATAATTACTAATATGAAGTCCGTATAGTCAGCCGTTCTGTTATATTATCTTGCTGAATTATAATATCTAATAACCATCACCACTGACCATGTCTTGACTTCAAGGGAATTGGAATCCAACATTTGGACAGCTATAAATTTTCAAGACTTGAATCTAAGCAAATAAAAGATCTGTAAATGGATTATTTATTAATTGATTTAATTATTAGATTAATAACAATTTGACCTCATCCTTGAGGTATTTATTTATTTTTAAGACATTTATGTAGCTGGCCATCTTCTATCAAACTCTCAAAGCCCCCATCAAGAATTAAACAACTAAACAATTAAAAAGCATAATAAATGTATATTAAAGTCATAAATATTAAAAACGAGAGTTAAGTTTTCAACATCCTTGTTAAATCCTCTTATCCATCTCAGCGCTATCCCAGTGTTAAGGACAGTGCCCACCCAATCAGATTTGATAGGATGAAGTAGATGCCTTAGGTTCCTCAGATATTCTGGCCTATGCCATATATAATATATAATATATGCTGGACTTCCTGTTTGGGGTTTCAGTCTCATCATATATATGAGCCTGTCAAAAATAATATATGTAGTAGTTCTAGTAGTGATTTCATTTTCAAATCATCATAACAATGCAGTTCTTTTAGAGACAGGGATGGCACCTACAACTTGTCACAAGCAAATAGTTACATGCAATTTATATAACATTAAAAAGATAACAAGCTTTTTTAGCAAGAAAATCAAAATCAAAAATAAAAATGTAGAAAGATTCAAAGCAAAAATCCATGCACACACGCTTTTCTTGCTGAGGCTTCTGACAGATTTTGTATATATGCATAGAAGTCGCAATCAAAAGTTCATTAAGAAATATGTAATGTGTATTGTTTTTGTTTCCTATAAAAGTGGGTTAGGGAAAGTTCTTTAAGTCTATAGCCTTCTATAAATGCTACTGCAAATATATATAGAGATAGAAGTTAGAAAGCTTATTAAATACAGTGAAATTTGGGGTATCCAGAAAATGGCACACTGAGAGACGGGGTGATTTATTTTATCCTGCTGACATATAGCTGATTTGTCTGTGTACTTGCCTGGGAATATAATCTAGCGGATTGCAATTCTTGGTAAACCAAGAAAGAGAGTCTGGTTTTCACCTTTTCCAGGCGTCATTTCTTTAGGCACACCCTGTTTTTAACATCATGTTTTGAAGCTTACTTTTATCTTGACCTACATTTTTAACTATTAAACATATGGCTGAAAGCTGATTTAACTCATAGCCCCTTATTGGATTATGGAAGTGAACTTTTCATATCATTTCATTTTAAATTTAAATAACACTCTCTTTTGCTGCATGAAACCCCAGCATGAACACTTTCCCATTATTATTATTATTATTATTATTATTATTATTATTATTATTATTATTATTATTATTATTATTATTATTATTATTATTATTATTATTATTTAAATTTAAATTTATATCCCGCCCTTCTCCACAAAGGAGTGGTAGAAATGTAAATGAAATCCAATCACTAGTGAAAGTGATTGGATTTCATTTACATTTCTACCAATTTCTATTTAAGGATTTGGTATTTCATTTATTCTTAAAATAATTTTGTTGTTTTATTCTATTTTGGTATATATTTCTGGTCTTTTAAAAAAATTCTTTTAAAAGCAACAGGAAGTTCTCCCTTTTTATTTATTGTCCACTGTGGGAATTATTATCTGTTTCTTCTGTGCTTACTCTATTACGGAACATTTATTCTCTTTTTCCTTGTGATGAAATTGCTTATGTTTTGCTGAGGAAGTTGGGTCATAAAAGGAATTTGGACTATATTAAAATTAGAACAGTAATAAATGACACTCTGAACACTATACATTCTTTATAATGCCACCCCACCCCCCCACCCCAAAAACACAGAAATCCCATGTTTTTCAATTTACAAATCAGATTTGCAATTGGGTGGACCGGAATTTAATTTGTCATTTATAGATGTAAAAGAGAGGTTTTGTTTGAGAATTTTAGAGTTCCTAGAGGAGGCTGAAAGGGGCATTAATATAAGATTTAATCACAGTGGAGTTGATGGTTGATGGACTGAATCTTAGGAAAGCTGAAGGAAATTGTGAGATAGAGTTAGTGTATGCAACCAGAAAACTAGTGTTAAGGGATGCTGTGATTTGATTTGTGAGAAAATCTATTGAACAACAAATGATGCAAAGAACTCTCATTAAGACCTATGACTTTGGGGATTGAGATGCAACTATTTGGAAACAACCCAGTTATAATTTCAAGCGAAAGTTTTATTATCAAGAATCAATCAATAATATTTGATCCTGGACAGATCAGAGAACATGATGGCAATGAGTTTATGTTAGATTAGAGGCCATCTATGAGTTAAACATAACAGATTGTTAACACAGGGCTTTGAAGTTTACCTTGTTGTTGAGGCTACCTGTTAACTGTTTTATTTTGTAGTAGATAGATGGTAGATCAAATTGATCGATTGATAATATATTTTAGGATTTGTAATGTTTTTAATGTTACATAATAATTGTGCAACTCAGGATGTAAAAGTTAATGAATTGTGGTCCTGGTTTGTGGGGGAGGGGACTGACTGTTGAAATATAATTATCAGTATTCAACTAGGGAGGGGAAATTTATGTGTTATCTTTGTTACTTTGTTTTTATGCACATTTTTCTGGCTTTATATTATGTTTTTTTTGAGGGTTTTTTTTTGAATTTTGTATTTTAACTTTAGAAATAAAAAAAATTGTTAACAAAAAAAGAAAGAAAAAAGAAATTTGGTATTCACTCATTACCTCTATATGACCAAACCTCCTCATTATACTTTTTTTGTACAGGTATTCTTCATTTAATAGTAATTGGGACTGGAATTTCTATCACTTAAGCAACGTGGTGATAAATCATGACTGCATTGCTTAGTGATAGCATTCCCAGCAGCCCTTGTTGCTACTGTTAAGTGAGGTTTACGGATTGTTACATGAGAATCTTATTCAATAAACAAAGTCAATGGGGAAGCCAGTAGGAAGTCACAGGTTGGGCAAGCAAGCTGGTCAGTGGGTAAGAAGCTTCTGCGACACAACATGAGCATGGCCAGGCAGATGTTCTCTGTTGTTTAGTGCGAGATGGCTGCCATGGCCAGAGTCCAGCTTCTGCCGGGTTTAGGAAGGTAAACCAGAAACTGCTACAGGACTCTATTAAGAACTGCTGGGAAATTGTGGGTGCTGCAACAACTTGTACTCCGAAGTCAGTGTTCTTGGGAGAAAAAATGGTTGGAGTGGGAACAATGTGTGAACTTCCCTGGCAGCTTTCCTAATGATTTTGTTTCTGGGAAGCAAGCAGGGAAGATTGCAAATTATGATTAGGTGACCATGGGACACAACTGTGATAAGTGCAAGTTGATTGCCAAGCACTTAGATCAGTGATGGCTAACCTTTTTTGGCTCGCGTGCCAAAAGCGGGGGGAGCGCAGGGGGGTTGTGCGTGGGTGTACCACACCCTTAATACTATGTGCACGACCCCCTGCTTTTGGCACACTTTTTTCGCCCTCCCTAGACTCCAGAGGCTTTCTAGGAGCCTGGGGAGGGCGGAAAACAGTCTCAAAAGAAAGCCTAAATCAGATGGCCAGTACACACAAGCGCACTGGAGCTGACAGGGCAACGCCTTGCGTGCCCTAAGAAATTGTTCTGTATGCCATGTGTGGCACCCGTGCCATAGGTTCGCCATCACGGACCTAGATCAAGATGCTAAGATAGCCAGAATTTTGAGGATTAGTTATAAGTATAACTTGTTCAGCACCATCATAATTCCAAATGCTTGCTGAATGAGCAGTCATTAACCAAAAACTACCTATACTAATCACTCACTCTTCTTTCAAAACTATATTAATTGATTATCCACTTTTTTTCTTGGCTCTATCCTTGTTTTATCAGATCCATTTCTTACATTACCCATTTTTAGTATATTAAACTTAATTATACATTACTTCTTATATACTTAACTTTCACTTTTATATAACAATTTGGGCAAAAGCAAACTGCTATACACAGCTATTTTTTATTCTTTAAACAAATACTCAATAATCACAACAGCCCATGTACTGCTCACTAGATTTCTATAATCATTTATATGATATCATTTGTAGTAATTTATTACAATCAATGTATACATTTATTTTTCCACATGAAATAACTTCAACTCCACATTTACGTAAGATATTTCATAATTTAAACTTAGTTACTTTTTCACATACTAACACAAAATGTTTACATTTGTAGATTTCTTAATGATCTGCTGAAAAACACATTTTGGCCTGTGCATTTCCTATCCAGTTTAAAGCCACAATACATTTCCCAAATTTATATAACACCTCATATAGCTTTTAATTAGAATTCTACTAAACAGCCTCCAGAATATATTTTAACAAACAATCCCAAACAAACACATTTAGCAGCAATTATCTCGTTAACAATTTATTTGTACAACAGAACAATAACAGTAACAGCTTTCCAGTCATGATAAAATGCAATACATTAAATAATTCATTATAACCACTCCGTATAATAAAATAACTATATTTACAACTGTACACTGACACTGGATATTCAAACAACTTTACTGTGTCTTTACACTTGAGTTTTCTTTAATTAATTTTACCTGAAAATTAACATTTACAACATTTACTTTGAATTGCATCTATTTATTGTTATTATAATACTAAAGTATTAGAAAGTGTCAAAAGTACCATATTTTTCAGAGTATAAAATGTACCTTTTTCCCTCAAAAGAGGCTGAAAATCTGGGTACGTCTTATACACTGAATATAGACAGGATTATTTTTTTTGCCTCCTGAAACCCCGCCCCTTTACCAAAATGGCCATGCATAGCTTGTAGGAGTCTTTCAGCGAGCTCCTGGGGGGTGGGGAAGACAAAAATGAGAAAAATGGCCCGTTTTTTGCTCAATTTTGCCCTCCTCCCAGCCCCCAAGAGCACTCTATAAGCTTCCTAATGCCCTTTTTAGACCAAAAATGGGCCATTTTTGCTCGTTTTGGGAGGCCCACCACCCCAGGAACACTCTACAAGCCTCCTAAGGGCTATTCATACCCTTCTTTTGAAAAAATAAATGGGGCCCATTTTCACGAAAAACCGGCCATTTTTGGGAGGTTTGCGGAGTAAAAAAACTTTTTTTTAAACTTGCCTCTTCAAAACCTTGGTGCGTCTTATCCTCTGAAAAATATGGTACTTCCAGTACTCACTTTACTCTGGTAGAGTAGGCTTCTTAATACCTTTTCATCCATTTCCCACTTTTTAATTTTTATCTAATTAATTTTGCATTTTCTCTAGCTCTTTTAATTGCAGCCATTTCTTGCTTTGTCTTCCTTGCTCTAAACCTGGGATGGCGAACCTATGGCACACGTGCCACAGGTGACATGCGAGGCATTGCCCTGTCAGCTGAGGTCAGGCCTTTTTTAAAGCCATTTTTCACCCTCCCCAGGCTCCAGAGGCTTTATAAGGAGCCTAAGGAGGGCGAAAAGAGTCTCCCCCACCCCCCTGGAAGCATCATGAGCTTCGCTGAAGCCTCCGGAGTGCAAAAAAACAGCCCTAAGGGCAAACCAGAAATTCAGGAACAAACTTCCTGTTTGCTTGTAGGGTTTTTTTAAGCCCTCCGGAGGATTCAGGAACATTCAGGAGGTTTCCCTGAAGCCTCTGGGGAGGTGGGGGGGCTGTTTTTGCCCTCCTGAGGCTCCTATAAAGCCTCTGGGGAGGGCAAAAAAAGCATGCAAAAAATGGGGCGGGAGCACCTGCCATGCACGCATGCATACGGGGTGTGTGTGTGTTGCACATTGCATTATGGGTGCGGCACACCTGTGCATGCCCCTCCTGTGCTCCCCCTACTTATGGCAACCAAGCCAATAAAAGGTTTGCCATCGTTGCTCTAAACCATTATTTCATTCCCAGTTTTTGAAACAATAATTCTATGTTCTCTTTCCTCTCCATCACACTCCCTTTTAATTTATCATTCCACCAGATATCTTTTTAATGCGTCATATTAGCATAAATCCACACACTTCAGCGGTACTCTGTAATCTAATTCTTTTCATGCTATTCCATGCTGTTCCAAGAGATTGCAACATTCTTTTTCCTCATGTCCATCCCTTTATTCACCTGGCTGAAAATTCATTTTCTATTAATTTAAATGTAGCATATACCTTTTTCTCTTGCTATTTTTTCCTTTTCACTTTTTCTTTATTTTGTACTTCTCCCATGTCCGTTTTTTGCAAAATTCATTCTTTAACAGTCCTACATTCGGAACCTATTTTGCTTGTATTTTTCACTAATCCTTTTCAACTTAAACAATCAAATTAATTATATTTTTATATTCCCTTGCCATTTACATTTACAATATGTAAACAGGAAGAAAACAGGCATTTTTCTAAGCAGATATTCACCAAACCATCAACATTCTTACTCATTCTTGGGGCTCCAGATTTTTTCTTCAGTCTCTTTTTCATCTATCCATCCTTATTGCCTGACAGAATAACTTTTCCTTCATGTCACATATGTTCAGAATGTTGCATAATTTCCCCCATAACTCATTAATGGTTCTTTCACTATCATGCCTCACTAAAGCATCATGCAACTATCACAAACCTATGAATTTCTACTATTACAGACTCACAACAATGTAATGATGCCAGTTGATACTGCAACCATAAACTTTAGCTTTCTGTTCATAATTAAAACCTACATTTATTTCAATCTATTTACCTCCCTTTCCTTTCTCCTAATTTCATAAACATGGAACATATGTATTTTCATGTCAATGTATTTGTTACTTCTTGTTTTTCCCCATTTACATTATTTATTGCAATCTCCTGTATTCATCTGCCTTTTTCAGCAACTCAAACAGGATCCTCTCCTTCCAGGTTCCATGCCTACAATATTATATTATTGCCATTTGATGGGGCTTCAGAAGGGGGCTATTTCCAATAGCTTCGCCCACACTTTGGAATCCCCTTCCCATAGAGATTCAGTCAGCCCCATCCTTTCTGGGTTTTAGGAAATCTGTCAAACCCATCTGTTCTGTCTAGCACAGGAGGAGGGGAGGCTCTGACTGAAAATCAGATTCACAAGCACACATTTCTGGTTTTCCTTCCTGATTTATCTTTTTTATGTACAGTGGATATAAAAACCCTGTCGAAATGCCAGGTTTTTGAGAGGCCAAAAAAAATTCAGACCAAGATAAATCATTTCAGAATTCCTCCTACCTTTATCACATAAGTTGTACTACAATTCTTTGAAAATAAACTGAAATCTTTTAAGGGGAATAAGCAATAAAAATGTACAATAACGTGGTTATATAAGTATATACACCCTTAAACTAATACTTTGTTGAAGCACCTTTTGATTTTATGATAGCATTCCGTCTTTTGGGGTAGAAGCCTCTCAGCATGATGTATCTTGCCTTGGGAATCTTTGCCCACTCTTCCTTGCATTACTGCTCCAAATCTGTCAGACTGAGAGGGCATCTCTTGTGCACAGCCTGCTTTAGGTCATCCCACAGATTTTCAATTGGATTCAGATCCAGGCTTTGGCTGGGCCATACCAAAACTTTGATCTTCTTCTGATGAAACCATTCTTTTGTTAATTTGGAGGCAAGCTTTGGATTGTCACATTGGAAGGGGAATATATTCTTTCTCTCCAGCATTTTAGCAGAAGCTTGAAAGTTTTATGCCAAAACGGACTGATATTTGGAACTGTTTCTAATTTCCTCTACCTTGACTATTGCACCAGTTCCAGCTGCAGAAAAGCAGCCCCAAAGCATAATGCTGCTACCACCATGCTACACTATATGGTGCACTTTTTCAAGATGTGTGGTGTTGTTTTTGCACCAAACATACTTTTTGGAACCATGGCCAAAACATTCCAACTTGGTCTCATCAGATCAAAACACATTTTCCCAAGTGTTTTTGTCAGACGATGCAGATTTTTGCAAAATGAAACCGGTCTTGGAAGTTTTTCTTTGTAAGATAAGGGTTCTGTCTTGCCATCCTATCTCACAGCCCAGACATATGATGAATACAGGACATTGTTATCACATATAGTACATGACCATAGCTTTCAGCAGTTCCTTTAATGTTGCTGTATGCCTCTTGGCGACTTCTCAGTTTTCTTCTTGCTTTTTGAGGGATATTCGGTTCTTGGCTGATGTTTTGCAACGCCAGGTCCGTGGTCAACAAAGCCCCCCTCGTCCACGACCTGGTGTCGGAGGGGGAGCCGGACCTGGTGGGAATTGCGGAGACCTGGCTGGGCCACGAGGGAGGACTTCCCCTAGTAGAAATGTGCCCGCCAGGTTACCGCGCGTTTCATCAGCCACGGGCCCTAGGCAGGGGTGGAGGGGTAGCGGTTATTGTTAGGGAAAGTCTTGAGCCAAGAGAGACCATTGTATCACAGACCACCGGCTGTGAGTCCCTCTGCGTGAAGTGGGGCCTAGGGAGGCAGTTGGGCGTGCTGATTGTATACCTGGCTCCCCACTATGTAACAGCAGCCCTGCCCGAGCTCCTTGAGGTGATCGCCGTGATGGCGATTGAGATCCCCAGACTGGTTGTCATGGGGGACTTCAACTTGCCATTGGTGGGCAAATCATCAGAGGCAGCTCGGGAGTTCATGGCCTCCATGACGGCCATGGACCTGATCCAAATAATTCGGGGCCCCACGCACGAGGGAGGACACACGCTGGACTTAATTTTTGTCTCTGGTCAGTGGAAGAGTGATCTGGGTATAGGGGACGTAGCCATCATACCCCTGTCATGGTCAGACCACTCACTTCTCTGGCTCGACTTTCCAATCGCTATGCCACACCGCGGGGAGGCGGAACCTGATTCGGCTATATAGTTCCGCCCCAGGCGCCTGATGGACCCGGATAGGTTCCAGACAGTGCTTGGACTACTACCTGTGTCCTTGACCCGCGCCCTGACGGAGGACCTGGTGGCCACATGGAATACCGCGGCCATGGGGGCCTTGGACCGGGTCGCGCCCTTGCGGCCTCTCCTGTGGCGACGAGCCACCCAGGCTCCTTGGTTTACCGAGGAGCTGAGGGTGATGAAACGCCACAAGAGACGCCTAGAGAGGAGATGGAGATTCACACGGTCTGAATCTGACCGAACACAGGTGAGAGCCCATTTATGGACTTACCTTGTGGTGCTGAGAGTGGCTAAACGTCATCATTGTGCCACTCTCATCGCATCCGCAGATAGCCGCCCTGCCGCCCTGTTTAGGGTGACCCACTCCCTCCTTCAACAGAGGACGCAGGAAGCCCTTTTGAAGGTAGATCAGAGGAATTTGGGGAATATCTGCAGGATAAAATCGCTCAGATTCGGAGCGAGTTGGCCTCCATCGAAAGTGGTCCAGTGGGATGCCCCGAGGCAGATCTTGAGACAGTTTTGTGGGAAGAGTTTGACTCTGATACTTCCGAAGATATGGACAGGTTACGTGGACGACTGCGAGCTACTACATGTTTATTGGACCCGTGTCCCTCCTTGCTTGTACTGGAATCCTGGGAGGTTACACGAGGCTGGCTCCAGGAGGTAGTGAATTGTTCCTTGGGTGAGGGGTTCTTTCCTACCGTCTTGAAAGAGGCGGTGGTGAGACCCCTCCTCAAGAAGCCCTCTCTGGACCCAGCATTGTTGGTAAATTACCGTCCGGTCTCCAACCTTCACTTTTTGGCGAAGGTTGTAGAGAGTGTGGTGGCGCAACAGTTCCCTGTCATCTGGAGGAAATTGTTTATCTGGATCCGCGCCAGTCCGGCTTCCGGCCCGGGCACAGCACCGAGACGGCATTGGTCGTGTTGGTGGATGATCTCTGGAGGGCCAGAGATGGGGGTTGTTCCTCCATCCTGGTCCTATTAGACCTCTCAGCGGCTTTTGATACCATCGACCATGGTATCCTATTGCATCGGCTGAAGGGGTTGGGGGTGAGGGGCATCGTTTTACGGTGGTTCTCCTCCTACATCTCCGGTCGATCGCAATTTGTTTGGCAGGAGGGCAGAGGTCGACCTCGAGACCCCTCATTTGTGGGGTGCCTCAGGGGTCGGTCCTCTCACCACTCCTGTTCAACACATATATGAAGCCACTGGGTGAGATCATCCGTGGTTTTGGGGAAGAGTACCTCTTCTACGCTGACGATACGCAGCTGTATATATCTACCCCAAACCATCCCAACGATGCCATAGAGGTGATGTGCCAGTGCCTGGAAGCCGTGCGGGCCTGGATGGGAAGGAACAGACTCAGCCTCAACCCGTCGAAGACCGAGTGGCTGTGGTTCCCGGCATCCCGGTACAACCAGTTGACTCCATCACTGGCCATAGGGGCGAACATCTAACCCCTGTGGATGGGGCACGCAACTTGGGCGTCCTCCTTGATGCACGGCTGTCCATGGAAGATCAAGTGACGGCCGTAGCCAGGAGGGCGTTTTACCAGGTTCGCCTGGTCCGCCAGTTGCGTCCCCTATTGGACCGGGATGTCCTTTGCACAGTCACTCATGCACTCGTGACATCCCGACTGGACTACTGTAATGCTCTCTACATGGGGCTCCCCTTGAGATGCACCCGAAGACTGCAGCTTGTCCAGAATGCAGCCGCGCGGGCAGTTATGGGAACCTCCAGGTTCTCCCATGTAACACCACTCCTGCGCGAGCTGCACTGGCTGCCTGTCGTCTTTCGGGTGCGTTTCAAGGTGTTGGTTATCATCTTCAAAGCGCTCCATGGCACAGGACCTAGCTATCTGCGGGATTGCATCCTGCCCCATACATCCCTGCGGCCGATTCGCTCCCACAGAGAGGGACTTCTCCGGGTGCTGTCCACTAGGCTATGCCAGCGGGCGACGCCCAGGGGAAGGGCCTTCTCTGTGGTGGGCCCGACCCTCTGGAATGACCTTCCCCCCGAAATTAGAACTACGGACTTCCACTCCTTCCGTCAAAAACTAAAAACTCATTTCTTCTGCCTGGCCAGCCTGGGGTAATTGAACTGTTTTATTAGGGTTTTTTAGGGGTTTAGTTTTAGTTTGGGATTTTAGCGCAGGGTTTTAGTTTAATTAATTTTAATATTGTATTATGTTTGTGGTTTTATCCATGTATTTTTAAATTCCCTGTGCACCGCCTCGAGTCCCTTCGGGGAGAGAGAGCGGTTTATAAATTATTATTATTATTATTATTATTATTATTATTATTATTATTATTATTATTATTATTATTATTATTATTATTATTATTATTTGGTAATGTCACTGTTGTGCTGTATTTTCTTCATTTGTTGCTAACTGTCTTCACTATGTTCTATGGTATAGCCTAGTGATGGCGAAACTTTTTTGGCTCCTGTGCCAAAAGCAGGGGGAGTGCAGGAGGGTCGTGCAACGGGTGTGCCCTACCCATAATGCTATGTGTGTGACCCCCCCTCCCCCCTGTGTGCATGAGTGCACGACCAGCAATACTCCCCTGTGCTTTTTTTGTTTTGTCCTCCTGAGGCTCTAGAGGCTTTCTAGGAGCCTAGGGAAGGTGAAAACAGCCTCCCTTGTCCCCCTGGACATCCTCCCTGAAGGCTCCAGAGGGCAAAAAATGGACCTGGGGAACCCGGAAGTTTTGGAATGGTGACTTCTGACTTGTTTGTAGGTCCGATTTTCGACCTCCGGAGGCTTCAAGAGGCTTTCCTTAAGGCTCCAGAGGGCAAAAAACGGACCTACGGACAAACAGGAGTCACTTCTGAGCCCAAGGGATGACGGAGATGCACGAGATCATCTTCCCGAGTAGTTGCAAGAGCAGCAGCACCAGGACAAGTCTCAACCCCCGAATCTTGCAGACTAGGGAGACTAAGCTGTCTATCCTGTCTTGGGAAAAGAAAACCTTGCAATTAGAGGTATCTATCACCGACCCAGAGGGAGGATCTTGGTGGTAGGAGTAAGGTGGCTTTTTTCCAGGTTCAAGGAGAATCCATGGGTTTGAAGGGACCTCGGGGTGATGTGAAGATCCCGCAGGGCCTGTTTCCTGGACAGCGACTGGATGAGGATGTCATCCAGGAAACATTGGAGCCTTACGGGTCTGTGCCAAAGATGCAACTGAGAGAATTTTGGTGAAGGTTCTGGGTGCCGGCGACAGGCCGAATGGTAGTGCCCTTTATTGATAATGTCTGCCGGGGTGTTGTAGCCGAATTGGGATGTGTAAGTAGGCCTTTAAATCGATGGGCATAAGGAGGTCTCCCTAGCGAATCCCTACGAGCATGGTCTCCAGGGTTTGCATCTTGAACCTCCTGTATGCGATGTGATAGTTGAGGTTCTTGAGGTCCAAGATTGTCCTCCACCCCCCGGAGCCCTTGGGTACCAGGAAGACGATTGAGTAAAACCCCTTCCTCTCCTGGTCTGGTGGTACTTGCTCTATGGCATTTATCTCCAGGAGATGTTGAATCTCCTGGGTCATGAGCTCTCTCTTGAGCTGACAAGAGAGAGTGGGGCAAAGTATGAAACGTAGAGGGGATGGGAAACAAACTCCAGAGAAAGTCCCTCCCGGATTGTCTGCAGGACCCAGGCATCCTCCGTGGTTTGTTCCCATTGGGAGACAAAGAGTTGGAGTCATCCCCCGATGGGAGGGTTCCCTTGATGGTCACTTAAATTTGCGGAAGGGTCTATTGGAGACCCACTGCAATTGGACCTACAATAGGAGAATTGCTGCCTTCCCTGGTCCCGAAAGGACTGCCTGTCCTGTGATCTGTCTGTTGACTGATTGGATGACCTGTTTGAAGTGGAGGCATTAGAGGATGATTCATTTGCCTGAAAGGACTGCCTCCTGTAATATGGATTAGACTTACAGTCCTGTTTCTTGGTGAGGATAGGCAGTATTTTTCTCTTACCTTTGGATTTGATTAGAAAGGGGTCTAATACCTCTTCAAAAAGTTTGGATCCCTTGAAGGGAGCAGAAGGAATTTCCACTTAGCCTTCTGATCAGCTTGCCAGTGGCGAAGCCATATAAGTTGTCGCAAAGTGACGTTCCAGACCAGTGCCCTAGAAGCGAACTTCGCTGCATTTAGGGAAGCGTCAACCAAATACTGGGACACGGCTATAATTTTTGTCACATCCTGACGGAGACATGGGTCTTCCGCCAAAAGTTTGGAGAGAAGTTTCCTGAGCCAGATGACAGATGCTCTATTGAAAAATGAGATGGAAGAAGAAGCCTTAATGGTCCAGGATGCCTCAAGATGAGTCTTATGGCAGGCCCTCTCTGCTCTCTTGTCTTCCGCCTTCAGGCCCTCCATCAGTTCCATGGGGATAACCGAATTTGAGGTGACGGCCACTATCGGAGGTTCAACAGAAGGAAGAACTAAGATGTCCTTCAGGGATGGCTCTATGGTATAGAGCTTGGTCCTCCATGATGGAGACTTCACTGATCACCGCAGACTCGAGGGAATGATGACGAACCCTGTGGGTGGAAGCATTGTTCTCCTTCCTGGAGCCAGATGGAACCTGAGTCACGGGGGTGTGGTCCCTTCTCTGGAGCCCCTCGGCTATGCCCTGGGATATTGCTCGGGCAATAACTGCCTGCATGTGGGCGGATAACTCAGGTTTTTTATTCTCTGAGGATCCTACCCCATGTCTTACAGAAACAGGTGGAGGAGCCACCTCCAGGAGAGAAGAACCTTCCCTTGAGTCAGGGTCGGAAAGGAGAGATGGAACTGAGGATCCCAGGTCTCCAAGGAGTTGTTGGCGGACAAGTCCTGTGACTCTACCTCCTCCTCAATGATCCGCAATGGGTCCCTTATGGGTGAGGAAGGAGGAATCAGTGCAACCTGAGCTGGGGTCTGCAAGGAGGATTTTGCAGCTTGGCATTGAGCCTTATCGAATTCCTTCTCTAAAGCCCTTTGCCTGCATTCAGCGTCCCTAGCTGAGGCTGTTGAAGGCTGATAAATTTGGATATATGAACCTGCCTCCTTGCCCTTCCTGGGTTTCTTGCACTTGCCCATGGCCCTTGCTTGGCTTGGGCCCTGAGGGGAACCTGGTCTACCATGATTGGAGGAGGTGCTAGGCTGCTCCAGAGAGGAAGATGCAGAAGCCTCAGCCATCTGTATAGATAGAAGGATAGATAGGGTGATCTGGAACAGAGAAAACACACACCAAAAGGTAGGCTGAGGAGAAAAAAGGGTTTAAATGGCAATATGAGGCAACTGCAAGGGCCCAGGAGGACAAGCAAAAGTATCCAGGGACGCAGAAGACCAATGGCAAGAAAGCACAAGCCTGGGAAGGTAGCGCTGCCTGGCGGCTTGAATGGGGGCGGCAGCAGAGACTCTTCCTCCCTCCCTACTGGCGAAATGACAATGGGATGGACAAAGAGCACCAGCGCCATCTGAAGAATGAGTCAGCAATGGCAGAGAGCTATCCGGAGCACCGGACAGGATCAGCAAGCCATATGACAGTGATCCGCTATGGATCGGACAAGCAGCAAAATGACCATTGGAAAAGGCGAAAAAATGCCTCGTAAAATGGCTAACGCTTAGTGTGGCAGTGTGGATTGAGAAGATGGCAGCCACTCACTCTGGAGACAACCGCGCTTCTTGGTGGCAAGGCAGCGATCTATCTGACAGAATTAACAAGTCTCTGCCCGCTGGGAGCTGCGCCAGACGAAATAATCATCGGGCAACTAGCTCTGCTGCTGTCCTTAATGGCGCGGACAGCGGAGACCTCCCCACGTCTGGTCCTACCTGGGTTGATCCTGAGAAGCTGAAGAGATTGAGGAAAAAGAGAAAAAAAACGTCTGGAAGGAATAAAAGAATACCAGGTATGCTAACCAAATGAGGAAAAAAAACTCAAAGTAAAGCTAAAACTAAATGTGTGGAATAAAAGGAGAGTCCAAGCAAGTTAAATTAGGCTGGAGTTTACTAATCACAATCCAAATGGGTCAGACTAAGAAAGAAATCTGGACGCTAAACAACAGCAGGAGGCGTGACCAAGGAAAAGATTTCTCAGTCCTAGGGCAACCAGACTAATTTAACCCACTGCTTGGACTTTCCAAGCAGTGCATAGGGAAAAAAACATTCCAAATTTTAGCATTGCTTATTTATGTAACATGTGTCATTCACTTTGCACCATTGCTCTGTTCAGCTAAATTATTCCATCCCCTGATATAAGGTAGAGCTGATTATCCATACATTTATTGCACACCTCTATAATAAAATATTTTTGTATATCTTTATCTTAGGAAAAAAGTTATAGCAATACTCCTTTCTTGACATTCATCTTACAAAGCTTCTGGGTCATTCTGTCACACAGAGCATTCAGTCATTACTGATTGCTGCCCTGGAATTGAAAAGCTCATTTTGGCCTCATCCATAACAATTCTGATCTCATCCAGTGGTCAAAGGAAGAAGTATAAATGGTTATTCAACTAACAGTTCAAGGAAGAGAACAGGCCTGCTTAAAATGTATATAAATGCAAAGTAATCATCACGTCTTCCTAGTCTTGAAGAAACGACCTTCTGTCCTTTCTGTCTCCCTTGTATATTTTCTCTTTTTAGACTACAAAGGGAGGGGCTCTATATTTTACAGTTATTGTGAGCCATCTGAAATTCAGTACTAGCGCACACATGCAGGTAGACACACACACACACACACACATATACACACACAGTTTAGAGTAGAGATTTTTAATTGGGTCCTAACAAGGAGAAGGGCGGGGTATAAATTCGATAAATAAATAAATAAATAAATAAATAATGAAAATATGAAGGAACTGCAAGAAAGGCCTGGAGTACTTAACTGAAGCACTGTATGCTTATATACTTCATATTCTGCATGTATAGTCTACATTGAAAGAATGGGAGCATTTTCACCAGCAATGCACATTATTTTATTCATATTATTTTTAATTTTCATTCTGCAGGCTAAAATTGATATAAATAATTACTGAAACAATGAAATAATTCAAAATAATTGCAATTTGAATGAACAATGTGTACAGAATTGATTATGGGCTTTTTAATGCAATAATGACTTTTTTTATGGTAACAGTAAATATTTGCTTATTAAGTCTTAAGAACAACTGTTAGTTGTAGAATGTACATCTTAAATTCTCACAAAGACGACAATGTATCATCTCAAGTTATAACCCAACACTGGCACAATGCTGACAATGGGGGATGACCATGTCATCTGAAATAAAAATTTCTCTGCCAAGAATCATAAATCAAAAAAATTCTTATTATACCTTTGAGAAAATTTCATTGTCAGAATACAGAAGAACAATGAGTTTTGCTATCCTGATCTAATCCTTACGTAAATTTTGAATGACTTTAAAAAGTGAAGCAACTAAAAGTGACATCCTTTATTTTGAGACATTCAGAATATTACTTATGAAAACTAAAAAAGGGGAAATAAAGAAATATCTGGCTTGTATGCTAGATTTCATAGGAGCATATTTTAATGAAAGGCAGGTCAGAGGCAATGCCTTGAAACCTGAAAGTGGTAATTATCTAGGAAATATGGAAAATCCTAGTGGGGGAAACAACTGGAGGTTCAATTGCAAACAATTCCTCATAGAACAAAAAATGGGAGACATATAAATGTAGTCCATTGTTGAAAAAAGAAGAGTCAGAGAGGCATTTAAGAAAGAAAAAAGGGATGGTGGTAATCAGAAACAGAAACTGCAGGGAATGCTAAACCTCAGAACGAACTGAATCTTGTAGTAATGCTCAACACAAGAAGGCTTTTTGGGGGTGTATTAAAAATAAAAGAAAAGGCAAACAGACTTTCACCTCTTTTGTGAGGGGAAAAATGTGAATTACAATGGAGAGAAGGAAGCATCTTAACTTGTATTTTATATCTGAAAGAAAACAAAACCTTAGCTAGCCATCATTGTGCCATTAGTGGAAGGAGGGAGCTGTAGTTCAGGATAAACAATGAGAGGGTGAAAGAACAGAGTTAATTTCAACGAGTTCAACTTTGGGGTCAGATGAATGACACCCAGCACACTGAAGAAAATAAGGAAAATGAATGCAGAACAGCAATCTTTCAGAATTTCTTGAGAAGTGGTAACATTCCTGAAAAATGTGAGGAGTCAAGAAACTACAGATTTGTCACCTTGACATCTATATTGGGCAAATAATCATCCTCAAGAAGATTATTGAACATGTGTTTCTTACCACTTGGATAGGAATGTAGCAATTGACAAGATCCAGCATACATCATTTGAGACTAATCTTAGCTCCTTTTTTTTTACAAGAGTGAAAAGCTTAATAGATAGGAGTAATGCCTTCAGCAAACCATCTGACAGTTTCTTAATATCCTCATTGATTAAATATTATCTAAGTCAGGGGTCCCCAACCCCCAGTCCATGGACCGGCACATCCCCGAAACTGGTCTACACAAACAAGCAAAGCCCTATCCTTGGCATGTAGGCAGCATGTGAAACTACGGCCCCTCTAATCTGCAGAAAAACCTCTCCATGGAATGGGTCCCTGGAGCCCAAAATGTTGGGGACTACTGATCTAAATGATACAACTGCTAGATAACTAAACATTAATTGAATTATCACCTCAAAATATATTCATAAATGGCTTCATATCAGCTTGGAGAAAAACTGAATGGAATGCCATAGGACTTCGTCTTGAGCAATGTACTGTTCAACATTGTAACGGATGAAGGGATTGAAGAGATAATCAATTTTTCAGATGATAGAAATATAAAGCCCAGTGGCTAACTAATGCTCAGAGACTAAAAGATTACAAATATGATTTAACAATGGGCCAAAATGAATGGGGTGAAATTTAATTTAGTGACATCCCATTCCTAATGTAAAACCTTGTATCATAGGAGGAAAAAAATGAGGAAAAAAGGCATACGTTTCAGATCATAGATAGTTTGACTTTGCAAAAGTACAAATGAAAAATAACATAATGTTCTTTCAGTAACAAGTTCCTGCCATCAACTCTTGGCAAAGTAGAGGCCTTCCAATTTTAGCAGCAAATCAACTCCTTTATCACCTTTACTTATTTTATGTCAATAGAAAACTACTATTTGATTTTCCTTGTAATATGAACTTTCCTAGTCATATTCCACAACTGAAATTTACACTACCAGAAATTTGAAATATATTGTATATACAATGCAATAAATTTCTGCTTGCCTAGAACAAAAGACACAGAAGATGAAAAAGTGATCTTCAAAGAAAACAATGCCAGGGCAGGATTGGAATAAACACTATATTGCCAAAAGTATTCTCTCACCTGCCTTTACTCGCATATGAACTTACAGTAAGTGACATCCCATTCCTAATCCATAGGGTTCAATATGACGTCTGTCCACTGCGCACTGTTCTTGAGCTAATCTGAAGGCCACATGAAGTTTGGAGGTCTGTAGCAATTGACTCTGCAGAACGTTGGTGACCTCTTCACACTATGCGCCTCAGCATCTGCTGACCCCGCTCGGTCAATTTACGTGGCCTACTACTTCATGGCTGAGTTGCTGTCATTCCCAAACACTTCCACATTCTTATAATACAGCTGACAGTTGACTGTGAAATATTTAAGAGCGAGGAAATTTCACGACTGGATTTGTTGCACAGGTGGCATCCTATCACAGTTCCATGCTAAGCTCCTGAGAGCGACCCATTCTTTCACAAATGTTTGTACAAACAGTCTGCATGCCTAGGTACTTGATTTTATACACCTGTGGCCATGGAAGTGATTGGAACACCTGATTGATTATTTGGATGGGTGAGCAAATACTTTCGGCAATATTGTGTATATTATTGAGAGTGTCATCTGTACCTCTATAACTGTCTGGTTTGGCTCTGCATCCAAACAAGACAGACATAGACTTCAACAGATAATCAGAACTGCAGAAAAAACAATTGCTACCAACCTGCCTTCCATCGAAGACCTGTATACTGCACGAGTCAAAAGGAGGGTTGTGAAAACTGTTAGTAGACTCCTATAGTTGGGTAGACAATATATAATACCATAATGATATATGGTCATTGTAGCTTTTTTTATATTGAAAAAGTTTTATTGGTTTTACATTTTTTAACAGGATAGGGTAATGGTTACAAAGAAATTTTGAGAGCATTCACGTCAGAGTCGTCGGGCCTTCCGAGACCTCAAAATACACATTAAAAAAGTTAACATAGAAAACATTTTCCATACCACTACAAGATGAAAGCAAGTACATTTACCTAAATTCTCCCTTTCATGCTGTCAGACATTTACAAAAAATCCGGATAGAAATATTGTACAAAATTGTTCAAGAAAAATCAAGGCAAAGTTATTTTTTTGATCTAAGTCTTTTGGCTATTGTATCTTCTTTCTCTCCTCCCTGGCCCCCCGTGGGCGGGGCCGTGACCCCCTCCGTCCCCCCTGGATCTTCCCCCAGGGCAGAGGAATGTTTTTTAAGAAAGGCTTCCGCCTCAGCAACTGTTTTAATCCTCACTCTTCCTCCTTCCCAGAACACCAGCATCCCTTCAGGTGTCATCCACTTGAACCAAATCCCGTGATCAAACAAGGTTTTAGACAAGAAAGAAAATTTCTTTCTTGAATCTCTAATTTTTCTAGGGATCTGCTTCAAGATAGTGACCGTTTCTCGTTGATAAGTTAAGGGTTTCTCTCTCTGGGCTTTCAGGATTTCCTCTCTGGTTGACCTTCTAACAAATTTCACATGTATCTCTATTGTAGCTTTAAGGATGTTGGAATGTTAGAGAGCAATTAGTAAGTGCAATTATCTCTAACTATAAGAGGAAGCCAGGAGAGCGCATATCTCTCTCTCTGCTGGACTTGCTGTTTGATAACTGAATTGCTCGTGTGCTGTGAATTACTGAAGAAGAAGAAAGAAGATTGTGTTTGCTGACTGTAAGCAATTTGATATTTGTTGAGATTTATTTTTTTTTAACTCGATTTAACATCACTGCTTGTTGAGCAGTAGTTTAGTTTAGTGGTTTTTACAACCTCAGTAAAAGCTATTTTATTTTACTTAAACAGTGTCTGGTATACCAATTGTGTGTACATTAGCAACATTCTTCTAGCTGCATACTCCACTGCACACCCTCTGCTGTCTTCCAACGGAGATATCACCTAACAAAAACAACTACAGGTCCCTCACATACTGGACATAAATTGTTTTAACTTCTACCCTCAAAATGACACTAAAGGGTACTACACACCAGAACAACTAGACACAAGGACAGTTTGTTCCCGAACGCCATTACTCTGCTAAACAACTAATTCCCACAACACTGTTATATTACCTACTAAGACTATATTACTATTCTTCTTCTTTCCTTCCTAGTACCTATCTCTTTCCAATTAATTGACAATCACATCTAACAGAATACCAATACAGATTAGATTCATCAGCTTTTTTCACTAACTAGTTCTTAGTACCTGCTTTTTTTGCCCTTAACAATTACTTCACTAATCTTATACCAGTTTTTTTAAATTACATTTTATGGAAATCTGTACTTCAGAAAATGAAAAATACAAGATGGGAAAGTATGTAGTTCTCTAGCACCAAATTTCATTAAAACTCAGCTAACTGAATATGAATCTAATTATGAAAATGTCAACTTCACAGAATTCAAAATTAGCATAATGTAACTAACCATTATCCAGCTGCTGTATTGTATATTTAAACTGGTGAGTTATAGTCCTCCCTCATGCATGAGGTTAGCTGGATGATTCAGGGATGGTCACTCTTTCTCAGCTCAGGGAAAAAGGCAATGGCAAATCACTTCTGAAATGCTTCCAAGAAAAATGGGGGGACTTGCCCAGGTAGTCACCAAGAATCAAGTCGAAAAGACAAAAACACTTCCCCCCCCCCCCCCACAAAAAAACTAGGCCCTGGTGATTTGTTTATATCCAAATTGTCTACAAGGCCTAGGATTTTTTTCCCTCATCACCTTTTATTTATTTATAAAATTTATCAGCTGTCCATCTTATTAACAGCAACTTTGAGCAGCTTACAATATTATATGGCTCAATTTCCTTCCTGGAACAGGATCTATTTGAAATATATAGTGGGGAATAAGAAGGTGTGGCATCCAGTGTCCTGTTCAACTTTTAAATTGTTTAACTGTTTTATTTGATTGTTTTACTTTGTAAAACTCCTAGAGAAGTCTGGGAAACATACCTGAAAGGGATCAAGACATAAAAGGAATGGAAGAATCCAGGGACAGAGTTAAAAGAGAGTCAGCATACAATCCCTATGTAGCCACACACGGACTCAGTCCCCCGCTCCACACACATAACCAGAATTCCAATGACCCTTACCTAACTCCAAGCAGGTACTGACACTTAGTTGGGAAGACCTACCCCCCGACCTTCGCACTATCTCGGACCTCCGCCTCTTCTGCCAACGTCTTAAGACGTATTTATTTCAGCAAGCCGGCCTAGGATAGCCCCCGTTTCTGACTTTTTAAAAAAACAAAAACAAATTATAATTTGCTAATGGTTTTAACATGGGTTTTAGCACTGGTCAATTAATTTAATTCATTTTAACTGATATTTATTGTATTTTGGGGTTTTAATAATGCCTGTGCGCTGCCCTGGGTCCTAACAAGGAGAAGGGCGGGGTATAAATTTAATAAAATAAAATAAATAAAATAAAATAAGATTCCTGTGCATAGGCTTTAACAATAAATCAGTTTAATTAGTTCTTCATGTGTGAACCCTGTCTTACGTGCCAGACAGAAAATGCCAATGCCACATAATGATCTTTACGGTGTAAGCAGATTTAGATACTATTTGGTTTAATTATGTCTGGCTGTAATTCTTTAAATTGTCCCTGTAGGCATTAATCTGTTCCTTTATGTTGCTACACAGCCTTATGTAGAAATATACTTTTAACTACTAAATATTTATTTACCAACCAATATAGAGATGCTTCATAAGTAAGTTTGCCCTGCAGGTCTTTGAGTCCTGGAACAGATGGCTGGTTCTGTGGTCTGAATCCATTGGGGATTATACATGTGCAATGACTGTATGATTAAAGAACTGCTATCTGCATTATGAGGCAAAAATTCTAATACTACTTCTCTTCTCTTCTTTTCTTTTCTTTTCTTACTTTGCTATTGATATTACTTTAATCAACATTCTACATTTATGGTTCAACCCCCACCTCATTTTTCATCTTAGCAATTTTTCCATTATTCCATTTGGGGCAGATAGTTTTGGCTTGCTTTTTTTTTTTTTTTTTTTTTTTTTGGCTTGGCGTGTTTTTATATATTTCTCAATTACAAAATACTTATTTTTCTCAACACAATAGACTCCTTTACTATAGGATGTTATCAGTTTCACATGCGTATTTTCTCCCAATATAGGACTGACTGTGTGATGCGCTAGTGACATCTATTCTTTCTTATGCTTTTATCTGTCAACAATGGAAGTGATTGTAGATTCTCTCTCTTATCTTTGAGCATTTCAGATTCCTGTTTCCAGGGATCCTTGCAATATCCACACAGACAGTATGTACTTAGTATACTACTGTAATTCATGCTGCTGAAATGGAAAGCAAATTACTTTCAGGCCAATGTTATGTAAGAGTTCTAAATTTGTAATACCAAATCAGGATTTATTTCAATATTTTTTTAATACAAGCCAGGAACAAAGTCTAATCAATACTGTAGAAAGGAAAAACAATTGTGATTTGTTTTAATATTAGTTTTCTCCAAGTGCTCAGATGAAATGGGAAAGCAGACAAGCAAGGAAGGAATAAACCAAGATACCAGTTTTAAAAATATTAAAACAGTTAAAAAAAGTCTCAATTCATAACTCACTTAACTATAGTTTTGCTGTTTACAAAAACACTTTACTTTCATGCAATACATTCTTAATCATATAAAGGCAAAAGCAAACTACTGAATCTAGCTTTAGTAAATCATATAACTGGAAGCAGAATATTTCTGAGAGTTTTCATACATATTTTCTATAAATCTGGGAAATCTGGACCTGGGATAGGCAAATGTGGAAGCTTGATGATGTTATAGATATCATTGCAAGATGTAAGCTGTTCCAAGTAAAGCTGCCTTCTTCAATTCACTAATGATGAATTTGTTAATGCCAATGATGTTCAAGTGGTGCTTCAGTTTTTGAGGGATTGCATCCAAGGATTCTATTAATATTCATATTACCTTTGCTTTCTTTTACAAAAGTTGTTCCATTTCTATTTGCAGGTTATTTTGTTATCTTCTCCCATTCTTTTATTTCTATTCTGCTGTTTCCAGGTACTGTCACGTCTATTATCTAATGTTAGGAGTATACTCCTAGTGTTGAGTGGGATACACACACACACACACACACACACACCATGATGACAAATGGTCTTTGTTGCTTTAAATGTTTGAATGTAATCAGCAGCTGTAATTATCTCCACAATAAGAGGAAGCCAGGAGCTAAAGGAAGCATGCTTTTTTCCAGGACTTCAACATACTGCTTGGAATTCATGATTCCCTGCACGATTTGTATCCGACCAATACCAGAAGCAGCAATACAGCCCCAGATCATCACGTGCAATGGATGCCTCACTGATAGATTAAGGCAGTACGGCCTAAATTCTTCAGGTAGAAATCTTGTGACATACTTATTGCTCCACTCTGGAAGACCAAAAAAGTCGACAAAACAGCAAGATCGGGCTCTGCAACACATTTCAATGGCTGACAGGAAGCTCACCTCACCTCAGATTACAAGAATTTAGGGTGAAACATGGGTGTAAAAGTGTGCACAAGAACAGTGTGTCGCAGACTGCTTGCCAGAGGGCTCAAAGGCTACGGGGCTCAAAGTAAACTTTTGCTTACTGACATTCACTGCTCTAGTTGGCTTGCATGGGCCAAGAAGTATGCTAAGTGGACCAAAAAACAGTTGGCCAAGGTCATCTTCAGTGATGAGAGCAATTTCTACTTGACTGGGAATCAGTGCAATAAGTATGTCACAAGATTTCTACCTGAAGAATTTAGGCCGTACTGCCTTAATCTATCAGTGAGGCATCCATTGCACGTGATGATCTGGGGCTGTATTGCTGCTTCTGGTATTGGTCGGATACAAATCGTGCAGGGAATCATGAATTCCAAGCAGTATGTTGAAGTCCTGGAAAAAAGCATGCTTCCTTTAGCTCAGTAACTTGTATGGAAGGACTTTTACTTCCAGGATGACATCGAACCAAGTCTGTCCAGCAGTGGATGAAGACGCATGGTGTTCGACTCCTGGATTGGCCAACTCAGAGTCTGGATTTATACCCAGTTGAGAACATGTGGGCCAAGATTGGTTACAAAATAAGCAAGAAGCATCCGAAGACCAAGCAGGAGCTGATTGAATCCATTATTGCAGCCTGGCACCACATTGTCACCAAAGATCATGTGCAAAGGCTTATATAGTCTATGCCAAAGCAATGCCGCCTGGTGAAAAGCAATAACAGCTGGCAAATTTCATATTAGTAACCATGTTTGGTTACCTAAACGGCCCTTTTCAGGGCCACAAACAATACAAATGTTAACAAAACACTAGCATTGGCCTTAGTAATTGCAACACGTATGCCACTGGGTATGCATCAGTTAATCTGTTTTCATAGTCATTGTAAGCTTGCATTGTAAACATGCAAGAAAATTCACAATCTCCATCCAAACAGCACCAAATTGCAAAAATCTTATGCTTTTCAGTTAAAAACCACAAGTATTTATTTAAATATAACAATATTTGCATAGCATTTAGCATAAAATATCATAAAATAAATGGCCTTTCCAAAAAGTGTCATAAACCGTAAACCGTAAAGCATGCAGGACTTTTTCACACAGCTGTATATCATCATCCTCAGAGCACACAAGTCTCACAACTACAGCAAGGTGAAATTTCTTTTTAAAGACTGTTTTAGTCCAGGCTGTCTATCTAGTTTTGTATTTTAATTTTATTAAGATTTTTTTGGTTTTGCTCACAGTCCATTTGAAATGGACAGCTCAGCAAATCATCATCATCATCATTTTAGGCATTCTCACCAAAACATGTATTTTACCATCTCAATAAAATGCTTCTTAGCTGAAATGATAAGCAAGATATTTATTACTATTTCTCCAAATTCTTCCCGCTAAGTTACACATATTCAGATTAAGGTTCAATGTGCATTAGTATTAAATATCAGATTCTATTAGCACAGTATCCTACAGATTCTAATTTGAAGTTGAACTCTAATTAACTCTTAATAACATTTGCTTTATCACAATTAAATATACCCATTTTACTTTTGTTTAAAACTCTTCACAGAAAAGCCATGAGCAGCAGCAATATTTTACTAATAGCTGTTTTTTAATAAAGCTTTATAACATCAACTCACATGTCTAGTGTGATTCATAATCCTGCCAATAGTTTTGACATTTTAAGTTTCAGTCTCTCTATAACAATCTATTTAAATTAAGTATCTAAATATCTAAGATACTTTTAATTTATTTTGAATTATTTCACACTTTATAGTAAAAAGTTCATTATAAACAATAAGAATATGAATATTATCTATTTGTAATGTAACATAATAAAAATCGAGCAACCCAAAACACATTTTATTTATTTTCAGGTGTATAGCTACCAAATATCTATAACTTGTTTTGCTTCAGCCAGATGACAACCAGTTCTATCCATTTAACAATTCTAAATCTACTTACAAAATAACCAATGTTTTTATTAGGAATAATTCCAGAAAACATCAATGAAGAAAATCATATTCACCAAGCTATATATTGGCAGCTACAAGAACAAATCAAGCACAACACTGAGAAAAATTACACTTTGGCAATGATGCAAGATTGGGAGACCAAACCTGAAATATATGCAGCAATGGAAAACCTGACAGTATTCATTCAAATAGAAGCCTAACTATTATAAATTAAATTAGGAATGACTCACTTATGTATGACACATTATTCAACAAGGAAAATTCAGACAACTGGAATACAGTTTTAGGAAAACAATAACCAAATCAATCAAAAACAGTAATGAAATTAAACAGATACAACTAATAACTCCAACATTTAGTGTGATCAGCAGTTGGGGAAATAAATTAAGGGAATGGGAAGTATCAAAAGTTTTCTTTCATGATATTTTTACTTACCATATTTTTCAGAGTATAAGATGCACCTTTTTCCCTCAAAAAAGAGGGCGAAAATCTGGGTACGTCTTATACACTGAATACAGCATTTTTGGCCTCCTGAAACCCAAATGGCCATGCATAGCCTTTAAGAGGCTTCCAGAGTGCTCCTGGGAGCTGGGAAGGGCAGAAATGAGCATAAAACAGACTGTTTTTTGCTCAATTTTGCCCAAGCCTCCAAGAGCACTCTATAAGCCTCCTAAAAGCTATTGATGCCCCTTTTTGACAAAAACCAGGCCTGTTTTCATGAAAAATAGGCTGGTTTTTTGCTCATTTTTTGCTCCCTCCCCCAGGAGCACTCTAACAAGGTTTAAACAGCTAATTTCAGATTAGAAAAAACTCACAATATATTTATTAAAATTCAGATCTATTTTTGGTGATATATTAAGCATTCATTAACTTTTCCTCCACAATGATAGCATGTTCATGTTTTTTTAAGTTTTTTATTTTTTATTTTATTTTTTATAAATATCTCAAATCAATTCGTGAACAGTGTAGCACCTGAATATCATACATTCTAATACAAATAAAACTAATAAAGTTAATCATAATTATTAAATTCAATCAATTTACATATTTCTAATAATAATACACATTTATATTAGGTTACAGTCTACCACTGTTCAATCATTCCATGTTTTCTCTTATTACTTTCATTTTGTTATATAAAAATGTATACATTAATATTCCCACTTCTCTTAATTTTATCACTCATTCTAGCTTTTAATCATGTCGCCCTTTATTAAACAACTTTTTCTTTCTTAACTATCTGACATTTAATCATGTCACCTACCAAAAAAGAGAGAGAAAGGAAAGGAAAAACAAATCAGAACAAAAAAGAGAAATCTATCCATTGTCTCTTGTCCGCTTCAATACTTTAGTTGCTATGCTTTAGAGAAAAGAGAGGGAAAAGCAGAAGCAAATCAAAGCAGTTTAAAAAAATCATCTATCCATCGTCTCTTGCCTGCTTCAATACTTTAATTGCTATGCTTTTTTTATTTGTCTCCCAAATGCCTCTCTCAAATCTTTATGTCTGTCTACGTCTGCTTGTTGGATGTTCAATCTAGATTTTCCTCCCCCTTTTACCCTCTTCCATTCCTAGTTTCTGTCTCTTCTTCTTGCGGTTGCTGAGAGGGAAAAACAACCCAGGAACAGACAGGAGAGCTGCAATCTCACACGGTGCCCCTCTTTGCTTCACCACCCCTAAAGGGCTGCTTTGGCTCCCTCAGGAGCCCACAAACATGAAGAACTAGTATAGGGGATGCGGAGACCTATTCCCTGTGTCTGAAAAGTGCTGTGCTGACAACCGGAAGTCTTTCATGTTGATATATTCATTCATTTATTCGACTTATTAACCGCCCCCTCTCCCCAAAGGGACTCGGGGCGGTGCACAGGCAAATATAAAAATACAATATATAATCATGTAATCTTTTTACCTTTATTGTATGACCTCAGAAGTTAATTATTTTAAATCAATAAAATACTGCCAATTGTTAGAAATTTGTTCTAAAATTATAGTTAAAGAGATTCTCTAAAAACCGTTGTTCAGGATATAATAATAATAGTAATAATTTTAATTTGTTGACCGCTCCTCTCCCCATAGGGACTCGGAGCGGTGCACAGGGAAAACTAAAACAATAAATATACAAATACATTAAAAAACAAATTAAACATATACCTGTGCTAAAATACCCCATTGAAATACTAAAATTCCCAGTTAAAACAACTAAAACCCCATAGAGAGAGACTACCCTAGGCCGGCCAAGCAGAAAATATGTGTTTTTAGTTTTAGACGGAAGGAGCGGAAGTCCGTGGTCGTTCTAATGTCGGGGGGAAGGTCGTTCCAGAGGGCTGGGCCCGCCACCGAGAGAGCCCTTCCCCTGGGCGTCGCCCGTTGACAGAGTCTAGCGGACGGCACCCGGAGAAGTCCCTCTCTGTGGGAGCGAATCGGCCGTGAGGATGTATGAGGCAGGATCAGATCCCGCAGATAGCTAGGTCCCGAGCCATGGGGCGCTTTAAAAATGATGACTAATACCTTGAAGCGCACCCGGAAGACGACAGGCAGCCAGTGCAGCTCGCGCAAGAGCGGTGTTAGTTATGTGGGTAAACCTGGAGGTTCCCAGAACTGCCCGCGCAGCTGCGTTCTGGACCATCTGAAGTCTCCGGGTGCACCTCAAGGGAAGCCCCATGTAGAGAGAGTTACAATTGTCCAGTCGGGGGGCTTCCGGTTCCAGCTCCTGCGGCGACGGGCGAGCCTAGCGCTCACTCGCCGCTTTGTTTCTCTTTCTGCCCCCCCACGGGGGCGAGACCCCTCTTGTTTGAGGGTCTCCCGTAAAGCCGGCTCGTCGGGGGGCGCCCCCCCCACGGCGGTGGAGGAAGTGGCCCCCGGCGCGGCTTAGGTGAGGGAGAACATGCTGTTCTCCCTTCGCCTAAGGAAGACGGCGCCATTTACAACAATGAAGAGGGTTCATCGGCTCAGTCGGAAGGTCTCCCGAGGCTTCAGCTGCGAGGGGAGAGTGAGTTTTTAAAAAACTTTTTTTCTGCTGTCAGCCAGGCTGAAAGGACTGGGAGGGGGGAGTTTGTTTTCAAAAAAAACCCCTCGGACTTAAGCGGCACTTGGAAATGGCTTCTCTGGAAGAGAAAGCGGAAATCTTAAATCCGGACTGTCTCTAACAAGGGAAAGTGGTATGCGGCTACTTGCAACATTGTGTCTAGGTCTGGCTGGTTAAAAAAAAATTTATTTTTCTACTCTCTCCTCTGGGCTCTGAGATGGGCGGTGGAAAGTGGCTTTTCTTTGTCCCTGCCTGACTATTTTAACTATGGGAAATTCCCAGCGTCTCTTTACAATTGGGACTCTCTCTGGATTTTAATGAAGAATTTTTTTCTTGTTGGATTTGTGGTTCCTTTCTGGATTACCTTCGTTATTATAACTATTGAGTTGGAAAATTGTCTCTCTCTTGGTTCCTGAATTTTACAACGTTTCAACCTTGATCTGAACTTTTGGCTCCCGGTTAGTCTCACCAGCCCCACCCTGAAAACGCCATTTTGGTGGCACTGACTCTAACAGTTAAGATGGCTCAAGAAACAGCACTGACAAGTTTAGAACAACGGATGGCTTCTCTTGAAACTGTTATACAAACTTTGGTTCAAGAAATTCAGGCCCAGAGGGCAGAAAACATCATTTTCAAGAAGGAGCTATTGGACACACGGAACCAAAGGCTGGAAATCACACAGAAGACTGAAGAATTGGAAGGGGGGCTGGTGGGGGTTAAGGGAGAGATTAAAAATGTTACTAAAGAGGTTGAGGAAACAAGTGGGCATGTGTCTAGGATTGATATGGAAAGAATGACATATTTTTTGAGATTTCAGAATGTTTTTGAGCAACCTGGTGAATGCCTCCCTGATCTTATGAGCACAATTTTAGCAGACTATTTACAAAAACCTAAAGATGAGATCAGGGGGGACATTGACCTAGCCTATAGAATTAACTCAGCATATGCCAGGATAAATGAAGTGCCTAGAGAGATACATGTGAAATTTGTTAGAAGGTCAACCAGAGAGGAAATCTTGAAGGCGCAGAGAGGGAACTCTTTAATTTACCAACAAAAAACGGTCACTATCTTGAAGCAGATTCCTAGAAAGATTCGAGAAGCAAGGAGGAAATTTTCCTTCTTGTCTAAAATTTTATTTGATCATGGGATTTGGTTCAAGTGGGTGACACCCAAAGGGATGCTGGTGTTCTGGGAAGGAGGAAGAGTGAGGATTAAAACAGTTGCTGAGGCGGGGGGCCAGGGAGGAGAAAAAGAAGATACAATAGCCAAGAGTCTTAGATCAAAAAAATAACTTTGCCTTGATTTTCCTGAACAATTTTGCATAATATTTTCTGGATTTATTGTAAATGTCTGACAGCATGGAACTGAGAATTTAGGTATATGTACTTGCTTTTACCTTGTAGTGTTATGAAAAATGCTTTTTTTTGTTATTTTTTTTATTGTGTATTTTGAGGTCTCGGAAGGGCCGACGACTCTGACGTGAATGCTCTCAAAATTTCTTTGTATCCCTTACCCTATCCTATAGAAAAAATGTAAAACCAATAAAACTTTTTCAATATAAAAAAAAAAAAATAGTCCAGTCGGGATGTCACGAGAGCATGAGTGACTGTGCGAAGGGCGTCCGGATCCAATAGGGGGCGCAACTGGCGAACCAGGCGAACCTGGTAAAACGCCCTCCTGGCCACGGCTGCCACTTGATCTTCCATGGACAGCCGGGCATCCAGGAGGACACCCAAGTTGCGCGCCCCATCCACAGGGGCAAGATGTTCGCCCCCTATGGCCAGCGATGGAGTCAGCTGGTTGAATCGGGCAGCCGGAAACCACAGCCACTCGGTCTTGGTCGGGTTGAGCCTGAGTCTGTTACTTCCCATCCAGATCCGCACAGCTTCCAGGCACTGGCACATCACCGCTACGGCATCGTTGGGGTGGTTTGGGGTAGATATATACAGCTGTGTATCATCAGCGTAGAGGTGATATTCTACCCCAAAACCACGGATGATCTCACCCAGCGGCTTCATATATGTGTTGAACAGGAGAGGCGAGAGGACCAACCCCTGAGGCACCCCACATGTGAGGGGTCTCGCGGTCGACCTCTGCTCTCCTGTCAACACAAATTGCGATCGGCCAGAGAGGTAGGAGGAGAACCACCGTAAAACGGTGCCTCCCACCCCCAACCCCCCCAGCCGATGCAATAGGATACCATGGTCGATGGTATCGAAAGCCGCCGAGAGGTCTAATAGGACCAGGATGGAGGAACAACCCCCATCTCTGGCCCTCCAGAGATCATCGACCAATGCGATCAATGCCGTCTCGGTGCTATGCCTGGGCCGAAAGCCGGACTGGCGCGGGTCTAGATAATCAACTTCCTCCAGGTGACGGGGAAACTGTTGTGCCATCACACTCTCAACAACCTTCGCCAAGAAGGGAAGGCTGGAGACTGGACAATAGTTGGTTAATAAAGCTGGATCCAAAGAGGGCTTCTTAAGGAGGGGCCTCACCATAGCCTCTTTTAGGGAAGCAGGCAAGGAACCCTCACTTAAGGATGCGTTGACAACCTCTTGGAGCCAGCCTCGTGTCACCTCCCAGGATGCCAGTACAAGCCAGGAGGGACACGGGTCCAATAAACATGTGGTGGCTCGCAGTCGCCCACGTAACCTGTCCATATCCTCGGAAGTAACGGAGTCAAACTCCTCCCAAACAAGATCTGTCTCGTGGCATCCCACTGGGCCATCAATGGGGGCTAACTCGTTCTGTATCTGAGCGATTTTCTCCTGCAGAAAAGTCACAAATTCCTCTGCTCTACCCTGTAACGGGGCTTCCCGCACCCTCTGTTGAAGGAGGGAGCGGGTCACCCTAAACAGGGCGGCAGGGCGGTTTTCTGCGGATGCTATGAGGGTGGCACAATGATGACGTTTGGCCACTCTCAGCGCCACAATGTAAGTCCGTAAATGGGCTCTTACTTGTGTCCGGTCAGATTCAGAACGAGTAGACCTCCATCTTCTCTCTAGGCATCTCTTGTGGCGTTTCATCACCCTCAGCTCCTCGGTAAACCAAGGAGCCAGGGTGGCTTGCCGCCGCAAGAGAGGCCGCAAGGGCGCGACCCGATCCAAGGCTCCCGTGGTCGCAGTATTCCATGCGGCCACGAGGTCCTCCATCGGGGCGCGGGTCAGGGATACAGGAAGTGGCCCAAGCGCCATCTGGAACCCATCAGGGTCCATAAGGCGCCTGGGGCGGAACCAGATCGGTAACTCTGGTTCCGCCTCCCCACGGAGGGGAGTAGCGGTCGGAAAGTCGAGCCGGAGAAGTGAGTGGTCTGACCATGACAAGGGCGTGATGACTATATCCCCTATACCCAGATCACTCTTCCATTGGCCAGAGACAAAGATGAGATCCGGTGTATGTCCACCCTCGTGGGTGGGGCCTTGAATTAATTGGGTCAGGTCCATGGCCGTCATGGAAGCCATGAACTCCCGAGCTACCACGGATGATTCGCCCACCGATGGCAGGTTAAAGTCCCCCATGACTAGAAGTCTGGGGGTCTCGACTGCCACCGTAGCGATCACCTCCAGGAGCTCGGGCAGGGCTGCTGCTACATAGCGGGGAGCCAGGTATACAACCAGCAAGCCCAACTGCCTCCCTAGGCCCCACTTCACGCAGAGGGACTCACAACCGGTGGTCTGTGGCACAATGGTCTCTCTCGGCTCAAGACCTTCCTTTACTATGACCGCCACCCCACCACCCCTACCTAGGGCCTGGGGCTCTGATATATTTTATCATAGTATACATTTCTGCCTGTATCTGTATAAGGAGATACAATTACCAAAAACATTCATTTCAAAAATCAGCATGCAGACCGTGCCCATATTAAAATAGTTATTAAAGAAGATTACATTACTGAAATAAGAAAAAAGACATTTAAAGGAGATTTGAATATCATTTTTAAATAACATTTCCCAAGATTAATTTAAACCTAATGCTTATTTAAACCTAATGCTTATTTAAACCTAATGCTTATAAATCTGTAATCAAATTTATAAATATGTTGTTGCAAATCTCTTATTTTTTCACAATGATATCCTTGTTCACCAATAATTTGCCATATGTATTGCTGTGATTTACTTATAAAATTAATACTCACTGTAACACTGGTAACTCTGAAGTAATCATTTTGTTGCGTACTATGACCTGCTAATGTAACCAAAAAGATATCTTGTAGAGATATCTATCCGTCAATGTCTTCGTAATTGTTTTCAAATCCAACCTATAAATAAAACAAAAAATTATTAAACACAATTTTGAAGTTAAAGATAAGATCCAAAACAACCAAAAATGTAAAAATCTAAAGAAAGGTTTCTCAATCAGAATGACTTAGTGTTTGGAATATTCAAAATCAAAAAGAAGCATTCAAGCCAATTTAGATTACATTCTAGTCAAACAGTGTAATTGTAATTTATAGTCATGTGAAAAAGAAAATACACCCTCTTTGAGTTCTCTGGTTTTATAGATCAGGACATAGTAAAAATCATCTGGTATTTAGCAGTTCTTAAAAGTAGGAAAATACAACCTCAGATGAACAATACATGATGTATTACACCATGTCATCATTTATTTTACAAAAAAAAAAGACATGGAGAAGCCATGTGTGAAAACCTAAGTACACCTTTACTGCTTACATAGGTATGAAGAGGTTAAGTAGCAGCCAGTGACTGATAATCAAGTTCAACTGATCATCAGCAAGTGTGGCTACATGTATAAAAGTTGAAGTATTGAAGTTTGCTGGTCTCCAGCATTGAGGTGTGTGTTAACACAATGCCAAAGGGTACCGTGTTTTCCTGAAAATAAGATCCACAAAATAAGCCCTTGGCCTTATTTTTTGGGGGGTCTTATTATTTTTGAGATGCAGGAGGCAGCGAGCGTGGTCATCTCATGACTGCTGCTGTATTGCCATATTTTCGGGGAGTGCTTATTTTTGGGGAAACAGGGTAAAGACATCAGCAATGATCTTGGAAAAGCAATCATTGCTGACCAACAATCTGGAAAGGGTTTTAAGCCAATATAAGGTCCATTATTCTACAGTGAGGAAGATTATTCATAAGTGGAAAACATTCAAGACAGTTGCCAATCTTTCCAGAAGTGTACATCCCAGTAAATTTACCTCAAGTTCAAACCGTGCAATGCTCAAAGAAATTGCATAACATCCAAGAGTTATTTCTCAGACCCTACAGGCCTCAGAGTTAGCATGCTTATGTCAAAGTTTATGACAGTAAATCAGAAAAAGACTAAACAAGTATGATTTGTTTGAAAGAGGAGAAATCCTCATCTCTCTAAAAAGAACATGGCAGCATGGCTTGATTTCCAAGGTTGCATCTGAACAAATCACAAGATTTCTGGAACACTATCCTTTGATACCAAAGTGGAGAAGTTTGGCCATAATGCACAGTGCTACATTTGGCAAAACCCAAGCACAGCATATCAGCACAAACATACCAACTGTAAAGCGCAGTGGTGGAAGGGTGATGATTTGGACTTGCTTTGCAGCCACAGGACCTGGACATCTTGCAGTCATTGAGTCAACCATGAACTCCTCTGTATATCAAGGTATTCTAGAGTCAAATGTGACACCATCTGTCCAACAGCTAAAGCTTGGCCAACAATGGGTCATGCAACAGGACAATGATCCCAAGCACACCATCAAATCTACAACACAATAGCTGAAAATGAAAAGAATAGAGGAGCTGCATTGGCCCAGTCAATATCCAGAGGTGTGCAAATGCCCACAAACCTCAACAAACCGAATCAATGTTGTAAAGAATGGGCTAAAATTCCTCTACAATGATGTGAAAAACTGATAAAGTCATATGGAAAATTATTACTTTAAGTTATTGCTAAAGGCAGTTCTACAAGGTCTTGAATCATAAGGTATACTTAGTTTTTCACACACGGCTTCTACATTTTGGCTTTCTTTTTATACAATAAATTACGACATGGTGCAATATGTCATGTGTTGTTCATCTGAGGTTGTATTTACTTACTTTTAAAAACTGCTAAGAACCAGATGATTATATCCTGATACATAAAACCATAGAACTCAGAGAGGATGTATT
Organism: Rhabdophis nuchalis; assembly: GCA_039707465.1. Lineage (NCBI taxonomy): Eukaryota > Metazoa > Chordata > Lepidosauria > Squamata > Natricidae > Rhabdophis > Rhabdophis nuchalis. Next base: position 48,868,305 of record CM077645.1, read on the forward strand.
TTCTCTTTCATATGACTGTACATCAATATAATATAACTTAGACATTATTTCATGTGTAATTATTTAATTCATTTATTATTCCTCAGCTGTCTATTCAGTTAAAGCACTGAAGATGGCTAATAGTCAAATGTAGAATCTAACACCACTACCACCCTGCCAAAGAAATAAGTTAAAAGCTATGCAAACATTAATAATTAAATGCATGACAAAGGAAATGAGTCATGCTTGTTCTAAAGGGGGGGGGGGGAACACAACTGGGGTCAAACACAACTCCCAAGAGAATGCCCTAGTCAGTTTTGAAGTAGTATATGTATATATGTGAAGAAACAGAGTGCAGGTGAGTCACAGAACACCTAAAATTATATGTGTTGCTGCATTCTGGATCCATTGCAGCTTCTGAATGGTCTTCAAAGGCAGACCCATGTAAAGCACACTGCAATAATCCAAACAGGAGGCGACTAAGGCAGACTTCCACAACCTTGGGTGGCGGTGGGGGATGGTTCCACGAGAGCAGCAGGCAAGCACACATGTACGCACAGTTCCATTTGTGTAAGTCTGTGGGCAGGCACACCCACCTCTCACACAAATGGAGTGCACACACACATTCAGTTGCTGCTCATGCAAGTGGGCATGGTAGATGCGCATGCTCAGCGACCAGCTTCTGTGGCCGTTCCAAACTGCTGAAGGTCTGGTAATGGGCCATGGCCTGGGGTTTGGAGTCCCATAGACTAAGGCATGTGTGACTGTGACTAAGGCCTCCCAGTTGTGTGACTGAGGCCACTCGTGGGAGGGGGGAATCACTGTCTTGCTAGGGTTGACATAACTGATTTCTCTCCATCCAGGTCCTTACAGCCTTCAGGCAATGATTATTTCCTTATGTCTGAGCTTTAGGGTATAGAATAGGACCAGAAGCATAATATACACAAATAAATGATATTTTTTAAAAAGAATAACAAATCATTTTAAGAAAAAATCTAGGAGGAATAGCAAAAATCCACTCAGTAATAGTTGAGTATGTTTGGTGTATACAGAATGATAATTACTGGTGGTAACTAATGAGGGAAGCGAAAGGAATGATATATCTGCAATTCTGAAAAAGGAACACTCAACACTACATATGCATAAAACAATTCTACATTTCATATCATTGAAACAATTATATAAAGTTCACAAATATAAATCAATTGCACTCCCCAGAACAGTGGAGACAAAGGATGGAATTGCTTGCTTGACATCTTATCTTCTCCTTGTCTAGCAAAGACATCTTTCCTGCTGCAGAATAACTAAACTTTTGCCCAGCTTTTCTGCTTTCCATCTTATAGGTTGTTCTAGGCTCTCCAGTCTCAACCAAGCTTTGTCAGTATCACAGTGACACTTCAGATGCAATGCTTACTAGACCCTTGGGAAGGGGAGGTTGTACCTGGAAGGAAGCACCGTTTGGTGAGCTCTCAAGAAGTAACTGCATGGTATAACCAAGTAAGCCCTGTAGAGCTGGGCCATATTCCAGCTCTAACTGTGGCCTAGCAACCTCAGTTCCTACAAAATATTTTTTGTGGGCTACAGAAATTGCTTTAAAGGTGCAAGCAGCCCACTGACTGTAAATTTGAGATGTCTGTTACATCTAACTGCAGGTGTCATAACTAATTTCTGCCTCATTGGAAATTAACAAGGAATGTCAGTCCCTTCATCCTCCAAACATAACATAACCAGAACTTTTTGAATTGTGGATAATCTAATTCAAAGGGGACTCTTTAAAAAGAAAAAAGCAGAAACAGAATATGCAAGCTGAATGAAGATAAAATGGATGTTTAATTATTAATAAAATATTCAAAAATTAAGTATGTGTATAATTGTTATTATCTGATCTTCCAATTACAACCCATATACTATATATAGGTTTGGAAACTTCTATGTTTAAATGAACAATTCTGCTAATCTACAATTTATCAGAAACCAATGCTATAACACTAAAATTATAGTAATTTCTTTTGTTTGCAGTATGAATTCTACTTGAAACACTAACCATCTATTTTATAGCTTCTATATTTCTCTTTTCTTCATCAGGCATATTAGTGTGCATTAACAGCCAGATCATATATATACAACATTGCTTGTGACCTACTAGAAAGTTGCTATAGCAACCACTGCTTTCAGCAATACATGTTATGCATTTTAAGTACCATCAGAGTGAGTATAACATGCCCGTCATTAACAAGCATAGCTTATAATAGCTCAAAATGAAATATTCACCAAAAATAAGTATAGCTTGCAGATAGAAAAATCTAACTTAATATCTAACTTAAATTATCTTAAAAATATTTAACCTAGAATCAAAAATAAAACTATTTATAGAATATAAAAGCCACTTGTGACTGATTATCAACTAGTAGTGAAATTAGAAACTGCAGGTAAACAGCTTGAATTTGAACTCTTAAAGGAAAATAGCTACAATGGTAGTATATTAAAAATAATAGTAAATTGCCATCTAATACTTATTGACAAATATGAATGTTCACTTTCATATACAACAGTAAATACACAAGGAAGAATTAGCCTCTACAAATTGTTAGGCTGGCATGCTCGCTCTTCCCATGTGACCAGCAAACAGAATAATACTAGGTATTTGTGCATTCTAGCACAGGGATCTCCAACCTTTGCAACTTTAAGTCTGAAGGACTTCAGCTCCCAGAATTCTCCAGTCAGCAAAGCTGGCTGGAGAATTCTGGGAGCTGAAGTCCTTCAGACTTAAAGTTGCAAAGGTTGGAGACCCCTGTTCTAGCAGATTCCAGGCTTCCTTAATAAAACTCTAGCTTATTAAACTATAAGAACAACCTAATATTTGTAGTTGGCTATACGTAGTAATATTTCTGCTAACCATGACAAAGGAGATGGAAGAAGCTGTGCTCAAGCTTATCTCACATAGAACCATTTCTATATATAATCATAAATAATAATTTTAAAATATAATTATCTTAATTAGTACTCTGAGTTGGGGTAGCATTTTACTGCCACAATTAAATTTAAAAAACTGTCAAATTGTTGCCATTTGACAACTGCTCAAAAACAATCTTGAGCCCCCTCTCTAGCTCCAAGGGAACTGATGCACTTAATCTTTTCATATCTAGGAAGAGTAATGAGGGTCCTTAATACTCTTTGGTTGCTTTCATTACCCAGACTAGATAACATCATCTGTGGGGGAATGGAGTTTGCTCTCAATATATTATAGTGCAGGGGTATCACACTCACGGTACGACATGATTTATCAGGACTTTTTTCCTTCACTAAACAGGGTGTGGGCATAGCCATTGTGTAATGCAGGCCGTGAGTTTGAAAGCCCAGTTATAGTGGCTTGCCCTGTCAGTGTCAATAGGAATGGTGTTTGGGCCACTTACTGTTTAGCTTGTTTGGCAGTTCCTTGATTGGGGTATTGTTTACTTATTGATTGTTGGTCTGATGTTAATCTTGGTGTTATTCTATGCCCATAAGGATGTTGATTGAGGGTGGGGAGGTGTTTTGATCTTTGTTCTTTTTTTGGTTTGTTGATTGCTTGTTTTATAAGGTATGTAGATGTTTACTGATGTCCAATTTGTCAAATGCCAAGCTTTTTGGAATATCTAGTGTTTTGGGAGTTGATTTGGTCTAGGATAGTCACAGCTTCCCAGAAACTGTGATTTATCTGTTCAGATGTTGTGAAAATAAAGAGTTTTCATCATCATTTCTAGTTGGTGTTTATTAATGCATTCCCAAGGCTTTAGGCATTTGGGCCTTCCAGTGACAATGTGCTTCAACTTTTAGTACTGTCCCAAGATGGACCTGGTGCACAACTGGGGGGTCTTTATCAGGCCCAAAGAACTAAGAACAACACGTGGAGTTGACTCTGAGTAATTTCTTGTTTGCCTACAAAAGAATCTTAAAAAACTAAAGAAATTATCTGCATGGCATGGTTATTTCTTGCAAACTGCTGGGGAGAGGGGGCTCCATCTTATTTTTTTCCCTGCCTACCAGACATTGCAAGCTGTGTTGTCTCTTAGCCCTCTGGGACAGTCCTTTTTGTCACTCCACCAAGTTCTCTTGGTTTCATAACTCCTGCTAGAAGAGCAGATGGCAGCCTTGGTTAGGAGGGCATTTGCACAGCTTCAGGTGTTGCATCAGTTGTATCTATTCCTGGATTGGGAGGCTTTGCTCACAGTCATCATGCCCTTATGATCTCTCATTTGGATTATTGCAATGCTGTGGTAGAATGTGGTCTAGAGGCTTTCCACAGGGCAAAGTGGGAGGAGTTTGGAAAGTCTAGTAGGCAAGTTAAGGTGGCCTCTCCCTAGCAGTTGTTAAGATTATATCTATAGTTACACAAACACTGGCTTTAATCTGGCAAGATTCTGTCTGTAGATTAAGAATAATAAAGAAACATGTGTTACTCCTTGGCGTTTGCCATCAATCTTCCCAGTAAGGAAAAAAAGTTTAAGAATGGCAATGGATCTACAGGAAGCACAAACACACACACCCCACACCATTTCAAATTTCATTTCACCAGAAACATGGGGGCTGCCAGTGAAAGCACTTGGAAGCTTCAACTTGTGCAAAATGCCTGGGTCCTCAAGTTTATATTGACACAAGATGGCATTAGAATGAATAATGGAGTGAAACAAGGTTGCATGTTGGCCCCTACATTATTTAACATCTATCTTCTGTGATCTGGAGATTAGACTACTTCAGGTTGAGGGCCATTGTCTAACACTGGGTAAAAGGAATGTTTGTGCTTTGTTTATGCAGATGAAGCTGTTCTTCTTTCATTTATTAGATTGGGCCTGAAATACCTTCTTGAGGCATTAGCTAAGTATTGCTGAGAAAATCAATTTTCCAGAGTCCTAAACTATGTTCCAATTTGTGTTATTCTGTCCTTTGATAACAAAAGTTTGGTTAAGCATTATAAAGTTTTCATTACAGATGTTTTTGAAAACAAGGAAGAAAATCCCAAATGAATCCTGTGTCGATATATGGTTCAAACAAGTAACTCAAAAGATTAATCAAATTTGCACTCATCAAGATTATTTATTCTCTAGGGATGTGACATTAGCAATTCATTGTATCAAAGACAAAGCAGTATAGGAATTAGTAGCTAAAATCAAAGTATCATGTTCATGTTCATGTGCATCATTTGGAAATAGATGTATTTTCCAACTTCCTATATATCTCAATAGCTTATATTTTACTAAATATAGAATAGCCTTTTCAAAAGTCAGATTAAATTGTTTTGATCGAGTATGTTGCTATATGGTAGATTTTTAAAAATTCCCATCTCTCAAAAGATTTGTCTCTATAATGGTATTAATCCTGAAAGATCCTATTTTATTGCACTGTGAGTTTTATAAGAGTCTTCAGCAGGAAGTTATCTGATCTATTTTAAAATCTAAACCAGGATATTTTTGAGCATATAAATTTTTTACTTGCACATGAAAATCCTAAGATTACAGATTTTTTGTTTTGTTTTTATAACTGTCATGAGCAACTATATATATTAATTAAATGTATGTATAAAATTGTATTTAGTATTTAAACATTGTACACATGTACAATGTACACATGCATAAAAAAGAAATTATATCCAAATAATTTAGTAATATCAACTGATGAGAAGGGGAAGAGAAGAATATTGAGAAAGCATCAAGGGTTTATTTTAGTATTTACTACACATTATTTCCTTAATGGATAAGCTACTACGTTGAATTTACAGATAATCACAATTAACATTTTTTAAAAACATGCCTTTAAGTCTAGGCCAGCCTTTTTGCAAATTAACTTATTGTGTGCCATCAAGTCACTGTTGACACTGAGCAACAACACAGATTTTTCTCCATAGAAATCTGTTCCTAACCTGGTTTTTCATCAATATTCCCATCCCTACTGTAATTAAATCCATCCGCTGATGGCCTTTACCTTCTTCTTTCTCCTTCCACCTTTTCCAGCATCAAGAGCATATTCCAACAGAGTTTGGTCTTTGCACAATGTGTCCAAAGTAGGATTATCTGAGCTCATCATTTTGGCCTTAAATTGGATCTGTTGATTCATTCAATGATCCATTTGTTTGTTTTACTGGTTGTCCATGATATTGTCCAACATCGTTGCAAAAACCCTTATTTATATAGGAGGCATTTTGAGATGATGCTTTGATAAAATGAATTAATTAAACCCAGACAATAGAGATATCACAAAAAACACAGGATTAAATATTTCCTTTGAATGATGTTAAAAAAACAATTGATATATGTTAATTTTGAGGCTGGGAAAGATGGTGAAGTATGGATGGAGATTTGAGCAGTTCACCTCCCCTGCAATTTTTACACATGCATTGCTGGAAACAATATCATATGCAGTATAATATGCTTCACATATGAAATACTTTAGCATGAAGTATGAATTAGTTTGCTACAAACTACTAGCCTTGTAAGAGGGATGGCAAGTTATGAAAAAATTATCTGAAGAAAATATAAAAAAATACATTTTGATATATTAGCCAAGTTTTTAAAACAGTGATTTAAAAATAAACTTTAAATGTGGGCTAGAATCTGACACTTGGAGAGAAAGTAAAAGAATAACTTAATATAGCCCTGTATTGTAATTATCTTTATCAAATGAGTCAACTCTGCAGGGCAATGAGTAACTTTAAAAAGTATACTATGTTATTGCTCCTGATTCATGTTTGTATGTTTCACACATAATACTCAGATACCTTGGAATAGATTAGAGACTTTATAGTTTTAAAAAGATGCTTACAGCCATATTATTTATTCAGCAGCCAGGGACAATGGTTATCTCAGAATGAATAATTAAAGATGGAGAATTAAAATTAAGTAGCAAAACTAAAAAAGAAAATATTAGAAATATTACTATAAAATCACAATGAAACAAAGACTGATTTAAAATAAAATAGCTTCTATTCATTTTTATCAATTATTCTTCAAGGTTTTCCAGGAGACTAGCAAAATGAATCTGTTTAACACCTTACAAACTACTCTAGGAAAAAGGTGCACATATGCATTCGTGCACATTTTGAAAATGATTTGGAATAGGACTCTTTAAACCTCACACAAGCATAGCATTTCTGCTTATTAAAGCATGAAACCTTTTTTCAGATTTCAATATAAGCCTGAAAAATGATGTTTTATTGTACTGAAAACTCAAAATAAATGTATTGTTATTGTTTCACTTAAAGCAATGGAATCTTCCTATGAGGCATCAAACACTTGTTCCAAATAATTGTCAAAGCATGCACAGTTCTATTACGGACTGGTGGGAAGGGATCATAATCTGATGAGTCAGAGATGAATTTATTTAATTTATTTATTTATTTGATTTGATTTCTAGACCGCCCCCTCTCCCCGAAGGGACTCGGGGCGGTGTACAGGTAAAAATTAAAACTACTAAAATTAAAACAATATAAACAAAGTTAAAATCGAATTAAATAATCCCCTGTACAAATTTATAAAAGTTAAATTATTAATTAATTATAGAAGTATAGAATAATTAATTATAGAAGTAGCCAAAAACATTGTTGTCTATATATAGTAATCTCTCATAAAAGAGGCACTCTAAGAAAAGCTCTCTTCATAATTTCTGTCTAACAATATAGCCTAAATTGGGAAGTACCTTTATGTAATTTGGGCTACCTTTATGTAATTTGTGTTCTTCTACTCATATTTCCTTTAACCAGAAATTTCTATTGCAGGATTACCATAAATAAAAGTATAGGGTAATATCTCAAAAACAGCCAGAGAAAGTGATGTACAAGTAAATGACCACTGGATTACCTGAAGGGTCCTTTTCAGCACACCGCATGTTACAATTAATTTAGCTCTTACTTGCTGTGGATTATCGCCTTAATCACAAACCATGAAAAGTGGAAAACCAATTCTCCCTATACAGCTGTTCAGCTGCAGTATAACTGCCGAAGCAACAGTCTTCTGAAAACATGAACTTCTTATCCCTGATTCAGAATGTTACCCTTGTTGAAGCAAGATTTTGATCCACATAGTACAATAGAAAAGACTGTCACTTAATTAGAAAGTATTACTTCCTTTAAAATCTACCTGTAGGTTTCAAGGGACTTTAGGCAGCATTTCCTGGTGGCACATGCAGCACTGATGCTTAAATAAAGTCCTACAGGTCATGGAAACTGCTGAGACTGCTGAAGGCCCAATGCCACTACTTCAGCCCCAGCCCTACCACCACAAACTGGGGGGAAGCAAAAGATAACCAGTAGGGAGCTGCAGCATTCCTGCCATCCCAACAGGCTGCCAAATGCCTGAATTTTAATCACCTGACAGTGGTTGTAACTTCAGGCATTCACCATTTTTTTGCAGCACTATCATAACAGTCACTGAATGAATGGTTGTAAATTGAGGATTACTTGTATAAAGATGAAGCATTATTTTTTTATACATTATTAGAAGAACTTTAAACTAAGACCATGAGCAGCATTTTTCATTTCATAATTCTTTGTAATGAGAACAGTATGTTGTTAAAGTTTGAATTTTAAAGAGTTGGGATATATACTAAGAAAAAAAATACAGTGCAGCAGATAAGCTATTACCATTTTCCCCATCTCCCAAACGGTATTATTTAAGTAACTATGCTAAGAAAAAACAAAAGCATAGTATTAATTCCACATCACACACCAATGGTTTAAAAAGGAAAAAAAATAAATTAATCTAATGTACTCAAACACAAAAAAATATTTAAAATTCTTTTCCCTTGCACTCTATTAAATGAACATTTGATATAAATGTATCTAAAACATCTGCACATAATATAATCAGATTTATACATTAGTTTGAAATGAAGCTAACACACCAATAATTTGCTCTCTGGATTATAGTTTTCCAAAATAATATGTACCATTAGGCACTACTAAGGCAATGAAGCAGATGGAACTATACACACATATACAAACACACAGCAAGTAGATATTTTCTTGTAGGTAAATCATACTCAAAGTTCGCAACACACTATACAAAACTAGTCACAGGGAAAAATACTTTAATAAAGCAGAACAGAACTAAATATCTGCTGAAAATAATGAATACCAGGTCCATTTTTCAAATTTTCAAGCAGTATAATTGACATAAAACAGTTCGGAATGTAAATGCATAGAATTCATAAATGATAATAAATCCAACTTTACTGTATAACTTCTACAAACTATAAAGAAGTGTTCTGCATAATTCCAAATGAATGTTTTCCTTCAGTTGGCATTTCCCCAAAAGACAGCCATGAATAGAAAGTGTTTTTTCCTGCTCAAAGGAATTTCAGACATTAAATAGCAATAGCACTTAGACTTATATACTGCTTCCACAGTGCTTTACAGCCCTCTCTAAGCGGTTTACAGAGTTAGCATATTGCCTCCAGCAGACTGGGTCCTCATTTTACAGACCTCAGAAGAATGGAAGGCTGAGTCAACCTTGAGTCAGTGAGACCTGAACTGCTGCTGGCAGCCGATGATCAGCAGAAGTAGCCTGCAGTACTTTATTCTAACAAGCCCACCAGGTTACCGCGCCTTCCATCAGCCTAGGGCCCTAGGGAGGGGTGGGGGAGTGGCGATTATAGTTAAGGAAGGTCTCGAACCGAAGGAGACCACAGTCCCTCAGACAACTGGGTGTGAATCTCTCTGCGTGAGATGGGGCCAAGGGAGGCAGTTGGGCATGTTAGTTGTATACCTGGCTCCTCGCTATACAACAACAGCCCTGCCCGAGCTCCTAGAGGTGATAGCCGAGGCGGCAGTTGAGACCCCCAGACTGATAGTCATGGGGGACTTTAACTTGCCGTCGGCGGGCGAAGCCTCTGGAGTAGCTCGGGAGTTCATGGCTTCCATGACGGCCATGGACCTGACCCAGGTAGTTTTAGACCCCACTCACGAGGGGGGAAACACGCTGGATATGATCTTTGTCTCGGGACAGTGGAGTTGTGATCTGGGAATAGGGGATCTAGTCATCACTCCCTTGTCATGGACAGATCACGCTCTCCTTCGGCTAGACTTTCCAATCGCTTCACCTCACCGCGGGGAGGCGGAACCGGATACTCCTAGATGGTTCCGCCCCAGGCTTCTAATGGACCCGGAAAGGTTCCAGAGGGAGCTTGGGCCAATTCCTGTGACCCTGCCTCGCGACTCGACTGAGGACCTAGTGGCCGCATGGTTAAGTATGGCCACGGGGGCCTTGGACCGAGTCGCGCCCTTGCGGCCTCTCTTGCGGCCTCGAACCACCCAGACTCCCTGGTTTACTGAGGAGCTTCGGGGGATGAAGCGCCACAAGAGACGCCTAGAGAGCAAATGGAGATCCTCTCGCTCCGAAACCGACTGAACACTAGTGAGAACCCATATTAGGGCTTACTTAGTGGCGATTAGGGTGGCCAAATGGGAGTACTGTGCCACCGTTATTGCATCCACAGATAACCGCCCTGCCGCCCTGTTTGGGGTGACCCGCTCCCTCCTTCATCAGAGGCCGCGGGAAGCCCCTTTACAAGGGCGAGCAGAGGAATTTGGGATTTATCTGCAGGAGAAAATCACTCGGATTCGGAATGAGCTACCCTCCATCGCCAGTGGTCCTGTGGGACTGTCCGAGACTTGTCTTGAGGTTCCTTCTTGGGAGGAGTTTGACTTTGTTACCACCCAGGATATGGACAGGTTGTCAAGGAAACTTAGGGTGACCACATGTTTATTGGACCCGTGTCCCTCCTGGCTTGTACTGGCATCCTGGGAGACGACACGAGGCTGGCTCCAGGGCATTGTCAACGCATCTTTGAGTGAGGGGTCCGTACCTGCCGTCTTGAAAGAGGCGGTAGTGAGGCCCCTCCTCAAGAAGCCGTCCCTGGACCCGGCATTATTAGAGAACTATCGTCCGGTCTCCAACCTTCACTTTTTGGTGAAGGTTGTTGAGAGTATGGTAGCCCAACAGTTTCCGCGACACCTGGAGGAAGTTGATTATCTAGACCCGCGCCAGTCCGGCTTCCGACCCGGTCACAGCACCGAGACGGCATTGGTCGCGTTGGTTGATGATCTCTGGAGGGCGCGGGATAGAGGGTATTCTTCTATCCTAGTCCTATTAGACCTTTCAGCGGCTTTTGATACCATCGACCATGGTATCCTATTGCGCCGACTGGGGGGGTTGGGGCTGGGAGGCACCGTTCTGCGGTGGTTCTCGTCCTACCTCTCTGGTCGGTCGCAATATGTGTTGACGGGAGGGCAGAGGTCGACCTCGAGGCCCCTCATATGTGGGGTTCCTCAGGGGTCGGTCCTCTCGCCCCTCCTTTTCAACACATATATGAAGCCGCTGGGTGAGATCATCCGTGGCTTTGGGGTGGAGTACCATCTGTACGCTGATGATACTCAGTTGTACATATCCACCCCAGACCACCCCAACGATGCCGTCGAAGTGCTGTCCCGGTGTTTGGAGGCCGTACGGATCTGGATGGGTGATAACAAACTCAAGCTCAACCCTGCCAAGACTGAGTGGCTGTGGTTTCCGGCACCCCGGTTCAGCCAGATTACTCCAACTCTGGCCATTGGGGGCGAAACACTGTCCCCCGTGGAGAGGGCGCGCAATTTGGATGTCCTCCTGGATCCCCGGCTGTCCATGGAAGACCATGTGGCGGCCGTGGCCAGGGGGGCGTTTCATCAGGTACGCCTGATGCGCCAATTGCGCCCCTTACTGGACCGGGCTGCCCTCCGCACAGTCACTCAAGCTCTCGTGACGTCCCGACTCGACTACTGTAATGCTCTCTACATGGGGCTTCCTTTGAGGTGCACCCAAAGGCAACAGTTAGTCCAAAACGCAGCCGCGTGGGTGATTATGGGAGCCACTAGATGCTCCCACATAACACCGATCCTGCGCGAGCTGCATTGGCTTCCTGTGGTCTTTCGGGTGCGCTTCAAGGTCTTGACGACCATCTTTAAAGCGCTCCATGGCTCGGGGCCTAGTTATTTGCGAGACCGCCTCTTGCCTCATACATCCCTTAGACCGATACGCTCCCACAGAGAGGGCCTTCTCAGGGTGCCGTCGGCCGGACAATGCCGACTGGCGACACCCAGGGGAAGAGCCTTCTCTGTGGCGGGCTCAGCCCTTTGGAACGACCTACCCCCCGAATTACGCACCATCACCGACCTCCGCCTCTTCCGCCAATGTCTAAAGACATACTTATTCCAACAAGCCGGCCTAGCCTAACCTCCCATGGGGACTTTTAGATAGTTTTAAATCGGGTATTTTATAATTGGGTTTTTAGCATAGGATAATGATGGTTTAATTTATATTTTAAATTGTGTATTTATTTTTGTATTTTGTATGTTTTTTAAATTTCCTGTGCGCCGCCCTGGGTCCTCTGAGGAGAAGGGCGGGATATAAATGTAAATAAAATAAAATAAAAAAAACTGCACCACTGCAGCTCTTTATTAAAATAATACGCCCATTCAAAAATTACAATGCTCAATTTTTCTCCTTGTCAATCTAAATAAATGCTCCTCTCCAATGAAAGTATATACCAGTTGTGGGTTGCAGAAGATATGCCCCGGTACGAGTGTACCAGAGCCTGCCTGGAGCACTGGATACCGTTCCGGTACAGTACTCTGGAGGGCCCACTCACCCGCCTGAGCTCCTTACTGGTCTTTTAAGTCTTCGGGGCTTCCACGCCCACTCATGGCGCATATAGCGTCTGCCTGATGCTCCGCTGAGTAGCTGGAGCGTCGCGGAGGCTCACAAAGGCGCTAAGACGCAGGTATGTGCTGTGCGCACGCCCAAGTGGACGCCGCCAGGCCCGTTCCAACGGTACCGGTTGGAATGGGATCTGGAACCCACCACTGGTATATACACATAGTTGCCGGGAATACTAAAAAATATATGGGTAGGATCAAGTTTAAAAAAAGGGTATCCATCAAATTAATAATTTTTGAGTAAATTTAAATTGATTAATTAATTAATTAATTAACTTACCTTGTACATAATAAAATACATATTACAAATAGCAATCAATCATTTTTTTTCTCATGCTTGCAATTACTTTCACATGCAAAAATACACAAGTATCTATATAAGGACACTTTCTCCCTGCCTTCAAGTAGAAAGAAAAAAGTAAAAGCAGAATGAAGAAAGAATGAGCGAAAAACACAGCTGAACAGGGAAGACAATGAAGGAGAAACAGGTGTCCTGTTGTAAATTGTGTAAGTAGTTAAATTAATCAGCTAAGCAGCAGTACCCAAACAGGATAATCTTTAAAGGCACCAATGCTTTGCAGTCACTTGTGCCTCTTATTCAGGTCTTTTTACCAGAACTTTAATCTCTAATTCTTATCAATACGTCCCTGTACATTTTGAAATTACTCTGCTATGAACTTTATCAACTTTATTCAACTACTGACATATAGGCTGACTTGATTGAGATTTCAACTTAATAAAATTCATTGCACACTTTCCTTCCTCTTTGCACTTTGATAAATCAGAATGATGCCTGTTACAAATTGGAAGTGATGTTCAAATATCACATATAGTCCAATATATGAAAGCAGGATGTAGCATGCAACCATAGCAATAAATAATAATTTTCCTGGAGTCTTAAATCAAAAAGGCATGTTTGCAAGCTATGACATTTTTATTGCAGCTTAAAAAAGAAATGCAAACAAACACACACACAAAATTATTTCAATATATTTATTGTACTTCTATGTCATCTTCTCATAATTCACCAAAACGGTATTTTAAAAGTTACATTAAATTATAATATATTAACAATGCTTTGAAAAAAGATCTGCATCACAAGAAATTGATATTTTAGCCTCAAAAACTTCCCAAATTTTTCCCTTCCCTTCCCAAATAAAACTCTTTTTAACTTCCAGAATTCCAATATTCCTAATCTAGTTCACATACCAGTACTTCCAAAAAGAGAAGTAACCTTCCAGTGGCTAACAAACTTATTTTCTTTAAATTAAAGAAATTCAATCCTTAGTTCCTTGCCATTTGAATTTATTTACAGGGGGAACATAAATGCAATAAAAAGGAGTTTATAAACAGACTAGTGGCATAATATCCATACTGCTGAAGCCTAGTGTTTTCTGAGAATTATTATTCACAATTATTATGCAAGTGAATATTTTGACCGTATCATTTTAATGCATATTTTCCTCTTCCAAGCTGTATAAACTTGAATGCTTAATGGATATAGCAGATCATATGATGTGTATTTGTGAAATGAGGGAGGGATGTCAAAGGAGAGCAACACCCTAGGTCAAGGCGCACATAATTACCATATTTTTTTGTGTATAAGACACACTGGAGTATAAGACGCACCCAGGTTTTGAAGAGGCAAATTTTTGAAAAAACGAGGTAGGTAGATAGAGGGATAGAGAGGAAGAGAAAGAGAGACAAATACAGTAGGTATGTAGGGAGAGAAAGTAGTTAGTTAGTTAGGTAGGTAGATAAAGGGAGAGAGAGCAATAGAGAGGGGAGGGAAATACAGTAGGTAGGTAGGTAGGTAGGTAGGTAGGTAGGTAGGGAGGGAGGAAGGGAGGGAGGGAGGGAGGGAGTGTAGATAGGTAGGTAGGTAGAGGAATAGAGAGAGAAATAGAGAGTGATAGAGAAATACAGTAGATAGGTGGGGGAGAGAGAGAAGGTAGGTAGGTATATATTTAGATGGGGGGGGGAGAGAGAGAAATACAGTAGGTAGGTAGGAAGAGAGAGAGAGTAGGTAGGTAGGTACCGTAGATCTTTCCAGGTGTATTTATTCATGTGATGGAGAAAGGAAATCGCTGACAACCTGTAGCACCTAAAACTTTGTTTCTGCTGGTACAGCACTTGACCAACGTAAGTCTCATCAACCACTCTACTAAACAGCTTTCCGAAAGGGGGGGGGAAAAGGTTTTGCACTCTGCAAACCTTCCCAAAATGGCCCGTTTTTTGCAAAAACGGCCCGTTTTTTCCAAATAAAAGGCATGAATAGCTTGGGGGGGGGGGGGCTTGCAGAATGCTCCTGGGAGGGGGGGAAACGAGCAAAAAAATGACTATTTTTTTGTGAAAACGGGTGATTTTTTGTCAAAAGAATTGATGCATAGCCTTATGGAGGCTTATAATGTGCTGCTGGAAGCTGGGGGGAGGGGCAAAAAAGACCCGTTTTGTGCTCATTTCTGCCCTCCCCTGTCCCCAGGAGCTGTCTGAAAGCCTCCATAAGGCTATGCACGTCCATTTTCGGTGTATAAGATGCACCAGATTTTCAACCTCTCTTTAGAGCAGTGTTTTTCAACCTTTTTTGTGCAAAGGCACACTTTTTTCATGAAAAAAATCACGAGGCACACCACCACCATTAGAAAATGTTAAAATTTTTTAACTCTGTGCCTATATTGACTATATATAAAGTAATTCTCTTGAATAGGAATCAAATAAACACAAAGAAATTATTTTATAATTACTTTATTTTGAAATAATAAAGTATTTTATAATTGTTCATATTTCTGTTTACTTACTCAGTGCGAAACCTGGGCCTGTTTGGCTGAACACAAAGCTGATATTCTGGCAGGAATTTTTCCCACGGCACACCAGACAATATCTCACGGCACACTAGTGTGCCACGGCACAGTGGTTGAAAAACGCTGCTTTAGAGGAAAAAAGGTATGTCTTATACTCTGAAAAATACGGTATTAGGCAGTTTCTTTTCCTCAGGCAAAATGTGCCAAAATAGAATAGAATAGAATAGAATAGAAATTAGAATAGAGCAGTGATGGCAAACCTTTTTTTTATGGCGTGCCAGAATTGGGCGTTCGCACGCTATTGTACGCACCTGTCTGCCCACTCAATTCCCCACCCAACTGTGCATGCGCATGTGACCTCCACGCATGCAATCACTTCCCAGGCTCAAGGGCTTTCCTGAAGCCTGGGGATGGCAAAAACAGCTTCCCCCGCCCCCCTAGAGGCCCTCTGGAAGTCAGAAACGGATCGATTCCGAACTTCCAGTTGGCCAGTTGGGGTCATTTTTTGCCCTCACCAGCCTTCGGAGGCTTTCCTGAAACCATTTCTGACTTCTGGAGCGCCTCCAGGAGGCTGGGGAAGGCCATTTTTGCTCCCTTGCACACACACACACCTTGCTGCTGTGCGAGGGGAGCGCCAGCCAATATCCCAGCCTCCTTTGCCCAAGAGCTGCGGCAATGCGGAATCCAAGTGGGAGAGGCTTGCAAAGGTGGCTTGGATTCCCCATAGTCGTGGCTCTCGAAGGAAGGAGGCAGGGATACTGGCCGGCGCTCGCCTTGTACAGCAGCAAACGGTGTGTGTGTGTGTGTGTGTGCGCATGTAAGGGAGGCTAGCAAAGATGCCTTGGGAAGTGAGGGCCGGTTAGTATGCCTGCCTCCTTCACCCGAGAGCCACGGCAATGAGGAACCCAAGGCTTCTTTACCAGCCTCTCCCTCTCCCGATGTCTCCTCGGCAGCCCTCAGGCACACATGGGCTGCTCCAGGTGCTTTTCGGGCACCCAGCTTGCTAGGCTGCAATGGCGGCAGCTTTGGAAACGTTGGCTGGTGGGGAGGGGCAGGCATGCAAGCCCGAGCAAAAGGCAGCATCTTCCTGCAGTGAGGGCGGGAGCCAGGGCGGGCTGGACGCTGATCTCAGAAGGCTAGCGAGCATGGAGATCTGCCGGTAAGGCCACATGGAAAGCAGGGAAGCATGGCAGGGCCGTGAGGAAGGGATAGCTAGCTAAGGCATGACTCGCAGTCTTACCTAGCAGGGGCACAGCGCTTCAGGCAGGCAAGCTGCAGAGGAGACACTGGGTGGGGCAGGGCAGGACAAGCAAGCGGTCTGGGAGTTGAAGACCACCAGTCTTAAAAGAGCCAACTTTGCAGACCCCTGAGCTGGAGGGAGTAATTTTTACTTTTTAATTACTTTTGAAATATTTTGAGATAATCTACAACTTTTTTTTTATATTGAAAAAGTTTTATTGAGTTTTAAATTTTTTACAAGTAGGGTGAGGGTAAGGTGTGAAAAAGATATTTTGAGAACTTTCACGTCGAGATCGTTGGCCCCTTCCGAGGCTTCATGACAAAATATAGATAATACATAATTTTCAATAGTACTACAAAGTGGAAAGAAGTGCATACATCATTGTAAAATCTGTG
This sequence comes from Rhabdophis nuchalis, assembly GCA_039707465.1. Lineage (NCBI taxonomy): Eukaryota > Metazoa > Chordata > Lepidosauria > Squamata > Natricidae > Rhabdophis > Rhabdophis nuchalis. The sequence continues at coordinate 48,885,438 of CM077645.1, forward strand.
CTAGCAATCATATACAAACATCCAAACAAAAGTTATACTATGTTAAAAAAGTCATTTTTGAGATCTAAGCCTCTTGGCAATTGTATCTTCTTGTCCTCCTCCCTGGCCCCCAATGGGCGGGGCCGCGGCCCCCTCCGCTCTTCCATTTTCATCCTCCAGGATTGAGGAATGTTTTTTAAGAAAGGCTTCCGCCTCTTCCACTGTTTCCTCCTTAGTTGAGACTACTCAACTAAGTCAAATAAGATACATTGGCTGAGATCATATGTGTACATCACATCTTGCACAAGACACAAGAACAATGCTCTGGCTAGTAGCAATTCCAAGGTAAGACAAAATCCCATCACTTGAAAGCATTTAATATTGTTTCCTTTAAGGATTCTTGCTATGGTAAATACAGATATTTTGATGGGTTAAACTTAAAAGAAGGCAGGTTGATGGAATAAATATAGGATGCTGATAAAAAGAAGAAGTAATGTGAATTACTGGGCTTCAGTTTATAAACAAGTGTCTAATCATATTGCAATGTTAAATGAAAGTGCAAAGAGTAGAGTTTTATAATTGACTCTCTAAGCTCAGGGACATTCTGTGCATGTTCCAGTGTCTCTGAAGCTATTCAGGATGCCTTTAGAAGTAAATCTTAATATTCAAAGACACCTTGAATCAACAGGATATAACGGCGTATAGTGTGTATATATACACAAGCAAATTCAATAAATTAACTACATTATGTCTCTCCCCCCCCCAAAAAAAAGTTGTTTATGCCAGAGTGACTGTCCATTGCAAATGGTCCTTGCTTAGCAACGCCAATTGGGACCGCCAGTTCCAACCAAGACTGGCTAAGAGGAAAATCATGTCACTATGATGAGATTACAATCCCCTTTCTCCTTTAGTTAAGTGAAGTGAAATAGTTGCTAAGCTAAATAATCATGTCACTTCAAAGTATGATTTTACTTCTGCCTTCTGTACTAACCCTGCTTATTATAAGCCAGCTGCACAGCAAATAGCAATCATATGATTATGGGATATTGCAATGATTGCAAAAGCGAGGACTAACTGTCAAGTTATTTTTTTGATACAGTTGTAACTTCAAATGGTCACTGCACAAGGCAATCAATAAACAATTATCTGTATATCTTTTTGAGTTTTTAACAGAATGGGTTTTTTTTAACAAAGCAAAAGCTAGCATGTTATGTTATTTGGTTATCTTTTCATGTCTACCGCACTCTATGCATTTCCTTCTATCCAATTATTTCTGGTAGTTTCAGAACACAATTTCAAATTCAAAGGGTTATGACCAATTTAATTAAGGTACATTGTACAATCTGAGGTGTTGTATAATCTCTACATATTCTTCCACATTCCTGGTAAACTCCATGAGATGTGTTTGAACTTGTCACTTTGGCCTTTTTCCTGCAAATTTTCTGTTGTTTTGGGGCTTCAAGTATTTAAAAAAATCCCCTAAACATGGATCTGTTAGTGCATATTTCAGGATACGGGTAACCAACTAGGGAACTTTTTTTGTGTTTCTCTAGCAAGGCCTTTCTCTTGGACAGCAGGGCTTAAATGTTGTTTTCTTTTGCTAATGTTCTCATTCTCTCAATGCCAGTTTGTGGAAAAACAAGGAAGCTATGCAAAATCTGTGTGTTGAACACCAAGAAAATACTGGGGAAAAGCTGCTAGGCAACTTAAATTAAGAGGCTAACCTCAAATCATTTTTTCCTGAAATCCCATTTTTGTCAAACAGTCTAAGATTCATTTTCTGCCTGTGGGACTTTCAAATAGCTTGTCCTAGGGGAGTTCTATGAAATGAGATCAGCCTTTGCATCTTAGACGAATGCAATTTTTCATATTCCTTTCAGCTAACATTTCTCCAAGAGCAAAAGAAAGATACCAGGCTTCCAGCATAGGAAATAAATTGTTGCTTCAATATAGTTTCTCTAATAGCAAGAAACTCTTTGGCTTGTTTCTCTGCAAATCAATTCTAAATGGCTGACTGCTGTTGGATGGTGGAGGATGAAATCAAACCTACATTACTCCAAAATGGGATACCGCCGAGCTCAGTTTTCTTCCATTTCTCTTCCAGTTAAATAAAAGAAAGCAACAGTTAAGATATTATCAATATGCAGATGGTACCCAGCTGTATATCTCTGCCCATATATAGAATCATGATATAAAATAGGTGGTCATATAGGTTCTGTAAATAAAAAATATATGAACACAATAATACAGTGGCCACCAATCACCTAAAGCCCAACTGATATTTTACTGTTGCTTCAAGTTACTTGTTCAATAAGACTTACAGTAATAAACACAGGCAATCAAAATGCTGTTTCAAATGAAACACTCATTAATGTTCTCATTGTAGCATATGCATCCACACTGATCAAAATGATTTGTTATAACTTCTATTCTACCAAATTTTAATCTATAAAATAATACAACATTTTCAATAAACAAATATTAACCTTAAAACTCCTTTCTTAAAAGTGGACCCCAGATCTGATTAAGGATTTGATTCAATATCTTGAGTTGTAACAGGACCTTATATAGCTAAAATGTAATATTTCACACACAAAACCAATACCTTCTTGGTTCTATAATGATTCCCCAGTTCAAACAACAGTGGGATTCAATGATTCAGGCAAAAAAGCAAAAAGAAAAGTAGAATTATTTACATCAACTGTGGTATCTATATAGTGAAAGAGTTAAAAAGCAACATGTGATCTTTCTCAACCACAAATAGAAACCAGAAAGGTCTCCCCTGCTGTTTCATTGTATAAGACCTTTTCCTTATTATAAGAAAGCCCCTCTAAAAAAATATCCTTTCTCTGTTCTAAGGCTGGGGCCTTTTGACGCTGTAGCTACTGAATTGCTATTCAGCCCTGGCTAAAAATGTCAGTTTCCTCTCATTAGCCTTTTCTCTGCAGGAACCAAGCTATCTATAAAATCTGATTAGTTAGAAATATACCATAGTATACAGATGGCTTTTTACCAGATACAATCTTCTTTTCAGGTTTCACTCAGATGTCAATTGCTACAAAGTCCCATCCATTTTAAAAACTGTTGCTCAATCTCATTTATTTGAATTTGCTATAGAACATTTCTGTTACAGGTAGGGATCCTTTAAACCTTACAACTCTGCCAAGGAACACATGATTTATCTTCTGAAAACTTATCTGACAAAATTAACTATGTTGGACAACCATAAATGACAATAATTTTGAGGTACTGATCACTGTCAACTATAATTTCTACGTCTGCCTTAAGCATGAGAGCCAGCTGGACAACACTGGATCAATCATTATCTCTCGGTCCATCCCAACTCATAGGGTGGTGGTTGTAGAGGAAATAGGAGGCAGAAATATTAGGTATGTTCACCTCCTTGAGTTATATATAAAAAGGAGGATAAAATTATCATTAATGGTAGCATTTAATATCTTTATTAAAACAGGAAGCATTTATAAATCAATATTACATCAACCAGACTACTAGCCTATGTATTGTTTAAACCAGAGGTCTCATTCGCACGGCCCGCGGGCAAATTGCTACCCGCAGGACGTATCTTGTGGCCCCCACCGTGATATGAAAGTATAATATTAGTATTAGTATTAGTATTAATATTAATATAAGGAATCCCTTATGTGGCCCAGCCTCACCCAGCCTCTGCCTCCAGCGGCCCCCCAGGTAAATTGAGTTTGAGACCCCTGGTTTAAACCAAACACATCAACCTGCAGCATAGGTCAAATAAGACCCTAGACACATAGTAAAATGCCTCACAAGATAATAAAAATTATAACAAATAAAGGTTATATAATATACTAACTATGTTATATATTTTATATGTGGTCTGGGATTGTGGCTTCCCTATAGCCTTGTGGCTTTGAACCAGGCTACTTGGTTGCATATTAATGCTGAGCTGTACCTCAGCCGTTTTGTGCAGTTCCAGAGGTAAGGTATACCAAGAAGCACCTCGGCCACTTTGTGGCAAGCAATCCCAGTGTGTGTAAGTGTGGGGCTTGGAGATACCAATCCCAGAATGGCTTGGGGTAGAGTTCCCAGCTAACAATCAGTAGAATTTGGCTAACCCCAATGAGGAGTGCCAGAATTGCTGTTTGTAAGTGATGTGGTCACATGACATTGTGCTTTACAACAACATGGCTTAGTGACAGATATTCCAATCTCAATTATGGGTGTAAATCAAGAACTACTTGCATAATCCAAATAAAGCAATTAATATAAATGAGTTCCCTAGGGTTTCAAACATGGGTCTTTTCAATATATTTGGTCCTCAACTTACAATCATAATTGGGATCAGAATTTTCTCTCAGCAAGAGAAAATTCCCCTAAGCAAAGCAGTTGTGTCACACTTTATTTTACAACCTTTTTGTCATGAATGTTAAACAAATCAGATGTTTAGTGAATCATGCTGTCGTTAAGAGAACCCAGCTTTCATCACTGACTTTAATTGTTGAAAATCAGTTAAGTAGGTAGAAATGGAAATCATATGACTCCAGGACACTGAAACCATAATAAATATTTGCTGGTTGCCAAGTGTCCACATTTTTATTATGTGACCATGGCAATGCTAAGACAATTTAAATGCAAGGAGTAGTCATAAATCTCTCTTTTTTTTCAGTGCTGTTGTAACTTCTAACAATCACTAAACAAATGAGTAAGTCAAGGATTTTTCCTTTTTAGAAATGGAAAATTGAACCTGGGATTAAATTTGAGATTGTTGTGAGCAGATCATAGCTTTGCTATTGAGCCATGTCAGCCCCTGCCCAAAAAACCCATTAAAAACAAAGGAATAGGGGAGCACTTGAATGATACACAACAATGTATTTATACCCTATTCTATGTTCGCAGCTGCTAATGGCACTTTTGCACTAAGAGTTAATAAATCTGTTTTCTAAATGTTCACATATTATTTAAAATGGCAGGTGTGGAAAAGCCCAGTGTACAATCTGTAAAAGAATTATGATGAAATAAATGTATAGAGGCACTGCAAATTTATTTAAAAGTAAGCTCCACTATGGTTTCAAAATAACAGCTTGATCTAAAAAATATCTTTAGCAAGAGCAAGCTATACTGAAATGAAGACATCTAAATTTTCCCACTAATATAAAGGTCACCTAATATTCAGATACATTTTAACACTAGAACAGGGGTCTCCTATAAACTAGAAAGTAGAACGAAAACTTGGTAACATGTTTACAAAACTGGAGATTATTTTAGATTATTTATTTACTGTCACTCAATTACTCCATTAACCAACTATTGTTATTTTCCAGAGGTAAATTTTTCATACCTTTCACTTTACAAAGAAAATGTTTGTTTTCATAGTAGAAGGATTTTTCAATTTCTCAGTAGTTAAAAAATAGTATAGCAAAGTCTTAAATGTAATATCACCTTATATGGATTTTTGAGCCACTACAGCTTAACCTGAACCACTTTCTCCAAATCAGGATTCATTTTCAGTTTAGTCTAGTCTAGTCTAGAGCCATGATAAATAAAAATCAACATTTTTAAAAAAAATAAAAAATTTAAATCTGTTTTTATATTTATAACTAGCCATTCCTGACCACGCGTTGCTGTGGCTGAGTCTGGTTAAATGGCCAACCAATCTGTGTATAGATCTACACCTGCACACACAAACACGTACACACAACCACTGTATAACCCCCAACCAACCTACTCCCTTTCTCCCTCTCTCCCTCTACCTACCTACCTACTGTATTTCTCCCTTTCCCTCTCCCTCTGTATCCCTCTACCTACCTACCTACTGTATTTCTCCCTCTCTATACCCTATAGCTGCCTACCTCCCTACTACCTACTGTATTTCTCCTTGAATCTTATGGACAGAGTATTATGTCATAAAGGACGACATAATACCTGTGGCCCACTGCCCTCTCTGTATCCATCTTTTTTACAATTTTTTACATTTCTGTTGCGTGTACAGGTGTGACATCTACATAATCTATATATATATAATTGGTGCCATATTTGAAAGGAACATTCAAGATAGATAGATAGATAGACAGACAGACAGACAGACAGACAGACAGACAGACAGACAGACAGACAGACAGGATAGATTGATTGATTTGGGGGAGTTTTATCTTGCTGTAAGATGCTCAGTCACTTTGAACTGTGAAATGGGCAACAAATTTCATATAAATACACAACATTACCAGCGTTCAGATCACTTGTGGAATATAAAGCAAGCATTTTTAAAGTTATAATGAATAGACTTAATTTACCTGAAGAAAGGGACAATTTTATGTTAAATTCAAAATGTGAGCTATATGTTATATAGTGGTGGGAGAACAGGGGGAATCAAATTCAAACTGTACTCAGATATCAAACTCTCTAATGACAGTAATATATAGCTGGAAAATTGTTGTATACTATTCTGCTTTTAGACTTGATGAAGACCCATAAACACAATTGTGAATTCTCTGAACAACTTGAAATAGAATTTTATTAAATGATTTTGTAAGATAACCTGTGATTCATTATACTGTATGTTATACTCATCAAACCTTCATTGGCTCCTCCCATACATATGCTTTAAGCAACTACGAATTATAGTACACCAGGGCAAAGGTAGAGAATCTGTGAATTTGCACTCCTGTTTCTATCAATCAGTGTTGCAGCAAAGCAAAACAAAGTTATGCCAACATACCTGGTAAAAGGAAAGGGAGCTTACATTAGCATTATGTGTCCTAAAATAGTACTATTCCATGCAACATGTTTATGACACATTTGCCAGAAAGACAAATTCATATTTACTTTGTTCTACAATATGGAAAAGATAGAAAACACTATTGGAATTATTGTCATGGGTGATAACCATACAGTAATTGCAAAGATTCCACAGAAATTCACAGAAGTAAATAGCAGTGAAGGAAAAATGGTTGAGAAGTGAAATATCTTCTTCCTGAGAGTCCAGTTGCCTTTTGAAAAAGACTTTTGAGACAACCATGACCTGAGTGACTGTGAATCTCCATTATTACTTGCAGTTGTTAAGGAAATCCAATTTCCAATCTGGGTCAGTCATCAGGACCAGAGGTGTAGTTTTCCAAGCTCTCAGATTCGTCCTGGAGCCCATTCTCAGAAAATTTATCTCTACCAGAATGTAGACATTCTGATGGAGAGATGTTCCCTGAGGATGGGCTCAAGCATGAGTCCAAAAGCTTGGAAGACTAAACTTCTGGTCTTGGTGAGCGACCAAGAATGGATCTTGCAACATTACCTGGAACACATATATTTGTTTTCATTCACCTCCCCCACTGAATTTGCTTGTCAGAAGCCACCTGGTAAGATTTCAAATGGGCATCACATATCCTGGACACTACAACCATCATAAATACATGCTAATTGCCAAACACCCAAATTTTGATCATGTTACCATGGGGATACTACAATGGTTGTAATCATGTGACCACAGGGATGCTGCAAAAGGCACAACTTTGAGAACGAGCCACTTTGTTCAATGCCATTATAACTTTCAATGGTTCCTGAATGAATGGTCATTAACTAAGGAGTACCAATAATCCATAAGAAACAGTATCTTCAGACCAGAATAACAGACATTAACTGAATATCTGCTTACTTTCCCATCATTGAGAAATTCTATTTATGCATAACTATTTTTTTAAATTTGAATGCAGTATCCCAATTAATATATTAAACAATCCATAGTTTATAAATTCAAATGAACAAATTCATATACCACACCTGATAAAATCATATAAATTATACCAGGATTTTGTGCAAAACATGAACTCATACCTTACTAGTAGTCAATCTCTGTGTGTGTGTGTGTGTGTGTGTGTGTGTGTGTGTGCAATCTAGAACTTGCATCTGCTTTTCTTATGCAATAAAATTATATTTTCCTATAAATACTATATCATAACTGTGTATGCTGAGCTTGGATATCATTTTGGATCTTGTACAAAAGCTTACTTCTCATAAAATAACATTTTTTTGTATAAATCCCAAGACAGCATATACTGAAACAGAGAATTCAATGTGAAATCAAAACATATTATGGAACGTAATTTTCAACAACTTAACATTTGAGGCTAGAGGCAACTTAAAGTCCTTCAAAGCTGCAAACTACAGAAAACCTGACCGCTGATAATGCATAAAAGCATCACAGTCCAAAACATTTGGAAGGAATGTGGCCGTTTTCTTTTAACTTTTGGCCCAAAATTACATTCATATTAATCCTTCCTTAGAGAAATCATTTACATATAGAAATCTGGAGAGGAAAAGACATTTAGGAAAATATTTTTAACCTATTTCCAAACTTTATAGTTTAGAAAACCTTATTCTTTTCCCTTCCTACACTGATAGACTTCACATACTGACTGCCTTGTGCAACAACTGTTCAAAGTTATGAAAAAAAAACCCTTTGGGATCAAAGCATGTATTTACAATCTTCAGAACTTTCCTCAGGTACTTTATTGCCATTATAGCCTTTTATTGTATTGTTAATGTAAGTGATTTGTGTTTCTACGCACTCCATATACACAAATGATCTCAAAAAGCATGTGCTACATAAGTTTATTTCATTTCTTATACGGAATACAATTTTTGCAAGAATGTGGGAGACTATCACTTTTAGTGTAAGAGGAAGAAAATTTTAATGCCTTGTTTCTTCATGATACTTATAGGTCTCCTAGGAGTCTAACAAAACTTTAAAGAATCAGGTGTTTTACAAGAGTGGGCAGCAATTCATTTACTGCTAAAAATATTTTATTAATTTTTTTTTAAATGTCTGTTCAATGTAATGGCTACATGTTTAAACTTAGTACAAATAACTTATTTTCGCAAAGAACAAAGTTTTCAGTTTTCATTTTTCTGTAAATTTTGATTTAGATATTGTGCTACTGCCTTATATATCCAGAGGAATTTTGAAAATATTTTTACAATACTAGAAAGAGTAATACCAATTTTCTATATTACATATGTCAGAGCTTGTCCTTATATAAACCAAACAATACAACTATTCACACAACAGATTAAACTTTAAGTCAACTGCAACACTATCACTAACCAACTGCATTTTTACAACATTTTAGCTTCTCATGTTTTATGAATTCAGTAGAAATCTAAGACTTGTCTGCAAACGTTTAAGGGTTAATATTACATACAGACTTGTCTATACACATATTTTATTTAACTGTCAGCTTCATGCTATTGTTTTGTTATATGGTCAAATCTCTTTTCTCTCTTTCTCCCACTCCCCTCCCACTTTCTGTTGGTTACTTTATCTGCCTGAATTACTTCTGCTTTCAGAATTTCCTGGATACAAGTCACTGCTGAGAATTTTGGGAATTGAAAACTGCATACTTTGATGAGGCTGGAAAAAGTGAAATGGCCAACAAAATAAGTGACTGGGTTATTGATACATATAAAACTATAAGAATTGCAAATCTAAATTGTATATTAAAATAATATATTTTAAAATGGTAATATTGGAATAATTACAAAAGGAATATATTGTATAATAACTAAACTTCATTACTATTTCAGAAAGTGAGGAGAAAAAAAGTGGAATCCACTATTAGTGAAAGTGTAATACATTCAATGAAATCAAAGTACAACTTTTTGGCACAACTCAAGAAAAAAAATCATTCCGATTCATATCCAAAATTTCTTTTTTAAATGAATATATTTCACTTGGCATTATAATGATTTTTGCATCTTCAAGACAAATAATTAGTAAACACCATAAATCTTTCTTAGCCACCTCTACTGATATCAAAACAATACTGATATTAAGCCTGTAAGTGGTTTTACAACTTTCTTAAATGTGTATTGACTGTCTAGTATGGAGTCCTAGAACTCCTGGTTGTCTCAACCTAAAATAACTAGTTCAAAATCAGCCAAGCACTATATTAAAAACAATTGAGAAACTTCAGCTCGATACTATATGTCGCCACACTTCTAGAAAGATATAAAGCCAGTAATACTCTGTTTCCCCAAAAATAAGACCTCGCTGGATAAGCCCAATCAGCTTTTGAGCACATGCGCTAAAATAAGCCCTACCTTGAAAATAAGCCCTACCAGGAAATACTGCAACACAGCAGCGGCCATGAGGTGACCACGCTTGCTGCCTCCTGCACTTCAAAAATAATAATACCTCCCTGAAAAATAAGGCCAAGTGCTTATTTCAGGGGTCAAAATAAGACCCTTATTTTCAGGGAAACACGGTATATATCCTTGGACTTCTTGGTCCTTGCTGCATGTCAACTCCCATCATCCATGGCTATAAACTACTATGTGTTTTTGTAGTTTAAAAATACAGGTGACTTACAATTTTTTGTTCAGTGACTGTTCAGTTAAAGTGGCACTGAAAAAAGTGACTATTTTTCACACTTACAATTATTGCAGCATTGCCTGTGGCCATGTGATCAAAATTCAGATGCTTGGCAACTGGCCTGTATTTATGACAGGTGTGATTTACCAAGACAAAATGTTTACGCGCGCGCGCGTGTGTGTGTGTGTGAGAGAGAGAGAGAGAGAGAAACAGACAGTATCTTTAATGCTTAAAGCAGTTTGCAATTAAATAATTTGAAGAACTGCTTGGATCTAAGGGATTCTGCCTAGACCAGTGGTAGTCAATCTGGTCCCTACCGCCCACTAGTGGGCGTTCCAGCTTTCATTGTGGGTGGTAGAGGTTTTGTCCAATACTGAAGCACTTTCCTTTTTTTAATTTAATTGACTTCCCTACTTTATAAATCGCTATTACTGTGGAACCCATGGGCGGTTAGAAAATTTTACTACCAACAGAGATAGAAAAGTGGATGGTAGGTATAAAAAAGTTGACTACCACTGGTCTACATCTTAAAATCAATTTCAAAGAACCTTCACTCTTTTAATAGCGGCTTCTTTATTCCTAGAATATTTTCCCTGGACATAGAATTATTTTCCCAAGGATCTATAATAAACCCATTCTTTACAGGACAATTTTAAACTGAGAACCAAAGCTTGTTTGCTTTATTTAGAATTTTCCTAAAAGGTTTCATGCTAACAGCTAATAATCCTATCGGTTCAAATTTTTATAGCTATTTTAATATTTTTAAAATTACCAGATGTAAGCCACCTTATGAGGACTTTGTCACAAAGTCACAAATAGGATACTTTAACAAGCAAATAGCGTAATCCTATGGCTACCTACTTGCAAAATAATCTTATTAATAAATCTCCAATGCTACTGAGATAGCATTTAAATAAGTTATATTTTAAATTATCGACAAATCCTAAGAAAATAACTAAGTCAATCATATTGAGTTCAATGACTTCTTTTCCTAAGACTATGGTGCAACATTAACTATATTTCTGCAAACGTATTATCCATCCATAATATAAATTGTCCATCATGTATCTTTGAAAAGTCATCACACCATAACATGAGAAGTTAGAATTTATTATTCCAAAGTAAAAGGCTATTCTTCCAAGAAAATTAAGTCAACTTGAACAAAATTATTCCAGTTATTATGTAAACAATTTGCATTTTATTACTATTTGGGCACATAGTATTTGTTTTAATAGCTTAGTTACATGACTCTAATGGAACAAGAAATGTATTAATTCTTATGCTTTTCAGTGTAATCTCACTAACTGCTACTCACAATAATACTGTCACAAGCAATGTGTTTTTCAAAAATACTATTTAACAATTTAGTCTTGAAAAAAATCACTTAAATCAACTTTTTTTTCCAAAACTGGAAATCTTAGCCAGATGATGTGAATAACTCGAGAATAACTTCACTATCTTCTAAACTCATAAATTACAATAAAGATAATCCAAAAATTGCTTATCAAAATAAATTCAGACAATATCAATATATTTATCTACCAATAATGTATCTGATTAAAAAATGAATAAGAAATCTGACACGTTTCTTGAATCATAATTCCAGTTTAATCTCAGCCAGGGGTCATGCTGTTAATGTGAAAGTTTGTCTTGTGTACACACTAGCATTAAAAAAAAGTTTCTTTAGTGTATATATCCAAGACTTCGAAAGCAAAGTTTCTTCAATCAGCTTCTTGTCCCATCAGCTTTTCCAAGTCTCGAGCAATATTAAAAATGGTATCCTGTAGTTATCACTGAAGTTAAGGGATACAATTATTTTTCTTCCTATAACTTTTATTGCTGCTGTTGATAGGATTTATTTATTGCTCGTTATCTCATTATCATTCATTTTACTCTCTTTGCTACCGAGCCTGTACGAGAATCTAAGAACATTATTAAGTCAGAAAGAGCCACATATGAAAGCCGTAAGCACAAAAGTTCAGACACTTTTTGTCATGGCCACTGAGCAAGGACTCATTTCTCATTCAGGAACTCTTAACTTTGCTAGGATCAACCCCCACCGCCTAATACAATGATTTGTCCCTTAAAGCATTTAAAAACGAAGACCTCCCATCTTTCCCCCTAGATCCTACGAGCCACAATCCCATCGGGGAGCTACTACTTCCAAACTCAAAACCTCAACATTAACATTTTAGGTAACTCGTCAAATTCCGTCCGTCAGCCAGCCTCCCCCCCACCCCCCAAAAAAGGGTCACCGCCACCCCCGAATGGCTTCCCACTTTCCGCCTTTTCCCCGGCACGGTGACGCTTTCACGTTCCTGGCCATAAGAAACAGAGCCGTCGGTTTATTTGGTCGCCCCCGAGCACCCCACTATTTGGTAACCCCTCCTTCCCGAGTCCTCCTTCCCGCCACAGCCAACGCTACATAAGGCGGGGAGGGAGCGAAGATGGCACGGGAGTCCCTTTCGCTCAGCGCCGCCGCCCGGCCAAGACGAAGCAAGGAATGAACGCTCGGGCGAAGGCAGGCCCTGCATGGGGGCGGGCACACAGCAGCGGGCTCCCGGCCCAGAAGAGGTGCCGCCAGGGCCAGCGAGGCGAGGCAGCCCGCGGGGCCGCCGCCCTTCCATTGTCGCCTGGGTCCGCGGGGAAGTAAAAGGGCAGGGCCAGGGAGGGAACGGAGCTGCCGAGGAGCGGTCTCCTCAGGCGAGAGACGCCCGGCCGACCGTTCCCTCCCTCCACCTCTGACTCCCGCCCGCTGGCCCGGCTCGAGTGTGTGAACAAGGGAGAGAGCGAGCGAGCGAGCAAGAGAGAGAGAGGGCCCGCTGCCCCCGCCCCTCACGCCTCCATCTTGGATCTCAGCCTCGGAGCCCTCCCCCCTCCCTCCGCCCGCGCTAACTCTTTTACCTCAGCTGAGGCAGCGCCCCCGGGAATCCTACGGTGCCACGGGAGATGGGTCCAGGCGGGCCGGGGCCAAGCCGGGCCGGAACGAACAGGCGGTGGTGCTGGGGGCCGCACCTCAGTAGAGCTGCAATCCTAAACCGCCATCTGGCGGCATTTCCTACCCGCCAATGGCGCAGCCGCCGCCACCGCCAACCAAACCCAGCGCGCCTCCTGCCGACCGCGTCCAAATATTACATACCGGAGCCCCGCCCGTCACTAAAGGCGCCCAAAACAGCTTTCGCGCGAAAATAGACGCGCAAGCGCAATTCTTTTCTGTCCCCAAGCACTCACCGTACACCTTTTATCTGCGCGCGCAACAAATCGACCTCTAGACGGAAGTGGTTTACGTGACACTTCCGTTCTTCCAGGGGTAGCTTTTTGTTTCGCCATTTTTTGTTGTTGTTGACTTTTGGGTAAATGACGCGCGAGTGAAAGCTCTCCCTTGTAATTTTTATGCTGCCTTGTCATTCACTAGGTCAACCGCAGAGGGAGCTATAAGCTTGATGACCCCAAAAACAGAAGATAACTTTAAATGTTGTAATGTAACTTTCAGTTCAGGAATGCAAAGTGCTTATTTAAAAAGTAGGTTGCTTTTAATATAATGGTTTGGGTATAAAAAATATTAAAGAACAGCTACTATGCCAGGAATACATTTTGGGTAAAGGTAAAATTTAGTGATGAAAAACATATTTATCCTTATAATGGATATCTTAGCTGCCTTCTGAAGGCAACATAAAATACCTGAAAGCCACTTCAGCATAGCCTCTCCATGAAAAACATGTATATAATAACTGGAAAATACAGAATTGCAGTATGTAAAATCAAGCAAAGAGAAGAGCTATGTAATACTGTTCCAAAAATCAAAGCCACGTTTCAATTAAAATAAGAAAACTATACATAGTTGTAAAAGTTTAATTTCAAAGAGATCATAAATAAAATTATTCCCCCAAAAGGCTGTCAACAGGGACTTCTGAAATATACCTTTTTCATTTTGAATATTGCCAAAAGGCTGAATAACTTTAAAAATGGGACTGTGTAAGCTGTATAATGATGTATCAATATTTTTAAAGTACACTAGGAAATATAAGAATGCAACCCAAGATACTGTATATCATGTCCCCAGTGCATATTACATCCTGAATCAAGTGGGGAAAATATACTTAATATTTTGACACTGATTCTGCATTTGGAGAAGTGTCTGGTGATAACTGTAATTTAAATTTTTTCAGATAACAAGCTGAATAAAGCTATTTAAATTATCATAAGAGTACATTGTTAATTTTAGTGTAGATACAAAGTGCCTGGAAACTTTTTAATAAATGGGGGGAAATCTAGGGATTAAACTTTAGAAAAGGTAGTGAATGTTATCACTATCCATAATAATCGGATCATACATTTATTGGTGACTAGAATCCTCTTAAGAACGTTTTGCAAAAAATGAAACAAAGGACTGGTGCTGATGATTAGATAAGTTTATAGAAAGAAGAGTAATATAACTTTGGAAAGAGAAATTGAAATATAAATTTCATATAAATTTGATAAATATGTACATTACTGCCCTGAACAATATCAAAAGCCATTTCTTTATTTCTTTTTTCTTTTTTTCTTCAACATTCTTTCTTGCATTTTTGCCTTCTTTTCTTTTTGTTTTTTATTTCTTACTTTACATTAGTTTGTGTCAGCTTTTATATTCTTCAGACATTTTAATAAAATTATATACATATAAAATGATAACATTTGGAGTGGATCACTGATGATATTAACAATCAACCCCAGAGCTATCTTTATCATTAGGCAAAGAAATAGTTTGCCACACTTAAGTGTTTTTCTTCAGAGTGCAATAGAGAGGTATTTGCAACGCTCTCTACATGGGGCTTCCCTTGAGGTGCACTCGAAAGCTACAGTTAGTACAGAATGCGGCCGCGCGGGTGATTATGGGTGCCCCAAGGCAAACCCACGTAACACCTCTCCTGCGCGAGCTGCACTGGCTGCCTGTGGCCTTTCGAGTGCGCTTCAAGGTACTGATGACCATCTTTAAATCGCTCCATGGCTCGGGGCCTAGCTATATACGAGACCGCCTCCTGCCCCATACATCCCTTCGCCCGATCCGCTCCCACAGAGAGGGTCTTCTTCGGGTGCCGTCGGCCGGGCAATGCCGGTTGGCGATACCCAGAGGAAGGGCCTTCTCTGTGGCGGGCCCGGCCCTCTGGAACGACCTACCCCCCGACCTTCGCACAATCTTGCACCTCCGCCTCTTCCACCAACGTCTTAAGACGTACTTATTCCAACAAGCCGGCCTAGGATAGCCCCCCGTTTCTGACTTTTTAAGGAAATTTGTAATTTGGTAGGGTTTTTAATATTGGGTTTTTAGCACGGGTTAATGAATTTAATTACATTTTAATTGATATTTATTGTATTTTGTGTTTTTAAGATGCCTGTGCGCCGCCCTGGGTCCTAACAAGGAGAAGGGCGGGGTATAAATTTAATAAAATAAATAAAATAAAATAAACAAGGACTTTTGCTTTAGAGTCAAAATTATATGGCAAACACTTGGAAAGCAACATATTAGTAGCAAAAGGACTTAGATCCGTGATGGCGAACCTATGGCACGGGTGCCAGAGGTGGCATGCAAAGCCCTCTCTGTAGGCACACATGCTGTTGCCAGCTGTTCTTCTGGTTTCTGGCCAGCTAGTCTTCGTGGGTGCCTGAGAGCCAGAAAATGGCCTGAAAATGACCGTTTTTCAAGCAGTTTTTGGGCTTCCTTTTGTGCACCAGCCAGCTAGTCTTCATGGGCACTGGAGCTCCACAAAACAGTCTTAAAAATGTCCAAAAAAAGCCAAAAAAAAGAGCTCAAAAACAGTCTTAAAATGGCCCCCAAAGCCAAAAAACAGGAATGCGCGCACCGGCCAGCTGGTATTTGGGTTTCCGGTGCTCCGGCACGCACACATACACCCGCATGCACACACATTCCAGTTTGGGCACTCAGTGCCAAAAAGGTTTGCCATCACAGACTATGACTAGCTATCTGGATTTGTTGCTTTATTGATGGTTGGTTGAGCACATAATTTTTTTCCATGATGATCTATCCTTAACCTGTTCCTTCAAGTCTTCCAATGGTACACTCATTGCCACTATAACTCAACCTATCCACCTTTGCTGGTCATCCTCTTTCTTTCCACCTTTCCCAGCATTAGAACTTTGTCTAGGAATTTTCATAATGTGTCGGAAGTAAAATAATTGGAGCCTGTGAATTTAAGTCTTAAATGAGAACTTGATTATTTGATTATCCATTTATTAGTTTTCTTGGCTGCTCCCAGTATTCTCAGACATCTTCTCCAACACCAAAGCTCAAAAGCATCAATACTCTTCCTATCTTGCTTTGCCTACCCAACTTTAGTTTCCATAGAATGCTATAGGGAGGACCACTCCCTGTAAAATGTTGATCTTTGTAAGTATAGACACAACATGGCATGTAAGTATCTTTTTCAAGGCCTTGATGGCTACCATTCTTAGTGCTAGTCTGTGAAATACTTCTTGCTTGTTCCTTTATTGATCTAGTGCAGGGGTGTCAAACTGGTAGCCTGTGGGCCAGATGCATCACGTGCACCCACCCCGGCTCCTCAAAGGCAAAAAAAGTTGCAATACATCACATGATGCGATTGGGTTTGATACCCATGATCTAGTGAATTCATCAAGGCCTATTTAATAGCAAAAGATAAATAGTTCAAGCATCTATTTAAGAATAATTCAGCACTTTATGTAATGTATTTGTCACTTATATATCCAGTCCGTAGAAAACCACAAGAACATCAAGTGTGTGATATCATTGCACATGACATGACTTATGTCAGATATGTAAGTGGGGGCATATAGGATGTCATTGAATACATCATATTAGCATCACTGATATGTTGTGAATATCACTGGCAAATGTATTTATTGTATAAAAGATTAAAATAGATTCATTAGCAGGCAATTCCTTATGTCATATGTTCTCCCAATTCTAATGTCAGATTAAGAGTTTCGTTCTGTAATTTAACCAGTAGACAGTATTCTGTCTACTGTAGCTTTCTTCAATAATTTAATAGTACTGAATGTCTATGGCACAGGTTTCAAACTTTCGACATCATATTGCTGTCACGTGACATTTCAAGGGTTTTTTCTCTTTGCAGAGCTGGGGTGGGCGTGGCCTACGTGTGATGCATCTGGCCCGCAGGTCACTAGTTTGACACCCTGATCTATGGAGATTTTCACTTATCAGGTCATGGTTGTCCCAAAGGGTCTGTTCTGGCCTACCTCCCCAAATATGACAAGCCCTCTGACATGAACTCAAAAGATTCCTTTATTAGGAATGCCAGCAGCCCCAGCACAAAGTTTCTCTTGCAGGCTGGCCGGCTGCAAGATGAATAGGTGTCTGCCATACCTATTCATCTCTGCCCCCCAGAGCTAGGGTGGAGCCTCGCTAGCAGCAGCGGCTCTTCCTTACCCAGAATCAGCCCACGGATTTCCATTGCTCTCCTTTTCTCTGCCTTCTGCGCAGCCGCACATCAGGCACTGGACCTAACTGTTCCTCCTCTTCTTCCTCAACCACCTCCAGACCTGGGGATTGTTGACTCTCCATCTGAAGGCTCCGCCCCTGTCCTCTCTGCCAACTCCATTCCCTCTTCTCCCTCGGAGCTCCCAGGTTGCCCTGATGTTGATGCTGACTCCCAGGCCTCCTCTTCCTCTGATTCAGCTGCTGGAGGGCAGGCACAGCAACATGCAACACGGCAGCAGCCATGAGGTGATTACGCTCATTGCCTCCTGCACCTCAAAAATAATAAGACCTCCCCGAAAATAAGGCCAAGCCCTTATTTTTGGGGTCAAAAGAAAATAAGATCTTGTCTTATTTTCGGGGAAACACGGTACTATCACATATGTTTTTTCCTTTAAGCCAAATAAATCCAAACATAAGGAGTATAAAATTTGTTACACTTTGCTACATTAGATCATAGGCAACACAGAAATCCATACTTAATATTATTCATTAAATATAATATAATATAATAATTAAGAAACCGTAAGTTCTAGTCCTGTCTTTAAAAAAAAGCCACCTGAGTAATCTTGGGCCAGTCATTCTCTCAGCCCAACCCACCTCACAGGAATGTTGTTGTCGGGAAAATAGGAGGAGTAAGTTGTGTTAGGTATGTTTGCTGCCTTGAGTAAGTTGTAAAAATAATAAAGGTAGATATATATAAATAAATAAATAAATAAAACAAATTATTACTTAATTATTGTTAGTATTGTTTTCTGCCAACCCAACATGGTCATTAACATTTTAACTTGATGACAGAAAAGGGTCCTGGAATCCAGTATATTTAAAACCAACATGATGTTGGTTTTGATATCTGACCAGAGGGAGCACTCTGCCGGTTGCAGAGTGCTTTGAAGACTACCAAGTGGAGTATATTTGAACATTTGGAGCTGTAAGAATTTACTGACACTGTACTCATACATTAAAACATGCACAGACAATGTAATAGTGAATAAGCGCATCAAAGTTTACAGCAATCGTAAACCCTGGATGTCAGCAGAGGTACAATCACTTCTGAGAGCCTGAAACTTCGCCTTCAAGGCAGGAAACGAAGACAAATACAATGAAGCCGGGACAAACTTGAGAAGAGGCATTAAGGCAGCTAAACAGAAATACAAACAAAAGGAAGAGAAGTATCTGGAAGATAATAACTCAAGACAGGTGTAGCAGGGGCTACAACACCTAACCAACTATAAAGGGCAATATGAAAAAAATAGCCAATGCTAATGCCCTGCTAGTAGAGGAGCTAAATAGCTTCTTCACCCACTTTGAGGTCAAGAGATCAGTCTCTATGGCTCTAGCCCAAAGGCCCTCTAACCTCCAGCCACTCACCCTGGCTGAACATCAAGTGAGAGCTGAGCTGAAGGCTGTAAATCCCAACAAAGCTGCTGGTCCAGTTAGGATTTTGAGGAAAGTGGTAAAAACCTGTG
Source organism: Rhabdophis nuchalis (assembly GCA_039707465.1). Lineage (NCBI taxonomy): Eukaryota > Metazoa > Chordata > Lepidosauria > Squamata > Natricidae > Rhabdophis > Rhabdophis nuchalis. The sequence continues at coordinate 48,904,711 of CM077645.1, forward strand.
CTGATCAATTAGCAGGGGTCCTGACAAGGATTTTTAACTTCTCCCTGCAACAGGCTAGAATCCCATCATGCTTGAAAGCAGCCACAATTATCCCAGTTCCGAAGAAAGCAGCCATAAAAAGCTTGAATGACTATAGACCCATTGCACTGACGTCTATAGTGATAAAATGCTTCGAGACACTGGTCCTACAACACCTCAGGTCCTGTCTTCCACCAAAATTCAATCAACACCAGTTTGCTTATAGAAGCAACAGGTAGACAGGTGACGCCATCACCACTGCTCTACCTATTGCACTGAGCCACCTTGAGAAATCTGGGGATTATGTCAGAATGCTTTTTATAGACTATAGCTTGACCTTTAACACCATCTTACCAGGAATTCGCATTGAAAAGTTTACTGACCTGAATTTCCCTCCCCTCACTGGTGAATGGATCAAAGACTTCCTGACGGATTGTCCACAAACAGTAAGGGTTGGGTCCTTTACATCTTCCACGCTGAAGCTCAGCACAGGCTCCCCTCAGGGCTGTGTGCTCAGCCCCTGCCTGTACTCACTGTATACACATGATTGAATATCCTCTGATCCATCCAACATCATAATAAAGTGTTCAAATGACACAACAGTGCTGGGTCTCATAACTGGAGGGAGCGAATCAGCATACGGGGAAGAAGTCCAGAAGGTATCCACGTGGTGCTCAAGAAACAACTTACCTCTAAATAGTAGTAAGACAAAGGAGATGGTGCTAGATTTCCGGAATAGGAGTCATGTGCTCTTTGTTGATAGTTAGCACGTTGCAAGAAGGTGGGAACTTTTCTCCAAGGTGTTAGGTGTCAAGAGGGTGTGCTAGTAACTTTCCATGCCAGCTTCCTTGTTTATGTCCGACCAGTCAGAACCAGTCTACACTAACAGAAATGCTTAGCACGTGATGCAGTGTCATAATGCAACACTGTATAATGAGGCGGGTTGTGTGGCGAGGCTTTCCTCTTTTAAATTCTTGGGAATACTTATTAGCTAAGATCTCACCTGGAAAAACAACACGTCTCTGGTGATTGGAAAGGCCCAACAGAGACTTAATTTCCTTAGAGTCCTGCGAAAACATCAGGTAGAACAACGGCTGATAACCTCTTTCTATCGGTCCACCATAGAAAGTGTCCTTACATATTGTATTATAGTATGGTATGCTGGTTTAACAGCTGCGCACAGGAAGGCACTACAGAGAGTGATCAATTCAGCACAAGAAACCATTGGTTGTCCTCTTACACCACTGGATGACATCGCCAGATTTCGCTGCTTTAGCAGACTAAGGGAGATACTCAGAGATGATTTAACCCTGATCAGTGTCTCTTTGCACTTCTACCATCAGGCAGAAGACATCAAAGTATAGCCAGCCGAACAAACAGGTTTAAAGATAGTTTCTATCCTTGGGCTGTGAGACTTTTAAATATAACCACAATCACTCCATGCACACGCTAGTTTTTTTTTCTTTCTTTTTTTCATTTGTTATAATTTTGCACCAGTGAGGTTAAAAACAATTTCGTTGTATTTAAGTACAATGACAATAAAGATTATACTTATACTTATATAACAGGGAAAGCAAACTAGAATTTTTTTACCACATTACAATATTCTCTTTTTACATGAAAACACACGAAAGTGTCAATAGATGTTACAGACGATGAATATACTATGTTTTAACTGCATAACTGTTTGCAACCAGAAAAGACCCTAGGAGCATCACCTACTTTTCCCAGAAGGTGGTGGGAAACAAATGGCTGGTTTCCTGCTGCTAACTGAAGCAAGGAAAGAACAAGAATGGCATTAATGTATTCCTATCAGCTGGAAAAGGGGGGAATATTATTTCTTCTGGATATAAGCAAACTCGCTGGATTACTGCTTCTCCTTTTCTAACAATGGCACTGACAACATATATGTATATTAGTGAATTTATGTCCCCCCCCCCCCAACTCAATAATGTAACTGGATAATATACCAGAAAAAAAGCTTTAAGTAAGAAAGAACCACGTAATGTTAAAGAACACAATGAATGTGAATGTGAAATTCAGAATATAAATAGCGACCATACTAAAAATAGCTAAAATAGTACTAGCAATAGCAAGACATATACCGCTTCATAGTTCTTTACAGCAGGGGTCCCCAACCCCCGGGCCGCGGACCGGTGCCGGTCCATGGCTGGGTGGGAGCCGGGCCGCAGGGCCGTAGAGGAGGAGGAGGGGGCAGCCCCCTGGGCAAAGCGCGCGGGAGAACGCAGGCGGGGCTGTTCGCGTGCTTGGAGTACACCTCTTCTTCCACCCTTGTCGACGGTGGGACTCCTGGGGGGGCAGGGAGAAAGGGACTCCGCAGCAGTCCTCCCTACCGGCCGCGGATTCCCTTCCTCCCTGCCCCCACAGAGCTTCCCCAACCGGCATGCCAGCTACTCGTCTTCTTCCAGAGGCTGCGGAGGTTCCTCCCCCCCACCGTCCCCACGGAGCCTTCTCAGCTCCTGGAAGGAGCCTGACCGAGTGCACGAGCGACCTAGCGCAGCGGTGGCCGCCCGGGTGGGGCAGGCTAAGGCAAGTGAACGAGTCGAGCCGGGCTGAGGAGACTCCGCGGTGGGGGGGGGACGGGACGGGACGACGACAGACCAAAAGAGAGAGGCATAGACACAGAGAGAGACGGGGAGGGAGGGAATCAGAGAGAGTGACACACACACACACACAGACAGAGCGGGAGGGAGAGAAAGATAGACAGAGACACAGAATGAATGATTAAGTGCCTGAATGCGAGACAGACAGACACACACACACACACAGAGTGACAGAGATGGGCGGACGAAGGAGAGAGAGACAGAAAGAAAAAGAGAGAAAGGGAAAGAAAGAAAAAGAAAGTGGGAGAGAAAGAAAGACAGACAGAGAAAAAGAGAAAGAAAGAGACAAAGGAAAGAAAGAGAGAGAAAAAGAAAGAGAGAAAGAGAGGGAAAGAAAGAGAGAGAAAGAAAGAGAGAAAGAATGAGAGGGAGAGGGAAAGAGGGAAAGAAAGAAAAAATGAGAGAGAAAGAAATAGGGAAAGAAAGAAAAAATGAGAGAGAAAGAAATAGGGAAAGAAAGAGAAAGAGAGAAAGAAAGAGAGAAAGAGAAAGAAATAGAGAGAGAAAGAAAGAGGGAAGGAAAGAGACAGAGAAAGAGAGAGAAAGAGAGAAAGAAAGACAGAAGGAAAGAAAGAAAAAGAAAGAGAGAGAGAGAACTTATGACCACAATTGAGCCCAAAAGTTTGGTTGCTAACCAAGACCGTTGTTAAGTGAGTTTCACATTTTCCAAATTGGCCACGCCCACCCAGTCACATGACTGCTGAGCCACTCAGCCGGTCCGCAGAGTTTTCTTTAAAATGAAACCGGTCCCTGGTGCAAAAAAGGTTGGGGACCCCTGCTTTACAGCCTTCTCTAAGCAGTTTACAGAGTCAGCATATTGCCCCCAGCAACCTGGGCCCTCCTTTTACCCACCTCGTAGGCATGGAAGCCTGAGTCAACCTTGATCCAGTGACAATTGAACTGTTGAACTCCAGGCAGCCGGCAGGAAGCATAAGCAGCCTGCAGTACTGCATTCTAACCACTGTGCCACTACTGTGCCACCACGGCCAAGTGTTAATGGCTATCCTAAAGGTGAGCAGTGTTAGAGACTGTAACAGAGAACAGAGGCAGCCACTGAAAAGGGACACTTCCCATGTTCCAGAAAGTGACAAGATCTAAAAGAGGGAACGCGGAGCATGATCTTCTTTTGAGAGTGGGGCAGGCAGATATTCTTGGGGAAAGGTGGTCCCACAAGTAATCTGATCTTATGCCCATGTTTTTAAAGGTGATAACAGCACAACCTGTTATGCAAAAACAATGTCATATTATTTATTTTTTATCCCCCCTTTATTGTTTTAAAAGTAACTCAAGGTAGAGAACACACTTAATATTCCTTCCTCCTCCTCCTTCCCCACCATCACCTTGTGAAGTGAGTTGGGCTAAGAGATGTTGTGAAAACCAGCCTCTGTGGATTTTTCTTTTCATTACGTTATAGGTGCAAAAAGAGGTGAAACAAGCAAAAAAGAAATGGGTGAGGATATGCCCCCCCCTCACTCCATTAGTAATAAATCTAAGCACCTTGCAAAGGAGGCTCTGTTTATCCAAGATGACTGCTTCTAATGACAATCCTACCCTGTTTCCCTGAAAAGCCTGATCAGGCTTTTGAGCGCATGCGCTAAAATAATCCCTCCCCTGAAAATAAGCCCTCGCTGAAAACATTGCAACACAGCAGCAGCCATGAGATGACCACGCACGCCGCCTCCTGCACCTCAAAAATAATAAGACTTTCCCGAAAATAAGGCCAAGTGCTTATTTTGGCCGGGGGGGGGGGAATAAGACCCTGTCTTATTTTCGGGGAAACACGGTAGTATTTTTCAGTGATTTATAATCAGCTGCCAGATTTAAGATTAACATGTTAGTTGTTTTATGGCAATATAATTCTTTATTGGCCAAGTGTGATTGGACACAAATGAAAACATAGTAACACGTCTTTTCAGATTTTATTAATTTGTTCTTGTAACTTGGTTTATTATTTTTATCTTAAGCCACTTTGGACACATACTTGTATTTCCAGACAAAATGTAACCCGTTTTTATTCTCATTTGTTTATGCACTGGCACTTAAGTTATTATGCAGGATGTAGACTGGGTGTTGCACACTGATCTAGAATTCATTCTTTTGAAGTGTGATAATGAGATTGATAGAATTAACATAGAGATTTCAGTTAACATGTACAATGAACATGGTGCAGAGGAGAACAACTGTTTGTGAGAAGTACATACACTTAATTCATTTTACATTCATTAGCTTTTTTAGAGAAACCCATCATAGACACAGTACTATGGTCGATTGCATTTGTTATCTTAAATCAAGTTATTTTCGGCAATGCTTGGTTGTAAATAGATCCTGGGATCAACACCGGAATGCATGAATTCCTCCCTACTGAGAGGCAAGGGCACTCTGCCCATGTTCAAAGAGCTATTATCATGCACTCAAACCTTCCATTCTTAATAATCAAGATACGGATTTGAAGACGTAGTTCTGGATATCAGACGAGCACCAGCCTTTTGAGGCTCTTCCGCTAGAGCGAATCGGAGAACGAGGCGGCCTCTCTCACTTTTCCGAATAGCGGAGCAAAGCTGAGCGGAGGCCCCGAGAGGGCGCAACCCAGGGCGGAACCCCACCCCGCTCGCTCTCTCGGCGGCCGTACTGTTCAAGAGGACGCGAAGGGGGTGGGTGCGATGAGGTAGAGAATGGCCGCGCATGCGCAGTGCCGAACCTAAGCGGCCGCGGTGATGGCTGCGCAGTGACGGTTGGATCTAACGGTTGCTATTGACATTGGAGCTGGGCGTGTGGTGGATGGCTCTTGCGCGGAGGGCGGCTAGGAGCGACAAAGCCGTTAGCTCTGCGGAAGAGGCGCAGGGAACCCGTGGTAATATGGAGGCGCTGAAACTCTAGGCGGAGCAGCCTCCCCCGCCCCTACCAGAGCCGGGCCCAGGCCGTCTCCCTGCGCCGGGCTCGCAGATCCTGCCACCGCCCCCCGATGCGGGGCCTCCCCTCCGCCTGAGGCGCCCGGGGAGGGCGAGGGACCGAGGCCGGCATGGCCGGCCGCCTGGAGTAATCCGCGGGGAGCCGCCGCTGGTAGCGAGCAAGAGCTGCGGCGGTGGCAGCGGCGGGGGCGGGCGGGCGGGGGGGGGAGCAGGCAAGTGGAGAAAAGCAGGCCCGGCCCTGGCTGTGACGGCGCGTCGATGCGGGGCTAGGAGCGCAGCCGCCCCTCGGCTTGCCCTGCCTGGGCGCGGAGCCGCGCTTTCTTCTCAGCCCGGAGCCGTTGGCCTCAGCGTCTGCGATGAACCCGGTGAATGCCACAGCCTTGTACATCTCCGCCAGTCGCCTGGTACTCAACTACGGCCCCGGGGAAGATCCGCAGTGCCTGGCCGAGATCGGCAAGCTGCTGCCCTACTTCCGGCAGTCGCTCTCCTGCTGCGTGTGCGGTGAGTGAGGCGCTTTCTATTGTTCTGGGCCGCGGGCGAGCCGGCACCCTCCTTCGCCCTCCTTCCCTCCCTCCTTGTCTCCGTCAGTCCGTCCGTCTAGCTTGCTCTCGCCTCCCCTGTTACACCCACTGGAATGGGCAGGGAGCAATGCCGCCGCCGCCGCCGCCTTTTCGGGCAAACCTCGCCAGCCGAGAGACGCATGCCCTCCGGTCTTCCTTCCTCCGGGGAGTTTTGAAAGTTGCCTTCTCTTTTTGTCGGGTTTTACAAACTGCTTCGCAAACTGAACTTGCTTGCCCTTTTGAGAAGATTTTTGTAAATGGAAACTGGTCTGGATTTTCACGATGCGATAAAACAAAACTACATGCTTAGCATTTGTTTGGTAGGCAAACTCAGTCCATGTACATATAGTGTGTTTCGTGTTAATTCCTAAAAATTGGTTAATGGAATAAATTGTAATTCACTTACCTATGGATATATATGCGTAGATACATCCGTTACCTACAAGCCAAGCAATATTCGAGCAATATTCGAGCAATAATTAAAACACGTACAACTGAAATGCTATTATTTAAATCCTTCGGTATGGTTGATTTCTGAAATCATTCGGAGTAGCTAACATAATAAACCTTCAAAATTGCTCTTCTACAAGACAACTTATGTTAATGCATTATTTGATGCAGCCTTCCTTGCATTTGTAATATATTAAAATTTTTAAGTGCATATCTTTACTTAATTACAAATAAATGTTTTATGGGACTCCTATGTATTATGTTAAATCAAGAATATGAAGTAGAACAACAGATTAGGAACAGTAAATGTTCAGAAAATTATTTCAACTTTGTAAGACAATTTGCACTGAATTTTGAGGGGCAGTGATCTGACTTCAAACAGAAAGAATGCTGTAAATGGGTGAATCACAGTTCCCTTCAGTACTTGATTTTATATATTGAAAGGTATTTAATATTGTATGATTATATTTTGGCTTTGGTTTTTTGTACACTGCCCAGATTAACTTTAAATTCCTATATAAATTCATTAAATAAATATTTATGGTGATTTGAAATTATAGTATGAGATTTTGTTCATAGTAGAAGTTTTAATTTATTTAAAATGCAGATTAAAATGCACTAACACTATTTATGTAAATTTATTAATTTCAAATGTGTGTTGCAGGATCCCAACTTTTGAAAGTGGCATTGAGTGTTTTTCCTGCATATAATTTCTTTTTTGCCTTCATTGCTTCTAAGGCTAAGCCATGTGTGCATAGTAATGCTACATACTGTTTCTGAAATAGATGTAAATCCACACTGTCACCCCCAACCAATACAATATATTTAGGTGTCACAAGCTTTTGTGCCTGTTTTTAACATAATTCAAGAATTAAAACATTATGGCCAGTCATATCTGTATATGAGAATCAGTTTGGTATGTTAGTTAAAATCTGGGAAACTAAGTTCTAGTTCCTCCCTGAGCACAAGTTCATTTGGAGCGATGTCTTTCTGTCCCTGAGTCCTAGGAGGAAAGCAGTGACAAACTATATCCAAAAATGTTTCCAAGAGAACTGCAGGGACTTTTCCAGCAAGTCACCAGGAGTTAAGACTAACTTGAAGGCATTTCTGTATTTCCTTTATTTGCTGCTTTAAGCTGCTTGGAATCCCTGTGTTTGGGCAGTAAACAAATATTAGTTATAATAATATAAAATTGTACACTCTACATGATACTTTTAAAGAATTTTATGTAAGTTAATAGAATAATATTTAACATAATACATAGTATAAAAAAAGAATAAGGTCACCTCAGTATATTGATGCACTGTGCTTATTTTAGTACTTAGACAGCAAAAGAAAACGTACACAGATATTTTAGAGTATTGAGACTGCTATTATAAAGCTGTGATGGCAAGCCTGTGGCATGCGGAGGCCTCTGCCAGCACGTGAGCCGTCGCCCCAGCTGAGTTCCGCCACGCATGTGCGTGCACCTTCCGCTGCCCAGTTGATTTTCAGGTCTCTGCAGCGCATGTTGTTTAATCAAAACACAGTTAAAACACTGTACAAACCATCGAGAATATAACTATATACATCCAACAGGAAGTGCCTCACAGGAGCAGATAGAGGTAAATCCTAGAGAGGCAGGAAATGCATCACTGTAATAGAGATGAATGCTAGCGAGGAATAAAGCTGCATACAAGGCAGACATAATACCTGTAACAGCGTACGCATGCACGAGGCCAGGGGGGCGCTGCCTCCACCCGCACCCTATTTTTTGTCCTAGGAGGCTTTAGGGAGGCCTGCTAGGCACAAAACGGGGTGCGGAGGAGGTTTCGCATGCATAGGGGTTGGGATGTGTGTGTGTGTGACGCATGCACGGCATTATGGACATGGGCACGCGCGGTCGTGTACGTATGTGCATTTTTGGCACGTGAGGACAAAAAGGTTAGCCATCACTGTTATAAAGATTGTAGTCATCTGCTGAATCAACTTGCAGAATGTAAACATTAAATTCTTCAGAACAGTGAAAAGTTGTAACATTTTCTTCAATTAATGTTAATATGTTATTTTGTGTCATGGCTATTGCAATACTTGAATTAATTATTGAAGTAAAATTCAAAATAGTTTGCTTTCAGGTTGAATTGTAGTGCTGGTAATGACTTCTGAAGCTTTACACTGTAAGAGGACAGATTATTTGAGAGACTACCTCTCCCCTCTTACATCTACTTATCCCATCAGGGCTGGAAGAAGAGTCTTTACTATTGCAGCACCTATGGCTTGAAACATCATTCCCCTCCCCCACAGGTTATACAGGTAGTCCTCAGCTTAAAACCGTTCATTTAATGATCATTCGCTGTTACAATGGCATTTTAAACATGTGATTCATGACTGTTTTCCACACTTGCAACCATTGCAACATCCCCATGATCACATAATCAAGATTCAGATGCTTGACAACTGACTCATATTTATAACAGTTGCAGTATTCTGCAGTCATGTGATCACATTTTGCAACCTTCGTGCAAAGTAAATGGGGAAGCCATGTTCACTTAACAACTGTGTTACTAACTTAGTGGCAGTGATACACTTAACAATTATAAGTTGTAAAATGGGACAAAATTTCTTGCTTAGCAAAATAAATTTTAGGCTCAGTTGTTATAAGTCGAGGACTACCTATAGTGGCCCTGAGACTATTGGCCTTTCAGAAGGCTCTCAAAACATACTTTGTCATATTGACTGGAGATCAAGTGGTGATGGAATGGAGCCTGTTTGCTGGTTGTATTGTCAATCACTGTATGGATTGTATTCTAAACTTCTATTAAGTTTTAATTAGTTTTTAGTGGTTTTTATTTGGGTTGTTTATTTTTAAATATATTCTGTTTTAAGTGTATGAGTCATATATTTGAGATGGTCAGTTGTATAAAAATGAATGAATGAATGCATAAATACAGTAATGTAAATTTATTTAATATATTGGATTTTCCATTTCTATTCACCTTTTTGAATTCCTGTTTTCAAAAGAATTATCAGTTATGTTGAAAGGGACAATTTAACTTTTTTTTTTTTTTTAAGTTGCATCTGAGTGTCACAGCCAGGTATTTATTACTATAGAAGTACCTCATAGTACCTCATAGCTGCTTGACATCTGATACAGATCCTTAATTTTGCTTAGACCTGATTTTCCCAATCTCTCTTGTAATAAAATAGCATAAGACTAATATTAAATTAATAAATTAATAAATGAGATAAACCATCAATTTTAACAGATCCTGTAATAAGCAGATTGTCCTTGAACCTTAAACAGATGTGATAGTAAAAGGGCAAGAAAAGTCTTGTATTATAAAGGTAGCTTTTAGGTTAGCAAGCTAACCAAATTCCTAATGTGCTTTTTTTCATAGTTCCTGTCATTCTTTTCTTAAACCTTCTATAGAAAGCAGATTTTAGAAAGCAGCATCTTTCGTTCTGGAGCCCACCTCTTAGTGTCTTTTAGAACAATCTTTATTTGCCTATAATTGCATGCTTGCATGTTAGCCCATATAAATTTCAATTTCAGGTCATGAATTTTCTGACCAATGCTGTATTCAGCCTGATCTACAACCCATAAAGCCAGTAGAATTCAGTGGTTAGGTTGCAGTCATGGTTAGAGTCTTCTATAGCAATAGCAATAGCACTTAGTGTTATATACCGCTTCACAGTGCTTTTACAGCCCTCTCTATTTACAAAGTCAACATATTGCTCCCAACAATCTGGGTCTTCAGTTCACCCACCTTGAAGGATGGGAGGCTGAGTCAACCTTGAGCTGGTGAGATTTGAACTGCCAAACTACAAGTAGCAGTCAGCTAAAGTAGCCTGCAGTACTGCAGTGTTCCACCTTTTTTATGATCCCTGGAAAAAAGTTAAGATGTAAAAGCTGTATCACATACTACTGTGGAAGAAATATCCATCTGGTTAAGTTCCAAGCCAGGAGAAAGACACTGGAAACCTGGAGGCTGATTGCAAATATGGTTTAATGATGAAGGAAAACCACATGTGTTCTGGTGCAGCTGACCACATGGAGTTGAGAGTGGGGGGATTTGAACTTGAGATTCCTGTTCAAGAACCTGTATTCTATTGGCTGTTGTCAGACTCCCATGGTGCCATGTACAAATTCTAGGAGTTTGTCTAGCTAAGTTTGGTTGAAGTTTGGGCTGATGCAATGAAGGGGCTTGTTGGGCAATTCCTGTTGTGGCTGAGGGCTAACCCTACCTTTGTTCAGATACTGCTGCAGGGAATTTCCTTATGAATAGAGCTACCTATCTCTTTATCTCTTAGGTTCTCATTTCATTCATTTAATTAGATTTCTAGACCGCCCCCTCTCCCGGAAGGGACTCAGGGCAGTGTACAGGTAAAAATTAAAACTATCAAAACCATAACAATACGTATAAGCTAAAATCAAATTAAATAGTCTAAAATCAAATTAAATAGGTTCTGACATCTGATGAGGACTATTAAGAAAGTTGGGGGCTATTAAGAGTGAGTCTGCTTCCTGCCTCAAACTCCCCCCCCCCAATGTTTCTCCATTTCTCATCCAGACAAATACAATATTCTGCCTTTTTAAATATGTCCTAAAATATTGCATTCTTCTAGGAGAGGGGTAGGTGCTAACTTTCTACACTACTTTTACATAAAAAAAAGTTTTTTTCAATTTCTGTAAGTGTAACTGCTTTACTTCAGTTTAGATCTTGAATTTTATATTCTTGACAAGCTGCAGAATTTCTAGGGAGTTAATTGCTTTGAACACAGTATCATTTAATTTCATGAGTAGGATTTTGTTAGTGTTAATGACCCAAAACATTGATATTTCATCAGCTCATACTCACACTTCAGTCTGTCTTTGTTGCTTAATGTCTCCTTTCTTCTGCACTCCAGCTCTTCTTCTTCCCCAATCTTTTGCTGCTCCCAACAATTGAGGGCAATAAGAGAAAAAATATAATGTAAATATTGCTTAAATTCATGCATTAGCAAATATTCTTGACATTTTTAAATGATACTTGTCACCTTGCCTTAGAATGTATATAAATTGTGGTTTTAGTAGCCTCTTTAGGAAAGTGTTTTACAAATACGTTCTTTGAATTCAGAGAGAAGGGGACAAAGGTGAATCTCCTTTTTTAAATAGATTGTTTAGTTTAAACGGGGAAGATTCTAATATTTTCATATTCTAGTTGTGATAAAATTTTATAGCTCAAAAAGAGGCTTTACTGTGGCATCACCATTCTTCCTATTCTTTTTACTTCCCATCTGATAGTAAACAAAGAAGGTATAAGTTATATAGTATCATTATGGTTTCATATGTTGAATATATTATTTCTGCTATTGATTTTACCTCAGAGGTTCTCCTATTTTCATTTGGTTTTATATATTATATGTTTATTCTATCAAATATCCAAAGTATTGTGGATAATGAGTGTATGGGTATGCATGCTCATCTTCCTTGTTCAATTCTTGGCAATACTTATACAACAACTGAATTAAATAAGAAAAAAATGTTGCAATACTGTTGATTCTGACTAATATAGGATTTAGATTAAAGTTGGCATTTTAATTTGCACTAGTGGTTACTGTGGCTTCCATATGTGTTGTCATTTCTTGTTTTTTATGGTTTTTATGTTGACTTTAGCTATTAGCCGAGAATTCTGAATTTGAGATGTGCAAGCCTTTGAATTGAAATAAATCAACAAGCAAATAATTATATTTTGTTTGAACAGAATCTGTGGGGGAAAAGACCAATACCAGCTGTATGGGCTACCAATGACTGTGCATGTACCTTACTGAGGCCAGTTGGTTATGCCACTCTAGTTTATTTTGAGAAAGAAAAACTACCATTTTACTTGTATTGTTGCAGCTCAGTTTTGCAAAGGATCAAAGGAAGAAGCTACTCTGATAGTGCTGGATTATTTAATTCTATTTTAAATATTGTATTGTTGTATTTATATATGTTTTTAAAGTCCTGTGCACCGCCCCGAGTCCCTTTGGGGAGAGGGTGCGGTCTACAAATCAAATAAATTGAATTGAATTGAATTGGTGGGAGTTATTTATCCTAACTTGTGCATATGCAACACTGGTTTATTTGACTCTATTACTCCTGAGAGAAATAGTTGTTCAGGCTAATGTTCTTCATAGGGTTGTGAAGGAAAATGAGAGCAAGGAGAGCTGCACAGATTACAGTTTTGAGGATTAGATTAGATTAGATAAGGATTAGATGAGAATCATGGTGGTAAATTGAATCATGCGACTGATTTTACAGCATTTTTACAGCAGTCATAAAGCAAACCTCTTTGCAGTGGGTGTTTTTTGTCAGAAGTTTCTCCAGATTATATGTTCATTAATAATGTGACATTAATAAAAAGGAGATGCAAGAATTTCACTTACAATAAAACTTGCAGAACTTGCTTTAACAAATAGTCATAATAAGTAGTTAAATGTTTTTTAGAACAGATGAAACTTGTGCTCCTATTTTCTATGCTATCTCTTAGTAAGAATATATTTTATTTCAGCATTTTCTGCTCTTATGAATTTCATATGCAGGACATAATGATAGTAACAACTCCAGTACTTCATTCTTTAGCATCCAGGCATCTATAGTTGTCAGTAAATAATGTAATGTATAGCCATTGATGTTCCTTTTCCTCTATTCTTATCTTTTAATTGAGGTTTCCATCACATAAAATGTGATGGGTCACTATCCTCATTTATTTCTTTAGAACTGTTGTACATGCTATGTTTGTGCAAATTTCATCAGCTAAGTGTCTTTTAACTTACCTTGCATTTTCCCCTCTGATATACTCATTGTTATTGTTTGGCTTTCAGCTACCTAGTATGTTACATAGGTGCCTAGGGGATTTGTTTAGTGAGAGAAGGAAACTTGAAAAAAAATAACACATCTTTCTAGCATCTGTCTAGCATTTACAGTAATATGACATGGATGGAGAACAAATTCAGTGCTTTGGAATAACCAAATCCAATTCCAGACCTATGTTCCATAGAAATTTGTAGCAAGAACAAACATGCTAGAAAACCATCAAATGCTACTGAACTGAAACAGTTTAGTAATAGAGAAATAGGGAAGAATTCCTATACACCAATGGAAAGATGGATTATCCATTATATGAAATTTGTAATTGCAATCACTGCAGATAAAGGTGGCACACCCTCTTAGTAAATCCAAGGGAATACCTTTTCACATTGGCATATCACCTCAATCCAAGCCATTCATTAATGCTTATTTTTTTAATGGATTGGATAAAGCTTATTTCTGCTAGAAAACTGAACTATTCCCTTATATTCTGCACATACTAATGTCTACTCTCAGTTTGCTTCTTATTGGAAATTTCTCTCATGTAATATTTTCATTTTCATCAGTTTTATTTTGTGCCTTATCTAGCCATAACACAAGTAGCATTTTCTGCTATAACCTCTGAGGAAGTACAGTATTGCAAGTATTAATTTGCATTTGTATGTGTATTCAAAGACACATTTTAAGGCAAATTGGGAATTTAACTCAGCCATAATAGTTTTTGTTATCTATACAAAGCTTTTCTCTAAGTTCTAACTAAATGTTGTATTTACCCAAGGTTTCCCTATGGATAATAAGACTTCTTACCAATAGACATTAAAAATTGTGGATAGAACATGTTTACTTTCTAAGTAAGAAACCTACTGACTATTGCTCATAATTTATGTTATTATTGGTTGCCTTCTGAGTAAGGTCAATGAAACATGGTCTTTGTATAGTGAGATCACAACAATTTATTCCCCCATTATTGATTTTTTCAGCATTGGGGATTCTCTTTGTCCAGAATGGACATAGATAATGGCTCAGTATTCAGTAGTATAGCCAGTATCTCTGTTTCAGTTTTATACTTTATATTTGAAGTATTAGAAAACTCCATAGTAATATTGATATTTTAAATATAATAATAATAATAATAATAATAACTTTGCATTTATTAACCGCTCCCTCTCCCCACAGGGACCCGGGGCGGTGCACAGGAGAAACTAAAAACAATATAAACAATCAATACAAAATATACAGTTTAAAACACCATTAAACTATGTTATCCCGTGCTAAAAAATTAAAACCCATTAAAATACATTTAAAAATCTATAGACAGAGAGACTATCCAAGGCCGGCCAGTCGAAAGAAATGGGTCTTTAGTTTCATACGGAAGGAGCGGAGGTCCGTGGTCGTTCTGATATCGGGGGGAAGGTCGTTCCAGAGGGCCGGGCCCGCCACAGAGAGAGCCCTTCCCCTGGGCATCGCCCGCTGACAAAGTCTGGTGGACGGCACCCGGAGAAGTCCCTCTCTGTGGGAGCGAATCGGTCGTGAGGATGTATGGGGCAGGATCCGATCCCGCAGATAGCTAGGTCCCGAGCCATGGAGCGCCTTAAAGATGATAGTTAGCACCTTGAAGCGCACCCGGAAGACGACAGGCAGCCAGTGCAGCTCGCGCAGGAGTGGTGTAACGTGGGCGAACCTGGTGGTCCCCATAATTGCCCGCGCGGCTGCATTCTGAACTAACTGAAGCCTCCGGGTGCACCTCAAGGGAAGCCCCATGTAGAGAGAGTTACAATAGTCCAGTCGGGATGTCACGAGGGCATGAGTGACTGTGCGAAGGGCGTCCCGATCCAATAGGGGGCGCAATTGGCGAACCAGGCGAACCTGGTAAAACGCCCTCCTGGCCACGGCTGTCACTTGCTCTTCCATAGACAGCCGGGTATCCAGGAGGACACCCAAATTGCGCGCCCCATCCACAGGGGCAAGATGTTCGCCCCCTATGGCCAGCGTTGGAGAAAGCTGGTTGAATCGGGCAGCCGGAAACCACAGCCACTCGGTCTTGGTCGGGTTGAGCCTGAGTCCGTTACTTCCCATCCAGATCCGCACGGCTTCCAGGCACTGGCACATCACCGCTACGGCATCATTGGGGTGGTTTGGGGTAGATATGTACAGCTGGGTGTCATCAGCGTACAGGTGGTAATCTACCCCAAAACCACGGATGATCTCACCCAGCGGCTTCATATATGCGTTAAACAGGAGAGGCGAGAGGACCGACCCCTGAGGCACCCCGCATGTGAGTGGTCTCGGGGTCGACCTCTGCTCTCCTGCCCGCACAAATTGCGATCGGCCAGAGAGGTAGGAGGAGAACCACCGTAAAACGGTGCCTCCCACCCCCAACCCCCCCAGCCGATGCAATAGGATACCATGGTCGATGGTATCGAAAGCCGCCGAGAGGTCTAATAGGACCAGGATGGAGGAACATCCCCCATCTCTGGCCCTCCAGAGATCATCTACCAACGCGACCAATGCCGTCTCGGTGCTATGCCCGGGCCGAAAGCCGGACTGGCGCGGATCTAGATACTCAATTTCCTCCAGGTGACGGGGAAACTGTTGTGCCACCACACTCTCAACAACCTTCGCCAAAAAGGGAAGGTTGGAGACTGGACGATAGTTGTTTAAAAGAGCTGGGTCCAAAGAGGGCTTCTTGAGGAGGGGCCTCACCATGGCCTCTTTTAGGGAAGCAGGCAAGGAGCCCTCACTCAAGGATGCGTTGACAACCTCTTGGAGCCAGCCTCGTGTCACCTCCCAGGATGCCAGTACAAGCCAGGAGGGGCACGGGTCCAATAAACATGTGGTGGCTCGCAGTCGCCCACGTAACCTGTCCATATCTTCGGAAGTAACGGAGTCAAACTCCTCCCAAACAAGATCTCTCTCGTGGCATCCCACTGGGCCATGAATGGGGGCTAGCTCACTCTGTATCTGAGCGGTTTTCTCCTGCAGAAAAGACACAAATTCCTCTGCTCTACCCTGTAGTGGGGCTTCCCGCTCCCTCTGTTGGAGGAGGGAGCGGGTCACCCTAAACAGGGCGGCAGGGCGGTTTTCTGCGGATGCTATGAGAGTGGCACAATGATGACGTTTGGCCACTCTCAGCGCCACAATGTAAGTCCGTAAATGGGCTCTTACCTGTGTCCGGTCAGATTCAGAACGGCTAGACCTCCATCTTCCCTCTAGGCATCTCTTGCGGCGTTTCATCACCCGCAGCTCCTCAGTAAACCATGGAGCCAGGGTGGTTTGCCGCCGCAAGAGAGGCCGCAAGGGCGCGACCCGATCCAAGGCTCCCACGGCCGCAATGTTCCATGCGGCCGTGAGGTCCTCGATCGGGGCGCGGGTCAGGGAAACAGGAAATGGCCCAAGCGCTGTCTGGAACCCATCCGGGTCCATCAGGCGCCTGGGGCGGTACCAGATTGGTGACTCTGGTTCCGCCTCCCCGCGGAGGGGAGCAGCGGTCGGAAAGTCGAGCCGGAGAAGTGAGTGGTCTGACCATGACAAGGGCGTGATGACTATGTCCCCTATACCCAGATCACTCTTCCATTGGTCTGAGACAAAGATGAGATCCGGCGTATGTCCACCCTCGTGAGTGGGGCCCTGAATTACTTGGGTCAGGTCCATGGCCGTCATGGAAGCCATGAACTCCCGAGCTACCACGGATGATTCGCCCACCGATGGCAGATTAAAGTCCCCCATGACTAAAAGTCTGGGGGTCTCAACTGCCACCGTAGCGATCACCTCTAGGAGCTCGGGCAGGGCTGCTGCTACATAGCGGGGAGCCAGGTATACAACTAGCACGCCCAACTGCCTCCCTAGGCCCCACTTCACGCAGAGGGACTCACAACCGGTGGTCTGTGGCACAATGGTCTCTCTCGGCTCAAGACCTTCCTTGACAATGACCGCTACCCCACCGCCCCTACCTAGGGCCCGGGGCTGATGAAAAGCGCGGTAGCCTGGTGGGCACATTTCAACGAGGGGAAGTCCTCCCTCGTGGCCCAACCAGGTCTCCGCAATTCCAGCCAGGTCCGGCTCCCCCTCTGACACAAGGTCACTAATGAGGGGGGCTTTGTTGACAACGGACCTGGCATTGCAGAACATCAGCCGCGGACCCCGGCTCTGTACTCCCTGACCACCTAGCCTGCGGGGGTTGTGGCACACGACCGTTTGTAGCCAACGGCTGCGTGCCCCCAACCGGGAGGATGAAACTTGTCTCCCCTCGGCCCTGCCTCTCCCCACGACCCTCTGAATTGGTATGCCCTCAAATGGAACAACAAATATGTGTGTGTATGCATAGCCACCCTTCCACACATATATAATTTGGCCATTTTTAAAAAACTCTTATAGTATGGAATACATACATACTTTTTCTCTCTTGGTGGTTAATCTTGATTGGCAAATGTTTTGCTTCTGCTGCTTTGATTCACTTTGTGTATTCTTCCCAATTTCTTATAAATAGTAATATTATAAATGTCTTCAAAATTAATACTTCACTAAAACTGAATTATATCAAATGCCTATTTAGCATTTATATATTAAACTTACCAGAGAACATATTAGAGAGCCTTGTATCATTCAGTCCAGAACAACTGTCAAATGCTATTATGGAAATGTAGAAATTCTTGTATCTTGCTCTAATATTACAACTACTTGAGCACTGATAGTGAAGTTGAAAGTATGTGCTGTCATAGGTTGAAGATATGACAATTGTTACTATTAGCCTGATCAGCTAAAACATACAGCAGTGATATTACATAAACTTTCAAGTTGTTGAAAAACAATTTTAAAATTGCTTTTGAGTCTTTATAATCTCCTTTTTTTCCCTCTTAGGAAACCTGCTGCAAGATCCAATTGCACCCACCAACTCTACATGTCAACATTATGTCTGCAAAACCTGTAAAGGCAAGAAGATGATGATGAAACCATCATGTAGTTGGTGCAAAGACTATGAGCAGTTTGAAGAAAATAAACAGTTAAGCATTCTGGTGAACTGTTATAAAAAACTATGTGAGTATATAACACAGACGCCATTAGGACGAGATATTAAGCAAGCTGTGGACAGTTCCCCAGATCTTTTGACTTTGCTTAAAGATGGCATCCCACTCGGTGATGACACAGAAAAAGCATCCGATGAACCCTTGGCACTGTGTTTGATCCACTCCCCTTCACCTTCAACTTCAGAGTATGCTAATGAGCCTCCAACAAGTTGTCCTATACCTGAAAGCACCTATGATTGTGATGTAAAAGGCTCCACTGTTAATGGTCTGCCCAGTTGTAATGGGCTCTCAGTAGATAAACTTGGAGTAAATATTCCATCTCCTGAACATACAAATACAGTCAGTGTATGTAACCCTGGACAATACATAAAAACTGAAGATATTTCTAACAGTCTTCAGCCTATGTGTGACATAGTTTCCCCTGGTGACTTGTGTGCAACCGGCATTGATATTCATGGTTTCAGTGAAGACATCAAACCTGGTGACCCTCTTTTACTCAGTGTTGAGGAAGTACTACGGAGTTTGGACTCTAATGCAGGAGTATGTAGCCCTAATCTACAGCACAGCTTGGAAACCAATTTAACAAATGGTCCATTTTTGCAGCTTTCTCCCCCACCAACTAGCCACAATGTGTATATATCAGTGGATGCTTCACCTCATGGGATTTCATGTACAGCTGCAACACCTAAGGTAGCAAAATTAAACAGAAAGCGATCACGATCAGAAAGTGACAGTGAAAAGCTTCAGCATATTCCAATTTCTAGCATTCTTTGTGGCCCAACATTGGGAGCCTCGGCTCCAGTAATGATGAAACAAGAATCAAAGATGTCTTTGCAGTCAATAGCAACTGTACCTAATGGAGGTACTGCTCCTAAAATAGGTAAAACTGTACTGTTATCAAATAAAAGCATGAAAAAAAATATAGACCATACCACCAAGAAATCTCATCCAAAATCTAAATCAGGAATGCTAAAAAAGTCAAAAGAAAAAAATCCTAGCAGTCATGTTGTGCCAGGAAGTCCAACAAAAACTGTGTACAAAAAGGCACAAGAGAAAAAGGGGTGCAAATGTGGCCGAGCTACACAAAATCCAAGTGTTCTTACATGTCGTGGCCAGCGCTGCCCTTGCTACTCAAATCGCAAAGCCTGTTTAGACTGCATATGCCGTGGCTGCCAAAATTCATATATGGCTAATGGGGAAAAGAAATTGGAAGCATTTGCAGTGCCAGAAAAGGCCTTGGAGCAGACTAGGCTTACTTTGGGCATTAATGTGACCAGCATTGCTGTGCGCAATGCCAGCACAAGTACCAGTGTAATTAATATGACAGGGTCACCAGTAACGACATTTTTAGCTGCCAGTACAAACGATGATAAGAACTTGGATGAAGCTATGGACATGAGATATGACTGCTGAGTCTTTCTTTCTTTCTTTTGCCCCTCCTTTGGTAAGGGGACTGCTACAATTTGAAGGCAGCTATGGTTCTCTTTAACTTGCCGGAGCTCCTGCATATAGATCACTTGTATCAAGTGTTTTCATTGCTATGTTGTGTGTTAGTGTCAGGGAAATAGTTTGCTGGTAATTGCGGAATTATCCCAAAACTGTCTTTAGATCTTACAACATCTCATAGTTTGAGATCAAATGCTAATGTAAATGATTTTTTAATACAGAACTACTTTTTTGGCAAATACTGACCTTGTTGTACCAATTCATGCTTTGTGCTTAATCAGAAATTGATTTAATATACTGAAATTATTTCTAGTCAGTCCATCACAGTTGTGCTAATTTATGATGTATCCATGTTCAGTATCATCATTGCAAGAAAAATGACATGCTAAACAAATAAAAACTTCAACAGCCAATCTTGTAATACCACATTATTTGTGGATAGGGAAGTTAATAATTCAGCACCTAAACTTATAAAAGATATCACTATAATTGTCCAACTATTGTAGGCTGACCTGAAACCAAGAAATGATCATATTGGACTTTAGCTTCAGTTGATATCACTCAAGACGTTCAAAAGCTTGATCATCTTTTGGAAAAGAAAAAGTTGGCATTCCTGTTTTTTAATTTCACACTTTTTTTACAGATTGATGTCATTAATCTGTGTCATGCTATGTCATAAACTTAACATTTATCATCGGGATATTTTTGCAGAGTTCATTATGAAATAGATACTGTATTTTTTTAACTGTTATGCTAGTTGGCTAAAAATAAAAATGGTTTAAGTCTTATGCCAAAGTTACTGAGACATCATTATATTTTAGATTTTAAAATCTGACAACTATCAGCACATTCTTGCAGTTTAAGGCATATAATACTGTCAAAACATAGTTTTCATTTGAAATTAACATATCTCTTCCAAGATTAAGCCCTTGGTTTTCCCCTATTTTGTTTTTGCCTGGTTGGAACCAGGATACACAAGGTGAAATGTGGCAGGCCCCTGGATTAAATCTTATTTTGCAAGAATAGAATATGTCAAGAATGGAGGTTTTCTTAATTGATAACCTTAAAGAGCTGATAGAAACCCTGCTGATTATGCGGGATTTTGAAATTAATTTTAAGTTACACCATTGGAAAAGTCAACCCACATTGAAAGTATGTTAATTCATATCAATTTTACTTGTACCAGGATTGGTGTTTAATACTTAATTTTTTATTTTGCATAAAGTATGGGCTGACTAGAATAGAAAATATTGGGTTGTGTCCAATGAAACAACCCTTAGGAAGGAGGGGAAGATTGTTGGACAGGAAATGTCCTATTTCACAAGTCAAAGGTTTCTTTTGCAACACTGGATTTTGCCCTTTTTGTTATCTTGCTTTATAAAGGACTATGTGCTGATTTACAGCAATATTTCAGCAGCTGTGGTAAAACTGCATTATACCCTAGACCTTTATATTTGCCATCTAATTGTTAACTGGTTAACATTGCTAATGAACTGTAACATTATATATGTTGGATTTGGCACAAAGCATGTACAATGATGGTTACTAGGTCTAAAAATAAGACAACGTTTTGGATACTGGTTGGGTGATGTCTCTTTTTTCTTCTATAGTGTACCAGGTGTCATTTTATGTCAATGTGAGCAAATAATTATTTTGTTGACTTTCAGATTTGTTTTTCCCCTGTCTTTTCTGTGGGTGGGGCAGGGTATGGGGGGAGGGTTAAAGCCATAGGAAGAAGAATGTGATGTAAGTGTTCAGTATGTTTTTTTTTTGTTTCTGTTTTGCAAGAAGAGTTTAAAAATATTTTTGATAATGAGAGTAAATGGTGGAAAATGCTCTTTAGTATTCCTGTCTTTTTTTGCAGCTAACATCTTGAGTTTTACATTTAATTTGTAATTTAATATGTCCTATTAAAATATATCAGTTGAATATGAATATGATTTTATGTGGACCAAATAGGATATGCCATGATTTATTTTCCATGTTTAAGTCTTAACTTTCTAAAGCAGAACTTTTTTTTTCAGTATCTTAAGAATCTTAAGAAGGCTAATCAAATCAGAAGTCTGGAAAATTATCATAACATAGATGGTGCTATGGAAGGCTAATGGAAGTAGCCATTAAACTTTTTCTTTCTTTCTAAACATTTCTGATGGTTCACTTATGAAGTTCTACTGTGTAATAAATACGCCTTTTATCCATTCAGAATAATTTCGGTATTTTTCAGATGTACTAAATTCTGTTAACAGGGTATTTAAATATTCCTTGGAATTGCTTATTTGTTATTATGTATCTTTGATAGTTAATTCAAGTTTTTTAATGAAACAAATTTTCTTCTGCACTGCCATGGAAGCTGAGGTAATAAATGTCAGTCCTAAAACTGAATTTTGTAAAAGAACATAAAACATTTAATGCTCAGAATACTTTTTAAAAGATGTCTATGCTCAATTTAATGAAATAATTACACAACCTTCCATGCTAACCACAAAAGGTTATCAAAAGTAGTAGTTTAGAATCCCTATATTCTAACAACTTTTCTTTGTTCTTTTGGTTACTGTAAAACATAATTTTAGAGAAGGAAATTACCATATGTTTTGGACTATAAGATGCATCGGAGTATAAGACGCACCAAGATTTGAAGAGGTAAATTTTAAAAAAAATGTTTTTGCCCTCCCTGGCACCCAGGAACACTCTGCAAGCCTCCCAAGCCCTCTGTACTACCAAACCCTCTGTTCCATCTTTGTGAAAAATGGGGCATGCAGAGTGTTTGGGAGGCCTGCAAAGTGCTCCTGGGGGGCAGGAGGGCAAAAATGTGATGCGTGGGGGAGTTGGGAGGCAAAAAATGGTCCCGTTTTTTTGTGAAAACAGGATGTGCAGAGGGTTTGGGAGGCCTGTAGAGTGCTCCTGGATGCTGGAGAGGGCAAAAACAAGCAAAAAAACCCGGCCTGTTTTTCATGAAAATTGGTCCATTTTTTAAAAAAAGGGGGGGCATGCAGAGGATGTGGAAGGCCTGTAGAGTGCTTCTGGGGTCTGGGTAGGCCCAAAAAGAGCAAAAAAGGGGGCGTGCAGAAGTTTGGAAGGCCTGCAGAGTGTTCTTGGGGGCCAGGGAGGGCAAAAACATGATGCGTTGGGGGGGTTGGGAGGCAAAAATGGGCCGATTTTTTGTGAAAATGGGGTATGCAAAGGGTGTGGGAGGCCTGTAGAGTACCCCTGGGATCTGGGGAGACCAAAAATGAGCAAAAGCCTCCTCATTTTTTGCAAAAAATGGGCGTGCAAAGAGTTTGGAAGGCCTGCAGAGTGCTCCTGGGGGCTGGGGATGGCATAAATGCCCCCATTTTTGTGAAAAATGGGCCCTTTTTCACTCATTTATGCCCTTTTCAGCCCACAAGAGCACTCTACAGGTCTCCCAAACCCTTTGCACGTTCATTTTTGTGAAAATGGGATGCACGGGGTGGGGTTTCTGAAGGCCAAAAATGCTGTATAAGACACATCCAGATTTTCACCCTTTTTCGGGGAGAAAAAGTGTGTCTTATGCTCCACAAATTATGCTTAATGCTTAATTAATGCTTTTTGCATTCTCTAATCCTTTTCTCCATTGTTGTCTGATTGAATAAAATCATATATTTTATATTTTATTTAAAAAAAACAAGGGAACTTTTTTCCAACTTTTGCTAATTTAGCTCTTGCTATAATTGCTTCATACACTTTTCTTTCAGAACAAATTTTTTAGTAGAAAAATTTGTAAAGTATTGCCCAAATGTTCGTCACACAGTCACTGTTTTGAGCATTCATGGAACAATAAACAAATTGCACTAAAACTGAAAAATAAATGTGGAAAAATAACTTGCACATTTAAATTCTAGTTGGTTGCTATATGTTGTCTACAATAACTGACAATAGTGATTCCACAAATTCTGGATTTTTTTGAAACCTAGTAGCATACAGTGATCTCTGCCTTTGCTTCTTGGGGTGATGTTCTACTGGTATTAATGTATTTCTTGCAGGTTAAATGTTGTGAAGAATGGATATTGTGAATGGAGTTGCTTTCTAAAAACTCATGGTTTAGGTTCTGATGTATTTCTTTCAAAATGCAACTTTAGTATCTCTTCAATGATGTGGCTGAAGTCATTGGTTTTCATAAAGGTTGCTGTAGGACTACCATTTCCAAGGAAAACTGTAGATGGTGAATTAAATAAAAATGTTATTGTCTTTTCTTATAATGAATGCTGTAATGCTGAATGGTGTATAAATTTTGACCAGATGGTACCCATTTAAAATCAACTTCAGGGAAGATCACACTTCCAATATGTTTGACTCGTTAAAGACAATAACCGATTAATCAGTTGTACAACATTTTGAATGTCCTTATTGTCCAATCATATTTTGTAATGACTCAGCATAATTCTATTTTATAACTTTTAAAAATTATTTTATATACATATTAAATATCAAACTAGTGTTCACAACACAAAAATTACAAAGTATGTGATTCTGGTACAACTCTTACTAAAACAACTAATATATTTATTTATTTATTTATTGAATTTATACCCCGCCCTTCTCCAAACGGACCCAGGCCTTTGAAATGTAGCTAGAAGTGACAAGAAATATACATGTTTAGGGAAAAGTACAAAAAAGATACATACCTTATAACTTTATAGTTTTTCAAAAGAGAGTAAGTTGCCTGGCGTCTTTTTCTAGCTGCTTTAACTATTATTGCATTGGTTAAATTCACAGAAAGGTGTGGGAGAGTTTGCAAATTTCATTTCATATTAATTTTACAGCTAGTTCTGTTAATACATCAAATTAAATCTGATCTTGTATCTTGGACATGAATTCTAATTTTAATGAAAAAACCCCAAGAACTCTTGTCTAAACTAAGATGGGAAAATAATAACTCTCCGCTCTCCCATCGCAGACTAGGTGGGCAGGAATCACAGACCTGGGGCCCAAGGCTGATGTTATGCAATGCCAGGTCCGTGGTTCAAAAAGCCCCCCTCATCTGTGACCTTGTGTCAGAAGGAGACCCGGACCTGGTGGGTATAACAGAAACCTGGTTGGGCCACGAAGGGGGTATACCCCTCGTGGACATGTGCCCACCAGGTTACCGCGCCTTCCATCAGCCTAGGGCCCTAGGGAGGGTGGGGGGGGTGGCGATTATGGTTAAGGAAGGTCTTGAGCCGAAGGAGACCACAGTCCCGCAGACAACCGGGTGTGAATCTCTCTGCGTGAGATGGGGCCTAGGGAGGCAGTTGGGCGTGTTAGTTGTATACCTGGCTCCTCGCTATGCAACAACAGCCCTGCCCGAGCTCCTAGAGGTGATAGCCGAGGCGGTAGTTGAGACCCCCAGACTAGTAGTCATGGGGGAGTTTAACTTGCCGTCGGCAGGCGAAGCCTCTGGAGCAGCTCGGGAGTTCATGGCCTCCATGACGGCCATGGACCTGACCCAGGTAGTTTTAGGCCCTACTCACCAGGGGGGAAACACACTGGATTTGATCTTTGTCTCGGGACAGTGGAGTTGTGATCTGGGAATAGGGGATCTAGCCATCACTCCCTTGTCATGGACAGATCACGCTCTCCTTCGGCTGGACTTTCCAATTGCTACACCTCACCGCGGGGAGGCGGAACCGGATATTCCTATATGGTTCCGCCCCAGGCTTCTAATGGACCCGGAAAGGTTCCAGAGGGAGCTTGGGCCAATTCCTGTGACCCTGCCCCGCAACTCGACTGAGGACCTAGTGGCCGCATGGTTAAGTGCGGCCACGGGGGCCTTGGACTGAGTCGCGCCCTTGCGGCCTCTCTTGCGGCGACGAATCACCCAGGCTCCCTGGTTTACTGAGGAGCTTCAGGGGATGAAACGCCACAAGAGATGCCTAGAGAGCAGATGGAGATCCTCTCGCTCCGAAGCCGACCGAACACTAGTGAGAACCCATATTAGGGCTTACTTAGTGGCGATAAGGGTGGCCAAACGTGAGTATTGTGCCACCCTTATTGCATCCGCAGATAACCGCCCTGCCGCCCTGTTTGAGGTGACCCGCTCCCTCCTTCATCAGAGGCCGCGGGAAGCCCCTCTGCAAGGGCGAGCAGAGGAATTTGGGATTTATCTGCAGGAGAAAATCACTCGGATTCGGAATGAGCTACCCTCCATCTCCTGTGGGACTGTCCGAGACTAGTCTTGAGGTTCCTTCTTGGGAGGAGTTTGACTTTGTTACCACCGAGGATATGGACAGGCTGTCAAGGAAACTTAGGGCGACCACATGTTTATTGGACCCGTGTCCCTCCTGGCTTGTACTGGCATCCTGGGAGACGACACGAGGCTGGCTCCAGGGCATTGTCAACGCATCTTTGAGTGAGGGGTCCTTACCTGCCGTCTTGAAAGAGGCGGTAGTGAGGCCCCTCCTCAAGAAGCCGTCCCTGGACCCAGCATTATTAGAGAACTATCGTCCGGTCTCCAACCTTCACTTTTTGGTGAAGGTTGTTGAGAGTGTGGTAGCCCAACAGTTTCCGCGACACCTGGAGGAAGTTGATTATCTAGACCCGTGCCAGTCCGGCTTCCGCCCCGGTCACAGTACCGAGACGGCATTGGTCGCGTTGGTTGATGATCTCTGGAGGGCGCGGGATAGAGGTTATTCCTCTATCCTAGTCCTATTAGACCTCTCGGCGGCTTTTGATACCATCGACCATGGTATCCTATTGCGCCGACTGGGGGGGGTTGGGGCTGGGAGGCACCGTTCTGCGGTGGTTCTCGTCCTACCTCTCTGGTCGGTCGCAATATGTGTTGACGGGAGGGCAGAGATTGACCTCGAGGCCTCTCTTATGTGGGGTTCCTCAGGGGTCGGTCCTCTCGCCCTTCCTTTTCAACACATATATGAAGCCGCTGGATGAGATCATCCGTGGTTTTGGGGTGGAGTACCATCTGTACGCTGATGACGCTCAGCTGTACATATCCACCCCAAACCACCCCAACGATGCCGCCGAAGTGCTGTCCCGGTGTTTGGAAGCCGTACGGATCTGGATGGGTGGTAACAAACTCAAGCTCAACCCTGCCAAGACTGAGTGGCTGTGGTTTCCGGCACCCCGGTTCAGCCAGATTACTCCAACTATGGCCATTGGGGGCGAAACACGCCCCCGTGGAGAGGGCGCACAATTTGGGTGTCCTCCTGGATTCCCGGCTGTCCATGGAGGACCATGTGGCAGCCGTTGCCAGGGGGGCGTTTCATCAGGTACGCCTGATGCGCCAATTGCGCCCCTTACTGGACCGGGCTGCCCTTTGCACAGTCACTCAAGCTCTCGTGACGTCCCGACTCAACTACTGTAATGCCCTCTACATGGGGCTTCCCTTGAGGTACACTCGAAAGCTACAGCTAGTCCAAAACGCAGCCGCGCGGGTGATTATGGGAGCCACTAGATGCTCCCACATAACACCGATCCTGCGCGAGCTGCATTGGCTTCCTGTGGCCTTTCGAGTGCGCTTCAAGGTTTTGACAACTATCTTTAAAGCGCTCCATGGCTCGGGGCCTAGTTACATGCGAGACCGCCTCCTGCCCCATACATCCCTTAGACCGATACGCTCCCACAGAGAGGGCCTTCTCAGGATGCCGTCGGCCGGACAATGCCGACTGGCGACACCCAGGGGAAGAGCCTTCTCTGTGGCGGGTCCAGCCCTCTGGAATGACCTACCCCCTGAATTACGTACCATCACCGACCTCCGCCTCTTCCGCCAATGTCTTAAGACATATTTGTTTCAACAAGCCGGCCTAGCCTAACCTCCCATGGGGACTTTTAGGTAGTTTTAAATTGGGTTTTTAAATTTTGGTTTTAGCGCAGGATAGGATTATTTAATAGTTTTTTAAATTATATTTATTGTATTTTGTATGTCTTTTAAATTTCCTGTGCGCCGCCCTGGGTCCTCTGTGGAGAAGGGCGGGATATAAATTTAAATAAATAAATAAATAAAATCATAGAATTGGAAGCAACAATTTAGTCTATTAACAGTCGACCTCCTTCCAAGTACTGTACTGAAATCTAAAGCCAGGTTCTGTACCATGTGGTTATATCAGCCTTTGGTAAGTGGTTCATTGTCGAACTGATATTACTGTTAGGAAGAACTAACATTTGAAATCTGACTTTCAGTTCTCCACCTTTTTCTGTATGATACTTTCAGGTATTTGAAAACTGCTATTATGTCTTAACCTACTCATATTTTCTGTGGACTAATAACCAGATTCTTCAGACACTCCTTGTTAGACTTAATTTCTAGTACAGTGGTACCTCGCTTCACGAACGCCTCTCTTCACGACCAATTCGGAGCACGACCAGAAATTTTCCAAAAAATGTGCTCCGCTGCACGAACTCCGCTTCGCTGCACGAACTCCGCGTGGCGGCCGGTCCATTGAGGGCGCAGGCGAATTGTGAGTTCGCACTGCGCCTTTTCCGGGCTGCACCCTGCCGCGGTTGTTGTGAGTGACGGGGACGGGTGTGTGTGTGTAAGTGAAGGGGGGGGGGAGAGCTGCCTTCCCAGCCGGACTTTGCAGCTTCCGCCCGTCCCTTTCCTGACTCGGCGCTCCTGCTTCTCGGGACGGGAGAAAGCTGCAGAGCCCAGCTGGGAAGGGAAAGTGGGGAGGGGGAAAGAGCTGCCTTCCCAGCCGGACTTTGCAGCTTCCGCCCGTCCCTTTCCTGACTCGGCGCTCCTGCTTCTCGGGACGGGAGAAAGCTGCAGAGCCCAGCTGGGAAGGGAAAGTGGGGAGGGGGAAAGAGCTGCCTTCCCAGCCGGACTTTGCAGCTTCCGCCCGTCCCTTTCCTGACTCGGCGCTCCTGCTTCTCGGGACGGGAGAAAGCTGCAGAGCCCAGCTGGGAAGGGAAGGTGGGGAGGGGGAAAGAGCTGCCTTCCCAGCCGGACTTTGCAGCTTCCGCCCGTCCCTTTCCTGACTCGGCGCTCCTGCTTCTCGGGACGGGAGAAAGCTGCAGAGCCCAGCTGGGAAGGGAAAGTGGGGAGGGGGAAAGAGCTGCCTTCCCAGCCGGACTTTGCAGCTTCCGCCCGTCCCTTCCCGGACTTGGCGCTCCTGCTTCTCGGGACGGGAGAAAGCTGCAGAGCCCAGCTGGGAAGGGAAAGTGGGGAGGGGGAAAGAGCTGCCTTCCCAGCCGGACTTTGCAGCTTCCGCCCGTCCCTTTCCTTACTCGGCGCTCCTGCTTCTCGGGACGGGAGAAAGCTGCAGAGCCAAGGTGGGGAGGGGAAAAGAGCTGCCTTCCCAGCCGGACTTTGCAGCTTCCGCCCGTCCCTTTCCTGACTCGGCGCTCCTGCTTCTTGGGACGGGAGAAAGCTGCAGAGCCCAGCTGGGAAGGGAAAGTGGGGAGGGGGAAAGAGCTGCCTTCCCAGCCGGACTTTGCAGCTTCCGCCCGTCCCTTTCCTGACTCGGCGCTCCTGCTTCTCGGGACGGGAGAAAGCTGCAGAGCCCAGCTGGGAAGGGAAGGTGGGGAGGGGAAAAGAGCTGCCTTCCCAGCCGGACTTTGCAGCTTTCGCCCGTCCCTTTCCTGACTCGGCGCTTCTGCTTGTCGGGACGCTTCCCAAAGCCAGCAGCCGCGCGGCCAGCCACTCCGTTTCTCCGTCTTACTCATCGGTCGCCTCTCGGGGTCCGGACCCACCGCCCCCGCGCCGCCGCCGTTCCACCCTCACCAGCCCGCCGGCGGCAGCGGCGCAGCTGCGACGGGTCCAGACCCCAAGAGGCGACCGATGAGTAAGACGGAGAAACAGAGTGGCTGGCCGCGCGGCTGCTGGCTTTGGGAAGCGTCCCGACAAGCAGAAGCGCCGAGTCCGGAAAGAGACGGGCGAAAGAGACGGGCGAAAGTCATGCTGGCTTGCTCCATCGCCCCTCAGCTGCTTTACATTGAACCCTATGGGAAACTGTGCCTCTCTTCAGGACCAATTCGCAACGCGAACAGAGTCCGTTCAAAAATCACGACCCAAAAACAAGGTCAGAACGGATTAACCGGATTTACATTGAACCCTATGGGAAATTGTGCCTCGCTTCACGACCATTTCGGATCGCGACCAGAGTCATTTCACCAATTAAGTTCGTGAAGCGAGGTACCACTGTATACTGAACATCCTTGTTACTTATGACTTAGAACCATTTGTTTAACGATTTCAGTTTTCACACTTACGATCATTGCAGCATCCCCATGGTCACATGATCAAAATTCGGGTACTTGGCAACTTGTATGTATTTACGATAATTGCACTAGGTCACGTGATCACCATTTATAGCCTTCTCAGCCACCTTCCAACAAGCAAAGTCAATGAGGGAAGTCTGATTCGCTTAATGACCACATAATTTACTTAACTCTGGCAAAAAGTCATAAAGTGGGGGAAAACTCACTTAACAATTATCTTGCTTAGCAAAACATATTTGTTCATAAGTCAAAGACTACCTGAACTTTTCTTAAATTTTATTTAATGGGTTGAATTGAACTTAATATTTGAAATAGTGTTTAACCAATATTAAATCTTTTTTAAAATATGCTCCAAGTTCACCCAGGTTTTAAAAATATGTGTATTCTTTCAAATATCCAAAGAACTTCATATTCATTACCTAGTTGTAGACCTTACAACAATCCTATAAAATTAGTATTACTTGTATTTTGTAGGGTGTTGTTGGGAGTGATTTTAAGGCTGAGAGAGTGTTACTTGCATAAGCGGAAATTAAGTAATTCATAGAAGACTGACCTTTCTCACTTAATGCTGAATTACAACATATTGAATGTGCTTAATGCTTTAACCGAAATCTTTTATTAAAATCAAAAATTATCACGTGAACAAGAAATGGCACAATAGGAGACCACAGGACTTTTAAATTATCAGAAAATTTTAAAGAACCTTTCCCTATAAAGAACATTGCTATAATCGGGAAGATAAGTCCATTTTGTTTACTATTTAAAAAGAACCTGGTCACTGTCGCTACTCAGTTAAGGATCATGAGCTCTTGCAGACTCCAGATATTGCTCCTTAGAGAATAGAGTGAATTGCATTTTCTGCTTTCCCTAAATTGCTCATCTTCATTTATATAATGTTTGATTTATCTTTATTTTCATTATTGATCTTATTCAGCATCTCATACTGTTTACAGAAAGTATTGCTTCTCTTGAATTTGATGGAAATAAGAAATATATCTGCCTTTTGTCAGTATTGATATTATACTTTAAATCAACACACTGTACTTTATGCCATAATGCAATTGCTTTGCTTTGGGCATAGCTAAGGGTTATAAGTCCAGTTATTGGGATTTGTGAAAAATCATTTATGGCATAATATGGTGTTTGACCCAGTCAGTTGTAGTTTATATGATAGACCAGGGATAAAGCCAGAATCATATTGAACTATGATTTAATGCACTGAATGAATCAAGTTTCATCATTGATTTATTAATGAAATTTTAAATGCATTAATTACAGGCAATAATCCAAGTTGGATTCAATTACAGAGTAATGCTATGGCTAGTGTGTTTTTGTGATGAATAGTGTGTTTTTGTGATGAACTTGTAAATGGTTGATTTAGCCATGTTATATGCTTATAGCATGCTTTTGGGGATTTGCACATCTAATACATAGTATACTTGCACACATATGCTAAGGAATATGATGATTTAAGCCCAATGGCACTTACAAAAGAGTCTGTATATCTTCATACTACACTTTCTGTGCTGCTTTTGGTGTTCTAGCACCATCCATTATTTCAGAGAAAATCCGTCACTAATTTTCAAGAACAGTGGCACCTTCTCTGACTTTTCTCAATAATGTAGCCTAATGGGAAGCATGTTAAAGTCATCTGTAAAATGGCTAATTC
This sequence comes from Rhabdophis nuchalis, assembly GCA_039707465.1. NCBI lineage: Eukaryota > Metazoa > Chordata > Lepidosauria > Squamata > Natricidae > Rhabdophis > Rhabdophis nuchalis. The sequence goes on from CM077645.1 coordinate 48,936,389, forward strand.
AAGAAGTAGATTAAAGCCTTTGATTACATAGTAGTGGAACACCCTTGCTCCGCTACGAACGTATGTGATCGGGCTTGATAAATTGACCTTTACAGCTTGAAAATTAATGAGTAATTACAATCCTCTTCCTCTTCCTTTCTCTCCTCAGGCTTTCCCCACAGAATCCTCTCCTCTTCGCTCCCTCAGGCTTGCCCTATAAAAACCTCTCCTGTCCTAGCCCCTTTTCTCCCTCAGGCTTGCTCCACAGAGGCCTCTCCTATCTTATCCCGTTCTCTCCCTCAGACTCCTTTCCAAACTCCCAGCCTGTAGGCCGGATGAGTCATGCGCTGGCCATGCCCAAGTGGCAGTTGGAACAGAGTTATTTTCAGGTTGGGAGGAGGAATGGAACGTCTAATTCCTTAGCATCAGAGGGTGTTAATAAAAATATAAGAAATACGAATGATCTGATGGTCATTTCAAAAAATCCTTTCTTAGCGAGCACCTAGAAGCCAAGAGGAACATACGTGCCAAATTTCAAGTTTGTAGGCTTTACAGTTCTGGAGATTTTGTGATGTCAAGTGAGTGGCATTTCACTTTTAGATATATAGAAGATATGAAGATCAGTGAATTATTGGTAGTGAAAGACAAAGTGAGGAGGGAAAACAAAGCACAACAAATTTCGGAAAGTTGTGGTTGTTCAGTACCACTGGGCTTCTGACTACATTAAGCAGGAATTTGTCGAGCACAAGGGAAGATAGGAGGGGCACATACTGATCCTTCTTTGCACTCCACATTTACCTTTGTTCCCCCTGCCCTCCCAGCAAAGTGGCAGGCAGTTCCACAGGTCAGCTGATGGGGATTCCCAATACTCCCTGCCAGCTTCCCAAATGAAAATCCAATGGAAAATCTGGCAGGATGTTGCTCCTGCTCCCACTGTTACACCCATTCAGCTGGTGGCTCAACAGGTATCTGCGGGATCGGATTCTGCCCCATACATCCCTGCGGCCGATTCGCTCCCAGAGAGGGACTTCTCCGGGTGCCGTCCACTAGGCTATGCCAGCGGGCGACGCCCAGGGGAAGGGCCATCTCTGTGGCGGGCCCAACCCTCTGGAACAACCTTCTCCCCGAAATTAGAACAACTACGGACCTCCGCTCCTTCCGTCAAAAACTGAAAACACACTTTTTCTGCTTGGTCGGCCTAGGTTAGTCATCCGTTTATTAATTGGGTTTTTAAGGGGTTTAGCTTTTTAGTATTGTGGGTTTTTAGCGCAGGGATAAATTGTTTAATTTTCTATTTTATCTATCTATATGTATTTTTATGTCTGTATTTTTTAATTCCCCTGTGCACCGCTCCGAGTCCCTTTGGGGAGAGGAAGCGGTCTATAAATTAAATATTATTATTATTATTAAGTGGCGATTGTGAACTTTGAAACTGAGGTTAAAATCTAAAATCTCTTAATAGTGGTGTGTGGTGAGGGAAGGACAAGGGAGTGACCTTGACTGGCAAGGTAAGGCTATCTGGAGAGCACTGGTGGTTGATGGGTGAACCCTCTTTCTCCAGGGAGGAGGAGGCTCTTGGGACACACTGGGATGGGGAGTGAAGATGCAGTTTTCAGTCTACAGCTTTTTTTGTTCCTCTCAGCAAAGTGGCTGGCAGTTGTGTAGATCAGTGAAGGAGGAGCAGGAGTGATTTATGACATTCCCTACCAGCTTTCCACAAGCAGCAACAATGGGAAAGTCAGTTGGAAGTTACTCCCACTCCCACTGGTTGGTCCCACTCCCTCATTCCATTGTTTCCCACCACCATCACCAGTAAAGTGGCAGGCAGTTCCACAGGTCAGCTGAAGAAGAGGAGTGATTTCTGACACGTTTTGCCAGCTTTCCACAAGCAAAATCAATGGGGAAGCTGAAGTTATTCCCACTGCTGCATCTAGTCAGCTGGCAGCAAGATCTGATGGGAGAGCAGCATTTGGTTGAACTCTGAAATCTCTTTAATGGCACTGGATAGCTAGAGAAGGATGAAGGAGCAACTTTGAAACCTACTGGTAAGGTAGGGATAACTGGTGGTGTCGATGGTCAATGGATGAGCCCTCTTTCTCCCTGGAGAGAGGACACTCTTGGGGTTCTCTAGGATGAAGAGTGCAGTGACTGATGCCACTCCCTCTCTGACCCCCCCCCCCAACTGATGGTCATTCTGTTTAGATAAGGAAATGTTTCAAATATTTAGATACTCTAAAATTTGCAGATTTTTATTCAGCTGATTCAAAATAGCAGTATATTCTGTCACACACATATTACAATCTTATTCATTTCTCTTCAGAAATATGTCCAGTTCAACGAGAATTAGTTCTGGGTAAGTGTGAATTCTATTTTGTCTTTCTACATAGTTCTTCGTCTCCATAATTCTTTGAAATGGAGTATAAATAACATCCACTAGTTTTAAAAATATATTTTAATTGCAAAAGAAAAAAAAGTACAAAGTAAAATAGCTAAGGCAAAGCCATTCCCAACATAAGTCAATTTTGACAAACTAACAAGTTTCATAACTTTTTTCTACCTCTTAGAATATCTATAAATTTTAACATTTAACAAAGCGTATAATACATGAATAAGCATTAATTACAAGGATTTGTCCTTGTTTAGTTTTATAATCCCTGCTGTTCATTAAAATCTTAAACTTAATATATTTCGATTTTAAACATGCAAAACAAATTATTTTTGGCATTGTACTTAGTCTTTGAAAGCTATGCAATATGCTCTAAAGCTATCTTAGAACAGTTTTCATGGTAAAATTGGAGAACTATGTCAAATTATCTCCTCCACCTACTATTTTTATTAAGAGACTTGATACTGCTTAGAATAATTTAGCTTCGGCTGTATCTTTTGCTCAATACTGCCTCTTAGTGGCAAACCGCCCACCCCCCCCCCACCCCCATTGTCCAAGCAGATATGTGGCTACTCTATTAAAAAATAAACCATGGATAAAAACTTGATTTCTGTTATAGTATACTTTTTAAAAAAATAAAGCCAAGCAATCCCATGTCAATCAATGAAAATCATTGTGCTCAATAGGAAAAGCTATTGTACATATTATTATTAACCAAATACTGCTTGAGCCCTTTACTGAAAGGAATATCTATATAATGTACCTAACAACCATTCTAACCCCTTTCTTACGAGGTAGGTGTTATTATTTCTGTCTTTAGGCAGAAAGATTAACCTACGGCATCTCATAAAAGCAAAAACCCCACTTTTTCATGCTATTGAACGTAATATCCTAGCTAGATACCCTAGCAAAACAACATTTCTGTCAATATATATTTTTGACTTCAAGTGTAATAATGCTACTACTAACAATGGCCTCTGGTATTTGATAGGATTTAAGACAACAAGATAATGATTTCTCCAGACAATTATCACTTATCCCTCTATCTACACATTTGTGTTCAACATAAATAAAGGGATTTGGGAGTGATAAAGGGATGCCTTTAAAATCTACACTTTAGAGCATCCCTGTAATAGGAACATTACAATAGAAATCACATTGCTAGTAAAATAAGTTTGGGACCTCCAACGGTTTTGAGAAATTTAAGCAAACTGTACTTAAGAAACTGAATTCTTCCTAAAGCAATTTTCTTCAGATAAACTATATATTTCAAAATAGATTAGAATATCAGGGGTCTCCAACCTTTGCAACTTTAGGACTTCAGCTCCCAGACTTTCTTCAGACTTAAAATTGCAAAGGTTGGAGACCCCTGGATTAGATGACCAATTAATAGAACCCTTGAAAATAAAAGCTGTAAGAGCTTTGCAGGAGCTTGGTTCACCATGCAGGCCAAACTAAATTCAGTATACAGCCATGTTCATTCCAGTTTGAACCATGCCAGTCACTTCTATTAAAAATACAGTTAAAATTTACCTGTGTTTTATAAATAATAAATTAAGGTATATTATCAATTTCTGCACCATAGGTGAAACTGTTAAGTCACAATGTGTACAATCTGTTAGATATTTTGTGTTAAACTGTAAAACTATCATAAATACATTGAGACTACATCAAATATACTAGGGAAATGGGCACTGAACTAAATAATTTCCCTAACAATTGGGTGGTATTAAAGGGGGCATTTATGGAACACAAAATTCAAATTGCAAGACTTTGAAGAAAATGCATCCCAATCAAAGTAACGTATATTAATATACTGTTATGTTTAGATGGTGAAACAGTTTTGGTTGGCATGGGAACAAAATATAACTGTCGTAAGCTTTCACATGCTTCAAGCAGAGAGGTGCTAATGTTTTTACAAACATACTAAGTCCTGCCATAGTTCAAGAAAATAAAATATGTCAGAAGCTAGGGGAAATCCCTTAAATCAGGGGTCTCCAAGCTTTGCAACTTTAAGTCTGAAGGACTTCAGCTCCCAGACTTCTCCAGCCAGCAAAGCTGGCTGGAGAATTCTGGGAACTGAAGTCCTTCAGACTTAAAGTTGCAAAGGTTGGAGACCCCTGCCCTAGAAGATAGATCAAGTAATCTCTCCAGGGAACAAAAACATAGCTTTCTGTGTTTGATAGCTCAGTCCTTTTCTCCCCTCTAATTTCATGCTGCTTTCCTTCAGCTGAAGTCCTTCAGACTTAAAGTTGCAAAGGTTGGAGACCTCTGCCTTAAATCATCCGGCAAAGATTGGAAACAATCCATATAAGTGCTATCGCTAAATGCTGACCCTTGGCTTCTAGTCTTGAGGTGGAGAGTACACTCTCCTCCCCTCAAAATAAACAGATTCACAATAATATGTGATGGGCTGTTGTTTTTTGTTACCAACCTGGTGAAAACACCAAGGGAGCCTTAGATTTTAAGCATGGAGAGTTTTTGTTCACTGTCTTTCTCTATTTCAACAGGACTCTTTTGTGGAAAAAGAAGCCAGTAGAAATACATGTAAGGAGTACAAGGGCAAGACGTTTCTCTGGACCCCATAAAACTCATTGAAAGGGTTGATTAAAGTCTTATTCAGAAGTAACTTTTCTCAAAAGTAACCTTTGCTAAATCTGCTACCCTTGTATAAACTATAGACTGAGAGGTCTACTATTAGATTATTTACATAAAGTGGATCCTGTATACTGTAATTCTATAATTGATTACCCCTTTATTTTTAACATCGGATCATATTCAAAAGGAGCTAAAAATAAGAGCTTGATCCCCCCCCACCCCCCTCTGTGCTATAGAGAAAACTTTATTTGCTATATAGCTTTATTTGCTATTGCTGCAGAAATACCTCTGAGGAGAATTTACTACTTTCTCTCTTTTTTTTCTCCCCGGGCTGGGTCCCACATATTAAATGTTAAACTCATTTGATCACTTTTTCCTCTTTTTTTTGTGCCTTATTTTTTCTTCTTTTGTTATTATTAGTGGTGAATATATGTTTTTGTTTTGTTTCCTTTTGTTTGTTTTTCTGCTTTGTATTTTACTTTTTATTAAAACAAATATTTTTTTAAAGTACATTTTGTAGTTCTAGAATGCTTCTGGTGTGTTTTTTTTTAAATACAAATAATTGAAAGTGACAAACATATCTTCCTTCAATTTCCCCCCAAAATAACAACCCTGGGAGGTGGGTTGGACTGAAAGTCACTGATCCAAAATCACCGAGTTGGCTTTCATGGCTAAAGCAGGACTTGATTGTAACAATCTTTAATTGTAACAAACAATTTTTTAAATTGCAGATCTTTTATAACTGTGATGTTCAAGGCTGCCTATTAGCAATCCTTGGAGAAAAAAACATTTTTAAAGTGCACACAGCACTGTTAAAAATAATAGTTCTATGATAATCATACCAGGATAAAAAATTGTTTTTTTTAAAAAGGTGCAATAGACTAAGCTCTAGGTGCAATATACCAATAAGGTGCAATAGACTAAGTCTTTGAAACAAAATTTTCTTCCAACTATATAGGATTTTATTGAAAAATATTTGGTAGTGTAAAAAACGTACATCGTAGTGGAATTTATCTTACGCGATAGGTCCTTCCAGATGAATATTATATAAATTCATTAGTAATGGTCCTCCAGGTTTTCAGACTATGGCTTTCTTTAAAAATAGCTGGAATTTGCTGGATACTGAATTTGAATGTTTTCCCTATAATTGCTTTGAACCTTTCCCACACAGATTTATAACCCAGAAAATTACTAATCGACTTGGGGCTATGGGACAAAATTTTCATAGACAACATATTCTACATTAATAAACTAGATAAATACTAATATTGACTCTATTCACAGTTGTCTCATGGCATTTAAATGCAATCCTGAAGCTCAACTCTACCTCAAAATTTAGCATGCAATTTAAAGTGTAAAGGATAAGTTAGACCAGTGGTAGTCAACCTGGTCCCTACAGCCCGCCCACTAGTGGGCGTTCTAGCTTTCATGGTGGGCGGTAGGGGTTTTGTCCGATACTGAAGCACTTTCCTTTTTTTAATTTAATTGACTTCCCTACTTTATTAATCACCATTACTGTGGAAAATACAGATACAAAAGTGGGCGGTAGGTATAAAAAGGTTGACTACCCCTGAGTTAGATTGACTATAATGCTGCTACTACAGTATCATCACCACCATGTCTCTACCCAGAATTCCCAAGATATGACATATATATACAAAGATACACACACATAGGAAAAATAAACTCTTTTAGTGTATTTTTACAATGCACAATCATTAGTATTGTGTTTTCCAAAAGAAACTAAGCACTTAGGAATTGAACATTATAATCCCTAACTTGTTCAATTTACCCAAAGTATGCTCATATTCAATCACTTAAATTGAAATAGTACTTTAAAAATGAATGCAAAAAATGTCTTTCAAGTGAAATTGATCTTAAGCTGTTCCACCATCACATGAGAAATGGACAAAAATTTATCACAAATCCCTTCAGAATAGAGAAAAATCCTTACACATTGACATTAAAATCTGCTGCAAAAGCATTTTCAAACAGCTATGTTTTTATAGATTTTTAGTGGTGGTGAACAGGTGCCTTTGAAAAACATCCATTAAAAAACTAACCTGCAGGACTGAACAAAAAGGTCTTTTCACGAAAAATCTTCTCATTTGCAATTCACATATAATACCATTTAAAGTGTGTTTGTTGTGGACTATCATATTTTCTCGGTTCCTGAATTGAATCATCGTTAGGAACAATTGCTTATCCGCAATATTAAATTACAGTATTGTGTTTGTTGCGTGTAATCAGTGTATGTTGATTAGATAATTGGAAGATTATAGACCATCAAGTTTTTGTCAACTCTTGGAGACTACCTAGATTTTTCCATCATGATCTGTCCTTAACCTGCTCCTTCAGGTCTTCCAATAATCCACCTATCACTACTGTAACTAAGTCCATCCATCTTGCTGCTGGTATCTTATTTCCTTCCCTCTTTCACAGCATTTGCATCTTCTCCAGAGAGCTAGGTCTTTCAATGATGCATTTGAAATAGAATAGTTTGAACCTACTCAGCTATGCCTCAAGTGAGAACTATGAGTTGAATTGTTTCATAATCCATTTGTTCTTTGTTTTTCTGGCTGTCCGTGGTATTCTAACAAGTCTTATCCAACACAAAAGTTCAAAAGCAGCAATGCTCTTTTCTAGCCTGATTTCAAAGTACAATGTTCACTTCCAGAAAATGTCACAGAAATACTATTGCCTGCACTATTCTGATCTTTGTAGGTATACACACATCCTGGCATTTGAGTATCTTTTTCAAGGCCTTCACGGCTATTAAGTGCTAGTCTCTAGTATATTCCTTGATTGCTTGTTTATTTACTGTTGACCCTAAAAGGCAGAAGCATTCTACCACTTCAATTATCTTCATTGTCACTTCTAAACAGATTGTATCTATTGTGACTATGGCATTGTTTTATCACAGAATCATAAAATGAAAGTCCAATCTTCTACTCAGTGCTGAACTTGCCAAAACATTTTCAACAGGTGATTCATTTGAAGACCGTCCCTGAAGGGGAACATACTGCCTTACGAGGGAGTCAATTTTATGCCACTAAAAACCATTTGACCAATTTATTGTAAATGTTTCCATTATAAAATGGATATTACCTTTTAGCTTAAAATTCTTTTTTGAAGAACAAGATTCAAAATAATGGGTAAGGGAATAAGATATTACATGCATCTTCTAGGACCTATCTTATAAATGTTATTTTTACCACATTTTTGTTTATTCTTGAAAGAGTTTTGTACTCATTTTGTCAATTCATTTTCATTTTCTACACTTAAATTTAAAATGCTTCAATATGGTGGGACTTTCCTATCAGCTATGAATTTTGGGTCATTCATTTCTTTGATTAAGTTTGGAAAACATATACCAATTTCTCTTTTATGGAGGGGGATTGTTGCATTTATTAAGGCATTAATGCTTTTTAAAGAAGAATTTAATAAAATTACAGAATAATTCTGTTATTCTATTAAAAGAAAAAATTTCCATGAAGAATAACCATGAAAACGAATGGGCCATCTCTTTTCTCTATTATACTTTAAACCAAAGAAACATGAACTTGATACTAGATTTAAATAAACTCTTGAAAATTCCATAGTAAGGTATCATCATTCAGTATTCTATAATGCAAATAAATACTTGCAGTGAGCTAGAAATACTCTAGAAACTGTCAGGTACTTCTGATACATCAAAAAACTGAACATTAGTAAACAATTATGTTGTAACACAAGAAAGAAGCTGAACATAGCATCTAAATAAAAGGAGGAGGAATAATCCAAAATGGAAAAAAAATCCTCAAGTATTTATTGATTGTTTTAAATTCTGTTTTATATATAAATATGAAGCTTTTCACCTTTTTCCAGTCTTTGTTGTTTCCTTACAGGTTCCATGAATGTCAGCACAAATTCTATGCATCCCCCAATAGTTAGGAAAATTATCACATTAGAGAAACAAATAGTATATCTTGTATAGTTATGATTTTGTTTCAGATGTTGGTACTTTGTCAAATAACATTATTGTTTCTTCAAATGTAAGAACTGAAGACTCTTGTGTTTAATGATGGTGGACTTTGAGGACAATCTCCATTCTTATGCTGAAACATGTGAAATAACTAAATTATCTGACTTTTCTTCAATTTCAGACATAGATAAGAGTTCATCTGTTTCATAATCATCTTCAAAGGAACTACGAGAAATGAATAAAGAGATTGATACTGAAATGATTTGGCTCAATTTCTAATATTCAAATTACACTAATTTTAGAAAATATGAAGACAAATATAATATAAAACATAGCCTTATGAAACCTAACGACAAAGCAAGTCTGAATTACTGAATAGGGGAACTGGTAAATGCAGTTGTGATAATTTATAATAACATTTCATTGTACAAATTGTAAATGTTTTTGTAGCCATTTTCTTCACCACTTGGCCATTTTTCTCTGTATATTTTTGTGCATTCCTTTACTTGCACATTTATAATGACACAGTATAAATTTTGCAAAATTAATAAGGAAAATCCTTCCAATTCCCAAATGACTGCTTTGGAAGGGATAGACTGTTTGTTTGTTGTTTGTTTGTTTGTTTGTTTGTTTATCAAACTTTTTAACTGCCCATCTCCCTCATAGATATTGGGTTCAAATGGTACAGGAAGAGGCACACCACTTTTGAAGGTAGTTCCTTTTTGCACCTGAGATATACTAGCATCTGAAATGAATACTGCTTATTCATCTCACTTTTTCCACACATGTAAGTGATCTTAGAAGTGTATGCAAGTATCATTCATTATTGGAATAGGATTGAAGAAGGAGAATATGCAGGGTCCCAAAACACAGGTTATTATTTGGTCTCTACAATAAAATGGCATAACAAGTGTCTAATAGGAGTGCTGGAGAAGAAGAAAAATACATTTGGTTGATAACAGACAGGTGTTTCCAAAATATTATACTACTCTGAAATACTGCCTATCTCCATTCAATCTTACCAAAATTAGTCTGTAAATCCATCTGTAAATAGATGGATTAAGGCTGAGATTCCTCATGATGAGCCAGTTCCTTTTTCCAAGGATGTTTTTTTTCAAAGTTTCAAAGTTTTTTCAACTTTCCAGTCTGGTATTAAAATTAATAAGCAGGTCAAACCTTGCTTAGCATTTTGAAATCAGCAAGGTAGGAAGGCACTACCAAACACTCGTAGTACCTAGCATTCCAGGTTTAGTTACAAATAGGACAGTCCTTTCTTCTAGTGTGGATTGAGGTTAGGGCCTCTAAAATATCAAAAAGTCTTTTGACCTGAGCCTTTCATTTAATCTGTTTCTTTTTTAACTTCATCAGGATTTTGTGCTTATATTTCCATCCTATTGCAAACATCAAGACAAAATTATTTATTTTGGTCATAAGGCTGGTTCAAATTTCCCACTGCATTCAGAATAATTTCCAGGGACTCCTACTGACCCTGGAATAATAAGGATTGCAGATGTTTTACAAGGCCTAAGAAATAGGGTTGTGAGGTTGATTTTCTCTTTTTGTCTTACTGTCTTAGAGATCTTTAATTAGCCATTTGATTTTGATTCTTTGTAACAAAAGTTTCTCTGTTTCAACACGTTTTGTCATTTTAACTTTATTTCAAAACGCTACTAGTTTCAGCAATGAGTTTCAGCACTTGGAACAGCAACTTTAAGATGATTTTGCTCACCCTTCTTGTAACTGTACACTGCCAGACTCCTCAGCTACAAGAATTTCATACTCCTCAGCAGCATATCTGTCCCAATCAGAGGGTTCTGGACTATCATTTTCAATATCCTAAATAAATAGATTAGAAAGAAACAGATAAAACTCAGCACGACTTTTAAAGATGATGACATGCATAATTGTGAGTACAATAAATAGTGTAATAAACTTATTAGTAAGCATTTAAAGAAGAATCATTGCATACTTTGTGGTAATTATCTGTAAATGAAATATCCTGCAAATATTATAGTAAATTCCTAATCAGGTATACAAAATAATTAAAAATTAACAACTGTGTTTGTACGTATTTGAATTTAGATAAGCCAGTCCAGAGTGTCTTAATTCATTCCAGCTAAACAGTCAGTTCCACAGATACAGGTAGTCCCTGGTAGCCAATTTATTCAGCAACCAAAGTTATGATGGTATTGAACAAGGGAGACCTATGATCTGTCCTTAGATTTCTAGCAGTTGCAGCATCCCCAAAGTTAAATGATAATGACCTGTGTGCTTAATGCCAGGGTGGTGATTACATGGCAGTGAGCTGTAGTCATAGGATCACAATTTTCAAAGTTGCTTACTGGCTTTACATAAGGAGTTAATGGGGAAGCCATCACGAAATTGGAAGTCACAGTCATGAGAAGACCTCACTTAATAATGACAATCAGAACTGATGTCGCTAAGCACATGATGACTGAGGTCACATAACATCACACTTTATGACCATCTTGCTTAGTGACAACAATGCTGGTCACAATGTATGTTGAAGGCTACCTGTTCAAGAAAATGCAAATTATTGAAATTATTTATATTTAAAAACATTAAGGTAGAAACACTTTAGATTCTTCATTATTATATTTTTTAAAATTAGCTTAGCCATGATACAGGAGTTGTTTCAAAAATTTAATCTCTAATTTAAGGAAAAAGTTATAGAGTATTTCTGACCTTGCTATCCTTTTAAATTTAAACAATTTTGAGAGCTTACATAACACATTAAAACATAGTTATGCATACACCCACACAAACATACTACTACTTTTTCACCAACATCATGTGGCTTCTTAACCATATTAACTTGCCCAAAGCCAAGGGGTTATGGTTTCAGTCAACAGTAACTGAAATCTGAAACATGATTTGAGCATTGGTTTAATATTAACAGATATTAACAGAAAATGGTATTGCTTGTTTCTTATTCTACTTTTCACAACAGAAAACCCTCTGGTTGTGATTAATGATTATATATCATATTCACTGTGTTCATTACAGGAATCCATTCTAAGAAAAAGATGTCTTTTTTATTTTATATTCCATGTTAAAATACAAACTCCAAAAAAGGGAAAAAATATAAGAACAAAGCAAAACTAAACAAGACGTTTAAAAAGTGCACAGAAAGTAAGTGTGCACACACAGGTATGTGTTTTTTCTATGCACTTTTTCTTTTAATGTCTTGTTTAGAGAAGAGATCTAAATTTATGTATACATGCAATAAATAATTTGATATATATAGGCAGGAGTGCGATCCTACCGGTTTTACAACCGGTTTGCTAAGCAGAGTTCTATATGGTTCCATTCTTCATTATTGTTTGCAATAAAATTCTCATCTAGCTGAATTGTTTGCAAAGTTTAGCCTTGGACAGAAGCCGAGCCATCAACCGTTGTGGTTTACCATCTAGTCCTAGTAAGAGGAGGCTGACCATGAGGCATGACTGAAAGCAATTCGGATCAGACTCCACAAGCCATTTCACAAACAATCCAAAAGACTGCAATTGGAGCAATCAATGGTGGTTTCATCCCAAAGATTACTTTGAGAACAGACCTATTAATCACTAAATTCAGTACTTCCTCTTCCTTCATCCTACTTCTCTTCCACCATGGAATTTAAGTGTTGAAATGAAATTTAATATCTGGCTTTTGGCAATATAGTACAGCTCCAACATGTGTAGCAGAGCAAAACACTTCAAGAATTTTAAATAAAAAGCATATTAGGGGCACCGATCTCACTTCCAGTAAACAAAAACTACCCCAAATTGTCACTAATGGCAATGGGCTCATTTTACCACTAATGAGATCAAGCAATCACATATAATAATTTCAGTTTAGTAAGAGATGCAGAAATGTATGCCAGGGCTCAATGTGATGTCTAATTTGCCTTGGGTCATAAGAGTATAATGCAATGTGCACTTGCCTTAATGTTCATCTGCAGACATTGTCATGGAATTTATACTACTGGCCATACCTGCTCTATTATGTAAAAGTGTTCTTGTTACTTTTCTCTGTAATGTTCTAGTTTTTCCTTTAAGTAATCATTACTTGGAAATAGAGCTGCTTTATACCTTTTGCACAGCAAAGGGATCCCGTTGTTCATTGTCCAGATACTTTTCAAGGTTAAAGAAAGTATTATAAAATACGTGAGCCATTCTACATCTCTTCAAATCTCGTAGAGTAATTCTTCCTGAAAAACCAGCATATTAACTATCAGCACATTAACTATCAAACCATCAGTTCTTAGTGGATTGGAATAAAAGAGCCCCTAGTTCATGTATCCCATAACAGTGCCTACAGATTTGTCAAGGAGAGCAAGGAGTAAGAACATATTTCAAAGCTGAATCACAGGTTTCTCAGTAGGCTTCCTTCCAAAAGAAGTTGATTGACTTTGTGAATTCAGTTTGAATCAGTGGGCACCAGCCTCATCATGTGAACTTATCACAAGCCTTTTCCATGAATGTATGCAAAATGTCATTTTGTATAGATACCAGGTAAGTTGTTTCAGTTGTGTTTACGAACAAAGAAACTTCTTACCGCTAGTTTGAAACATAGCAACTGCTAGTAGAAAAACATTACACAGCGGCTTTAACATTATTATTACAGGTATTCCTTGAGATACAACCGTAATGAGCCTGCCCATTACGATTGCATGTTGTGGCAGCCATTATGTGAAGCGTCTCATTAATGAATCCCCCCATCCCTGCTCTCCCCACTGAAACATTTAAACAAATATGCAGGTTATTAAGTGGATTATGTGGTGCCTCTGTGCGATCTAACATAGAAACCTATATTGGGGCACTGCTAATACCGTAGTTTTTCCCAGGTAGATTGAACTGATCAGGATGATTTCAAATAACATGATTACATGTTTGGGTGAAGTTATTTATAGGATTAATTGCTAAGAATGAATTCAGATAAGTTAGCAAAAAGAACTCAGTGCATTTTGTCATATGCCTTTCAAAAATTTCATTGTAATTTTTACAATGACAATAAAGATTATTATTATTATAAATGCTCATTTGGAGAGATTTACTATTGCTTTCAATATGATGTGTGTTGTAATTAGCAGTGTGTCTCATTTGTGAGAAAATGGATGATCACCTCACATTATAGATGACATATTTGTAGGGAGTTATTTTCCCACTAAAAATAACATTCATAAATTCATCTGTTACACTTAATTATCACACCTATTTGTAGAGGTAGTTGCAAATGTCTGAATGACTTAACTAAATTCCATATTATATATTATGGGAGACCAGGATGATTTTTTGTAATTTTCACATTAATCAGAGAACAAGTTAAAGATTCAAAGACCAGCAAGCTAGTGTGAAAACCAGTTTGGGGCTTATTTCTGTAAAGACATACAACTCTTGGAAGCATCATAAGATCAAATTTACTAAAAAAGCAAAACAGAACAAAATGACCTGGAAGAAAAAAATATTATATAATAGCTCTTACCCTCATATTCTGGTTTTACTAGATCAAGCATTTGGCACAATAGGTCATGGAAAGGCAACGGCTCAATGCCCATGGATTCCATCCTCTCACACTGTTCCTCATAAAAATATTCAAGTTCATACATTGATAGTGTGCCATCCCCATCTAAATCCATGCATCGGAACCAGTACTCAATACTACAAAACAAAGAGATGACTCAAAATGCATTTTTATAATATGGTAGCAGGTAGCAAAAGTTTTAGGGATGACTTTCATGTATACAGTACAAAATAAAGCTTTGCCTGGACTGTCTCATATGACAGCTTGCACTGGAAATGGTACCTTGAATTTCGGACGATGAGCTCAGATACATAATACCCTCAATTGTTCAGTAGAAAATTCTGTATTCTTTTCCTATCCTAAATCTGACTTTCAATATCTTTGAGTAAGTTTTTGGATGGAAAAATGTTTATTTTTAGCAACTTGATAAAGTTTTATATGACAAAAACAACACCCGGAGAATGAGAATACATAACGTGGAAGAAGACTTCGGTAATAAAGATAATTTTCACAATACAAGACACTGTTGTAGGTAGATTCTCTCCTATTTAAAGCTCTTCTCGTGTTAATTTTGTGGTAGTCAGTGAAGCTGGAGTGGCATGAAAGGTAAGTGCATTCTGTATTTCTTTTATCTTTTGGATCAGTTCAAGAGTAAACTCACACAATGTACAATAAACTAATTAAGAAATTAGCCACATACAGAAAATAGTTATCACATACTGTTCATATTTTAGATATTTATTTTACCTTGTGAGGCATCTTTTGTCTTCTTCTGAGATCAGAAACCACGCAAAGTCTGCATAGCTCATCTGGTTTTCTTTTGGTTCTTGACTTCCTCTAAAATATATAAAAATACATAGTTAATTCCTTAATTAAAAATAACCAGAAGCAAATGTTTAAAAATTGCAGAGAAATTTGAAAGAGATAAAGGCGAAATTTCTATCCCTAAAATGTATTAAGGTTATCCATTACCTAATTCCTGAAAAAGTAATGTTTTATTAACCTGAAGACAGGTTTGGAATCTTATCCTTATATTACTAACATGACAACTTTGAAATCATGAATCTGGGTTGACTTTTAGTGCAATAATTGTGAGGGCTGCCTTTGAAGAATCTTCTTCTGATGAGGCATTTACACAACCAGGAATCTGAATTGAAGCCTGTTAGGGAACAGTTAGTGGTGAACGCCTCTCAAAGAGGACAGAAAACTATGGTAGAGTAAGCTATAACCATGCCCCCACTTCTCATAACCCTAAGTAATTTAAGCCAAAATTCAAAATTCAATTTTTTGAAATGTTACCATCCTACCTTTATGTTACTACTTACCTAAGAACAGCTCCAGTGAATATTCTTTCTATAATTCTGTTTGACAAAGCTGTAGATTAAAACAAAACAAAACAATGAGGAGTAGTTTGTAGGTTGATGAGGAGACAGCTATAGTATGTAAAAAGTTATCTACCTAAAGTTCATATTTTATTGATAAAAAGATTTGGCTCCTTGCCGGAACACAGGAAAGCCACTGGAAAGGAATTACAAAACCACCACCCAAAGGTCTTAGAAAACAGATTCCTATAAAAAATAGTTCCATTGCTGAAATTATTTTAACCTTATCTATTCGCTTCAATCAATCTTGTTTATAAGGCTCTGGTTGAGAAACAGATTACTGTTTGAATTAACGAGAGCAAGGGTGAAATCTGGCAGCCCGCGGTCCGGATGTGTCACACGCAGGCCATGCCCACCCAGCTCTGCAAAGGCAAAAAACACTGCAATATGTTGTGATAACGTCACGTGACGTGATCGAGTTTGACATAGTGGGGAATGTTTATCTTATTCGTAAAAATAAGATATATGAAGACTAGTACATGCATGCAACAACATCCAATTGTCTGCAAAGTTCAACATGAGCGCTATCATTACACATTTTCCTAGATACAGATAGTCTTCAACCTATGACCAAAATGGAAGCTGTCCATTATGATTGCAAGTGGTGACAACCATTAAGTGAGACAGGCTAGCTTAACAACTTACTTTCTCTGATGCTACTGTTAAATGAATGCACAAGTCATTAAGTGAGCATGGGGTACTTCAGAGGTGGGGGGAGGCCCTCTACTAAGCTTGGTCCATAAAGGAGGTAGACAAGCAACAAAAAGCTTTCAATAGCCAAAACAAACTCAATGGTGGGGAGGGAGAAAGGGGGGGGGGGGAAACCAGAGGTAATATTCAGCAGGTTCTGACCAGTTCTGGAGAACTGGTAGCGGAAATTTTGAGTAGTTCAGAGAACCGGTAAATACCACCTCTGGCTGGCCTCACCCCCATCTATTCTCTGCCTCCCGACTCCCAGCTGATCAGGAGGAAATGGGGATTTTGCAGTAACCTTCCCCTGGAGTGGGGAGGGAATGGAGATTTTACAGTATCCTTCCCCTGCCATGCCCATCAAGCTATGCCACACCCACAGAACCAGTAGTAAAAAAATTTGAATCCCACCACTGGAAAGCCTAGCTGGATTATGGCCCAATGCCATGATCCAATGCTGGAGATGCTTCCAAACAAGTTTCTGTGCTTGGCTGTTAAAGCCAAGTTGTGAGCTGGGCCTCTGCCTCAATCAGCTGGCTGTCAAATAACTGCAAACCTCTCCTGGCTCTTGTTAGCCTTTGAGATAGACAGGAGAGGTTTGCAATCTCCTGACATCCACCTGACTGGGGCAGAAAGCTCTGAAAGCAGCTGCCATTTACACAAGGAATTATTTGAGCACTGAAAATGATGGCTGCTTCCAGGAGGTACAGGGAGCAGATCCAGGTGCTGCAGGGTACTATCATGGCGGGATGGTTGGGGAGGGATGCAGGGAGGCACTGCAGTGTCTCTGTGAGGCCGAATGACCCAGGGGGCCCTCAAGCCATTGTAAATTTGAAACAGAGTGGTATGTAACTTTTGGGAGGGTCTGTCATAACTTTGAACAGCCATTAAATGACTTGTTATATCTTGAGAACCACTGGTATACTACATATATTAATACGTCTTTACTACACATCAATTTATTATGATTATTTTAGGTTTGAATTCCCTTCAATCATTGTTTCAATCTTTTAATGCAAGAATTCTTTTTAATATGTAGAAGAGCCATTAGGATAAATCCATACAACATATCACAAATTTGAAATGTTTAGTCAAATATTAAAATTGTGAACATTTGCATGCTTCCATTAACTGCAGAATAAAAACAAAATTTCCAGGTAAAAATTTGCATTATTATAGGATTTGAGAATAATGAAGAAGTTTGGATTTAGTTTGTTTATAATTGTTTTCATTTGTTTTCATGATTGCACTTCCTTTGCAATGTTATGGTAAATACATAATTTTGTTTAACAATTTGCTTTGAGATACCCCTTATATACTTCAGCAGTGACAATCCATATATCAATAAAATAAGGACTGTTTTCCAATAAGAGAGTTCTGAATGGCGGTTAATGACTAAAAAAATAGGAAACTATATAGGAAAAGGAGTAAAAAAAAGGGGGGGAAGTTAGTTAAGTTTGATAATGAATTCCCAGAAGGATTGTGTGTCTGTCTAAATGTACACTCACACACATGTATACACTTGGACAAAAGCATAGTATATTTATAATAAAATGTTCTTTTGTATTTGAATTTCCTTACCTTGATCATTGTATCTAGCCAAATCACTCTGATTTATATAGAGATCATGATCAGTGTCCAACTCCCAGAATTTACAATAAATAACATAGAAATGCTCATAGGAGAAATAATCAGTGATTTGATTAATGTCTTCCTCTTCTTCTAAGAGAGCTAAAGTCTGAAAAGATGATAATAGATTAATTCTACATAAAAAGATGCTACAAAAGTACCAGAAAACCTGGTATATTTAACAAAAATCTAAATTTTTATTTGATTGCGCCAGTACTAGTTAGAAGAATTCCAGTAATCAGTAACAGATTACTAGAATCTCCTTATCTAGTATGTCTAGTTAGATACATACCTCTAGTAGTTGCCTCATATTTAAAATAAGCCTATCTTTCCAGAATGCATAACATTTTTATTGCTTATCCAACTGAATTATAAAATACACTGAATATTTTAAGGTACATATTGTTCATACGGATGTAAAAAATTAACATACTTGCAGAAAGTTGCTTTTCCTCAGCTCTATTAATGATATTTTTCCAGACCACGATCTATTCACTATGTAAAATATTCTTTGAATAACCTGGAAAAAGATTAAATATACAACTCAAAAATCACTGGCAAATTAAAGATAAAATAAATCATCATGACAGTTGTATAGATCTATGTTATTTTTTAGTTTTGCTTAATAAGGAAAAAAAAAGAAGACTCATAAAGTTGGAAAGGGCAATCAAGTCATAGAATCATAGGGAAGAGACCTTGGAGATCTTCTGGTCTGACCCACTCTCCAAGGCAGGAGTCCTTATACCATCCCAGACAAATGGTTGTTCAATCTTTTCTTGAAAACCTCCAACAATGGAGCACCCACAATTCTGGCAGCCTAGTTGTTCCATCAATTAATCATTCTCACTGTCAGGAAATTACTCCTTATTTCCAGGTTGGATCTCCCTCTAATGAGCTTCTACTCATCACTTCTTTTTTTTTGTCCTCGGGTGCTCTAGAGAATAAATCCACCCTGTTTTCCCTAGGACAGCCCTGTCCAATGCTTTGATCAATTTAGGAATCCAAATTAATATAGCTATAACAGGTGGCAGGCAATCCTTCATCTGAATGCACCCAATGAAGGAAACTCCACAACCTTTCTGAGTTAACTAATTCCATATCAAACCATTAATCGGAATTTTGTACTACTATGAAGCCCTGTGGGAATAAAACTTTCAAATACAGTCCCAGCAAATTCCCTACTAGGCCTGACCCAATCACAGTGACATAGACAGTCCATCAATTATATAGGTTTCGTGATATCAGAGCTTTAAAGATAAGAACTGGCCATTTGAGTACTGGGGAATTCTGGGAGTTAAAGTCTTTAAAGTTGCCAAGGCTGAGAAACACTGCTATATTAATTGCATTCAGTTGCACTAAATTCCTTTCATAAGGAGATTGGAAAGGAAAATATGGTAAACGATTTCTATAATGTTATTTTAAAAAAACCTATATGGATATGCAGCCACAAAGAACTATTTTATGAACTGATTATAATTGTGAAGAACTGAGCAAAGTATGTAAAAAAAAGCAATCCAGATGTAAAAGATAAGGAAGAATTAAATCATTGAAACAAATCAATGCCAAATAGCCAACCTGAATTTGTCTTACTTCTGACACTGGTCATGTTTCAATCTTCCTATGAATAATGAAACTAATAATGTAATCAACATACCGTAGTAATGTAGCGGGAATGAAATTCTGGGGCATCCTTTAGAAATGTCAGTCCTGGATGAGTTTCAACTATATCCTGAAATACATCAGAATTATTAAACACAAAAATAATCATAACTATAAACTAGCATAATATCAAAAGGGAAACTAGGGGTAAGTAAAATAAACATTTACCACATGATAAGCTATGCTAACTTGCTCTAACTATGAAGAAACAAGAAAAGGAGGGATGTGGGACTTTCCCTACTTTTTGGTCACATGACAGAATCATAAGATCTTGGCACTGCAAGGGCCCAAACAGGCTATCAAACACAATCCCCTGCAGAATCCAAATCATGGACACTGTATCCTGCCTTCAGCTGAATACATCCAGTGAAGAGGAGCTATCTCAGTAATTAGTAGGAAGTTCTAGGGTGGAATTTAAAGGACTGGTCAAACATACCTGCAATATTGGGATGAAATCTTCTTGTTCCAGATAGTTACAGTTAGGTTTTGCTAAAAGGCAAATGAATTTTGATGCATCATCATGACAGTTGTGTAGAATCCTACAAAGAAGATGTAAACTGTATAAGAGCATTCTGATCAATTCAAAGAAGGAAAAACATTCTATGATTTCAGCATTATCCAATCTTGGCACTTTTGAAACATGGACAGATTTGGGGAATTCTAGAACCTAGTGTCTATAAATCCAGAAGGCTCTCAAACTGAGCAAGACTGCTATAACCTAGCATCTATAATATAGAGCCAAAGCTACACGTTACATTCAGAAACCTATGCCTCTAAGTGCAGGGTTACTGTTGTTATTTCATATATGGCAAAAATAATAAAACAAATTACATAAATAACTAAGGCCATAATAAAGTATAACTCTAGCTATATCTATATATTTCTATGTGCATTTATGCACATATATCAGCCCACTATTTAGACCAAATCAAAAAATCAACTCGACACAACGTTGAAACGACTCTTATTAACGTTGGCTATTAAAACAAGAATCTTGCAAGTCTGACTGTACTTTCCCCCACTCTTTCTCCCAAATACTATTGTGAATTAGAAAATCTTCTACCTGAGTCTTTTGAACATGCCTTCTTCTTATTTTGGACTTAAGCCATGTTTCCCTCCTGTTGCTTTGGTAACAGATCTGGCCTATCTCCATCATCTTCCTAACTCCCTACAAAATGTGAATATGTATAGTATGTAGTCTATCTTTTTTTCTTCCTTTCTTGATTCAGTAAAAAGCTGCCACAGGTGGGGAATTTTTAATTGTTTTACAAGTTATGTAATTCAGGAAACACACACACACAAACACACACACACACACACACACTCATGGGAAAAATTAAAAAGAATATAGAAACTTCTATTGATATAATGCCAGTTGAGGGCTAGTAGTGTTACATAGTTGGAAAATGGAATGTCTGCAAACAAATAAGGTTGAAGAGCACAAACAACTCCACAGTTCAACTCGGCGATACATATATTCTTTTCTATTGAAGTACTTTATAATTGTATAAAGATTTCTTAGAAAGTACATAAATTAACACAACATCATGGGAATCAAAATGAATATTTTTGTATTTAAAATGTCGAATAATATACATTGATTCAGAAATTGATATGCGGACCTTCAACATTGGATTTGTCAATGTAATATATAATCAAACAACTTTAAAATGATAAAGTGTAACACTACTAAATCACTTAAAAAACTGGAACAATCATCAAAACTATAAGTTAAAAAACTCCCTGTAGGAATTGTCTGCTATGGAAGGATAAATCATCTACCAATAACTGTGAATGGTTGCTGTCCAAGGCAGTTGCTAAATTAAGACGACCTGTAAACAGTTATGATTTCTGACATGTTAAAATCTGATTCACTTAAAAAAGTGAAATCAGTTTTCTTTGCCCTACATGCCCTAGAACAGGGGTCTCCAACCTTTGCAACTTTAAGTCTGAAGGACTTCAGCTCCCAGAATTCTCCAGCCAGCAAAGCTGGTTGGAGAATTCTGGGAGCTGAAGTCCTTCAGACTTAAAGTTGCAAAGGTTGGAGACCCCTGCCCTAGAAGATAGATCAAGTAATCTCTCCAGGGAACAAAAACATAGCTTTCTGTGTTTGATAGCTCAGTCCTTTTCTCCCCTCTAATTTCATGCTGCTTTATCTGAAGTAGAAAAAAACTGGTATCTTCTTTTGCAGCGTATAGCTCTACAGACGTTACAAACATTTTGTAGATAGCAATTTTATTTATTTATTTGCATCCTGCCCTTACTGTATATACAAATAATTCAAGGCAGCAAACATGTCCAACATATCTTCCTTCTCCTTTTTTCTTCACAGAAACAATCCTTTAAAATGAGTGTAGTTGACAGAGAGTGACCGGTCCAAAATCATCTGGCTGGCTTTCATGACTAAGGCGGGACATGAATTCACAATCTCCCGCTTTCTAGGCTGGTACATTAACCACTAGACCAAACTTCTTCCCCTTAATTTGTGAAGTGGGAATAAAGGAAATTTCCCCCTCTGAAATGTGCAAAGGTTTGCAGCAAAGCCCTCACTGAATTATATTTTCTTCTACAGTTTAGAGTTATGAAATCAATGGATGTAAAAGGGGTATCTGTTTACCTTAAACCACTTTCAAGCAGCATGGAGTTGCCCTTAAAGAAGACAGTGTTGGAAAACACTGTTGTTTTCCTAGACAGAGAAAATGGTGGGTGAATGGTGGGTGAATGGAATGTAGGTCTGGGAGAGGGAGTGGCTGGGTTGAAGAAGGTTACGGAGAGAGTTGGGGAAAGCATTGCTGAAATGCAGAATCCCAGCAGGAGGACTGAAGAGGAAAGAATGAACATCCCAACAGGGAAAGTGAAAGAATCTCAGCATAAAGGCAGGAGGAGGTGAGGGATGGTTTAGGAAACCTCATCAGGGTAGCTTAGGGAATCCTGTTAAACAAACGTCAGATAAAACAGAAAAGGAAGTAGGAAGAAAGAATTTCATACACTCATAAATACATACATACTAATTGCATATCATGGCAACTAGCAGGAGTACCCTGGACATGCCTTCAAAATTATAAATACCTAGCGCACAAATAAGTTGGAGATCCCTGTTTTAAGAGAATATTTTTACACTGTGCTCACTTTCTCCACATGGCCACAAACGAATGTACAGATACAAATCCTGTCTGCTCTCCTCCAGATGCGTTGAACATGGGAGCTTTCCAGTATAGGGGACAGCCGCATACCTGTAAAAAGCATAAAACAAAATACTGTTAATATCCAGGAAAAGGCATTATTTTTCTCAAGCCATTTTATTAAAATATGTTGGAAAATAAAACCCAGGCAAATTATATGCAGTGCGTTATATGATTGAGTTGAATGTCACAGACTTCTTGATTAAATTATGGTTTTATTATTTGAATTATTATTTAAACTTTTAATGAAAATTCTACTAAAAATTCAGTTAGAAATCTTTACCTAAGGTGAAGATGATAAATCTAGGGATGTTATCGTGTTGATACTTGCCCACCAGAATGTATAGGTTCTTTTACTATGCTACCACCCAAAGTACCTTCTGGTTTCATCTAGAAGATACAGGTTCCCTGATCATTTGCCAGTGCTAACCTAAACCTAAGATGTTCAGGTTTTTCTTAGTCTAAAACAAAGGATCTTCTAGTGTTTGCTCAATCACAGCATTTCTTGTTCTGATGTGAGTTTATGTCATTATTGGGTACCAGAATTTGTATTCATTCATGGCTTCATGCTATAAACACAAAATTAAAATACGCTTCATCCCGAAACTTCCTTATTCTTTAATAAATTATTATTTTTACCTATATTATAAAGAGATTCCAGCTTGGAATAATCCATAAATTCAGAAGATAATTATGCTTACTTTTATAATTTTCCCCATTTCATTATAGGGAACTTTCTTATCTTCAAACTCTGAAAAGGCTGCTTCAACTTGGATAATAATTTCGTCATGATTATTGGAGATATTCGGAAGTCCATAGGGAAAATAGAAAGCTGGAATGTTTATGGACAAGGGAGCACCAACAGTTTCTTTATTTGTAGACTGTAGAGACTGTGGAGTGATTGTTGAATTTGCAGGAGTTAGAGATGGTGTCACCGTTTTTTTCTCTTGCTTATTTTGGACCTAAATGTTAATAAATAAATCACTATTTTTATGCAATAGAATTGGAACAAAGAATGTACAAAAATATTCTTTCCAATGAACAAAACAAAGTTATAGTAAAAAAAAAACAAGCTGTCTGTGCACATAACAGTCTTATCTCTCAGAAAAGTACAATAGTAGTAAAACATTTTAAAATTCTAGATATAAATTGACAATTCATTCAATATGATTAAATAATTGATCTGCATATACTACAACATCTTATAAATGCTGCATTTATTGTACTACTACTGTACAGTACATTTTTAAAAAGTTCTTAAAGAAGCATTTAGCCCAGTGGTTCTCAACCTGTGGGCCGGGACCCCTTTGGGGGTCGAACAACCCTTTCACAGGGGTCACCTAAGACCATTGGAAAACATATATTTTCAAAAAAATATTGAAAACATAAAATAATTTTATGGTTGGGGGTCACCACAACATGAGGAACTGAATTAAAGGGTCGCGGCATTAGGAAAGTTGAGACGCATTGCTCTAACCAAAGCTCTCCAGGACAGAAATCAAGCTTCTAACCATATAACTAAAAAACAGCCACTGAATCTTACCAATAAATTCATAACTGTTATTTTGCTACCAGAAGTTTTTTCCTCTTTACAGCTCCCTGCTACTTATGTCTTTATGGTGTGTTTTGTCCATGCCCTTGTTTCCTTTACTATTCCATATTAGGGGCAGTTCAAGTGGCTAGTATTCTTTGATATTTACTTTGAACCATTTTATACTCTTTATACTATTAAATCATTTCAGGTTTTTTTTACTGAATATTATTTGGGAACAACTTCAATCTTCTTAGCCATCTTAGTTTTAATAATCAGCATTTGTTTCCCCATACATTTGAAATGTGGTACAAAATGTACATCAATGTGTGAAATAAGGCATTTTATAGAAAATTATAAAGTGCCAGAAATGGGACATCACAGTATGAAATACTTAATATTTCACATATTTGTTAGGCATTCTATGCAATTGCAAAAAACAAACTGGCAAAGTATGAAAGTATGCCATTCTAGCCTTCCTTGTTGCAACAAGTAGGTCAATACTGATTTTTTCCCCCTAATATTTTTCAGTAAGAAAATCCTGTATTTCATTTTGCATTTTTTCTTTCATTTTCATATACATCTTTTCAATAAAGGGTCCTAACCCTAAACTTAACTCTAATCCTGTTCATGACTCTTTTCATACTTTGCCTAAATAGTTCTTATCGTTCTGGATACTGCTTAGGTATTATATATAATGCCTAGGGAAAGTATATAACATATTAAAATAATACAGGCATTTCATACTTTGCCTAAAAATGTCAGACATTTAATAGATTTCTTAGACTTTCTATACAGTGCCAATTTGTCACACATTGCTGGTATTATACACAATACATGGAAATGATTGACTATATTAAAAAAAAGAAGTCAATATGTCACAATGTTCTACTAATAATATTTACTTATTTTAACATTTTCACCTTCAAGAAGAAAATGCCAAAAGGAAAAATACCTGTTTCCTTTTATTTACCAACAAGGTATTTATGTACTAAGCTTGGAAGACCTATTTTTAAACCAAAAGGTATCTGGTGCGAATAACCTTCTGAAAATAGAGAAGCCTAAGCGAAGAAACCATTCCAACTACTGATCTAAAAGAGAGATTAACAAATAAGAAGAAAAAGTAAAGCACATTCAAACCTGGGCTTGCTGGAATGACTTCAACCTCTTCTTGAACCGGGATGGAAGAACAAAATCACAGCCTTTCGCAAGGAAAGCTAACTCTCCTCGTAAATCAGGGTCCCTTCGCAGAGATCTATCCTTGATCATCATTTTTGTTACTTCCTCAGAAAATTGCTCTTCCCAGAAAAGATGTAAAGTCCTTTTGAGGTATCACTTCAACTACTTTCTTGATTTGTTTGTGTAAGCAAAACATACCTTTTCTTTTTATTCTCAGAAAGAACTGCCTATATCTCATCCCAAGGCCAGTGGACCCTCTCTCTCTCTTTGATATTCAAAGAATCCCTGAGCACAAAGATCTCTGGATGCCTTTTACCAATTATTTATCAAGAAGTATAATCTACACCAGAATCTTTCCCTGCTGGCTACATGACAGTGAGGTAATCTGCCCTTGGCTGGTAACAGAGCAGAGGTATTGTGGGAAGGGAGGCATCCACCACAGTACTAGCAGCGGTGCTAAAGTTAGACTTATTGCAGAGGTAGCTAAATATATCATCTTTCAAGATATGTATTTTATGATGTTCCATGGTGAAATTTAGGTGCAAATTTAGCTATCAATCTCAACTGAATTCAAAACCATAATCTATAGATGTCACCATAAGACCACAGATATTTCTGATTAGAATATAATATTAAAAAGGTTAAAGTCTCTTTTAGTTTTTCGTTTTCATGTGGTAAAAATACAGCTTCTTTCTGTCCAAAACAGATATAATTATTATATGGTAACTATCATGCTGTTAAATATTTTCCTTACATGTTTGGAGGTAAGACAACAACACTTTAAAGTAGACCTCTTTCCTTTTAAAAGTGTGCTTCTTAAATTAGATTAAGAATGGAGCTACCAAAATTGGTACAGTACTTGAAACCCAGAGAATGTATTTAATTTCATGTAGAAACAAAAAAGACCTGATTTTGCAAAATGTCACCCTTGATATCCTAAATACAAATGAAATCTTGATTTAACAGACCTATCGGAGGGAGAGATAGACATATTTGGGCCTGTGGGGGAAGTATTAAAGCTGATTTCAGTTCTCATGAAAAACAGCACCTTGGACCAATTATCATTTAAAAATGGGATAATTAATAATTATTTCAACCAACCATTATGTAAAAATGGAAAATGAACATAAGCACTATTATTCTTAAAGTATCATTCAAATCACTAACAGCAGGTTTACCTGTGCTTTTAAATTTATTTAAATTTATTGGCCTCTCAACTCCAATGAATTCTGGGTGGTTTTCATACACAACAAGCTATTTTTGTATTGTGCACAAAAAAGTTTGGACTCGTGTCCAAGCTATATATCTACTATGGAGTGTGAAAAATGCAATGATATATAAACAATTTTCTATGTTACAGTATTTCCACAGAGCAGTATTTTTATATGAATGGGCTCAACTGTTAAGTGAAAAAAGAAATCACACAATCTTACCTTGATAACCTCTGGCATCTGTTGAATTAATGGTGAGGCAGTTTTTTTCTTCACTGTATCTATGTAGCTCTGCTTGTCAACTGTGATGGAAGGCGTGGCTAAAGTTTCCTGAAGAATATGCATCACTTCTTTCTCTTTTGATAAGCTTCCTTTGCCCAATTGGAATTCTACTAGTTCTTGAGCAAAATCTTCAATACTCTCCAAAATACGCAGTAAAAGAGTTTTGTCATCTTCATCCATTTTATGACCATTGATTTCTACAACTTTTGATAAGGAAGAAGGTACACTTTCGTCTTCAGGAAAACAATCTTTGCCTTTGTCTTCACTGGTTGAACCACTAATTTTCAAACATCTAGAATCACTTTGCTCCACAGTAGTTTCTCTCAGTGCAATTTCCATTTTTTGTGAAAAATTCTCCAAATCCAACAAAAGTTTATCTATCTCTTCTTGATTGTTTTTTCTAAGCTCTTCTTTAGAGACCTGAACATTATAGTTTAAGGTTTGATCAATGGAATCTGCTGAAATAGAGAGGTCATCCTTTGATAGAGGCTGTGTATGTGAAGTTTTAGGAAGTTCTACAGAAGGATTTAGCCATCCTGCTTGTTCCTGGCTGCTCTCTGAATCTCCCCTTACTGTTCTACTCTGAACACTTGATGCACTTTCCCTTACTTTTTCCCCATCTAATTCTTCTACAATATATAGAGATTCTGTGGGAAAAACACAGTCTGATGGATTTTGAAATTGCAACTGAGGTAGTATATGAGAATCATTTCTAGAGTTTATATTGTTCTGTAATGCATTTGAAGAAATATCTACATTGGGGATTTGGATAAGATTGGTTGAGGAATTTGTATCATTATTATCCTGAATTCTTTTTAAGTTAGAGGGAAAGGGAAATGCCTGCTTTGCCACAGATGATGCAGAAGTTACAATATCTTCATATCTTGGTGGTTGCTCATTGCCAAATATTGGGGAGAAATGAGATTGCTCCA
The DNA here is from genome assembly GCA_039707465.1 of Rhabdophis nuchalis. Taxonomy (NCBI): domain Eukaryota; kingdom Metazoa; phylum Chordata; class Lepidosauria; order Squamata; family Natricidae; genus Rhabdophis; species Rhabdophis nuchalis. The sequence goes on from CM077645.1 coordinate 48,964,519, forward strand.
AAGCAGACAAACTATTAATCAGTTCTACCATGTCACCAGGATGTCTAAATTCAAAAGGCAACTGTTTAAGGTAAGAAGAAAACCTTGTCATTAAATTCATATAGATTATTTCAGAATTGGCCAAGGACTCATTATTATTTCCGCTATTGACATTTCCTGATGATTTATTCTTAATGCATTGCTTTATTATATCTGTACACTTCTTCAAGTCCTCTGAGCATTTTAGCAAGATATCTAAGCACATCTTAATATCTCCACTGGAAGACCCATCCAGTTTGTGCTTTTCCAAAATTTGTGTTATAAAATTGCCATCAGGAAAAGTTCCTATAGTCAAAGGAACTACAGAACTGCCACTTTCCTTAACTGAGGGGCTGCTGACATGCCATTTTGTTTCATTGGAACTATTATTTAGAACACCATTAGGAGGGGACAAAATTTCATCACTGCTGAAATGTCCACTAATCAAGTCAAAATCTAGTGATCTTCTATTGAATTGGTCTGACTTAACTTTTCTTCCTTTTCTATAGTTTGCCTGATTTGAAGAATTTTTCAGTTTTTCAAATGAGAATTCTTTTATTTTTCCACTAGCAAGATTTATGGCTTCTTCAGTGATATCTTTCATATTTCCACTGCTTTGAACACAAGATACCTTTTTGAGTTTTGGATTACTAGGAAGGAGTTGATGATAATCTTCATCCCCAGGCAAAACAATTGAATTTTCAGGCATTGAAAATCTGCGGGTCAAATCTGAATTTCTAATATTAGGTGTAGAAACTTTAAGTAGTTTTGCAGAAACACTGTGGTGGGGCACTATGCACATAATTCCTTGTCTGAATACTTGACATGTCCCTGTGCAATAATGCACAACATTTTGAAGCTGGTTATCTATTACAGCACTGCTGTAACAATTCACTGTTGTTATTACTCTTTTATAGTTTGCTGCCATAATATGAATTTCAATTTGTTGTACTCTGAAATGGCTTAAGAGAGCAATCACTTTACCCCCCTTTAAATCTCATATTCATACAGCAATAAGCACTGAGGTGGTTGTGTTAAAAATGTCGTAAAATCAATGCATTGTCAAGAATCTGTATTAAAAGATTACAGACAACAATCTATAAAAAATTAAAATCACCAGCATAATGTATAATTGTCTTTTGGATAATAGTAAATATTCCCAGACTAAAAATGTTGTAGTGATGAACAATTGTTCTCGTTTCTCAATAGCAATGTTAGAAGTAAAAATGAAGATTAATCCACTTGTTGATAAAATGAAGAAAAAACTTTCTTTTGAATGCTTTGTCCAAATTTCCTCTGAACTTCAGATTTCATGGAGAAAATAAAAGCATTTAATGTGGTCAAATGATCCACCTCCTTCATTGGTGTAGAAGATGTCTGCAATAACAAATGTTGTTAGTACACAAATTTCAAGCCTAACTTTAGATACTGCTACTAACTTTAGATAAGCATTGCAGGAGAAGGAGTGGCAGAACCCGGGGACAGAGTCAAAACAGGAATCAGCCTAGAATCTCTACCTAGGCACAAATAGACCAAATCCAACCCCTCTTGAATTCTGATGACCCTTATTTACACCAAGATAATGCTATCAATTTATATAATTAATGGGAGAATTTGGAGACTGAAAATCGCCTCTGAGCTCTTCTGATTGCTCCATTCACCTTTTACCCAAAGTTATAGTCCCTTTCTGCCTAGAAAGCAACAAAAGAAGCTATCATTTCAGCTTCCTTCTGTACATAGAAACTATAACTGCTTTTTGTCTGCAAATAGAGAACAATTGTTCCCCAAGTTTCACTGTAGAAAGATAAAAATAAGGGATGAGGTTTTGGGGAGAGGGGAATATCTCATTTGAGGCACCAGACACTTCTCATAGAACTTACACATTTTTTTAACATTTACACAAGACAGCCAGAACAGGAAACAGCTGTCCTATAACTGCCCAGAATATCTGTAATTCTACAATTCTCTTCTCTCTAGAATATCAGATTACACTTCTAAATCCTATACTGAATTTCATATTTTCATTGTTGACATTAAACTAAATCATTTAATTTAGCTTTTTCATCCACAGTATATTGAAAAAAATATTGCCAGAAAAACTTACCGAGCAATTTCATCAAACTATCAGGCTGTTTTACAGATGGGAATACCAGTAATATTTCAGATAACATTTCAGTTTGAAAACTGCACAAGGTACTAACATTGTAGTAGCAGTAAATGCTTAAGATTATCAGTGAGGTACGTTTATCTGCTGATAATCTCTCACTCAGTGAAGCACATACAACACTTTCACTTTAAACCTGTTTTCACAACAGCCAGTATCATAAGGACTTACTGCTTAGAGCAGTCTTGCTCAAAGGATCCCTTGAAATAATTTTCAGATTTCAAGGAACCCGTGAATAAAAATCATAAAAATTTCACAACATAATTTACTTCTAATTTATACAAACCATATTTTATACAACAATAGTAAACTGACAGGCCAGTACCTGAACTGTAGCATGTAAAAATTAACACCATTGCAAACACGGGTATTGCATGGCCTGCAAAGTTCAAAAACTGATGTTCATTTATTTTAATAAAACCTTTCTAAGAAACCTCCTGCAGAACCTTGGAGTTTTGCCCCAGTTGAGAAAGGCTGATAGAGTTTATAAGGAAATGTATACTGTATTGTGCAACTATGATTTTAAATAAATGAGCCATCATAATACGTTATTGAATGTATACTCTACTGATCTAAAAATCTTCAGCATCAGAATGACATCTACATTTGTGCACTATTACCATGCCTATTACTTACTAATTTAAGGTAAAGTTCATACTTCTATTAATTTTATAAGATTCAAGCATTAAGATTATTTATTTGTTTTATTAATATTCTGCCTTTATTTTTTTACAAGTATTTTATAAAGCAAGTCAAGTTCTTCCTCCAATTTTCTGCACAACAATCCTGTGAGGTGGGTGAGAGTGACCGGCCTGAAGGTGGCTTTCATGATAAGTCAAAACTTGAACTCATAGTCTTCTGGTTTATAGGCTGCCAACTAAACACATTATTCTTATAATACAACAATGTTAATCTTAAATTTTAATGTATAGATTTTATTCTAATTTATTCCCAAGAATCTGGAGATGTGATTTTTTTTTCTTTTTACAGATAAAGAACTGAAAGTTAATAAATAGCTTGGACAAGCATCTAAGTAGCTGTACACCTTGAACTTTCTCTCCAAGATCCAGATCTGATTAACTGTACCACCAAAGTATGTGTTTACAGTATTCTAACGTATTTTTAGATTACCTTTATCTGATAGACAATGCATTTAGCCCTTTTTTATCTTATTTATCACTATTCATGCATTAGATGTATTTTTACCCATTCGAATAATCTATGTTAAGTAGTAGTTGCGCACATTTTTAGAAAAGCAACCTTAATGCCATCATGTTTATTTTGAAAGAAAAGCATCCGATCAGCAGCTGTTGCTGGTAAGGCGACTTGATTAAACACAAACAATAAATAGTAACATATCCTGTCTCTACAATGCCACCAGATACTGAAATGCAGTAAAGGGAACACTGAGCACTGCTGTTTGGGTACATCAAGCAAATTTGCAGCTGCTATTTCCTCCTTGTGCTCATTTTCTGGAGAGGGATAGGACGACTGTGCTTACAGATGAATCATCTGCAATTTCATTCATTTTCCCTTTCTCCCTGAACCTCGGATCCCCACCGTAGCCTCTAAAAATGCTGTCATAACTATGAAACCATTTTCAAGGTCCTGACACTTTCTTCTTTCTGTAAATGAAAGAACAACGTAGTTGACCTTCTGTTATGTTATGAAGGATAAGTTATTATGACCCTATAGCATCTCGTTCTATTGTAAATCTTGCCTTAAAAGCCTTAACTTTAACTTTTCAGTAAGTTCTCTAGGGCAGGGGTCCCCAACCTTTGCAACTTTAAGTCTGAAGGACTTCAGCTCCCAGACTTCTCCAGCCAGCAAAGCTGGCTGGAGAACTCTGGGAGCTGAAGTCCTTCAGACTTAAAGTTGCAAAGGTTGGAGACCCCTGCTCTAGGGCAATGCTTCCTAAAGTGTAGCAAGGATCAGCAGATTGTTTCAACTGCAGTATGATTCATTGGCCTAAAAATGAAGCTGAGCTGATTAGAGATTTCCATCCAAAATGAAGAGAGATGGTATATAACAACAACAGCAAAAGTTAGCACAGATTCTCTATGGCTGTGATCAAACATATCTAGCTATGAGCTGCTTACTACTGAATTGGCTGGTTTATACTACATTATAAACCCCGACTTACATACAATACTAGCTGGGTTCTGACATCCTAAGCTAAAGCAAGCCAAAGGAACTTGGATAACCATTGGTGCCACACTTCCAAACTTCCTGGATAACAGATCCTTTGCCTGCAGCACTGCCCAAACAGAATGGTCAACTAGGGGAGATCAAAATGATTCTTTGTAACATCTGGATTCAGCAAAGCTATCTACAATAATTGTAGCAGAAGCAGCTGCTAATGTCAACAAGACCATATAATATTGTTTTCAGTGCATTTGACTGCCCTTGTCTCTGTGATCTCCCCACCCACCCACTTCTGTATTGTATCCTGCACAGCACCTAGCACTTCTCTATGTCACTCAGGTTCCTTACACAAAGTACATAATAGCACCCGAGGCCTGGAAACCAAGTAAAGCCCTATTCCAGCAAAACAGTTCAACTGGTTCTGACAAGAGGATTTGAACCATTTACTGTATTCAAATCACAGGGAAGGTTTTGTTCAAAACAGCCCAGGAGAAGCAATGTGGGCTTATATTCCTTTTTTCCTTTCTTTTCTTTTCTTTTCTTTTCTTTTTTTGCCCCGGAGGGTCGGCACTCCACTTTTGCCTACCTTTCTTAACAGGATTTGCTCATTTCGTAACTTTGGCGACTGCAGTGTTTACCTGCACAACACTCTATTGAAATTGCGACTGGCGTCGAAAACGATTACCAGAGCTCAGAAATCACCCGGACGTGGGACTAGTCAATTTTCTTTTCCCTTACCGCTTCTCTGCAAGTGAAAAGTACTTATCTGTTCTCTTCCTGACCCTCTACTGTCACCCGTTCAGCTGAGGTCGCGTGTCTCCAGTTTTCCCAAGAGCTACTCGAAATGCTGGAGGGGGGGGGGGATCTCCGAACGGACTCTATTTTTTTCGTCCCCGGCCGCTCCCTCTTTTCCCTTCCAGCCTTCTCCGCGCTCCGGGCCGCCCTCCCTCCCGCCCGCCAACGCCAACCCGATCCAGCGAAAACCCAGCACAGTTTTAGCCAGATTCCGGACAAGAAAGGCAAGTTGGCTTTTTCAGCGCCACTTTCTTCCTCGGTTATTTGAGAGCGACAATTAACTACTCAACAGGGGACGCTGGTACTAGAGGTAGCCGTGGCAGGAGCTTTCGCACCTACCCGCCGCCGAGGCGATTCCCTCGCCCATTCTAAGGCTCTCTTCAGCTTCGACCCTCCTCCTTCCTCCACCCTCTGGCCGCGAGACGCTCGGCTTCTTTGCCCGTCCCTTCCGCGCTACGAAAGGGGCGCCCACAAGAGCGCACTTCAGTGGAGATGGGGAGGGGAGGAGGCGGTGGTATTTCTCTGCCAAGAGGGCCGAGACTCGTTGGAGCGCCAGCCCCCGCGGCTCCCGCCTGAGATTGTTTTTCTGCGTCCCGTCAACAGAAGCCCAAGCCTGATCTTTGCTTGTCCTGCCTGGGAAGAGCTACAGACAATCGCCTCCGAGGGTCCTGGGATTTAAGGGAGGGAATTCTTGGGAAGTTCGGTTTGAGGAGGAGGTCTTAAAACAAAAGACCAACGCCCTTGACATTAGCAGAAACGTTGATCTCATCTTTGGCCTTGCTGTGTTGCAGTGGAAAGTATTAAACGTTCTTGAAAGATTAAGAAACCAGAAAGGAAAAAGAAAATAATGTCTTTATTCTCCACTTTTAAACCACATGATTGAGCCAAGATTATGGAACCCCTAGGTCTGGCATTTCTGAAATGCCAGCTGCAGCTTCCTGCCTCTGATTCCAAAGCTCCAGGGCTCTTCCCTTACAAAGTCCTTATGTCTCACTCTCTTTGGCTCATAGTTACTTCTACCGCACCCATGTTCTGCATTCATCAGCTTCATCCCCACAGGCTGAAGTTGGCTCCTAGTTCTTTATTCTATTCAAAAAAGCCATATGTACTAAGTTGAATAAAGAATGTGAATAATAGTATGTGCAAAAATAAAATTTGGACTGGTCCATGTAATACACCCAGGCTGTCTTTTGGATATTCCCTTATAACATGCCAGGCTAGTTTTATCAAAAGCTCTCAAGTAAATTGCTCGGATGAATCCAATTATTCAAAAGGTACAGGTATTTAACAGCCCCAAAACTTAAATCCACCATAAGACCATGTCACGGTTTCCTTTGACTGTTAGAAGCAAAGAAACAATATATCTGGGAGAAAAACTGAAACTCAGGGACTCTTCCATTTCATCCACTATTTTCTATTGTGAGGACCTTTCTCCACTGCTAAATAAAAGTGCTATTCACACACCTTTGAATTTACTATTCTTTGAATCTACAGAATAGTAGATTATTCTGCCTCTTTATCAGTATTGAATAGTGCTGTCCTAATTTGCATGTCCACCATAATAGTGATTGGATGGTTTCTCCAGTTTGCTATCCATCTTTTGACAACAATTGGGCTAATGTGGGATCTCTGTTGTCAACAGAGATCCCACATCCCCCAAAAAATCCAGTGCAAATTGTTTTCCAGGTAGATATAGTAAATACATTCCCCAATAACATCCCTTCGTCCGATCCGCTCCCACAGAGAGGGCCTTCTCTGGGTGCCGTCGGCGGGGCAATGCCGGTTGGCGACACCCAGGGGAAGGGCCTTCTCTGTGGCAGGCCCGGCCCTCTGAAACGACCTACCCCCGACCTTCGCACTATCTCGGACCTCCGCCTCTTCCGCCAACGTCTTAAGACGTATTTATTTCAACAAGCCGGCCTAGGATAGCCCCCGTTTCTGACTTTTTAAAAATAAATTATAATTTGGTAACGTTTTAAACATGGGTTTTAGCACGGGTTTAAATTAATTTAATATATTTTAATTGATATTTATTGTATTTTGTGGTTTTAAATAATGCCTGTGCGCCGCCCTGGATCCTAACAAGGAGAAGGGCGGGATATAAATTTAATAAAATAAAATAAATAAATAAATAAATAAACCATTAATATTAAGAAAGTCCAGTTCATCACTTGTTGATTCTGTTCTCCAGATCTGTCGAATTAGTATCTCCTTCAACCTTCTCCAATGAACTTGCAGTTTCCAAACCAAATTCCTTCTCCTTTAAATCAGCCAACAGCAATTTAGATTCCAATCCATCCAGTTGTGAGATTGATTTGGCTACGGTTGCATGAATATCGTATTTAGGCTGATTTGAAACTCTTGTTATTTTATCTAACTTTTAATCAAAGTTTTCAATTTGAATTTGTAGGTTAAAAAGCATTTCCCCCCCCAAAAGGCTTCCCAGATGGTTTTATCTTTAAGTTAGTACAGAGTTTGCATTTTTAATATAATCCTGTAACCCGACATTCACAACCAGATATAAACAGTTCCTTTCCAGAACAGAGGAGTTACCAACTTCCATACGGAGAAATATTATATCTCATATACAGTATGTCCTTTTATATATCGCTTCCTTACCATCTGTAGGAATGAAAATTTCTTTATTGTGTCACATTGTGCCTCTAACTGATTGTAGAGATCATGCCTTGAGAAGAGGCAGTAAATTCAAGCAAACACACTGCTGCACTTCTATATCTATAGCAAAGTATAGGATTAGCTTGTTAGAATAAGAATCAGAGCATTGGCAGAACTCATATACAGTATTAAAGCTACTGTGTAGCTTTCAGGGAATATATATAATATTTTCATACCTTGAACAATACCACTCTGCCCCCTAGAGTTATCTTGTTTCCTTATAAAGGAATTACCCCTATTAATGGACACATATGTTCAAACTGTCTTTGATCAACAGTCTATATAAGAGGTTGGATAGAGGTGCATCCATTCTGGTATTCCTTCATTTCTTAGGGGCTTTTGATACTATCCACCACAATATTATTCTGGACTGGTTGGGAGTGGAAGGAACTGTGATGTACTGTTTCACTTCCTTCCTCAGCATTTGATTTCAGCATTTGATTGATAGGGGAGGTGAGAAGTTGTGCCTGTGGTCCTTTGTTTGTGGGATGAGTCAGGAGTTGAGACCCTCCCCTTTTCAATGTAATATATATATATATAACTGATGGCTAAGGGTTTTGGTATCATCAGCATACTAATGATATCAGATTTTATAGCCCACACCCAGTTTGTGATATAATCAGTGTCTGAAGACTGTTTAGGTCTGGATGGGGCAGAACAGACTTCAGCTCAATCCTTTCCAAACTGAGTGGCTGTGGTGGTTTTCAAAGAGCAGATGTCAGATGTGACCAAGAAGGACTTTGTATAATCATTCTGTTGCATCCTTTTCTGGACCAGGAAGCCCTTCAGACAGTTACTCAAATTCTGATCCCCTTATAATTGGATCATTGCAATGTGGTCTACCTAGGGCTTAAGGTCATCCAGAAGTTACAGCTGGTACAAAATGCAGTTGCACAATTGGTAACGAGAACTTCCCAGTATACTTATGTGTCACTACTGCTATGTGAGCTGTAACCTAGTTGCTAGACAGATGGTCATTACCTATAAAGCCTTTATCGCATAGGGCCTAGATACTTGACAGCTTACCTCTCTCAAACTGTTTCTCTCTGTTGCAGTGGTGGGTTCCGGATCCCATCGCAATCGGTAAACTGCGGCGGGGCAGGGTGTCCAACACGTACACGCACGCTCTGCATACATGTGCACCTACCACCCGAGACGCTCCAGCTGCTTGGCGGAGCATTGTGCAGACGCTGTACACTGCATGCACGTGCACAAATGGCTCGGTTGGGTCAAATACAGCTCAGGAATATGGGTGGACAGGTAGGCCCTCCAAAGCACTGTACTGGTACTCCCGTACCAGGGCACACCGTCTGCAACCCACTACTGCTCTGTTGGTACAAAGAATATACCTAGAATGGGTATACTCTAGATTTCTTCTATTAAATATTGTTATCCTATGGGAGTTTTGTTTGACAGAAATGAACACCAGTAATGGACAATCCTGAATAGGATTTGCACCTCACACAGCATCTGTCAGAACTTACTATATAAATGGGGCATCCTCCTCTCAACATGACTGTGGAGTCCCACATGAAATTATAGATTACATTGTGACTGGATGTAAGCTGAAGGCGTATACTAGTCCAGTAGCTGATTTTTTTCTCATATAAATAATGGTTAGATGACCATGGGTGTCAAAACTTGTGGTGTCATGTTCCTGTCACATGACACATTGTGGTGTTTTTTCCTTTTGTGGAGCTGAGGTGGGTGTGGTCTGCATGTCAGAACTGCTTGTAGGCTTGTATGTTTTAAACTGTTTTTATTGTTTTCTATTTGTAAGCTAATCAGATTGGGGGAGTGGGAAGCTATAATAATTTAATACTTTTGTAACTTTGTATTCTTTTTCCCAAGACAGTTGGATACAGCAGACTAGTATAGCCTCACAGCTTTGGAAAATAAAACAATTGTTTAAACACTCTCTCTTTTTTGGTATTTTTGGGGTAGGTTTTCTACCATAGGCGTCCTGTAAACAACACATCAGAGCACCACCATTTATCACAAGTCAGAGATCAGCACAAAGGACAACTATAGGGAGCCACAAAGATTATTATGAAGAATCTATTTATAGACAATTGTAACATAGTCAAAAAAAATGTTAAGCCTGAGAAACAGGGTGAGTGTCAAGAAGAGACTTACTCCTTCCTGCCTCAAGGTATAAGAGGTAGAAAAACAAAAATGCAGCCGGACAAGCACGATTGTTACAACAGATGAACTCAATAAAATACTAAAACACATGAAGAACGGTTGCAGGAACTGGGTATGTTTAGTTTAATAAAAAGGACTAGGGGAGACATGATAGCAGTCTTCCAATATCTCAGGGGTTGCCACAAAGAAGAGAGTTCAAACTATTCTCCAAGGCACCTGAGGGCAGTACAAGAAGCAATGGGTGGAAACTAATCAAGGAAAGAAGCAACTTAGAACTGAGGAGAAATTTCCTGACAGAACAATTAATCGGTGGAACAGCTTGCCTCCAAAAGTGGTGAATGCCCAAGACTGGAAGTCTTTAAGATGTTGGGTAGCCATTTGTCTGAAACGGTATACGGCTTCCTGCCTAGGCAGGGGGTTGGACTAGAAGACCTCCAAGGTCCCTTCCAATTCTGCTATTGTATTATATTATATTGTATTGTATTGTATTGTATTATCTTGATCTATCAGCCTTGAAGGGCTAATAACAGCACATTTTATGGTGGTATAGTCTTGTGATCAGGAGAATAGAGAGCTGTAGAAAGCCCTTAATCTGTAAAAGTTTCTAGAGTAGTGTATTGAACAATCAGTGCCATTGCGGGGCATTCTCTTACTGCTCTTTTAAGCACATATTTAGAAAATGGGTTATTTTGATACTTTCAGCCTTCTATTCCTGTGTTCCATCCCACTGCAATGCTAAACTTTGTTCCTAAATAGTTTAACATAATTACACATCCGTGATGCGCAATTTTTCCTCAATCGCGTTAAGAAGCGTATGTCTCTAAAATAGAATTGTCAATAGATGGCGTACCAACACTAAGCACTCGAATTCCTTATCTGTTTCTCCCGTTCACTTTTGCCAAGGACAAATTCTGACAGGTGGTTTTACCGTTACGCATGCGCACGCCGGCCTCTCTCGTTATTCCTCCCACCCCCCACCCTCATTGGCTCAACGCCCAAACATCCGAAAGTCGAGTTGGCGCATCCCACTTCACGTTTCTTTTCACCCTGATGTTCTATAAGCAGGTGGGAGTAAATTACCTACTTCCGGAAATAATCCCTCCCTCCCTTCAACAAGTCCTCGGCACGCATGCGTGTTGCTCGCTGCCGGAGAAACTGTGTTGTTTTTTTTCTCCCCCCCTTTCCCATTCGCTATTTCGACTGACGGGATGTAGTTCCTTCCTTCCTTCCTTCCTTGCATCTCCCTCGGCGATGTGGGTGCGCTTGGAGGAGGCGGCAGCAGCAGCAGCAAGAGCAGCACTAACAGTCATCGCAGCGGTCCTGGCAGCAGCTCTTGCGTGGGGTTGAACGGCTGGTGCCGTTGGCGTGCGTCAAGATGGCGTGTGTGCTGGAGACGCCACTCCGCATGAGTATCCTGTCGGTAAGTGCAGGCCCGGACCAGCAACGGCAAAGGCTGGCGCTTCTGCTTCCTGGTGAAGGAAGTCAGCCGCATTGGGGTTTCCGTTTGGCGGTCTTTTTCTCTCTCTTGACTGGGCTAGGGGAAGCGGGCTGGATCCTCTTGTGTCCGGCAGGGCGAGTGAAGGACTGCTACCTTGCTCTTAGGTTGTTCATAGCCAGTCCCGCCCTCCTGGAAGCTTGTCTTGTTTCCCCCCTTTTTCTCCCTGCAGCTGTGATAGGAGTAGGAGTAGCCTTGGCTGCTTCTTTTCGCTTTGAGGTGGGCTTGGGGAGATTTGGGGATGTCCCAACTGCTGGATTTTTCCCCCTTCTGGGGGAAATCAAATAAAATAACCCCCGCTGCATTATTGTCTGCGTTAAGATGTCACGGGGATAAGAGCTGTAGCTCTCGTCTTGTATCCGTAGATTTGGAGGCAAATTTTCTGTTGGTCTTTTCCCTCTTTATTAGTGTTATGCAGTAAAAACCACAGATGTTCGGACTGTTTTTTATTAGAGTGGGAAAACACGTATAAGTAATGGATTTAGTTTTAGATTTAATTTTTTTAAATGCCTGATTTATTTCCTAATGTTGAATCTGAACACAATTAGAAGGGGCATTCTGGATGGCAGATTTCTTTTCCTTTAATAGACTTTTAGAAAAAAAGTTACAGCAGTTGCAAGTTCCACCTGCTGTAGTTTCCTATTTTGCTCAGCTGTTAATTGTACAGTTCTTTTTTTAAATAGCAGGTTACAGTGAAGTTGCATTGAGTTAAGTTTTTAATATGCGCACACACACACAGAGTGAGTGACTGAGTATAGGCACTAAAAAGTATATTCCATTTTGATACAAATAGTCACTTAAGTCTTGTCTACCCAGTCTATTTACAAGTGTTAACATTGGATTTCCACTTTCTGTAGTGCTGTAGGAAGGAGATGACTATACTGTTATAACTACTTCAGTATCACTTATAAATATGGATGTATCTGTGCAAAGAACATTCAAGGAATGTGTTCTTTTAAACTTGATTTTGTCTTTGCAAAATCTATTATCTTGTAAATTGGATATATTCCAGCTGGAAAGGGCTATAGGAGATATGGAAATATTGTGTCTGTGTTGTTTTTACACCTAACATCCATTGAAGAAAAAAGAAAAAAGTTTGTACTATGGACAATATTTCTGCAGCAAACCAGTGTTTTGTATATGTATGTGTGTATGATTGTAGAATTGCTCTTTGTGTTAAAAATTTGTAGGTAAGTTTCTAAATATGGAACTCTAAGGAAAACTTCATTTAACAAACTGATATCAGGAATGGGTTTTGTTGTTCTTGATCATCCATGAAACAATAGTATATCATCCATATTGAAATCATATCATTTGCATCTTTATATTTCTACCTATGGAAGCAGAATGATTAAAGTTTGATTTAACTTGTAGGATAGGCATTTGGCAACATTCCTATAAGACGCTGTCTTAAATTCCTAAATAATAACATTCAGTGCTAAAATACTAGCTTTATTACTGAAAAAATATTTCAAATCTATAACGTCAGCAGTTGAATATTGTAATGCAGTGAATGATACACTTGACTGATATCGCATAATATCTTCAACAGCTCCCCATAATTATTTTTGGTTTTGAGGGTAGGTGCATTTATACCGTATTTATTCGAGTATAACGCGCACACGTGTATAACGCGCACCTCCTAATTTTCGATTTAAAATCGGTATAAAATTTTGTTTCACTTTTTCTCGGCTCAGACCAAGCATTGTAAGTGACAAACGTTGTTGAACACGTGCGGCCATGATAAAAATCGTTTATAACGCGCACCCTCGTTTATAACGAGCACCCAAACTTTGAGTTCTTTTTTTGGTAGAAAATTTTGCGCGTTATACTCGAATAAATACGGTATATCAAAACTTATTTTTATCAGGCAAAGGAAAAAATTGACAGAAGAATCTGGTCCTGTGTTGGAGAAATAATAGAATTACTAATTGGAAAATTAGCAGACTAAATTCTACCCAGAGTGGCTTTTGATTTGGAAGCTGATTGAGTCCAGACATAGGGTGTTGTTTTTTTAAAACTCTGGATGAGATATATCACGACATGACCTACAAGTTGGAGCTGGTGGCTAACTGTCTCTTGAGCCCAAAAGGCAGGGGTGAAGAGTACCTCTCCAAAAGCCCCTTGAGGAAGGGCTGGGGACGGAAGAGAATGAGTCCCATTACCCAGGAGGAACAGTCAGGACCTTAACAGTGGAGGCCAAGTGGTAGAGGTGGATGAGTGGGGGAGAAACTCTGGGGGTGAAATAGGTGCGGCGAAGGGCAGGGGGAGAATGGTCCCATTCCGACTCAGGAGTCCTGGTTGAATAGCAGGTAGAGGCTGTAGCCATGATGGCCTTTGTACAGTTATACATTGAATGCCGGTATGTCGTTTCTGGATCAGGAAGCTTTACTTTCACTCACTCATTCATAACCTTGTCACTTTTAGATAGTTCAGTAGAATGCACTGTTACAAATAAATATTACTGCTTCATAGTCTAGCTTTCTTGAATGTGTAAAAATGTATATCACTGATAGACCTCAAATGTATTTGCTTACAGGAAGTTACAGCAAGTAGTCGCCATTATGTTGACAGATTATTTGATCCTGATCCTCAAAAAGTACTTCAGGGTGTCATGTAAGTAGTAAAACTTTTTTTGCAATTGTGTCTTTAAATTCCTAGCTTTGTTTGAATCATTTTCATTACTTACTTTTTATACTTCAACAACAGCTTTGTTTTTGAGACATTACTAATGAAATATGCTTAGTTATTATTCTTCGAATTAACATAGTATAAATCTTAATTTCCCTGCCTGCAGTTTCAGTATTTTTGGTTTGATTTCTAAATCATGCCTAAATCTTGTCCGCCATTTTATAAACCTGATAGTAATGTATTTTTCCTTCCTGCACAGTATTCACCTTTGCATCTGATGAAAATTCCCCAGTGTTTTGAAAGATACAAATTAAGATACTTTTGCGAGTTATTACAAATTTAAACTAAAAGTAATATATATCTTAAATTGAATCATGAATATATAATTATGCATATATTTGTCTTAACACTTGAAAAATGAGCATCTGATATATAAATTATTAGAATTCAGATGTATTAAGACCATAATTCAGCATGATTACAATAAAGCTCATCTGTGGTTATAAGAATATTGTTGGAAGTTTTGGTTTAACCACAGTACATTATGTGTAGATTCTAATGTCATGATAATCATAACAGTGGTTACATAAAACAAATGAATTTCCGAAAGTATGGTGTGATTTGGTTCAAACAGTTCCAGTATGTCCCATCTGACCTCAGCCAAGTTCATTTAATCTAATATATGTTTCTGAATTGGTTTGTGTCATTGTTTTAATAAGGTGAACAAGCAGTAATTATGAATAGGGTAAATAAAGACAGCAAGGATAAAAAACCATGGTCCGGTGTCCTTTTGTATTTTTGTATTGTACCTGAGAGAGAAAACATTTGGAATATACAGATTGGGATTGATTAATTAATTTACTTAAGTGGTAGTTAAAAATACAATTAAAAGAAAAGTTTTACGTTGGCCCTGTTTTGTGGTTAATATAGAAATGTACATAGATTTCTATGTAAATATATGTAAACATTTATTGGCGATATAAGAATTTCTAGGATTGGTTTCTCCTGCAGTTGATAACTTTAGCATAGTAAGGTAGCTGGACAATTCATAGGGTATTTTGTTTGTATTGAACACATTTTCTGTCTGTTTTCCTTTAAAGAGGAAAATATGCTAGTTCTCTTTTCGGATAAAAATGAATATAATTTTTTCTGGAAATCAGATATTGAGTTGATGTTCTAGTATTGAATAAAAATTCCATTAGTTATTCCAGAAGAATTATTGGCTTCTCGTATGGGAAATAGCTACAAGAAATCCCTTACTATACCAATGAGTTCCATATACTTTGACAATAATTGTCTACTACAAACCCATGTTGAAAACCCTATGAATTTCTAACTAAACCATATGATTTATGTTCTAATTGCCAAACATGTATTTCGACAATAAAAAGGTTCTAACCTGCCCTGATTTTGTGTTTTACAGTCTGTATGCATAGATATTGGTATGGATATATGGTGTTGTGACCTACGATATTATTAGAATTTCTCATGAGGATATTATTTTGGAATTCCTATCTCCCAAAGAGAATTCTGGGAAAAAGAATCACAGTAATACAAAAGTAGCAGAGGTTTTAGTTCTGAACAAGTAATTACTTCAAAGAAGATGACCTATGAGTTTCATTTCATAATACTTTTGGCATAGTTGAATTGCAAAAGAACCACCTATTTCATTTATATTGTTGCTATGTCTAGTGTTTTTAGGGTACAAAAAATGAAGCCATTCTTCTAAGGTAAAGGGAATCATTTTTTAAAAAATCCTTTCCTATGAAACTGTTGGAATTAGCATTGGGCAAGCTGTAGTCACATTTAAGATTACTTTCAACATTCACAACTGGCACTGTTATATTTGCAATAGATCTCTAAAGTTTTGAGTTTATCAGGTATTAATATCCTATGACAGTTCAAAATTCATTTCAGAAATTGAATATATACACATGTAGAGTGGGCAACGGCACTATATTTTCTAACTTGGAAAATACTTTGTTTGAGAGACTGATTATGCTAATTTATTTAAATAATAATAGTCAAATGAGTTATACATAGATGGGGAGAACTAACATGAGGAACAATTAATATTGGAATTATATTGGGAATGATATTTTAGCTTTATCCCAACATTCTTTCAATAAGTTAAAGACAATATATGTGGCCCAAAACAAAAACTATTGAAGACAAAAGATAAGAGTTTCCCCAGTCCAACCATGTCCAAATCTACGGGGCAGTGCTTATCTTCGTTTCTTACCTGAGGGAGCCAGCATTGTCTGAAGACATTTCCGTGGTCATGTGGCCAACATAACTATGTTGAGATGCATGGAACACTGTTATTTTCCCACCAAAGTGGTACCTATTTATTCGCATTTGCACGCTTCCAAATTACTATTCAAACTATTTGCCAGGAGCTGGTTATCTTTATTAATTCAAGGTCACCCACTGAGGTTTGTGGTAATCTGGGCAACTGGTAGATTACCTTGAATGTGCTATACTGTAGGTTTGAGAGGAAATCACTGTCAAGTATTGTTACCTCCCCATCTCAGAAACACCAACAATAGCCAAATCTCCTACACCTATCTTCATTCCTCTGAACGCCCCACCACAGTGGTCCTAGAAAAAAATTTATGAGATGTATTTTATGGACCAGGGATCCTCAATGCCCAGGCCATGGTCTACTAGTGGTCCACAGCTCGTGGGGAGCTGTGCTGCGCAAGTGGTGGGCAAACTTGCAAAGCATTATTTGTGCAGGATTAGATTGTGTGCATGCAATCATCTTCTATCCCCCTGCTGTCACCGCCAGTCACAGACCCAAAAAGGTTGGGGACCATTGTTATAAACAAAATATTGGAAAAGTACCAGGCCCAGATGGAGTAGCTACTTTTTACTTAAAAGTCTCTGCTGATCAACTGACTCCAATCTTTATCTGCATCTTTAATAAATCACTGGAGATGTGTTAAATTCCTTCTTGCTTTGAATGCTCCCCAATCATCCTGGTTCCCAAGAAGCCCTCCATCTTGGGATGACTACAGACCGGATGCTCCAATATCTGTAGTTATGAAAACCTTTAAAAGGTTAGTGCTAGCCCATCTGAAAATCATCACAGATCCACTGTTAGACCTCTTGAAGTTTGGCTATTGTGTAAATAGATTGGCAGATGATGCTGTCATTATGGCACAGCACTACATCTTGCAATATCTTATATCCCCAGAGACTTATACACAGGTCCTCTTTGTAGACTTCAACTCGGCATTCATTACTATCATTCCAGAAATTCTTCACTCTAAACTAATTCAGCAAGCTGTGCCTGTCCATACTTATAGATGGATTATAAGCTTTCTGACAGATAGAAAGCAACAGGTGAAGCTAGGGAAAATCACATTGAATAGCCAAACAATAAGCACAGGTTCCCTCAGGGCTGTGTGTTCTCTTCATTACTCTTTTCTCTCTATACAAATGATTGCATCTCAAAGGATCCCTCATTTAAGGTACTGACCTTTGCAGATGGTACCACAGTCATTGGCTTCATTTGAGATGGTGGTGACTCTATATCAACAGGAGACTGAACAACTAGCCTGTGGTAAAGCCGGAACAATCTGGAGCTGAACACACTTAAAAACTCTAATTATATTAGTGGAAGGGAGGGGCGCTACTACTCTACTACCTCTTACTATATTAGATAACAAAGTATCAACAGTAGTGTCTTCAAGCTTTGCGTTGTATAATCTCCCAGGATTTTGAAATGGAAACTTAACGTTAGAACTATCATTAAAAAGGCACAATAAAGAATATTTTCTCTGTGTCAACTGAGAAAGTTCAGACTGCCCCAGAAGTTGTTAATAATACAGATTAATTATTGAGTGTCATTTGTACTTCTGTAACTAACTGGTTTAGTACAGCAACCAAACAGGACAGATACAGACTTTAGTGGATAGTTAGAAATGCAGAAAAAAACAATTGCAACCAGCATGCCTTCCATTGAGGACCTCTATATTGCATAGGTCAGGAAGTCTGAGAAAATATCTACAGACCCCTCACATCCTGGACATAAATTGTTTCAACTCCATAGGAAGCTGCTACAGGGCATTGCATGCCAAACCAATTAGACACAGAGACAGTTTTTCCCCTCATGTCATCATTCTGATGAATACCTAATTCCCACCGTAATGTCATTCGTATACATACATACATACATACATACATACATACATACATGCCCATGCACGCACCTGTGCGCGTGCACACACACACCTATCTACATATATTCCTTCTCATATTTTCTGCTATTTCTGTTATTGGCATCATTATTGTGATTATTATTACTCTGTTGTTTTGCATGTATACTGAGAGCTCCTGCACTGGGGACACATTCCTTGTGTGTCTAATAACATTTGGCCAAATTAAGTATTTTCTCCTCTCCTCTCTTGCCATGCCAATCATTTTTGTAGTTAGACATACTGTAGTATAATTATAACAAGAGATAATTTCTGTTGTTCAGTATTACTTAGCACACCCACTCTTTATTATATATTATCTTTATAATATCTGCTTTCATTTGCAAACATGGTAGCCCTTGCTAATCAGGTCTTATTTGTAGTTGCCATTGACCCCACTGAGTCTGTTTTAAGACCATTTATTTTGATAGGACCATTGTTGAGAACAGTGTGTAAAATAATACTCCTGTAAGTATCATCTACAAAATATTACATGTGCTTCATGTAAGGAAGATTTCATTTAAAGATGTCCAAAATGTCCGACTTTACTTACAAAGCTATACTACAGTACAGGCAGTTCTCAACTTATGACCACAATTGAGCCCAAAATTTCTATTGTTAGCAAGACCATTGTTAGGAGAGTTTTGCCCCATTTTATGACCTTTTTTGCTAATTGTTAATCAGAGCCCTGCAATTGTTAGTTGAATCATGTAATTAAGTGAACACAGCTTTTCCTATTGACCTTTGCTTGTCAGACCCCTGGACAGTACAACTGTCATAAACACATGCCAGTTGTGTAACACCTGAATTTTGATCATGCAATTATGGGGATACTTCAATGATTGTGTGAAAAAAAATCATGTCACGTTTTTCAGTGCTGTTGTAACTCCAAATGGTGACCAAATGAATGGTTATAATCAAGGACCATCTGTACTAGAAACCCACAATTCATTTTTATGTAATCCTTTTCTATTTTGCTTTCTGTAACACACACAGATACAGGAAATTCTCAACATTCGACCCTAATGGAGCTTATCCATTATGTGGTATGTTGTGACAGTCACAAAATGGGTTGGTCATGTGATTGACTTGATTTGACCTCTTTTTACCAACAAGCATTAAGTAACTGCTGGAGTTGTTAAGCGAACATTGTTGTTGTTAAAGCAAGCCAGTGGTTTGCTATGGGTGTGATTTTACTGAAAACTGTAAATAAGTCCTGGTTTTCAAGAAAACCTTGGTAAAACCTGACTGCAGAATGTAGCAAATGCAGCCATGTTGCCAAGAACCTGAAGTTTGGCCATGTTCTAAGTTGAATAATATGTAATGTAATATTATTATGGAAGTGTAGATAATATGTTTAACTTTTGTTCTTTTTTTTCTGGAATTCTTACACTGATGATGTTGGTTTCTATTGGCATCTAGTATTATGAAATCTTTCATATTACTTAATGTAACTGATGCTTCCATAATAATATCAGTACTCCTCAACTTACAACCATCTTCAAGTTATCAGCATAATTGAATCCAAATTTCTGTTGCTAAGTGAGATATTTGTTAAGTGAGTTTTGCTCTATTTTACGAACTTTCTTGTCACAGTTGTTAAATGAATCACTGCAGTTGCTAAATTAGTAACATAATTGTTAAGTGAATCTGGCTTCCACATTAATTTTACTTTTCAGAAGGCCATAAAAGGTAATCATGTGACCCTGGGTCATTGCAACTGTCATAAATAAGAACCAGTTGCCAAGTAATTTTGATCACATGACCACGGGGATGCTGCAATTGTTGTAAGTGTGACAAATGGTCATCAGTCACTTTTTTCAGTGCTGTTGTAATTTCAAGCAGTCACTAAATGAACTGTTGTAAGTCGAGAACTGCCTGTAATTGGTCTATTTTACAAAAGATACGGATAGTATGAGCTAAGCTGTGGGATTGTAACTACAGAGAGCAGATGGAGATAAATAAAAGAGTAAAACAAGAAGCCTGTTTTTTACTTTCACTTTCTTACCAGGGCAGTCAGAAGAAAAGCTGCTAAATTGGAGAGTCGCTAAAACAATTTGCAGATAAGATTATTTCACCAGGAATCTTGCAGAAAATGTTTGAGGAATTCATTGAAAAAGAATTGTCACTCTTGGGGAGAATCTTAGATAAAAATGAATATTTTGCCACAAATGGATTTATTTCAAAGATCACCTATTTAAATGTATTGTTTAAACACATTTAAACAATGTACCATTTAAACAATGTACCATTTAAACAATGACATAAATATATCTAAATTTTATATTAGAGAAAAAAGTTAAAGTTAAATATAAAGTGTTGCAAGATACAAAGGAAAGAAAACTGGATTTATCAGATTTGAAATTGTATTTAATTGCTTGTTTGGTAGGGATGAAAGAATGCATATTGCTGAAAAATGAGACTTTTACAGTTAGGTGACAACCTGGTGTTTTGATGAGATGTACCATAGTGATATGATAAAATTAAAATTAATGTAAACTTTAAAAATCTCATTAGATATGTGATATTGAGAATATGGAATAGATATAAACTCAGTTGGTGCCCAAAAACACATTTATGGATAATCAGCTCTGGAATGATATAGACGAGAACTGGCAGACCTACCTGGAAATTTAGTTGATGTACTGGGACGTACTGGAAAACAATAAAAGGGAATTTAAAATAAAATCAATAGAGTAATTAATAGCAAAAGGATATAGTTGTCAGTGGTTTTTTTCCTATTTATAGCTCTCAAAAAGATTTAAAATGGATAAAAATAACATGATATAGAAGAAAATAAGACTGAATTTGAAATATAATTGTGTACTGATGATGAACATGTAACTGCTAAAATGTATAAACTTTGTTGTCATTTGAAATAAAGGAAGAATAAGTTAAAATGTATGATAAAGTAGACTTAAGAATTTTGATTATATTATGCAGATGGATCAGTGGGAAAATATATGGCTAAAAAGATTTTATAAAAAGATGTATTGTTGGTACATGATGCCAAAGAATATATAAAGATTGTATAAAAGCACTTCAAATGTATGTTGGAAATGTGAACAATAGGAAGGGACATTTTATAATGCTTGGTGGACATATAAAAAGTAAACAATTTGATTCAAATGCATATTTTGATACAGAGAATTTTAAAGATCAATGTTTAATTGAAAACAGAACTTTTCCTTTAGGACTAATGGATAAACAGTTAGAAAAAAACCCACAATATTATTTCAACATATGACTACTATGGAGACATTACTATATACATAAAGATGGAAAGATTCAACACTACCTATTATTGAGGAAGGGTTGATGATAGATTTGTTGAAATGGATAAATTGGTTTCTTTGATTACAGAAAAGTTATTATCTATATTTATTGGTGATTGGAAGCCTCTTATGGAATTTGTGTGTAAATATAAAGTATGATTTATAGACAGGATAGATTATAGAAAGAAAAGTAATATGATAGAACTTTAGAGTGAGGCTAAAATATATTAATAACTGCTGGGAAGAATATTGAAAGTCACTTCTTTGTATCTTTTTCTTTTCTATTTTTCCTTACCTTTTTCTTCTTTTCTTTTGCCCTTTTTCTTTTGCATTTGCTTTCTTTCTTTCTTACTAATAGTTTGTTTACTTTTTAATTTTTCTTTAAAAATTACACACACACACACACACACCCCTCTAGAGCATGAACATCATCCCAGCAGCTTAGCTAAAGCAAGCAGGCATTTATATGGAGCAGCAGTAACATAGGAAGATGAGTAACATAGGAAGATGCTGGCAGGAGATGATCATATGACAGTGGCAAAGGCATCAATTCATACTGTCTAGTAAACCATTCCTGTATTTTTATCAACAAAGAGATACTGTGCTTTTATGAGATCAGAAGTCTCAGGTCATTTTGCTAATTTTTAAAGCAGGCAGTGCCCTAAAAACTATCCCAAATTGTTCAGGGTATTGTGGCTACACTGATCCCATAAGATGTTCAGACTCTAGAAAGAGTGCAGAGAAGAGCAACAAGATGATTAGGAGAGTGGAGGCTAAAACATATGAAGAACGGATGCAGGAACTGGGTATGTCTAGTCTGATGAAAAGAAGGACCAAGGGTGACATGATAGCAATGTTCCAATATCCCAGGAGCTGCCACAATGAAGAGAGAGTCAAGCTATTCTCCAAAACACCTGAGGGTAGAACAAAAAGCAATTGGTGGAAACTAATCAAGTAGAGAAGCAACTCAGAACTAAGAAGAAATTTCCTGACAGTTAGAACAATTAATCAGTGAAACAACTTGCCTCCAGAAGTTGTGAATGCTCCAACACTGGAAGTTTTTAAGAAGATGTTGGATGGCCATTTGTCTGAAATGGTATACGTTTCCTGCCTAGGCAGGGGGTTGGACTAGAAGACCTCCAAGGTCCCTTCCAACTCTGCTATTGTATTGTATAGTCCAGGTGATGGCCCCATCGAGATTCCTCTTTCCAGACAGGTACAGCATTGTTATTGTCTATAGTCATTCCTAGTTGCTCCTGTTCAAATTTGGGGAACTCATTGCTAAAGAGCCAGCTTTGGTTTGTCAGTAGGAGATCGCCCCACTGCTCAGCCGCCAATTTTGGAGGACTTCAGTTGTAGGCATTTTTTTCTTTTTCTTTTTTCTTTTTGTGTGTGTGGAGTCTGTGATGGAATGTTTCAGCAACATACCTTTTCCTTATATTTGAATGGTTTGGCAGATGATACTTATATGTATTTTTTCTGAATAGCACATTGTTTTTGAAATTATATTCTCATGGTTTTTATATTGGAAGATATGTAACTTGAAATTAAGAACTTGCATTGCATTCTTAGCTTGAGTTCCCAGAGGAGCTGAACTTCAAAAAAGTTCAAAAAAATGCTATCCAGCATGAGTAAGAATGAGAAGTTGAGCTAAGGCTGGAGAGGGAAGCAAGTGAAAACACTTTAATTTGAGAATGTGGTTGATTTTTAGCTGTTTTTGCTTTGCACTTTGTGAATTGGAAATTTAGGAAGACTTTTAAAAGCAAACCAGTAATTACTCAGAAGTACTGACTCATAGGTATTAGTGAAGATGAAATGAGCTAAGCTTCATCAGCATTTTCTATCGCAAGGTGTTAGTCCTCATCTTTAAAGCGCTCCATGGCTCGGGACCTAGCTATCTGCGGGATCGGATTCTGCCTCATACATCTTCCCGGCCCATTCGCTCCCACAGAGAGGGACTTCTCCGGGTGCCGTCCACTAGACTTTGTCAGCGGGCGACGCCCAGGGGAAGGGCCTTCTCTGTGGCGGGCCCAGCCCTCTGGAACGACCTTCCCCCCGACATTAGAACAACTACGGACCTCCGCTCCTTCCGTCAGAAATTAAAAACTCACTTTTTCTGCTTGGCCGGCCTAGGTTAGTCTCTACCTCAGGGATTAGGGAATGTTAATTTTAAAATGGGGATTTTAGTACAGGGACAGTTGATTTAATTTGTTTTTATTATATTTATTTATGTATATATTTTATGCTGTTTTAATTTTCCCTGTGCACCGCTCCGAGTCCCCCTGGGGAGAGGACGCGGTATAGAAAAATAAAATCTATCTATCTATCTATCTATCTATCTATCTATCTATCTATCTATCTATCTATCTATCTATCTATCTATCTATCTATCTATCTATCTATCTATCTATCTAGCTTAAGGAAAATAAGTATTTTTGTAACCTTATGTCCAACTACAGTTGGGATAGGCAAATCCTGGGTTTTGGATTAACCTAAAAATGCAAGCAATGTATCAACTCAATATTCAATGTTTCATGCAAACTGCATTGTGACTGTTCATTTGCAACATGAACACCATATTGATAAACAGTGCTTGATTACGATTTCTTAGTTATTACTGCTATTGAAGATAGCTAAACATTTGAAATGGCTCTGGCCATGCTTTATTTAGAATTGCATGAAAATTAATATTGGGGTTGATTCATAAACAGTGTACTGCAACTGGTTTTAGAAAGAAAACAGCTTTCAAATTTGCAAACA
The DNA here is from genome assembly GCA_039707465.1 of Rhabdophis nuchalis. Classification (NCBI taxonomy): domain Eukaryota; kingdom Metazoa; phylum Chordata; class Lepidosauria; order Squamata; family Natricidae; genus Rhabdophis; species Rhabdophis nuchalis. The sequence continues at coordinate 48,988,825 of CM077645.1, forward strand.
ATGCATGCACAGTTTGATCTCTGGCAGAAGGAGCCAAGTTGGAGTAATTGAGTCATATATAAGAATATTTTGTTTATGGCTACTCCCAAATTTAGTTTTTAATACAAGTAGTCCTTGAATTATGACCACAATTGGGCCCAGTATTTGTTTCTAAATGAAAAATTAGTTGAGTGAGTTTTTCCCCATTTGACGACTTTTCTTGTCATATTTGTTAAGCGATTCACTGCAATTCTTAAATTAGTAATATGGTTGTTAAGTGAATCTGGCTTCCCCATTGAATTCATATTCTCAATATATGATCACATGACTCTGGGACACTATAACCATCATAAATATGAACCAGTTGTCAATCATGAGAATGGAAATCATGTGATGCTGCAATGTTAATTCGTTATTTTTAATTCGTTATTTATGTTTTTAACTATTTATTCAATTTTAGCACAGTCTTATTGATTTAATTGTTTTTTAAATTTTGTATATTGTGTGGGGTTTTTTATCTTTCTGTGCACCGCCCTGAATCCCTTTTGGTGAAAAGGGCAGTATATAAATTGAAAATAAAGTAAAGTAAAAAAAGTAACATGTTAAATGTGAAAAATGATGATAAATCAATTTTTTCAGTGCCATTGTAATTTCAAATGGACTACCTGTATTATTTTTATTGCTTCAAGTCTATAAAAAGAAGGAAAGGAGAAGCCCAAATAAATTTTTAAAAAGGAAATAAAAAGCAAAAACATATGTCAGTAACAAACCCAAAAACATATTGGCCATAAGAGTAAAATTTAATAGACTTTCTACTTCTTTGTAAATATTATGTAGGCATTAAAGTGAATGCATGTTTTCCATCCAGGGTTTTAAATCATAGCATTAGAATCTCCATTGGATTAAAACAGTCTTCTTAAAAGCAGCTTCCACATGATTAATCTCAATTTCTTTATAATTTGGCAGGTTCCAAATTTTTGAAATATAATTTAACATTGCATTGATGTGTTCATTATGCTAATGATTCAACATTTCTTTAAATTATTAGCTTATTGATTCTTAAAATCAATTCTATTGCATTGATTTCCTATTATTAGTCATTTAAAGTTGCCTGAAATATCTCCATATCAATCTTGGTACAGCTTTTCAGTTGTATAAAACATTTAACTCTAGATTTAGGAAAACTTTCTCTACAAATAAAAATTTAGGTGTTTCAGATATTGCCAGTATGATAGGACGAAATTGTAACATCAAAAGATGTTATAATTGAATATAATGCCATATGACAGTGTAAAGTAAGCCAAATTCAATTTTTAGCCTTTCTTTTTAGCCTCATACTCAAATGCAGCCACTGTAAAGTAGGAAGGTGGCCATAGTGGGATTTTTATGTTTAATTTTTACATTTTTACTTCTAACTCTATCCTAATTTAACACTTTGATACTGCTATCTGATCTATATGTCAGATGGCTTTATAATGAATGATCAAGTGCACACTTCTGCTGTTTGAATAGCTGGTATTAGAGAAATGTCACATATTTATATTAATAATGGGGATGTTATTTTTTCCTGTTCAGTACTTAGATGTAGCAAATAAATGGTGCTACATTCTGCAAAACTGAGCTAGTAGTATCTCAGCATAATTTACTAGGGTTTTTCTCTTTCTGGATTTACAGAGATATGAAAAATGCTGTAATTGGAAACAACAAACAAAAAGCCAACTTGATTGTTTTGGGAGCAGTTCCAAGGTATGTCCTCTGCTACTCTCATTTTCACTGATTCACAGCAGTCTCATTAAACCATTAAGGACACTTAATTTCCTGACTGTCGCTGACACTATATTTTTTCTATAGCTGAATTAGTATATCTGATTCTTTGCTATAAAAATTGTTTATATGGATACATCTATGCTGAAAAATTTGGAAAGAATGTCTGTTTCAAAGCTATGAAAATAGTTCAAAAGTCACTGGTTAATAAAACTTCTAAAATAAATGCCTAAATCTGTTTCTTCCCTATCTTACTTGCATGAAGATTTCATATAAGAATTTTGGAGGAAAACACTTTTAATTTAAAAAAAGCAATTTACTCTTCCTTTTTAATTTGCAATGTTAACTTCCAGGCCGTCTAATTATTAATCTTCTATAGGAAATTTCTACAATTGTTTAGTGTCTAACATCCTGTTACCAAGTAAATCATAGTAAAAATAAAGTATCAAGTTGTTTCATGTAAAGTTGTGAATCTACATCATTTTTTACATATTTCTAGGACCTTTTGCCATAAAGTTGTCTGAAAATCAATAATCTTGTGATCGTTAACAAGACTCCTATTCTTCAACACCATTCTTATTTTTATTTTATTTATATCATCTCCATAAGTAAAAGAACTTCCAATTCCATTTTTATCCTATTGTTGTTTTTGACTAATTTTTTTGATGGAAGAAGCCTTTAGTTCCTTTTGATAAAACAATGGGCTTCTGAATTAATTGTTAATCTACTGTAAAGCAGTAGGTTTAGGTTTATAAAGAAAGTAAAACAGATATATAAGTTTTAAAAAGTTTAAAAATATATTAAACAATTTGGCTTCTCTTAAAATTAAAAAACCAAACAAACCCCAATTAAAATTAATAAAATTTTGTATTTAAAATTCATTTTTACACCAGCCCGGCTTCTTGGAAAAAAAAAAGGTTTTGAGAGCATGGCGGAAAGTGCGTAAGTCAGGGATAGTTCTTAATTCCAGGGGCAATTCGTTCCAGATGACAGGTGCTCCCACGGAGAATGCTCTCCTCCTGGGTGTTGCCAGTCGACATTGTTTAGCTGACGGCACCATGAGGAGACTCTATGGGAGCGTACTGGCCGGTGGGAGGCTCTCAGTGGCAGAAGGCGATCTCGTAAGTACAAAATCAACCAATAGAACTTAATTCACCCCACCCCACCCCAGCCTAAAGTTATCCAGCTGCATTTCATATGTAAGGTAGAACTAGAACTCACATTTCTCTGATTTCTACTCTGGTACTTTAGCCACTCGATACTGGATCTCACTATAACCTACTAACATGGAATACTGACTATTTCCATCATGTAGCCCTTGTATTTTGGCCACTAATTTAGTGACCATTCACTGTTACAATGGCACTAGATTAAGGGGACTCATGAAAGGTCCTGGAAGTTCCTGTAGTCACAGTTTTCCTGCGGTTACGTGACCAGCTTTTATATCTTCCCAGTCATCTTCCCACAAACAAAGTAAATGGGGAAGTAGACAGGAGGTTCACAAGTTGTCCCACTGCTCTTTTGCCCACCCAAAACACCCGCAGAGCCACCTATACTTCATAGTACCAACCCAACTACCTGCACTCCTCTGTGGCACCTGCCCATGGAATTGCAGCAACCCCCCCCCCCCCCAATTCTAATACACAGCATTCATTTGCTGGCTTACTTGCCTGGGACTCACACCTCTTCTCATTTTTATGTCTCATAAGGTTGTCGCTTAAAGACTTGTGTGGTCCTGGGGCTGTTGGGATTGTCATCACTAAGCATGATGTCATGTTTTATGGCCACATTTCTTGACAATGGAAATTCTGGTCCCAAATGCTGTCACAACTTGAGTACCACCTGTACAATGTGGGTTTCCCCCCTCCATTTGTACCAATATGTTTTTTGCTTTGTCAGCAGAATTAAAATGTCAGCATTAATAATTATGACTAAAGTATATAATAGACCTGGTTTACTCATAATGTGCTCTTTAACTGTTACCTCTAGTGTTCCTAGAACCTGAAGGCAAAACAACACTACTTTGAGATTTAGGTTATGTGTTTTAACATAGCTTATTGTCCAGATAATCCACAGACCAGATGCAGCTATCCAGTACTTTCTTTGTACATGCCACAGAAATGCAATTTTATTCTGATTTTGGAGAAGAAATAATATAATTATTTGAGCCTTAAAATAGGGTTAAGGCCTTAAACTTACACCAACTGCCTCATAAACTCTGAAAACTTTTTTTAAAATGGTCTAATTTATATTTGTTTAAAATCTAATGTCTCAGATTTTAATATTTTTATAAGCAGAGTAATGATATGGCTAGCTACCTGAATTCTTTATTCTTTCACTTAGTAATTCCTAGATATGATGACCATTACATTTGTGCAGTGTCTTCAAGCCAGGGTCCCCTTGATTCTTGATCGATTAGAAAGGTGAAGGATAAATCTAAACAAATAAAGCCTCTTATCAGCCAAATTAGTATAACTATTTAGTGTGATACAAATGTAGTAATACTTCCAAGCATTTAAAAAATAGATGGGAATTAGAGTTATAAAAGCAAATGATTTCAAGCAAATAGGAGGCATATGCCTACTAATTCAATGATGTTAAGTAATCAGAAAATATTAATCTGCACTGAGAAATGGTAAAATTAATTCTTATTCTTAATATACAAATTCTAGAGTCCTTCAGTTTCTTGGACTGGAGAGATTCCGGTTGTTTTTTCTGTTAGATCATAGAACTCATTGAATGACTTTAGGTTAGTGAAAGTAAAATTAAGGCAGACTATACTACATACTTTGACTCATTCCAACTCAAAACAGGATATAAATGCATGTGATGTAAAAAATCAGTACAGTCACCAGTAGCATATATATGTCAAGTTAATTTAGTATGAAGATAACAATGGACAAAATTTTGTTTTAGTTACTTAAAATGAAATTGCATATAGAGGCAAAAGCTATTTATTGCAAACTAGAATATTGAATCTCCCCTTATATTTGAAAATAAAAATGAAAGCAATAATGCTGGAGTTCACGCTGAGCAACAGTTTGTTACAATAGTATAGTACAAGGAATTGTTTTTGACTCAAGACAGTAGGTATATAGAAATGTAACTTGTATATATACTCAAGACTATATTGCTGATAAAGTTACCAAGTATGTTGGTAAAACTTTGTTAATGTGCAACTTAGTCCTTTTGATAAACAATATAGGAAGAAGTTAATGATTATTTCCCCCCAAAATGTGCTTTATTATTATTTACTAAAGTAAACTTGTATTATACTGTTATGAGGAAGATATTGAGATCACATAAATAAATCAACTTTTGAAATTTATTTATATTACATAGATGAATGATGATGATGAAGAATCAATTGTAGATAAAAATGTCCTCAAAATTTAGCTATCCTTGACATTTATAAAATACCAAAGCTCTTCTGCTATATAACTGCAATTCTATGCATTTTTACTAAAGAGTAAAAGAATCCTTGGTAATGGTTTGAGTAAAACAATCAAACTCAATAGAACTTTCTTCTGCATAGACTTGAATGGAATGCCCTTACATATTTTATCAGGCTTATATGCCACTCATACCATGTCTTACAAATCTACAAAACAGTTAACAAGATTTAAAACAATAGTATAACAACATAAATAGAAAAAACAATATCATTTCCCAAGTGCCAAGGAGCTACCATAGCCCATTCTACTGGAGAACAAAAACAATCCCTAGAATCCCTGACAACATGCTTCACTTTATCCTGTATCATCCCTAATTCCTATATTTAATAATTGAAAAAAGGAAAAGAAAAGGTCCTGTCATTTATGCTGAAATCCACCTGCAATATTCTTCATGTCTCCTCCAATACCTTGTTCCATGTTCACGCATAATTCTTAATCTGGTATTCATTCATTCATGTATTCATTCATTGTTTCAATTTGTGTAGCACCTATCTCAAATACATACTTCTGGTCAGGCACAGTAGTTAAAACTATATAAAAACATAATATAAATATAAAAATGAAGCAAAAAAGTATTCAACAGCACAGTCAGTAGCAAAGGTATAACAAGAATTGTCAATAACAATCAACATAACCATTGTATAGATTTAACCACACACCCCAATCCTCAAGCCAGGGGCAAGTCTTTAAGGCTTACAAGAAATCAGTAGAGTCAGGGTGAATCTAATTTTTGAAAGTTGAAATATATCTACTTTTGTAGGAGGTACCAAAAGCAATAAGCTGAGCCAATTGCCAATTACAATAACGAAATTGAAATATCCAACTTTTCCCGGCATCATCAGTAATGTGTTTTCTATCTATTGTTGAAGAAAAACAATAAAGAGCAGAAGAGAATCTGTGCTTGATGTTATGAGAAAATGGAAGGCTTAGCTGCTTTTTCTCCTCTCTAACGAGCTTCCATACTTGTTGAAGAGAAGAAAAATTTAGCCACTATAACTGGAGAAGAGAGGGCAGGTTTGTGAGATGACAAGGAACACAAAGCAGGTGTTAATGCTAGGAATAGCTACTTCAAGAAGTTTGATATTTTGCCCTAAGCCTTAAAACTCACATACAACTTTGTTTGCTGGGGGGGCTTCAATTGAAATGGCCATGGAGGCAGAGGACCTTGTATCTGGATGGGAGAGGAGCATAGTATTTAGAATTCTGCATGTTATCAAATTTCTTCAGTCTTCCTTGTCATCTGAATCTCAATATTTTCATAGAACATTGCATTTTCCACTGGAAAATACCACATTTCTTTTATACAACTAACTTCAGCAGCAGGCTTGCACCAAGATGGAGACTGTTGTAAGGAATGTCCTTAACAAATTCTATAGGTGAATCCTGAGCCGTGCTAGCTTGACTCAGTTCACATTACAAGAAGCTAAATTCTTCAAGTGTGCTGCAAAGTTAAGTTGTGAATATAACCTATAAAGTTGTGTTAATTTGCCTTACCTCATTTGGTGCAAATGATGTTTGTCAATAGTAGATGCTAGAACAAAACACTTAACATGCTAATTATATTTTGTTTAAAATCTTCCCAAATTGTAACTCAGGAATTGAAGAGAAGTAGGATTTAAATGTAACAGAAGTCATGACCAAACACTTTATATTTAACATCTGTTCATATAATGGTTTATAGCATGTAAATTCCCAAAAGGATGTCTAAAGTTTGTTTTTCCCCTTCAACTATACACAATCCTTTCCTTCATTTTGCTAGAAACATAATGGCAGGTTTTGCATAGTTTGGCATCTTTTATCCAATATGAAATTGTGAGTGAGGGCATGTCCCTGAGGAGCTTTAAAAATGGTCTCAAAAATATTAATTACTGATCATCATTAAAAGCTATGCCTTTTTCTCAGATACTGAAAAAACTAGAAAAATAAAAGGCATAAAACAGTATTGGTCAAATTCAATGAATGTTTTATTAATTGCTCATCTTTGGTTCAATTTATCTCTGTTGCAGTTGGTTTGACACCTTCCTTAGTTGTCCAGTAGTTATAATTATTAGCCGGTAGAGAAATTCTATGAAATTATCATTATGCAGTATACCCTTACCTAAATAGTTAAATGAAATAAAGAAAGCATCTTGAGGATTAGACTATTTTCACTTCAGTATAAAATAATTGGAAATAGGAAAGAAGTATTGTTTCTTTGTTCCAGTGATTGCAGAGTAGGTAATGGTTATTCTCCAACTCACAGTGCTTTATGCAAATAAGACTTGGATGTACATAAAAAACTATGATTAGAATGACAATTGAAATATTTATTTCATTCAGCTTATCCTGTTATACTTGTTTTTTCTTAGCATTCAGAGGTGTTTGAACTTGTGGCAAGTACCTAAATTATAGTACAGGGCAACATATTGTCAAAGGTATCCTTTAGCAACTGGGAAAATATAGCTTAATACACTGATGTATCTTTCTGGCCAATATATTTATTAAACTCTGCTGCATAGAATTAGCAGAAATTGGTGATATGCTTATTTCTTTTTTTCTTTTAAAGAAGGATAGTCTCTTCCCCACCCCCCCACCCCCAGCCTGGCCAAGATAATAAACTTAATGGCGCAAAGTTCAGCATATTTGGTTTCGACTCTTATCCTTGTCCAAATTATCTTCCTGTCATTTTTTAGATTATTTTTTTCTGGTTATAGAGCTTAAAAAATAAGTTATACATTTGAAACAAGCAGATATATAAATAAATAATGGATGGTATCAGACCTTGCATGGCAGTTGTTGATGCAGTGTGGTATTATAATATGAATTTTTATGCAATAGTTTGATGTGAGTTCTGATTGCTTATTTTAAGAAAATGGAACTATTAAAATTGAAAACAATAGAAGTGAAATGTTTATTTTATTCTTTTATGCTAAGGAACATGATCTTGAGAAAGAATACAACAACCAAATGTTACATTTATTGAATGGAAGTAGGAGCACAGTATGAATCTGAGTTTGTATGGTACAGGAGATCAGAATGATCTATTTCAATTATTATGAAAACACACACACGGTTTGTCTATGTATTTTGCCTTCATGCCCCTTTCTTCTTCCCTATTTGGCATGTAACAGTTGGAAGTTTCCTAATTACTGATAAATGGATATTGATATTCAATAGATGTAGACAATCACTACTTGCATTCTACCTGTTTTGGATTACACCTTCCATAAGTTTCATTCAGCATGGGCAGATGTTAGGGATTATTGAAGTCCAGAATATTTGGAAGGCACCAGATTGTTCCTCCATTTTATTAATATCAGGACAATTTAGGATTTGAAATCAGTTTTAAACTCAACCTACCTGAGAGCATGGGTTTAGTTTTTCCACTCCAGAAAGTTATTTTTTAATTTAGATGTAATGAAAAGCCATTGTTACCTAATCACGAATTTTTTACTTATGAGATACCAAAAACATAAGAGAAAAGATTAAGTATCCTAGATTATATGACTGATAAAATGAAAAAATAGTAGTATGACAGTATTGCCTATTCTGTTTTGCTCCTATAGAACTGTTAGCATTCTGTTCTTCCTCCCATATGATCTGTCCTTTTTCTCAAACCTGTTAGTACTTCTTTTAGATAGTTTTAAATTGGGTTTTAATTTGGTTTTAGCATAGGATTGTTTAATTTAATATGCTTTTAAATTTTGTATATTTTGTTTTATATGTTTTAAATTCCTGTGCGCCGCCCTGGGTCCCTCGTGGAGAAGGGCAGGATATAAATCGAATTAAAATTAAAATTAAAAATTAAACACTGAGCATTTGCAGTATGCATTGGGCTCTATAGGTGTTTTCTTGCTTTAAGCGTTGAAACATATGAATCCATACTTTGACCGCGGGAGTGTTGTTCATAGGCAATGTAATACGGATTATTATATGTACTATTGATAATAATTTCTGACAACCAAAAAATCAAGAAAATTAAGGATCTTTCTGAATCTAGTCAGTATAGCTATATATCTTTTAAATTAGTAAGAGTACACTATATGATAATGCTAAATATGTTACCAGTGTAGATACAAATAGTATACAATATATGTATTATAATAGCATTATCTTAGATAATTTTTGATTATATAATAATAAAAAATATTTCTATAAATCACCCTTAACAGCCCTTTTTATTCATAGAAGGAATTGAGTATATTTATTATGGCATAAACTTTTATGGATAGAGCAGGGATGAGGAATGATAGATTCCTGAATGATTTGCAGGCTATCTATAGATGTTTCTTAGCAACAGTAAAACATTTATCATTCTAAAGTTCGCTTATAAGAATCCTTAATATTTTAGCCTAATTTAGATTTATAATGGTATATACAGGTTATCCCCAATGTTTGGCTGTTGAGTTTGATACATGTAGTTATCAAGTTAGACCATAATGGAGCCTGCATCATCCAAAAAGTTATTGTTTTCTAGTTTAGATGTAATGAAAAACTGTAGTTACATAATCACAAATATTTTATTTATGGGATATCAAAAACATGAGGGAAGAGACAATATAAGGATTAAATGTCCTAGATTATGCGTTTGATAATTGTCGTTAATGATTGGTCATTAAGTAAGCCAGTGGTTTGCTATGGATGTGGATTTGCTGAAAATTGGAAGCAACTACTGGTTTTCAGCAAAACTCATACAGTACAATTGTGTAACCGTGAGACTCTGCAAATGGTCATAAATATGGCCATGTTGCTGAGTGCCCAAAGTGTAGGCATGTAACACTCTCCCCACCAAGTGTACTTAGGGTCTGCCATAATAGCAAATGATCAAGTGACAGGCCGTAAATTGAGGATTACTTGTATAATTCAGTGTTGTGCTATCTCCTTATTGTTTTACACTTTGTTCCAGTTATAAACTTCAGAGTTCTGATAAATGAAGTTATATTTTTGAAGTCTACATAGCTAGTATACAGTTCATCTCATTGGAGTAAAACAAGTTCCTACAGCAGTTAAAGTATCTACTAAGGATGTACACAAACTATTCCTATTCTTGTTATATGCGCTTAACTGACTTGCTCTTTGTGTTGCTTCTGTTGAACCAAGCAGAAAATAAAAGACAAAGCAAAACAAAACAAAAGAATACATGAGCATATTTGTGACATAGAACACAAAAGGAGCTCAACAAGATTAGGATGTTTCCTCCTTCAGTAGTGAAGGTGCTCATGGGTCCTTGTGTCATTGAAGTAGTCAGAAAAAAGTTCAAACCAGGTTCAGGCAAAACAAAAACATAAGAGGAAAAAAAGGCTTTTTATGAAAAGAAAAAAAGCGCATTCATTAAAAAAATTATATATGTTTCCACCACTCAACTAGCTCCAGCAAATGGTGGCAGAGATGGATTCAATGTTTTCTGTGATTGTCCTTTGGGAAATAGTAGTTCAGTTTCAAAGCTTTTAATCTTGTAACAAAGTGATGTGAATAAACTGATATGCATGGAATTAAACTCTGGTTTAAAGCCTATTGATAAGAAAATATCATATGTGTGTGTTTGCTTATCATAAGATTTCAAAGAGAGACGTAGCATCTCTATTCTAAATTTTAAACTCTCATTAAATTATTTTTTATTTCAATACAGTATTGTTTGTATAATATACAGATTATTGACTTTCTATTATTTATATATCTTAGAATCTTGAAAATAGAGAAAGGAAAAATAAATACAATAAATACTATAATAGTTAATCTGTAGATAGAAAAGTTTGGTAATTATATAATTAAACAATCCATAGAATTCAAAGATCTAAGACTCAATTATTTAGAAGGAACAGTTCCCAGCCTTTTTATAAGATAATGGTAGTATTCGAATTATAATAATTCTTTCAGCAACCATTCAAAGATACGAAGGCACTGAATGAAGGGTCTTTTGATCAGTCCTTAACAATCTGGCTGTTGTAGCCGCTCTGTAATCACGTGACAAAATTTGGGAGCTTGCCAACCATCTCGACTGATTGTAGTATTCTGCAGTCATATGATTCCTGTTGACCTTTCCTTCTGGCTGTGATAGATTACAGTAACACAGCAGTTTCCAGCAAGGAGGGAGCGCATTCCAAGGAGGAGGCGACTTTAGACAGCACAGTCTAGAGCTGGATCATTGGAGGAGGAAGAAATTTATAAGTCAGAATCTCCCAGGGTATATATCCGTTAGGTTAGGGTAGCATAGCTTTAATCTGGCAAGATTCTGTCCATACAGTATATGCAAATAAAGAACTGAACTTTCTAACAATCTAACATTAAACAATCTAACTTTAAATTGATTAGATTGTTTTACACCTTTTGGGGGCCAGGGCTGATACTAGCTTCCCATTGGCTGCTTCTGTGAAACTGGCATGGAAGGTTGTAAGTCAGGCTCTTGGTATGTCTTTACCCCATCTCCTGTCAGCCTTCACAGATAAACTGACAGGAAACAGCACTAGATGAACTAATTCAACTTTATTGTGAGGCTACAACAGAATCTTGAAAGTCTGAAGGCATAAACTTCTCATTGTCACTTTTAACTGTTTGATCCATTTGGGTGGGTCCTTCCAAAGTATCTTTCTCTAATTGTTATGCCACTGGGGACTGTTGCTACTCTTGTTGATTTCCTAATCACCATCTTCTCTTCACATATTCCATTATACCTCAGTGGAACTTCCTTTACTTGTACACACTGTGCCTTCACTCCCATGCTGTGCCTTCACCCCTTCATTGATAACACACTCATAGCATCCTTGTTTCTCTCACACAGATACATACTCCCACCTGCACTCTTCTTCTTTGGATCTCCCTGCATTCACATATGCATGCATAAACCAGTGCCCTCCTTCCTGGGGCTTTCCTACATTTGCATACACTCCATGTCCTCTTTCTCTCTGCACTCACACTCATGCACTCATTAATGCCATCCTTTCCAGGCCTCCTTATATTTGAACACATTGCTTCCCAAGCCTCCCTGGAGGCTCACACTGCACATCCCATTCCTTCCCCAAGCCATGTGTCCCCATCTAATGATCCTTCAAAAAGCTTCTGGTCTTCTCCAGGTCTCATGAAAATGGGAGTGCTGTTTGGAGAGTAGCAGGAGCCCTATTTTCATGGTCCTTCAAAAAACTTCATTCTCCAAATTGCGCACACCATTCCTTCTCCAGATAGTATGTTCCTTTTTGCGAGACCTGAGGAAAACCAGAACCTTTCCAAAGGATTGTAAGAATGGGATGTGTAGCTTGACGAAGGAATGGGATTTGTGGCTTGAGAATAGTATGAAGTAGCAACGGCCAATGGTGTGCAGCTTGAATAGCATTTCTCAGTGGCAATGGCGATGACTCTGGGCCTGAATTATAGACCTTGGGGCTGTGGCAGGTGGATGACACTGCTAGAGTTCCTGGGCCCCTACTTCAGCCTCAAGTCTCCTATTGCTGCCAACAGCTGTCATGGTGTTCAGACACCAAAAGGGCATAGATCTAGGGGACATAAGTGGGGGGGGGGGTTGTAGTGCACCTGCCGACATAAGGGCTGCTAGGCCAGGAGGGGCAGCTGAGGCTTCTGGGAGCAGTTGCAGCTTTCTGCTGCACTGTAGCACCCTACCCCACCCCATCTGTGCTGGATACTCCAGAGCCTCTACCACCTTCCCTGCATTACCCCTGTGCTCCTTGTCTTGAACTCCCTCTGCTTAATAACTGACATTTTAAGATGTTTCTTGTCAGAAAGCAGAAAAAAAGCTAGCAAATTGTGATCATGTAAGCGCTGGATACTGCAACCAGTCTAAACTTGATTTACCTGATTGCACCTTAATTGCAATCATGTGACTATGGAAGTATGATGCAGTGGTCATCAGTGTAAGTAAAAGTCGTAAAGCACTTTTTTCAAGACTGTCATAACTTCAAGATGTTGTTAAACAAACATGGATAAGTCAAAAACTACCCATTGTAGCACTTAAAAATGTATTACTTAGTGGTTCCAATCAATCAGATAAGAGAATAAATATCTATGTAGAGCTTGCAGAATAAAAAGCATGGAATGCTGTTCTGAATGTATGTAAAAAAATCTGGTAGGTTCATAAACTCCATAATAACTTGAACAACCCATGATAAAACTAAAAACTAAAAAAAGAAAACTCTGCTCATTATTTCTGCAGCCTAGTGTGTAGGCAAGAAATTGAGAGAGGCAAAATAAATAAATAAAGGAGATTATTTCAGTAAAAAACTTTATAAAACAAAGCTGGTCTATGGTCAAGGATTTTTTCTTTATTCATGAAAACTGATGCTCAGGAATGTATTTTACAGACTTCCATTAGAGTTTGTATATGTGGGAGTTCAGCCCACAAATGAGTTGAAGCTGATATTGCCTCATTTGTGTTGCTAACATAGCTTTCCACAGTTGGTTGCTTCATGTTCAAAATTGCCCCCATAGGGATTAAACATTACGTTTAAAATAAACACGTCCAGCTCTTTTATCTTATATAATGCGTTCATTTAATGCATGCATTTTCCTCTACTGTATAACCTCCTTTTGTATAAGCCAAATTTATCCTGAAAGCTTAAGCAATAAATATATTTAAAAAAAATAATGTTGGAAAATTTGCATTATTGCATTAAAAAGTTTTTGATGTATTTGAAATTCTTAGAGCTGGATATGTTTATTTTTAACATATGTTTTTAATAACATGGGGATAAGGTAATTAAGTTCTTCACTTTTGAGTATAACACAACATGCTGAAAGTGCAGCGATTTATCATAGATGCTTTCCTATTATTTGGTATATTTAGAATTATTGTAATGTTATGTAATGTTACCAGTTGACAAAATGTTTTTACCTGCTTGCTTCCATGATATTTATTTCTAATCAGGGATTTGATTAGGAAAAATGTGGTTTGCTTTTTGGTATATGTGAAACCACCCATTATTACTTAATATTATACACAAAATCTTGACTTTGTAGAGATTCTCCGGCAATTGGAACATGCCTTCTTTCTGTAGTTTTATTTTAAAAATATTTCAGCAATTTTCTGGTATTTTCACAGTGTCCTTTGTGATGCTAAATAGACCATATTTGCATTTGTTTCTAATAGACATTTTAAACAGACTATAAGCTTTTTTCAGGATACCTTCACAAGGCTATCTTTGACTTTTTAATTCTGTTATAGTTAACTTTTTTATTCAATTATTTTAACAGATTTCTTTTAATTTTTCTAGGTTTGTACTAATAGTTAAAGTTCTTTTCAAAATAAATTGCATTTCTTTCCGTATTTCCTTTTGTTTCTTGCTAACTTCTTTGATATATTTTTGCTACCTATGTTTTAAAAATATATTGCCCATTTCTTCCAAAATAGCTCTTCACTCTGACCTGGTACTACTAATTTAAACTGGACACAAGCTAATTAACTTTCCATCGTAATTCCACTTTTTCAACATTGGTTTTGGATATAATGTTCACCTTGTTTTATCTATCTAATGGAATCCAGCTAGGGTTCAGTGTAAACAACATCCATTAGCATTTTTATAATCTGCTTTTGTTTATATAGGAGGATTCTTTATTTGAATTATTTTATGTGATCTTACTTAAACAGTTGTATTTCTACATGTAGGTTGCTATACTTGCTTCAGCAAGAAAACTCCAGCACTGAGTTGAAAACGGAATGTGCAGTGGTTCTAGGAAGCCTTGCAATGGGTACAGAAAATAATGTTAAATCTCTACTGGACTGCCATATCATACCAGTCTTATTGCAAGGTACCCGATTTTTCATTATTCCATTGGTTTTTTTGAGGACACAGTTTGTGAGAACTGAAAAAGAATCTAAATTTGTATTTACAGGGTTACTGTCACCAGATCTTAAATTCATTGAAGCTTGCCTCAGGTGTCTTCGTACTATTTTCACCAGCCCTGTCACTCCTGAAGAATTATTGTATTCAGTAAGTTACAGGCTATAACTGATCTTTTGTGTCTGCATAAAGTTTTATTTCATGTAGGTTTCTGGGAGAATTTAGAATATTTGAAATTAGAACTATTGCTATTTATCTAAGCTAAAAACTCATTATGATTCATATGGCAAACTATGTTGGTGTGAGAATCATTTCAGAAAATAATTGGAATTTAAAATGTTCATTGGCATGCTTACAGTATGCAAGTGTGAGTTTTGTATATTGCATTTCAAGATAAAAAGGAAAATTAATCTTATATTTATATTTTTTCTGAGAATCACGTTCTGCTACTATCATCTGTTGTGTGAGAAGCAAACACACATTTATTGTATTTCCCATTTGAAAAATATGCCAATAATATTCATTATATTGATTTGAGTTGCGTCTAATGGTTTTAATGGTGAAGTAGAATAATTCACATGTTATAAAAGTAACATTAGAATTATTTTACATTTTATTACTTCACAGGAGACTTTCATTGTCCTTACAGTATAAAGTAATCATTTTCATTAGCTTGATTAGCTGGGCCAGTGTAGGAAAGAGCCCCACGTGGGGCTTTCAAGACGGTCTTGCAGTCTTATGCTACGAAATATTCCTATTGCCTTAAATGTTTAGCAGTTTATATTGCTTATTTTGTACTCCTAATTATATACTATTGTTCTTATATTTCTTAAGAAATTCCATTTACCAATACCTTCCCACTCTCAGCTGTTGCCAATGTTCCAAGCAGCCTATCGCTACTGGCCACTGATCTCCCCTGGAGGTCCCATTTTTCTTTCTTCTGCCCCAGTGCACTTGACTTTTCTTCCTTCTCCCCTCCTCCAATTTTCCTGGACCAAAGGATCCCTGTTTCCTTCCATGTATGGACCTAAAACTCTGTTTCCTATGCTAAGGGGTGGAGTGGAACAATTTGCTCATTTTTTAAATTGCTATAGTCATTGGTGGGTTGTGCTTGGCTTTCTTAGTTACTGAGTATGTAACTTGAATAGATTCTGAAAAGAATCTACTTTTGTTATTTTGTATTAAGGTTAAATTCTTTATATTTAGGACTAGAAGACCTCCAAGGTCCCTTCCAGCTCTGTTATCCTTCCTTCCTTATCACTGGAAGTCTTCAAGAAAATGTTGGATAGCCATTTGTCTGAAATGGTATAGGGTTTCCTGCCTAGGCAGGGAATTGGACTAGAAGACCTCCAAGGTCCCTTCCAGCTCTGTTATCCTTCCTTCCTTCCTTCCTTCCTTCCTTCCTTCCTTCCTTCCTTCCTTCCTTCTTTCCTTATCACTGGAAGTCTTCAAGAAGATGTTGGATAGCCATTTGTCTGAAACGGTAGAGGGCTTCCTGCCTAGGCAGGTGGTTGGACTAGATGACCTCCAAGGTCCCTTCCAACTCTGCCATTGTGTTGTATTGTATTGAAGGGAGACTAGGATTATGAGTGAAACTATAACCGTGAAAATGTATGAGGTAAACCCAAAGCGACGTGGCTGGAAATACGATATTTCTATATTTGCAAATATGGAATAGATCCAATGTTGAAAAGCAGGATGGCTGCAATGTGTAAACTTTATATCTTAGCGCATTCAGCATAGATTTCGCCAGGACGGTGACAAGGTGTCCATTGTTTTTTTATTGTTTTCTGAAAAGCCACCATGATAGATGAACAATGAAAATTGAGATTAATCTCAGAGCAGAAATATTCATTCATAATGCATTATGTATATTGATGAGGTAACATTTTATAATAGAAATTTTCCAGACAAGTATTAATAATATCAAATACATTTTTATTTTTATTTTAAGAAATAATAACGTCTCTTCTTTTTTTGTTGTTCACATCTAAATTTTAACTGGTCTAGCAATGTCTGCTTCCATATATTTCTAAACAATGCAGATGGTATATAAAAACTATTCTAAAAGAAGTTGAAAGTGTCAGTACTCAAGATATCCTGTAATGTTAGCTAGATCATGTTCTTAAATTGTCAGAACTCTACAATCTTTGTAGATAAATCTTTGTTTATATTGTATGTAGATTAATAGTCAACTTTGAAGTTCTCAAACTGCTTCTTTCTGAGCGCAATATAGAATAAAATGTTGTGCCAAGTCCACAAAGTAGTTTTATTTGTGATTTTATTTTGTATTTAAATGTTTTGTTTAACTTTTCTGACTTTCTAGGATGCTACAGTTATTCCCCACCTCATGGCGCTGCTTAGTAGGTCTCGATATACTCAAGAATATATATGTCAGATCTTCTCACATTGCTGCAAGGTAAGAAATATGAATGTTATTTTCATATGCATGTGTTTATTTGCTTCTGAAATATTGTTTTCCAAGTATTTTAAACAAATTCCTCTTTGATTCATTGTGTTATTCTCAGACATGTAATCTCTAGTTGGCTTGCATACAATGTACTTGAGGCTGTCCTCAATTTCTTAATTCTAGAAACATTATGTACTTGTTGCCCATTCTGCAAATTTGGCACTAAGTTCATAAATATAAGCAACAACTTTTCTTTAAAAAATTATAATTTTTAATAGAATAATATAATTCCCATACAACAGAGTAAATTGCTATATTTACCCTGATCCTTCCTTTTCCCTCCTAGAAGATTGGTGAAAGCTTTGATATGGTGTTCTATAGATGTGGTTCATGTATGAATTTGTCAAGACTTATAGAAATGATGCTTTACAGAATTAATTAACAGGTTCAGAAATTCAGTCCCTTGAATTGAAATCTTTTCAAATCTGCAGTTCTGCATACATTCTAGAATAAATAATAATAGACCCACAATTTTCAAGAAAGGCAGACAAGAACAAAATATTCAGATAATGGTCTCAGCTGAAATCTTAAATGGTATAATTGAAAAGAATGTTCTATATACAATATATAGAGAGAATGTATACATAGATAGATAGAGACAGGGGGTGGAGGTGGTATTAGGTCCTTACATATTTTTTGGCATTTGGTCTCTGTACACCATCACATTGAATTTCAAATGAAACAATATGTAAATGAAGTTAAGTCTTTCAACTTTAATTCAAAGGGTATGGCAAAAGTATAGTATTAACCATTGATGTTTTGTCTTCAATAAGTGAATAGCATGCTGTATTAGGTTGAGATAGGGCAGTGATGGTGAACCTTCTTTTGGCTCCCGTGCCAAAAGTGGGGGGAGGGCATGGGGGTCGTGCGTCGGTGTGCCACACCCATAGTGCTATGCACATGAACCCCCCTCTTTTAGCACGTTTTTTCCGCCCTCCCCAGGCTCCAGAGGCTTTCTAGGAGCCCTGGGAGGGCGAAAACAGCTTCTCCCACCCACCCTGGATGCCCTCCGGAGGCCTTAGGAGCTTCCCTGAAGCCTCCAGAGGGTGAAAAACGGACCTATGGGCAACTCAGAAGTTCGGGAATGATGACTTCCAGTTTGTCTGTAAATCCGTTTTTCGCCCTCTGGAGTCTTCAGGAGTCTTTCCCCGAAGGCTCCGGAGGGCAAAAACCAGCACTACCAGCAAACCAGAAGTGACTTCCGGTTTGTCCGTAGGTACATTTTTCACTCTCCGGAGCTTTCAGGGAAGTCTCCCGAAGCCCCCTGAAGGCTCCGGATGGTGAAAAACATCCTCAAAAGAAGGCGGAAGTCAGCTGGCCAGCGCATGCATGCACACTGGCCAGCTGACGGGGCAGTGCCCCGACAGATGGCTCCACATACCACCTATGGCAGGCTTGCCATAGGTTCACCATCACGGAGATAGGATAACTGACTTGGCCAGTGAAGATTATCCCATTTCTTTGCTTTGAGAAACTCTTGGATTGCTTTTGCTGCATGTTTTGAGTCATTATCCATTTGCAATATAAAGTAGTGATCTATCAGTTTTGCATCTTTTGACTGAATCTGAGCAGAGAATATAGCCCTATGTACTTCAGAATTTCTCCTGCTTCTTTCATCAGCAATCAGATCATCAATAAACATCCTTGGTAGCCAAGCATACCCATGCCATAATGCTGTCTCTACCATGTTTGACAGATGATGTATGTTTTGGATCATGAGCTGTTCTTTCCCTCACCCTCCCTCCCTCTCTGTGTCTTTGTGATCCACAATTTGGAAGCAAGTGAAAATAGTGGCATAACAGAACAGGGCTAACTATGTATTGTATTGTCCATAATGGATTTGATTTTGATTTTGATTTTATTAAATTTATACCCCGCCCTTCTCCAAACGGACCCAGGGCGGCGCACAGGCATAATTAAAATACATACAAAACCATATAACAAATTTAAAAAACTTATTAATGAAAATCCTGCGCTAAAACCAAATTAAAATCCCCAAAATTTAAAACTATCTACAAGTCATTATGGAGGTTACGCTAGGCCGGCTAGATGGAACAGATGTGTCTTTAAGCACTTGCGGAAGAGGCGGAGGTCGGAGATGGTGCCAAGTTATATACAGATACAAATTGATATTTTAATAATGAAGGTAATTGCTCAATGCACATTAGGATTCAGTACAATCTATAATCTAAAGCAGGGGTCCCCAACCTTTTTGGTACCAGGGACCGGTTTCATGTAAAAAAAATTCCATGGACCGGTGGGAGCCTCCAGCGGGTGAGTCAAGCCAAGTGGGCCGTGTGTGCGTTCAGCGGTCATATGGAACCTGAGGCTCACTCCAGGCCGGTTATTATCAAGCCACGGACCGGCACCGGTCCGCGGCCCAGGGGTTGGGGACCCCTGATCTAAAGTATGAAGAATGGAAAAAGGTCTCATTGGAGGAAGGGAAGGAAATAGACTATAATTTTTCAAAGCTTCATCTTTGAAAAAGAAAGACAATATCATAGGTAAAGGTAAAGGTTCCCCTCACACATATGTGCTAGTCATTGCTAACTCTAGGGGGCGGTGCTTAACCCAAAGAGCTAGCACTGTCTGAAGACATCTCCATGGTCATGTGGCCAGCATGACTAAATGCCGAAGGCGCATAGAATGCTGTTACCTTCCCACCAAAGGTGGTCCCTATTTTTCTACTAAGTTGGCAGAAGCTGGGACAAATAACAGGAGCTCACTCTGTTACACAGCACTAGGGATTCGAACTGCCAACCTTTCTGATCGACAAGCTCAGCGTCTTAACCACTGAGCCACCATGTCTCTTTGACAATATCATGCTTTAATTTTACATCTTTTAATATCTGTTCTACAGCTCCGACACTGGCATAACTGCGGCTTTAAATCCTCACCTCCGCCACTTTTATGTGCCAATGTAAGTATTTTTCCCCTACAATGATTGCATTTTGAAATTAAGAAATTTGTCAGTTTCAACAGTCCAAATTATTTTCAGGTGTTTTAATGCTGGTTATATATAGCTTAATATCTTGCATTTACTTGAATTAGGATATATGTACACATTTTATTTGCATGTACTAACATTTTAGAGCACTCCTCCAATTTGAAGTTAATAAAAAATGAGAGGATTAAAGTGTACTAGCAGCAAAATTTGAAACATTGAGTAATAAAGTGAAGAGAATCTGTGGTATGAATGTCAAAATATGCTGTTATATGATCAAAATGTGGGTGCTTGACAATCAGCTCACAATTACAATTGCAGTGTCCCATGTCACATGATTGCCATTTGCAACCACCTTAAGAGGACTTCCAACAAGCAAAATCAATTGGGGAAACTGAATTTACTTAACAATTATGTAATTCACTTATTGACTTTCACTAATTTTCTTAACAACTAAGGCAAAAAATGTAAAATTGGGTACAACTCTCGTAACAACTACAATACTGGTCCCTATTGTAGTTGTCAATTTACGACTGATAGTATAGCTTTTATTAGTCATGTACAGCAGAATTTTGATAAAGTATGAATAATTATAGGAAAAGGTTTTTAATGTGATTAGGACACAAATGTATTTTGTCCATTCATAAAGAATTAACATTCTACTCTGATAAATTCAGCAGTTTGGAACCAAGAGATCAAATCATCATCATCAGGAAACTCAGATGAGGAAATAGAATACGATGAAAAGATGGCATTGCAGCAAAAATGTCAAAGCAACATCTTTTTCTTTTTTTAAAATCCTTATTGGAATTACATTTCTTTTGGTTTATGATGAAAAAAATATAGTAACAAATTAAAAATACCTACTATCCTAACTTGCCATTTGGGGTTCTTTGTGCTTTTTACAGTACTTTTGTTTTAAAATCTTTCAATATTAGGTACTTTAAGTACTTTAATGTTAATAAGGAATGTTTAAAAAAATGCAACAATGAATTTTATATTTCTTATCCATCTACTTGCCATTAGATTTAGCCTTTCGTTATATCTTCTTCCCGTTTCCCCCCATGACATACATGTAAAGTGAGTTAGGTTGAGAGAGAATGGCTGGCTCAATGTTTCCATCATGCCCAAGTGGCCACAAGTGATCCTGTGAACTAATCATTGGACCATTAGTGAAAAATCTCTTTTCCTCGGCACAGCCCAAAATTGCTGTTGTCCAGATTGTGCATCCTTAGCCTTATGCTTTCTTGTGCACCCTTTTTTTTTCAGGAGCAGCCAAATGTTGCTGAAAATAGTGTTAAAGTATATTGAAATAAGTTTCTTCTAAGATTGCATCAATTGTTACCCTATATGAACCTTTCTTATTGCATCTCATAGCTTTGCAAGGTGTTAATTTAAGTTATGCAAAATGCCTAATAATGTTCTATTCAAATAGCGTTGCCATTTGGTGATCATGGACAGCTGCAATTTTTCATTTGAGATTTATTTTTCATGATTCAGCTGTTCAGTGTCATCCACAGGAATCTCATTTCTATAAAAAATAGAAACTTTCACTTTATATGTGAATACTTGAGTGTTTTTGATAAATAAAGTTGTTTAAAAGCACATATAAAATAACCAAAAAATAGTTGCAAACACAAATACAATACAAATCCAACATTTATATTGCAATAGGCATAATTCTCTCTTGAGATATATGAAACACCCTTGGATTTTTTATTTTAAAATGTATAAATATGCTTCTCCAAGATCTTCCTTATTTCCTATTCATAAAATATATGAAATGAATAAAATTAGACATTAAAAGCTATAAGTCTGCAATTAACCAGTATAAAGTAAAATAATTTGTTTTTCTTTACTGTATGTTTAAAGAGCTGTGGTTTGTTTTGTGTTAGGGTCCAGACCATCAGACAGTGCTGTTTAATCATGGAGCAGTGCAGAATATTGCTCATCTGTTAACCTCTGTTTCTTATAAAGTAAGCCAGTAATATTATCTGTTTTCTATAAACTAAGCTAATATTTTAAAATCTTGGTGCAATATTATTGGCAGAATAATGTTAGCATAGTTCTTTTCTGATGAAAAAGGAAGTGCACATTTTTTCAATTTAGTCTTGGATGTATCTGTAGAAATGTGAAAGAGATCTTATTTCTTGTAAAATAATGTTAAAAGAATAAGCTTCATATTTTTATAAAGGATTTTTTTCTGATGATTATGGTGGTAGATATATATATATATATATATAGTAAGACAACAATTATGTTTTGAAGAAAATACTATTAAGAAAGTTAGATTTATATGAAAATAGCATCTGCCATTGAACATTTAGACATATACATATTATATCATAATTATAAGTGTTTGATATCCAATATGCCAAAATCAAAACAAATTTAGTGCATGGGAGTAATTACACTGAAATTGAAAGTCATTAATATATGAAGTTGAGCAAAATGGTAGAATTAATATTTACAGGCTTACTATGTTTTTGTTGTTTGGAGTATGAAAAATGTATTAAGTTAAATCTAACATCTTTAGGTAAATAAGGAACTATAATTACCATATTTATCTATAATTGCAATATTTACAATATTAAATATTTAAAGAGGACAGAAAGCAAATATTTTATCACAAAATTTGCTGGGACTCTATAGACAAGGAATTCAATCTGTATTTTTAATAGTCACTTTCCCCAAATTAAGATGCATGAAAACAAATTTCAATCACTTTAGAAAACACACAATGATTTAGCCAATAATTCATGTCCCTTTGGAAAATTTGTTTTCACTTTTGATAAGTACCCTTTAGTTTTTTGAATTTTTAAATTTTTTTGATGAGTTTTAAAATGGCATTTTCACTTGACTTCTAATAGTTCTTAAAATACTTTTAATTATAATTAATATAAATGCTGTATATTTTTTCAGGTTCGAATGCAAGCACTGAAATGTTTTGCAGTTCTAGCCTTTGAAAATCCCCAGATATCAATGACTCTTGTAAATGGTAGGTTTCTGAGGCCAGTATGGATACTCATTGAATAATTACAGTTAAACTGTTTCTTGAAACATATTTTCTCTTTGTTTTTCAGTGTTGGTTGATGGAGAGCTATTACCACAGATATTTGTGAAAATGTTACAAAGAGACAAACCCATTGAAATGCAACTCACATCAGCCAAATGGTAAACCCTGGGATGTAGGAAACATGCTAAATGATAAAATCTGTTTTATAATATTAATGTTCCAATTTAATCAAAAGTGCTTCATATCAACCCTAAGAAAATAATATCAGAATCTAATATCTCAATCACCAGCATTAATAGGAGGCAATTAATAGTATTAATGGTAAGCAATCCTTACCATTAATATCCTTAATCTTAGCAATGCCAGTCATAAAACAGACATATATTAGAAGGAGGACAGTATGTTTCCTCATTATCCAGCCAATTTTTAATCAAAATTGGCTGGACAAAATTTAATCAGCATACGTTTTTCTTCTATTTAGGGAGGTAGTTTAATTTCAAAATAAACCACAGTGTTGCAGCCAGGCACAATTTAACCGCTATTTTAATTTACTAAGAACTTTTTCCAAGTTCTATTTATTTGATGCCTTAATACTGATTTATTATATTATAGAAAGAATTATGTAACTTGGTTTATAGTGCCCCATCATAATCAAATTAAATGGATTACGTAATTAAAATTAATTAAATTTATACTGCTACATTTCCACACAGGTTTAAGTGTTGTATTTGCCTTGAATGAGGTCCATTTCGGAGAAATTATCAAAACATACACAGTCCTAATGCTTTCCATGCTTTAGGTCTTAGATTTTAGTGTCCACAGTTCTCATTTAAAGAATCATGAACAGAAACAATACAGAACTGAGAACAACAGATGATACTCAAGATACATAACATATTGGTACTGTTGCCATTGAATAAATTTTAATATCGTAACAAAATCAAAACTATATATATATAGTACGTTCTCAATAATCATGCTACTTTGATATTTCATTGTAGCCTTACATACATGTGCAGAGCTGGAGCAATCCATACAGATGATATCTGCATTGTGTTAAAGGTAGGTGGGTGACTCACACTAATAGTACTTAAACAGGTACCTCAAAAACAAATAGTGGAATGACTTTATTGCTAAAAACAGGATGTTTAGTAAAGAGTCAAAATAATTAATATAACTGCTGCTAATTAATTTTATTGGCGATAATTGTTTTTATTATATGGTTTCTATACCACCCTATGTTGGTATTCAGTAATACTAAATTTGTCTTTAAATCATGATGAAGTTATGTAAGTCTAATTCCTTTTTTTGTGAAAGTTGGACTTATGGCTTAATAATCTGTGCAAGAGTTATAGTTGCATATAATAGATTTGAATTTGTGATCATGTAACAATATAAATATTGATTAATAAACAGATGTATATCAGTAGTTGCTTTAAATTTTATTTTTGTGCAAATACCAAAGTAGTTTTGATTATATATTTGATTAGGAAATGCCTGTTAAAACATCTATATTTAGTGACAAATTTAACATAAATTTATATAAGAAATATGTAAATAAGTAGCCAAAAAACTAATTTCAGATGTTGTAATTTCCAGACATTACCATGTTTGGCACGGATGTGTAGTAAAGAAAGACTACTAGAGGAGAGAGTAGATGGAGCAGAAACTCTGGCCTATTTGATTGAAACAGATATTGAACTACAAAGAATTGCCAGTATTACTGACCACCTTATTGCAATGCTTGCAGACTACTTCAAATACCCTAGTTCAGTGAGTGCCATCACTGATATAAAAAGGGTAGGTTTATTATGAATTAAGTAGGTATGACAAGTGTGTTTCCTGTGTGCATGAGAGAGAATGAAGAGTTAGGTTAATATATTTACTGTATATCTATATCTAAAATGTAAATTAGCTTTTTAGTGGTGCCTGAAATTCTTTGGTGCTGACTGAATGAGTAAAACAAACTAGATGGGTTTTTAATAAGCTATTCTAAATTGTTCCAAAAAGTTAACATAATTGCTACTGTTTATTGTATTTGATTCTGCCTGAATATGGGATTGAAATTCTGTATGTGAGAGATAAGCCAAGACATATCAGTTATGTCAACAATTAACAACTGCTCAGCTTCATGGCAGTGACATGTAGGGCGAGTGAAAGATGGGAAAAGTAATTGACTTGGGGATAAGGAGGAACTACATTTGCACATTTGTAGAAGATAATCAAATACATAATATGGTTTCAGTCAAGCCTGCAATAATAATTCTTTACATTATATCAAGTATTTCAGAGACTTTTGCCAACTTTCAATCTAGTAGTCGGCAAGTTCTGTAGTAGACAGAAATTGGATCTTAACATTGGCTCACAGAATCTGATAGAGTATAAATGTCCCCATTATTAATGTCTTAGCATACGGGTATCAAACTCGCCGTATGACATTGACATCACGTAACATTTCATGATATTTTCCCCATTTGCGGCGATGGGGAGGGCGTAGCCTGCACATGATGCATTTGGCCTGCGGGTCAACAGTTTGGCATCCCTGTTTTAGCCCATTTAGACACTCTACTCCAAGATAGTTTAATGCATTTCTTTTTAATGATGAGTTAAACATTGCCAGTAATATTCTTGTTGAATCTTGAATGGGATGCAAATTTACAAAGCAAGGTGCTTTGTAGATATAGAGTGCGTTTTTGCATGCTCTCCCAAATCATTTCCCTATCTTCCATCTCTTTTCACAAAGATGGTGAAGAGTTTCAATTTAACCATTTTTTTATATAGCTGTAATGGTGGGAACATTTCGATAGTCATCTTTGTTTTTGTCTTGCTTCATCTTGTGTCCTCTCCTTCAGAAATTCTAAGTTTGAATCGGCTCAACTTAATTGGATGTGAAAGTGAACTTAACCCTGTTTAGTATTTTTCTAATATTAACAATAGAAAATCTCAGGATTGCAGGCTAAATAGGAAAGCTGAAAAAAGTCCTGGATAAAAAGACAACAGCAAACAGCAAAAAAACTCTTTTTATATTATTTCAAGAAAATGCAACCACTAGGATTTGAGCTCAGTTTAAGGGAATTGTTGGGATTTATAAAATTTAAATTATTATAATTGAGAAAAACAGAAATGAAGTTCTACATAGGATATAGAATAAAGTGCCAATTGGAAAATCTTAAAAATGCTTCCTAATCTTCAACACTCTTCAACACTCAGATGGTATCACTGATAGTTGTGAAATATAGCTTAAAATTCCATTCAGAATTAAAGAATATATACAGTTTGATCAGCATCCATGCGTTTGCAATTTTAAAAAATGATGTAAATTTAATTATCTTTAATAGCTTGACCATGACTTAAAACATGCTCATGAATTGCGCCAGGCTGCTTTCAAGCTCTATGCTGCCCTTGGAGCAAATGATGAAGATATTCGAAAGAAGGTAAGTGTAAGAATTTATCAGGTAGTTTCCTATATCTCAAAGTCAGGAACATAACCTTGTCATTGAAAAATATGTTTTGCTTATCAATAGTTTCAATAAAATAATATTTTTAATGAAATAGGATATCTGGATAAAGTGTAGTTTCCTAGTTAAAATATGGTTTAATTGAATTGCAGGAAATTTTTTTGACAATACCCGTTAATAGACACTGCCATTTTTGTACGAGAAATAAAATATATAAATGTAACATAACAATATGCTTCATTGTCATAATATGACATAAGCATGGAATTTCTTTTTAAATGGTGAAATTCAACTTTTTTTATCAGTTAGTATTCATACACATTCTATGCATAACTGTATATGGTATTAAAATAAACATAATAAATACTTCATTTTGTTCTATAAAATCCAGTAATATTTTTGATAACTTTCTTTCAGATAATTGAAACTGAAAATATGATGGATCGGATTGTAAATGGCTTATCTGAGTCTAGCATCAAAGTGCGCTTAGCTGCTGTCAGGTATAAATTTACCTAGCGGGATTAAACTTATATTTCATATGTTCAGACTGACAGTTGTTCACTTCCTTTGTTAGGGCATACAATGATCTTAAATTATTTGAAAATTATGAATTATCTTTAGCAGTAATTGTAGTATGATGAAACAGAATCTGAAAATGCTTACATGCAAAGATGCCTCTATGGAAAGGATGTATTTTAGAGCTTATACCTCATTGTTTTGAGCAGATGTTTGCACAGTTTGTCAAGATCGGTACAGCAACTACGAACAAGTTTCCAAGATCATGCTGTATGGAAACCCTTAATGAAGGTAAGCACATTGGGAGATTATTTGTTGTGGAATAAAGTGCATTGACAATATTATCCAGGTAGTCCTCGACGTATGACCAAAATTGAGCCCATAATTTACATTGCTAAGAAAGACAGCTGTTAAGTGAATTTTGCCATATTTTACAATCTTTCTTATCATAGTTATTAAATGAATCACTGCAGTTGCTAAGTTAGTAATATGGTTAAGTGAATCTGGTTTCCCCATCAACTTTGCCTTTCTGAGCCCAGAATACTGCAACCATCATAAATACATGCCAGTTGCCAAGTATCTGAATTTTGATCCTAGGACCTTGGAGATGCTGCTATGGTTGCAAGTGTGAAAAGCAGTCATAAATCACTTTTTTTCAGTGCTGTTGTAAGTTCAAAGGCTCACTAAATGAATGGTTGTAAGTTGAGGACTACTTGTAATACAGTTTTAAGGCTAATTAAAGAAAAATAAATTTGTATTGAGATATGTTTCTAGCAATTTATCTGTTCATTTCAATTCGCCTAAAATATGATCTTGCTAAGAGCTAGAAATAATTAACTATAATGTATTAGAATTAAAGTGTGTGGTTGAATATAAATGGTTTTTAAATAATAAGTAGTAGATTTATACTTCTAATTATGAATTACTATTTCAGTTTAGGCTCTTCTGTCAATGACAGTAGAATGCTTAACTTGATAAATATGGTTTTAAAAAAGTAATTGTCCTACCCTTATTTTTATAAAGCAGATATTTCTAAATGTCAATGTAATTGAAGTGCATATGGGAAACTACTTCACTGCTACAAAATATTTAAAGGGCTATTTTAAAAAGATGTTTCAGACGTAAATGGTTTTTAAAACTGATGATTTTTCTAGTTGCAATTCCTGTTCATTTACATATACTGTAAGCTATTCAGAAAGCACAAGGATTGTTTGCAGTAGTCTCTAAAACTCTATAGAAAATAATTTTTCATTATATTTTTTTCACTAGCAAAAGACAGAATAATAGCTTAAAAGTCTTGAGTAATTTCTACCTAAGCTAGATGATATTTCCTGTTTTAAGAAAGGGAGTATTATGTTATTAAACATTTTAAAGAAAGAAGACATGTTTCCTCTTTTTCTTTTCTTGGTTAAATATAAACAGCTGATATGTCAGTTAGAATTCTTTTGAAATTAGAAAAAATTAACTGCAAAAAACAGATGTTGGTACTATTTAATTTCTAAATGTGAATAACGGAAGCTGGAGTTCAGGTTCTGCATCTAGAAAGGTAGCAAGGCAATGCACCAGTCCTTGAATTATTCTAAATTCTTGAAATGCTTATGAGATTACTTTTTATTTCTTTTTTTAGGTATTACAGAATGCTCCAGATGAAATTTTAGTGGTAGCATCTTCTACTCTATGCAATCTTCTCTTAGAATTTTCTCCAAGCAAAGAGGTTAGTTGCTTGGGCTTTTAAAACCATAAAAATATATCTTTGTTTCTTTGTATAAAATATAATGTGGATATGTACCAAGATCATGAGGGAGAAGTCCAGTTTCTGGTCTTTCTCAGCAGACATATAAAACAGTTTTTCTCTGAAAATAGGTAAATTGTCACTGAGTAAAAAAATCATGCTATTAGTGTTTACTAATAAAAGCATAAACAGTTCAAGGACAATAGAAGCAGATGTACCATAACAAATTGATCAGAGGAACAAGGTTGCGATAAAATTTGCCAGAATAAAAAGTAATTAAAAATGAAAGAATTTTCTCATCAGAATTAGGAAACAAATAAGAAAGACCAGAGATATTTTTTTTGGAAAAAAAAATACTAGTAAAAACGGAGTCCTTGTAGTAAAATCCTGTAAACATAAATCAAGCCAGCTAGCTTTCATTACTCAGAGTGAATTCTCTCACTGCTGACTTCTTTATGGCAAAGGTGAAAGTAATTTAGAATTCTAAAGTAAACAGTGAGAAAATGAATATAACTTTATGTTAAAATCCAGCAAGGAGTTATATGGGTCAGGATTCAACCAGTTGACTAATGTATAAATAAAAAGTTTTTTTAAAAAAAGCACATTTAAAAGGTGCAGTTAAAATCAAGGTGTGCTTAAAAATAACAAACAGCTGAAAGGAAAAGATGAAAGACTCAACCCTGCAATCGGTTCCATTGAGAATTGTAGTCCTCAAGATCCCTCATCTTAGAAGGTACACAGTCCTCCAAAGGTCGTCTTGAGTTTGCTCCCATTTAAATCTGGGAAACCGCCAAATAGCCAGCTTTGGTGGCATAATCAGCTGTTTTTCAGCAGGTAAGAAAAAACACTCTGCTGCTCAACACACGACCTTGGGGGAAGAGTGTGTTTGATTATTTTCAACTATGGAATAGGACAGTTAACTACTATCTTGGGTACGAGAACCTAATGGAACATACTGGAAAATCAAAAGATTGGGTGAAATACATACGACATTTGAAATGAATATTCTACACCAGGGGTCTCCAACCTTTGCAACTTTAAGTCTGAAGGACTTCCGCTCCCAGCTTTGCTGGCTGGAGAAGTCTGGGAGCTGAAGTCCTTCAGACTTAAAGTTGCAAAGGTTGGGGACCCCTGTTCTACACGATTTGACCTTATAAAAATATAAAATGTGTAAAGAAAGAAGGTATGAAAGCTTAGACATGTATTCTAGATGGTTTTTTTTTTTTTAAGTAGCTTGCTTTTGGTTTAAGAGCACATTTAATGTACTGAATTTCTTAACTGGTTTTGCTTTTGTTATATGTAGCCTATCTTAGAATCAGGAGCCATAGAACTTCTCTGTAGTTTAACTCAGAGTGACAATCTTGCCTTGCGAGTGAATGGAGTTTGGGCTTTAATGGTAAGTATCAATGTTAATCCGATAGCTTTATGTATGCATCTCCAATTTTGGATTTTGTTTCTTTATTAAATTTGTATACTATCAAATCATCTGATATCTATAATGCTTTCAAGAATGGGAAATCAAAACAAAATTTCAACTGCTAAGGAATGTTTCTTGTTATAGCAGAGGATAAGTAGTGTAATGGAGTTGGGCCCTTTGGGGAAAAGGTTGAAATGATTCAGAATAAAGTTAATTTGATTCTTCTTTTTAGAATATGGCATTTCAAGCAGAACAGAAGATCAAAGCAGACATTTTGCGAGGCTTGAGTACAGAGCAGTTATTCCAGTTACTCTCTGATTCTGATGTAAATGTACTAATGAAGACTTTGGGATTACTTCGAAACCTTTTGTCTACTCGCCCTGTAAGTAAAAAAAATGGATCTACAAAATGAATATTTTAAAGATGAATCTGTAGGTCTTGTTAATTTCTTATTATATATCTTTACATATTGGGAGCTGATATTCCAGAACGTCATATCAACTTAATTAAGCTGTTGCTTGTCTAATTTATTGAACAAACATTCTGTAGAAATGACAAAGCAGAGTTCTTTCTGAACCCTTGTTGCTACTTGAGTGCTTTCTATCTGAAAACCAGTACATCTATTTTTCACATTGATAGAGCATGTTGCCGATCAAGAAATAATATAACAGCGTTTTATTTTAAAGGAAAACTATCATTTCTGTTGTGCTCTCATATTCATATATATAATTTGTTTTCATTGGCATAGACCTATTTCCTGCTATAAGAATTCTACAAAGCAAACTGTAGATTTTCTAAGTTTTTGGGTGAGCCGTTCATTAATGTTATTTTTCACTCTTGGCAGCATATAGATCAGATAATAAGTACTCATGGGAAACAGATCATGCAAGCAGTAACTCTCATCCTGGAAGGAGAACACAATGTGGAAGTCAAAGAACAGGTATTGTGCTTTATTGTATTAATAGAGACAAGTTTAGACATGAACAAAAATAAAACGCCAAACACTAAATTCTTCAGGAAGAAAATTCAAATGCTTTTACTAAGAGTGCATAAGGCTGTTTGTGTGCAATATTTATTGTGCGTGCAATATTTTCTACATGTAAAAGTCTTCATAGTTTTATTTTCTTACCCTGTATTGCTCATGGAAGTCTACTAGTCAAGTTGCCATGAAACATTGCCATTCAGAATTAGATTTCTATTGTTATTTCCATATATTTTTGTTCTTCCTTTCCTTCAGACATTATGTATACTTGCCAACATAGCAGATGGAACGACAGCTAAAGAATTCATCATGACAAATGATGATATCTTACAAAAAATTAAGTATTACATGGTATGTGATTTAAGTTTTTCTATAATTAAATTTTGGAAAAAGATTATAGCTCAGGGATTTTCAGCATTTGGTAGAAATCTATATATTAAGTGCAGTATTGTTTGTTGCTCTAATTTTCTTGAATACAATATTTTTTCTTTTTAAATATTTTTTCAACTTTGCTTTCATCGAAGAAAAGCATAGGATTTTTATATCATTATTGTAAGTAATAATTTGGCGGCAAGAAACCTAGATTACATAAAGGTTAAGAAAGAAATATAAATTTTTACTTGAGCCAAGCTTGGTTCCTGACATATGTTTTCTTGGCAACAATATGGAACTCGTTTGCCATTGACTTCTGCCAGAATGTGCTTGCTTGTTAGCTTTGTCTTTATAATTAAAGCTGTAGCTTCTTTTCCAAGTATTAACTAAGTCAGCCAGGGCAATCAAGAAAGCAATAGCAATAGTAACTAAGAAAGCAATAGTAAACTAGATCCATACTTTTGCCAATAACATTACATGGGTCTATGAAGTTAAAAAGAGTCAGGTTCAAAAGGATTTGATTTTACTAAGGAATAACTTAAAATATTTCTATCTCAATGTTTTTGTCTACTCAGAGCCATTCGAATGCTAAACTTCAACTGGCTGCCATGTTTTGTGTATCTAATCTTATATGGAATGAAGAAGAAGGTAAGAAGATATACTCAGGGGATTTCTCTTCTGAAATGCTTAATTTAAAAATGAAATTGCAATTAGCAGTTGAGCATATGGAATGCATTTTTAACTTGGATGGGGAAAATCACTACAGGTAAAACACAGGTAAAGTGAATATGCTATTTGATTCCCTTTGAGTGAAAAGGATGTTACCTGGGGAAAAAAATGAAAAGAGCAGTTTCTAGTGGGTGAAATTTGAATAGGTTGGCATTTTTGTCAGGAGCTGAAATAGGAGAAGACAAATTCATGACTTTGGGTAGATCAAAAAATGGAGTAGCCATAAATGTGAAAAAGCATACCATGATAATAAGAAATACAAATTAAGGATAAGAAAGGTTGATTCATAATACTGTATTTTAGACTCAATTTAGGAATGTAACTAACTGTTGGTTCAATTTATGCTCTAATAGATAAAATTCTATAATTCCCCAATTGAATTTATAAAAGTTGAGCTTTAGTACAAAAAATACTTTGAAAGGGGTAGTAAATCAGCCAAATTGTTAGTTTAGCAATTATGGAAGGAATCAAATAAAACAATTACTTCTATTTGGGATAGAATTAAATATATGAAATTATATAACAAATAGGAATATAACCCAGAAAAAAATTGAAGAATATCTTAAAAATTTACGGAATTTAAGATAATAGTTGAAAAGTCAGCATATAAAATGAAATTGAGTAAAGCTCCAGGAATTGATATTTTCTGCAGTTAAAAGTTTTTAAAGTTTTAAATTTTTTTCAAGGAATTTTGACTAAACCATTAACTCATGCTTCAACCGCATGAAGAGGCTTTACCTCTTCAATCTGAAAAGTAGGAAAAAATTCAACTTATCCTGAATAATATGAACCTATATCTCTATTGAATGTAGATTACAAGCTTTTTATTGGAATCCTTGATATGAGATTAAATGGCTTTCTAGCAGATATTATATCGCCTCATCAAAGGAGCTATATGATAAATAAAAATAATATTTATATCTTAATGCATCAAATTACCAATATGCAATTATTTTATATTAGGTTCCCAAGATCGTCAGGATAAACTTAGAGATATTGGAATAGTGGATATTCTACATAAACTGAGTCAGTCGTCAGATCCAAATCTTTGTGAAAAGTAAGTAAACAGAAATTCCAAAACCAAATTGAATTGGATTTGATCACTTTGTAATTAGAGTTTTCTGTACACTATATTGATTCAAACTATATATGTGTTATGTTTCTCCTTGCATTCTGTGGGGTTTTTTTACCCCAGCAAACCAGAATTGCCCCAATTTTTTAGGATGGCTTAGTGTTCATGAGTGAAATCTCCTATGCTTGATTTGTTTATGTTATCCATGATTTTGGATAACTAAAGGTTAAACAAAGGCAACAATAATAAAACATAATGAACCAGTTGTCAAGATTAAAAAAAATTAGATAACAATGAAAAACTATTTCACAGGCTCATAGTGACAACCTGACCCTTGTGCCTGAGAACATATCTCTGTCTTCAGGACCTTCAGGCTGACCAGGTTAGGGTAATCTAATATCTGGGGCAAGAGTGTTCCAAAGAGCAGAACAAAAAGGCTAACTTTCTGGGTCCTACAAGATGACACATCTTAATTTAGAGGTCTCATATAATGCTTTTTCTGCCAGGTCTGATGGTATGATTGGAGAAAGACAATTCCACAAATATCCTAATAAATGCCCCATGGCATAAATGGCTTTGTAGTGACCACCAGCATTTGAATTGCACCTAGAAATATATTGATAGCCAAAGCAGCTCATGGAGAGGAGGTGTAATGTATGTAAATGGAGGGATGTTCATAATTGCACAAGTGCATTTTAAATGAGTTGCAGCTTCTGGATGCTCTTCAAAAGCAGCCCCATGTAAAGATCATGGTGGACTTCACTTAAAAGACAAGCAAAAGTCTACATTTGTAGAGATATCCCATTTAATATCTTCACTCCTCAGTTATATCTGACTGAAATATCCTTGTGCTTTCACATGCTGCTCATTTCAATCCGTTTCAGTCCAAGATACTTTTACGTTCTCAAAGTTGTAAAATGCATACACTCTTATGTGAAAGCTGCTTGAGAGATTATAAATAGAAAAGGAATAGGCTGATTCTAAGTGCAAGAACCGTGTAGTAAAATTGAGAGCAGATTTGTTTTTGCGTGTTCCGTTACTGAACGCCATGTACCCGGTTTTCAGTGCTGTAGTTTATTCCTTGCATGGTAGTTTTCTAAAATCCCCATTTATGTATATCCTCTAAAACTAAAAAATGTTTTTCATTGCAGAGCGAAAACAGCACTCCAGCAGTATCTTGCGTGATGAAAGAGAAGTTGAACTTTCATATAATTTTCAGAGCTATATACTAAGGAATAATGGGAAATAGCTGCACCTAATTTCCTTACCTTTTGCACAAGGCACCTTGGGCTGCATTTGTCTCAGGTGCAGGGAGCTGCTTGGCAGGAGCAGTTTAAGTGATCAGGTCTCCAATGCACTTGAGGACTTTATTGAGGTAGTTCCTCTATTCAGATATCTATTCTGGGATATTTTTGTCTGAACTACCTGAACTCTACTAGAACAATCAGTAGTCTTTTTATTTTGGGCCTACAATATTCTGCTTATACCACAGCTGATGTAAGGCTGTGTCTGGGTGGGTGTGATACCTCAGAGCTTTTTCTTTCCCCCCCCCTCCCCCTCTCTGTGTGTGTATGTATGTGTGATTTTTTTCTACAGATTTTCAAGGGTGAACCATTGTTTGCTGTATGAAAACTTTAAAAAATTATATACAATTTGAATTGAAATGTTATTTAATAACAGTTTTGTCCCATGAAGTTTATTTTGATCAGATGAATGTTTTTAAGTAAAATATATGCATTTGTTAAACCTCAGCTTAATGTACCTGTACTTCCTCTTTTAAAACAAAAAGATACTTACATGACAGGTAACACATTCAATGTGATTTATGCTTGCCTCTTAACTGCCACTTGTTACTAGTGACAGCTCCTTGAATTTAAGAAAGCAGAATTCCAAGATCCCCAAATGGAATATTTTTCAGTACACATACATGATACCAAAATTGGAATTGTGGAAATTACTCCTCCTGGAATTTTCCAGCAACAAAATTAGAGTTTCCCATGCAGATACAATGTTGCTTCAGAAACTTGCATTTGTTATAAAACTCTATGTTACTTTTACATAACATGAAATCGTAACAGTGAATTGTTTTAACTAAAAGAATTGACTGCTGGTTGGAGGTACGCTCTTGGAAATATGATAGGCTTCCCCATAAAAAATCTGGATGTACATCCGATTTTAAATATTTTAAAAAATACATTATGTATCAAATATATATATGGTAGAGGAATATGTTATTCCTGTCGCAGAGAAGAACAATATTAAGATGAGTTTTTTAAATAACATTTTGTAATCTCTGCCTCATACCTTGCTGTTTACCAAGTAAGTTTTCTGTGGTCTTAAGCCCACAGGTATCTGTCAAAGGACAAGAGCGCCAGTCAGAAATTGAGTGTCTCATTTCACTCACCAGTTTCAGTCATCCCAAACATTTTATTTATAGTTAATAAATATTCTGCTGCCTAGACACTTTGCATTATATCAAAGCAACTTTTAGAGCTTGTGCCTCTGGCTGGAACTGTTAATAAGCTGGAGGGAGACTGCAAAAATAAAGCTAGAGTTTTTATATATGGTTTTCATGTTTTCTTTTACTCTGAAAGGCAAGTCATAGCAGTTCAGGGAATGTGGTAGGTGAAATAATTTCTCAGTGTTATTGCTACAGGTTTGTTGGGTTTGGACTTCTGCAGGTATGCATAATGTGTTCTCCTGCTAGTTAATATTTTAGAAGTAAAGCCACAATTAATTTGTCAATTGGTTATAGTCTTATAATACTGAGAAAAATCACTTTCTTGACAGCATTACCTGAATCCATTCCCTGTGAGAACGGATAGGGAGTGCTTCTTTATCTTGACCACTGCTTTTGCACTCTGAATTATTATTATTACACAGGCACTTCCAATTCTGTTGTAATGACTCCATTTACACATATGCATATCCATTTATTTTGAGATATAGATATGCCTATACCTGTGTTGCATATAGCTGAGATGTGCAGATTTTCAGCTATACATTTGAAGATTGCTTTTAGAGTGGCTATGTATACGGAAGGAAGATATAAACTATGCTAAGACAATCTGGATAATGAGGGTGGGCAAAGTGAATTGATGAAATATTAAGATGGTAAGTGATAACGAAGTGACATTTTGCACTTTGCACTGTGAATATTTTTGATGTTACTATAAATATGTACAAACACTGTAAATAAAAAACAAATGTCCTTTTACCGGATAATATTATTTAAAATTGCTTGGCCCTATTTATATATATGTATATTTAAGTCTTCATTCAAAGGTTATATTGCAGGCATGAATCTATGCACAGACAGCTACATCTTTTTAGGAAGCTGACTGTTCTAACAAAAATAAGGTTCAGTTTTTAATTCTAATATTCTTTTTTAAAAGAATATGATAAATGAACTTGTATCAAACTCCTCCCCCTCTCATGACTTATCAAAATTAATCAAGAATAATAACTTTTTAAAAATGTTTTATCTTAATTCTTTTGTTGAGAATGGTTCAGTACTGAATGAATTTAAGTTCTTGAGCATTTGCTTCTTATTTTCAGGTTTCATTTAAAATTTTAATATACATAAGGTCTTTATTCTGTGCTAGCTTTTGTTCAGTGTGGTAAAATCCATTGTACTCTTTTTGCTCTGTTTTCCACACTTAATTTTTTCTCTCATCAATTCTTACTTCAATAATCCCTTCCCTGTTGTTTGTGTCCTCTTTCTGAAATTGTATTTACATTAATAAGCTATAACTCAAATACTTTAAAAAGCAGATAGATAAATGATTTATTTTGAAGAAGCTGGATATGAGCCCAAAATATTCTAGTCTAGTTACAGTAATTGAAAACAAGATATATTGCAGGAATTTAAAATTTAAAAACTATGAAGATAATGCTTGGAAATAGGCCAAAGGCAACATCAGAATTCTACTTATAATTGAGGCTAAATAGTGATTGGGTTATTCTGTCTTGTATTTTACTCATGGTTTTCTTGATTAATTTAGTTTAGAACAAATATATTGGACTCTAGGAGTATTAACCCAATGCAGCAGTGCCTTTCTTAATCAGTTCAGATGCTAGTATACTTGCTTCTGTCTAATTCTGAATAATTAACCAGTCATACATTGCCATATAATGAAGCATACGTTTATGTCTTTCTGGGATGATATTAAATTATATTCTTGAAATATAAGTTGAAAATCACAATATATATTGCTCATAATTAAGCTTTTAACTTCCTGTTAAGCAGAAAAATATTAGATATTTTCAGCCTTTTGAATACAGTGGGAAATGGGACATCAGTCTTAGGAATGTAAAACTGTTGATTTGCACTTAACAAAACCAGCATTTAATATCCAAGGAGGATAAAGAAACAAAAAGAAAAAAAAAACCCACTTCAGACCATCTCCATTTCCTCTTCCTTGGAATTCAAGACATTTCAGGAATACTGTCTTTGGCTATGTTTATGTACAATTAAGTTATCATCCCTCTGAAATATTTTGTAAAGAAAACAGAACCTAATTTGAATTAAGTTAAAGGCAATTCTTGAAATTTTCCAACAGTCAACCACATTTTTGTATTTTCTTTTATTTCTGTATTGTTTTTTGTTATTTAATATGTACTGTTTTAATATGTACATGTTCTATATACATTCTACAGAATTTTCTTAGCTGTTTTTGTTCCAGATTTCAGCTGAATCAAAACAAGCAGGAAACCCAGAGCAAGTAGGACAATACTGATGGATGGAATAATTGCCTTCTCTCTCTTCAGGTGTTCCCAGCATGACGTAGCCCACCGGCTTTTACCTTCCAAAGCTTCCCTGCCTCCCTCAGCCATGGTTAATGCTCTTGGTTCTCTCTCCCACCCCCCTCCGGCGTCTTCTCTTCCAAATACTGCTTTGAACAGTTGTGGAACAAAAATAATTCTATTTTGGCCAAAACATGCATGTTTCAGTGGGAAAGATAGCTACATAGAACATTTCCAGACCATTTTATACAATGGTGGTGGTTGTTGTGAAGGATTCAAGATAGTACAACCAAGCTGTTACTGTTTGTGGCATGTGCAGTTATTTTCTGGTACATGTCAGAAACTTTAAGAACTGTAACAGTAAATAAATGAAAGTGCGGATTCCATGGGAATTGATGTGTTTATCTTAGCAATATCACCCTAAAAAGTATTGCCACTCTTTAGCCCTAATGCATGAATCTTTAAATTAAGGTAAATTTCAGATTGAGGTTGATGCTTGTCTATTTCGTTTGTCAATATGATTTTCTTGACTGCAATAGAGATGTTATTTGTCAGATAGCAACACTAGCCAGCCTTGGTTAGCCTTAAAAATGCACTGTTGGAAACCATGCATAGAATTCTAAGATGGGAATTTGAAAAGAATATCCCAGAAGAAAGTATGACAACCTGCTTACAAACTATTGCAAAAAAAACCAGCCGCCCTAATATGAATACAAATTACAAACTATTATTTTCATGATCCATTAACCCCACTAATTCTTCTGGAAGACTGTGCATCAAGATAGATGGTAAGTATCTTAGCTCGCCTGTGTTACTGCAATCTCTATATCTGCTTTTTGCTACTTCTACACCTAGAGAAAGTGAAAGCTTCCAGACGGAGCTTGGGCCACTACCTGTAGCCCTGACCCGCACCCGGATGGAGGACCTAGTGGCTGCATGGAATAGTGCGGCCACTGGGGCCTTGGACCGGGTTGCGCCTTTGCGGCCTCTCTTGCGGCAGTGAACCACCCTGGCTCCCTGGTTCTCCGAGGAGCTGAGGGTGATGAAGCGCCACAAGAGACGCCTAGAGAGGAGATGGAGATCCACACGCTCTGAATCTGACCGAACACAGGTAAGAGCCCATTTGAGGACTTACATTGTGGCGATAAGAGTGGCCAAACATCGGTATTGTGCCACTCTTATCGCGTCCGCAGATAACCGCCCTGCTGCCCTGTTTGGGGTGACCCGCTCCCTCCTTCACCAGAGGCCGCGGGAAGCCCCTCTGCAGGGATGAACAGAGGAATTTGGAGAGTATCTGCAGGACAAAATCGCTCAGATTCGGAGCGAGTTGGCCTCCACCGAAAGTGGTCTGGAGGAGACGTCGGAAGCGGGTCTTGAGGCACCATTCTGGGAAGAGTTTGACTCTGTTACTTCCGATGATATGGACAGGTTGCGTAGGAGACAGGGCCACCACATGTTTATTGGACCCGTGTCCCTCCTGGCTTGTACTGGCATCCTGGGAGGTTTCACGAGGCTGGCTCCAGGAGGTGGTCAGCGCTTCTTTGAGTGAGGGGTTCTTGCCGGCCGTCTTGAAAGAGGCGGTGGTAAGGCCCCTCCTCAAGAAGCCTTCCCTGGACCCAGCATTGTTAGCTAATTATCGTCCCGTCTCCAACCTTTGCTTTTTGGCAAAGGTTGTAGAGAGTGTGGTGGCACAACAGTTTCCACGTCATATGGAGGAAATTGATTATCTGGACCCGCGCCAGTCCGGCTTCCGATCCTGTCACAGCACCGAGACGGCATTGGTCGCGTTGGTGGATGATCTCTGGAGGGCCAGAGATGGGGGTTGCTCCTCCATCCTGGTCCTATTAGACCTCTCGGCGGCTTTTGATACCATCGACCATGGTATCCTATTGCATCGACTGGAGGGGTTGGGGGCACCGTTTTGCGGTGGTTCTCCTCCTACCTCTCCGGTCGGTCGCAATTTGTATTGGCAGGGGGGCAGAGGTCGGCCTCGAGGCCTCTCACTTGTGGGGTGCCTCAGGGGTCGGTCCTCTCGCCTCTCCTGTTCAATACATATATGAAGCCGCTGGGCGAGATCATACGTGGGTTTGAGATACATTACCATCTGTACGCAGATGACACCCAGCTGTACATTTGTACCCCAAACCACCCCAACGATGCCGTCGAAGTGATGTCCCGGTGTCTGGAAGCCCTGCGGATCTGGATGGGAAGGAACAGACTCAAGCTCAACCCATCCAAGACTGAGTGGCTGTGGCTACCGGCTCCCCGGTTCAACCAGTTGACGCCATCACTGGCCATAGGGGGCGAACATCTAGCCCCCGTGGAGCAGGCACGCAACTTAGGTGTCCTCCTGTATTCCCGGCTGTCAGGGGGGCATTCTACCAGGTCCGCCTGGTGCGCCAGTTGCGTCCCCTATTGGACCGGGGCACCCTGTGCACGGTCACTCATGCGCTTGTGACGTCTCGTCTGGACTACTGCAATGCTCTCTACATGGGGCTCCCCTTGAGATGCACTCGGAGGCTACAGCTGGTCCAGAACGCGGCCGCGCGGGCAGTTATGGGAGTTACTAGATACTCCCATGTAACACCACTCCTGTGCGAGCTGCACTGGCTTCCTGTGGCCTTTCGGGTGCGTTTCAAGGTGTTGATTATCATCTTTAAAGCGCTCCATGGCACAGGACCTAGTTATTTGCGGGATCGTATCCTGCCCCATACATCCCTTCGGCCGATTCACTCACACAGAGAGGGACTTCTCCGGGTGCCGTCCACTAGGCAATGCCAGCAGGCGACGCCCAGGGGAAGGGCCTTCTCTGTGATGGGCCCGATCCTCTGGAACGACCTACCCCCGGATATTAGAACGACCACGGACCTCCGCACCTTCCGCCAAAAAGTAAAAACTTATTTATTCCATCAGGCCGGTTTGGCCTAATCGATGCTTCTTGCCCCAGTCTGTTTTTTGCAAATTATCTATTTGGTTTTAATGGGTTATAATTTTAATGTTTTAAATTCTTGTACAGGGTAATTTAATTCGTTTTTAACTTTGTATGTCTTGTATGTTTTTAGATAGTTTTTTAATTTTCCTGTACACCGCCCCGAGTCTCTTCGGGGAGAGGGGGGCGGTTTATAAATGTAATTAAATTAAATTAAATTAAAGCCAAGATTCATCAAAGAATCTTCAGCATCAGACAAACCTGAGCGCTACAGACAATCTACAGGAATGAGTTCCTTCTTGGAAACCTTTTAGACCTGTGCACACCTTGATCAGTCTAGCCTACTCAACACATACAGAGCCTTTTCTTTGGCTCGCTTAAGGGCAATATAGGATCTCAGATTTTATAAAATTTCATTCATTAAGAGAAATTGGTCATATGCTCAGAATTAAGTATATATTTCTTCACTGTCCCTTCTATGAAGCTTACATGCTATTGTGTCTGTACTATCCTTTAGTAGAGATCCTGTTATCCATGAGGGAACATGGCACATTTTCTGTTTCCAGGCCAGAATCCTGAGATTATGAACAGAGTGCTATGTTTTTATCACTAGTGATTGCCGTAAGGAAAGTCATGGTGACTTAATCTTAATGCTGTCACTAAGAGATCTTTTTGCTTGTCTTTATTTTATTTCATTTTGTTTAGTCTTTTTTTCTTTTCTAATTTTTTTTTTTTAATTGAAAAAGTTTTATTGAGTTTTACAATTTTTCCAAGTAGGGTAAGGTAAGGTGTGAAAAAAATATTTTGAGAACTTTCACGTCGAGGTCG
Source organism: Rhabdophis nuchalis (assembly GCA_039707465.1). Lineage (NCBI taxonomy): Eukaryota > Metazoa > Chordata > Lepidosauria > Squamata > Natricidae > Rhabdophis > Rhabdophis nuchalis. The sequence goes on from CM077645.1 coordinate 49,030,998, forward strand.
TAGGCCCCCTCCGGGGCTTCTTGACAAAACATAGATAATACATAGTTTCAATAGTACTACAAAGTGAAGAGAAGTGCATACATCATTGTAAATTCTGTGCTAGCAATCATATACAAACATCCAAACAAAAGTTATACTATATTAAAAAAGTCATTTTTTAGATCTAAGTCTCTTAGCAATTGTATCTTCTTGTTCTCCTCCCTGGCCCCCAGTGGGCGAGGCTGCGGCCCCCTCTGCTCTTCCATTTTCATCCTCCAGGATTGAGGAATATCAATACAGAACGAGCTACCCCCCATTGATGGCCCAGTGGGATGCCGCGAGGCAGATCTTGTCTGGGAGGAGTTTGACTCCGTTTCTTCCGAGGATATGGACAGGTTACGTGGGCGACTGCGAGCCACCACATGTTTATTGGACCCGTGTCCCTCCTGGCTTGTACTGGCATCTTGGGAGGTGACACGAGGCTGGCTCCAAGAGGTTGTCAACGCATCCTTAAGTGAGGGTTCCTTGCCTGCTTCCCTAAAAGAGGCTATGGTGAGGCCCCTCCTTAAGAAGCCCTCTTTGGATCCAGCTCTTTTAACTAACTATCGTCCCGTCTCCAACCTTCCCTTTTTGGCGAAGGTTGTTGAGAGTGTGGTGGCACAACAGTTTCCCCGTCACCTGGAGGAAGTTGATTATCTAGACCCGCGCCAGTCCGGCTTCCGGCCCAGGCATAGCACCGAGACGGCATTAGTCGCGTTGGTTGATGATCTCTGGAGGGCCAGAGATGGGGGTTCCTCCATCCTGGTCCTATTAGACCTCTCGGCGGCTTTCGATACCATCGACCATGGTATCCTATTGCATCGGCTGGGGGGGTTGGGGGTGGGAGGCACCGTTTTACGGTGGTTCTCCTACCTCTCTGGCCGATCGCAATTTGTGTTGGCAGGAGAGCAGAGGTTGACCTCGAGACCCCTCACTTGTGGGGTGCCTCAGGGGTCGGTCCTCTCGCCTCTCCTGTTCAACACATATATGAAGCCGCTGGGTGAGATCATCCGTGGTTTTGGGGTAGAGTACCATCTTTACGCTGATGACACTCAGCTGTATATATCTACCCCAAACCACCCCAACGATGCTGTAGCGGTGATGTGCCAGTGCCTGGAAGCCGTGCGGATCTGGATGGGAAGTAACGGACTCAGACTCAACCCGACCAAGACCGAGTGGCTGTGGTTTCCCGCTGCCCGATTCAACCAGCTAACTCCATCGCTGGCCATAGGGGGCGAACATCTTGCCCCTGTGGATGGGGTGCGCAATTTGGGTGTCCTCCTGGATGCCCGGCTGTCCATGGAAGATCAAGTGACAGCCGTGGCCAGGAGGACGTTTTACTAGGTTCGCCTGGTTCGCCAATTGCGCCCCCTATTGGATCGGGACGCCCTTCGCACAGTCACTCATGCTCTCGTGACATCCCGACTGGACTATTGTAACTCTCTCTACATGGGGCTCCCCTTGAGGTGCACTTGGAGACTTCAGTTAGTCCAGAATGCAGCTGCGCGGGCAATTATGGGTGCTTCTAAATCCACCCACGTAACACCGCTCTTGCGCGAGCTGCACTGGCTGCCTGTCGTCTTCCGAGTGCGCTTCAAGGTGTTAGTTGTCATCTTCAAAGCGCTCCATGGCTCAGGACCTAGCTACCTGCGGGATCGGATCCTGCCCCATACATCCTCACGGCCAATTCGCTCCCACAGAGAGGGACTTCTCCGGGTGCCGTCCACTAGACTTTGTCAGCGGGCGACGCCCAGGGGAAGGGCCTTCTCTGTGGCGGGCCCAGCCCTCTGGAACGACCTTCTCCCCGATATTAGAACTACCACGGACCTCCGCTCCTTCCGTCTGAAATTAAAAACACATCTTTTTCGCTTGGCCGGCCTAGGATAGTCTCTTCTGGTTGTTTAGGGATTTTTAGTAAATTTTTGGGAATTTTAGCGCAGGGTTTTCTGTTTAATATGCCTTTTAGTTAGTATTTATGTACGTTTATCGTTTTAAATTTTGTATTCCTTTTTTAAAGTTTTTAATTCCCTGTGCCCCGCTTCGAGTCCCTTCGGGGAGAGAGAGCGGGTTATAAATAAAATTCGATTCGATTCGATTAAGAAAGGCTTCTGCCTCAGCAACTGTTTTAATCCTTGCTCTCCCTCCTTCCCAGAACACCAACATCCCTTCTGGCATCACCCACTTGAACCAAATCCCCTGTTTAAACAATTTTTTAGATAAGAAGGAGTATTTCCTTAGAAAAAAAGAAATACTCTTTTCTAAAATTTTAACAGGCACATCCATGTGGTGATTTTATTGCTCTTACTGTATTTTGAGCATGTTTTTGTGTACAGTTTGTTTTAATTGTAGTTAATTTGCTGGTCTCTGATCATAAATAAAATTTCAACTTCATTAAGAACATGTAGTTACCATGATTTCAAAGAAAACTGTCTTTCTATTCTTTCAAAAAAATATTTTTAAAAAATGTGTAAGTTGGTGCTGTTCAGTAATAAAACCATGTTTGATAAATGAAAAATATTCTTCGTTTGGCAGCATTTTGTTGTAAATTAAATGGAATGTTATCTAATGGTAGTAAGTTTGCTGGATGCTGTTTATCTTAATTTTTCACCCCCAAGTTCTTTTACTTTTGAATATTTAGATATTCTTTAAAATATTTTTTAAAAATACTATGACAAATGCCATACAGTTGTTTAGAAACTGTTCTAAATTGCAAGATTTCTAGAAGCACGAAGGATTATGGGGAATGAACTACTGGGTGATTCAAACATAATTTGTTTTCTGAATAACGAGTATCTTGTTAGATAATTTCCAAGTTATCTTTCCAAGATAACACTATTGGTGTCATTTGCTCGGTCACAATGGTGACTTTCCATACTTATAACTTATGGCTGAAAGTCTTGTATGTAAAACAGTTTCCAGAATTGAATAATTTACTTGAGTTTAGAAGAGTCCGTGTCACAATCAGAAGCAGGAAGCTATTTTAGGAAAAATAAAAGTTGGTATAGATACAACTGCATGCTATCCAAAGTGTTAGCCACTTTGCACAAGACTATACATTCAGTGAAGAAATGCAAAAGGAATGACAGCAAGCCTAATCCCACAGTAGTTTGCATATAATTTTATTATATTAATGAGTAAAAATTAATTGAAATGAAAACAGATTTTATCCTTGTGTAAAATGTAAGCTGTAATTTTGAATTATACAATTAAGGAACATGTGCAGAAAGCCTCTCCAGTACTTTGATTAATTATTTGTGCTCTGTTGAAGAATGAGAAAGTAGAAAGAACTCAGAGTTTGTTCTTGAGACAGTACTGGAGGGCTTCTCCCATGGCATGGAGGACTCTATCAACATTGGGTTTAGTGGAGTTGTAGCCCATCAGTCCAATGCGAAGAACCTGATCAAAAAAAATATATTAAGTGTTTTGTGACTGTCTGGAAACCTCCAGCCAACTCTTCCCTTAATTTTACTTGTACACTGGAATATATATATTTCCGCTACCGGTTATATCTATCTATCTATCTATCTATCTATCTATCTATCTATCTATCTATCTATCTATCTATCTATCTATCTATCTATCTATCTATCTATCTATCTATCTATCTATCATAAGGTACTAAACTCAGATACTTACAGTTTCTTACAGACTAAAGATTATTACATATTTTATTCTACAGAACACACCAGTTTTTCACAGACAAAATGAAATTACAGCCTTTATCCTACCATTAATGTTTAATCTTTGGGCTATATAATTTGTAATTAATCTGTTTTACACAACCTTTATAAGACATTATTCTTCAAGAACCAGGAGCCACATGTTTCACTTATTTTCTCCCCATGAGCCTGTATTTACCTTGCCTGCTGAAGGACCCAGGCCGCCAGACACCTCAATCGCATGATTTTTCATAATATATTCAGTTATTTCTTTCCAGTCATATCCCTCGGGCACAAAGATAGTGTTGACTGTTGGAAGTCTTGCATCCTTAGAAAAGAAAGAGCAAAAGAGCCTTTCAGGTGGTTTTGGTATTTGAATAACACTTTATAATCTAAAAAAAATTGTATCAACTGTATTAAAAGGAAATTTATTCTTTAGTTCTGGCCTTGTGTCTCTCCCACACTCGGCAAAAGTAACCAATTATCTGTTAATGAACAGATAAATCCAGAAAATTGCATATATGTATACACTTGGATCAGGTTTTGTCACAATACAAAAATTTTTCAAGATATGAAAGAATAAGTGTTCATGCCTCCGTATGATATCTTCCTCTGGCTTAAAGTCTGGAAAGACAGTTTTTTTTCTAGTCTATGTAAACAAGTGTGGGTGGGATTCAATTTTTTTTTTACTACCAGTTCTGTGGGCGTGGCTGTTGATACAATTTCTTTTAGATTATGGAGATGAAGTGCTATTCAAATACCAAAACCACCTTAAAGGTGGGCATGACAGGGGAAGAATACTGCAAAATCCCCATTTCCACCCCTCTCCAGGGCAAGGGTACTGTAAAAACTCCATTCCCTCCTGATAAGCTGGGACTGGGGAGGGAGAGAATAGAATGGGGTGGGGCCAGCCAGAGGCATTTACTAGTTCTCTGAACCATTCAAAATTTCCGCTACCAGTTCTCCAGAACTGGTCAGAACCTGCTGAATACCACGTCTGGTAGAAACAATATTGAAAGCAAGGATTTAATTCTGATTCCCATTTTTTATTCTGTCTTTGTAAGCAATCAATATTTCCTATTTGCTCAGTTATTCAAATTTACCCTAAACAGTCTTTCCCATATAAAACTTTATAATAAGTAGTTTGATCCATATTCTACATTAATGATTAATTTCATTCTTACTGGTTCTTTCACAAAGAGTTTGAGACCTAACTTCTGCAGTCCTGCACAGAGATAGAGGCTATTTTCTTTATGAAGATTCCAGGACGTCTCTAGTCCCTGTGTAGAAAATGAAAATATTTATTTTCCTTTATACAAAAAATAAAAGTTTAAGAAACCTGCAAATATATGTTATGCATTTTGTTCAGTTAAACCTCCAATCTTAGGGGTGTGATGGATATAATTTTGCCTGGATTGTTGTGTCATAAGCAATCTTCGCCAGTTCTGGCCATTTTGTCTTCTATTGGCTCTCATTTAACTGCCTTACATTTTTCCTCAGCATTAGGAAGTTGCCTTCTTTTGCCTATGTTCAGAATATTTAAGTTTTAACTGTATTACTGATGCTTCCAATGACAATCTGATTTTATTTCATCCAGTATTGAATGAAGAATTCTTGATGCAATCTGCACTAACAGAATTCAAAGATACCCATTTTCTTTCAGAACCGCATGTTGTGACTGGGAAAACCATAGCCTTGCTAACACATTTATTAAAAAAATAATAATGCAAGTGCCTCTGGTCAAATTCTATAAGTGAGTAATAGGTAAAACATCCTCTATAGCAGGGGTCCCCAACCCCAGGTCCGTGGACTGGTGCCGGTCCGTGGCTTGATAAGAACCGGGCCGCAGTGAGCAGCGCAACTCTTAGAAAGGGCCGGAGAGGAGGAGGGAGGAGGGGGCAGCCCCCTGGGCAGAGCGCACACCAGAGACGGGAGAGCATAGGCGCAGCCGCTCGCGCTGTTGGCCCGAGAGAGGCGAGTGAGCTGACTCACCCCCCTGTGCACGCATGCATCGCCTGTTCCCCCTCTACGCCGGCTGAGCTATGACCACCGGTCCGCGGAATTTTTTTAACATGAAACCGGTCCCTGGTGCCAAAAAGGTTGTGGACCCCTGCTCTATAGTACAGAGTTAAGCATAACATCTTTCTACATATTTGAATACATACTTAATATTTATGTACTATTATTTACAGACTCAAAATACCCATTCTGTCAATACTTACTGGTAGTAAAAATTTGTCAAATACCAGCTTCCAAACATTTGCAGCATTTCCACCCCTGCCCTGATGAACCTTAATTGACCCTAAAGGTTCAATTACCTAATATGAGGCATTACCTAATATAACTGCCATATTCACATATATATTCTGGGTGTCAGTTCAAGATTTCCAGTTTCTCCAGCTCAATCCAGGTCAGGCACATTTATGATACCTCATCTGAACCAATTGATAACCGACTCCAGCAGTTTCATATGGATGGTAAATAATGTGAAGGAGATGACCAAATCCTGAGGAATCCCACATTGGAATTCCCAAGGAGCTTGGTCACTGTCTTCTATAGCCACCAGCTTGAACTGCCCATGTAAGTGGATTTAAGTATTTTGCTGATGTATAATGTAATACCATTTTACTATATAAAATAGTAAGATTCTGCTTTAAAACATGCTATTTTCAATATTATAGAGTGCCTGCAGCAACTGACCTTTTCTGCAAAAATTGCCAAAGCTTCTCGCAAGCAGAAGAATGTGCTAATAGGTGCAGTATGATGATATCTGTAAAAAAAACCATTTAATAGCTTACACAGCTTACACAAAAAAAAACACAAATGAACATATTCCAGCTATAATCTGGAATAAATTCCAGGTAAACACCTGGAATGTTCTACCTGAACATGCTCTGTTGTTACATCCTCAAACCCCACAGTTTCAACCTCAAACTCTACTGTGAGCCTCACTCCATTCCTAAGAGGCCCATAAGGGAGTGTGCATAAGCGCACCAGCTTGCCTACTGGCCCTGTGCTACTGTCCCCATGTATTTGCACTCATTTCCTTTGTTCATGTCCATGTTTATACTTATGCCTGTTATCTTGCACATGTTTGACAAACCAAATTAAATAAATAAATAAATAAACCTTTTCTGCTGCCAGTTTTAATTTTAAATCAAGATCAGAAAAGAGAGTACTCTCAATTAAACATATAAAGTCACAGCTAAACAGTTATTTCCTTGTTTGTTGGTGATTTTTTTCTTTAGATTTATATTCTGCCTCCTTCAAAATCTTGTGATTATTCACATAGCACTCTTACTTCCACTTTGCCCACAGCAATTGCCTCCTAAAGATAGGTTGAGTTGCTACCAAAAATCATCTTCGGTACAGTTTCTTTAGCCATAAGAAGACTCCAAGTATCATAATTTAAGAATTAAAAATTTAAAGCTGAGTCATGCAACTTGCAAATTCAAGGCAAAACAATAAGGAAGACTGCTTTGAAAATGAGAAGAAAGGCAGGACTTAGCTCTACAAAGTCATTTCCTGTATTCTCAGATATACAGGTAGTCCTTGATTTATGACTGCAATTTAGTCTAAAATTTCTGTTAAACATTTGTTAAGTGAATTTTGTCCCATTTTACAATCATTCTTGCCCCTGTTAAGTGCAGTTGATAAGTGGGTCTGGCTTTCCCCTTGACTTTGCTTGTCAGAAGGTTGCAAAAGGTGATCACAAGACCTTGGGGAACAGCAATGGTTATAAATATGAACAAGTTGCCAAGCATCTGAATTTTGATCACATAATCATGGGAACACCGCAAAGGTGATAACACTGAAAAAATGATCGAAGTCACTTTTTTCAGTGCCATTGTAACTTTGAATGATCACTAAATGAACTATTGTAAGTCAAGGACTAACTAATCAAAATGCTGGTATTGTTTAACATTTTCTCATTTGGCAGCATAACATGATTTCCCAGACTAGTTCCAGGAAACAAGAAAGCCATTTTCTCAAGAGCTGAATAAATGCTCACTTTCTTGGGTTACCATCACAGCCCCAGTATGTAGATAGCTCTTCCACATCCAGGTAAAAGGAAGTTGGCTTTGTCTTCCGAGTATGAATCTTCTGCCTGGCAAGATGAACATTTTTGATTAGCACTTCAGAAAATCCACGATTTGGATTTGGATTTGGAGTCATTGTCTTATCATTAATTTTTAAATGGTTCATAGAATATTCTCTGTGCTAAGTGGCATGGTGGCCTAGTAATGAAGATGCTCGCCTTCTGCTTGGAAGGTTGAGAGTTCAATCCTAGGTAGTGGCAGATGTTTCTCTCCTAGGGCGCAAAGAAAAAATATCTGCTGCAAGCTCCACACTATTTCTCAGCCCAGCCACCTCCAAGGGTTGTAGTTGTGGGGAAAATAGAAGGAGAAAGCTGTGTTGGATGTGTTTGTCACCTTGAGTTATTTGTAAAAGTAATAAAGGTGGGATACAAATAAAATAAATTCTTCAGTAGTCCTTGGTACTGCTGCTAATTCAGGAAGCAAAAGCTCTCTGAATATTTTAAAATGAATGAATATATTTTGTTCTACATCTATATGTTATGTGTGTACTTGTATGTATTCTGAGTTTGGACAATACACTTTCCCAGGATGGTTTGAAGCATAGTATTATTATTCAGTAGAAGGAACCATGCAGTTAAAGTCAGAAATTGTAGACCTGCCTGCAACTGCTAAAATGTGTGACAGTCTTGGAAACAGAATCTATACAATCAAATAGCAGAATGTGCCTACTATACCTCCTGAGATTCTCAGATAGAATATGTTGTGTATTGAGGTACTTCATTAGTTGCAATTGGTAAAATTCTTGCTTAAGGTTTACAAAAACACATGATGTTTGGACTCTCAGAGATTTAGTTACTAAGACCAATGAATTTGCCGTTACCTCCTTCCTGGAGCTGAGAGACTCATGGTCTCCTAGTTTCTACCCTGATGCCATAAACCAACCATACCCAGCCCCTGGGGTGCAGACCACTACTAGGCTGCTGCCTATTTGGAATTGGCATGTATAAGTGACTGGCTGGAGTGTGTGCATGCATGTGCACAGCTCAACATATGCAAGTGGCAGGCCCGCAGCACTTGAACGAATGCCTATCAGCCCGCCACTCGCACAAAGGCTGAATGCCTGTGCCAGCCTGCCACTCACATGGGCCAATTCCTCTCTCCCCTCCCCCACAGCTGGCCCGCCATGTCGCAAAGGTTGGGCATCGCTGCCTTAAACCACTGCACCAAACTAGCTCTTCTTTCCCAATAGGTTCTGTGTCATCATGTTGCAGTAACATATTCTGTTGTAGCATCATGCTTGTAGAATAGGTTGGATATATTTCTGTGGAAGCTGCTGATTATCTTTTATTTTTGTATTAACGTTTACTCAAACTTTCTGCATGATGCCGCCTTCCAGATATTTTCAGTTCTGGCAATTGTGTTTTTAATATATTTTTATGCTCAATGGATACCAAGAAATATTTTCTTGTTTCTCTTATTTAGTGTACAGTATGTCTTGTCCCAGAAAGATACAGCACTTGAAAATCATATATCTCATAGACAAATCTCCTTACCTGGCTCTGTTGCTGAAAGAAATGGGAGAAGCACCAGGTGGTGCACTTAAAACTTTCTGGGAGCCAGAATACAGAATGTCAATACCTGTGCATTTAATAAGAAAATTTGTTAGTAGCTTCTTCATTTGAATCACTGTTATTAATACATGAAATAAATTTACCATGAAAACCTTTGGGTTTTTGCTTTCTACTCTTTCTTCTGCCTCTACCAGCATTTTGTATGACAGTAGCTAATTTTACAGTTCAATGTGAAATTGATTTGTTGGAATGCTGTGTTGAGCTGTTTTATATACAGTATTATATGGCATGCATTACTGCACAAACTGGTTTAGCTATCCCATCTTTCCCACAAAGGTCTAGGAGCACTTAAAAAAATAGTATAATCCCCCAGACTCTTTAGCTGGGAGATCTTATTGGTCCATGTATGGTAATTACCAGTATGTTTTCCCCAACCTGATAACCCCATGCAGTATATTCAGTAGCCATTTCCATCAATCTAACTAGCATGATCTTTAACCATCTGTTTCCTTTACTCCCAATGAACAAACCTCTTGGGATTACCTGAATATTAGTTTCAGATTTACTTAGTTTTAGATTTACTTATCACTCTCTGCAAGGTATGCCCGAGAAGAATCTGTATTTTGGCCCAAGGGGAAAGTTTTTGTTAGATTTATATCCTGCCTCTAAAAGTTCAAGGGGATTTATAAGGGGATATTTCTTTATTTGATCCCTTTGAAGCAAATAGGCAGGAGGGGGTTTGACTGCCCAGAAGTTATTCAGTACCTAATGGTAGACTTGTCTCTGGATCTTTCTAGGCCGATACTTCAATAAGTACATTACAGTGCTTGCAGGAAAATGCCTTATGGAACACATGGTAACAGTGGGACTTCCTCATGAAGGGGACATATTTTTCATGAAGTGGGGTTATTTGCCTTGTTAAGCAATGGCTCCCCAATTAGGAGCAGACGACTGGTTGGGAAATAGAAGAGCTTTGGAAACAGCTTAGGGATCTTCATGGATTTTCATATACTATGGCTATAATTTAAAATAGAATTATCTCCTGTAATATTTCCTTTGAAACTCTTTCTACTAGTGTTACTGTGCAATTAAAAGAGTTGATTAAATAAATCTGGTTAAGAACTTCAGAAATAACATTCAGTTCTACATTTTAAACAACTGCAGAAATTAATGCTATCGAATAGAAACAAGCGTTCATGCTGTAAGGACAGATTGCAGTATTTTTCTCACCTTGCTGGTCCATAAGTATTGGAGTGCCACCTAAGGATGCCACAGCATCTACCAGTAGTAAGCAATTATATCTAAAACGATGAAAGAATATATCAGGGATCAACTATTTTTCTAATAGTTATATGATTTTACTTGATGTTGCCGGTTTCAGTTTAAAAAATGAATTGTTTTCAATGTTTTTAAAAATGAAAGTTTGAAAACTCATTAGTGAATACAGATCTGGTAGAATTTCAGCCATTTTAATTGAAATAAATCGAAACATTAATTTTTAAACATTTGGATCGATAGAGGCCAGCTAGTGATGCTGTAAGAGCCATATTGGTGGTCTACAAATAACTATCACTGACTTTTAAATAAAATTGGTAGAATTTAAATTATATGTTTAGCAGATTTGTGATGTGCTTCATAGTTAAATATTGGAAAGCTGTTAACTTTTATCTCTTGAGCAATGTTGACTGGCGGGGGAGCCATGTTGATTGAAAGTCACTTTCCCAGGATTATCTTATTACTCATGGAAGAAAAGTTACAAGAATTCCATATTCTTCTTCCATACAGTTGAGCAACTTTGAGAAGTATACTTCTAACTGAGCACACAGTTGCATTTTGTAACAAAAAATAAATGGAAGAGAAAAATGAAGCATTCTCTGAATCTATCTTACCTCGTCATAGCCTGCCTGTTTGTTGTATAATAGCTTTTGTAGTTAAAAGTAAAACTGTTCTTATTTCTATGTATTTGATACAATCTTGTAAAAGTGATATTTTGTCCATTTGTCATTTTGTTTACCTCCTAGGTATTTTTTCTGCATATTAATATATACCTTGTGTGCTTTGTGTATTATTGTTTCTTTGGTTCATTTTTTTTTACTATCATTTTGCTATTTTACTCTCCAACCTGAAAGGTACCTTGAAGTAGCCTACAAGCCAATCAGTATGCATCACTATTATACTCCCTTGTAGCAAGGGTGAAATCAACTTATCTTTGCTATCAGTTCACAAATGTGAGCATGCAGGACCTTCCATGCATGCACAGAGAGTCAAAAATGGGATGTGATAAGGTCTGGGTGGGTGGGTAGAGCCTCCCACCACCACCACTACCAGTTCGCCTGAACCCGATAGAACCGGCTGAATTTCACCACTGCCTTGTAGTCTAATTTGTAGTCTAATTTCTGTTTGTTTTATTTTCAAAGCCAAACATTTAGCTAAAATACTTTCGTTTTGAATGACAGTCATGTGCAATGTGTTTTCAGTACCTCTCAGAATAATCTCCAGCTATAGGTAGCAGCCTTATTATTTTTGCTCTAAAACCAATGGGGCTTTCTTTCCTTCTTTCACTGACCTGTGACAGAGGTCTCCCAGGCCATCCAGTGGCTGAACTACTCCAGTAGATGATTCTCCATGTGTGATGAAAAATAAAAAGGGTGAATGCTGCATCAAGCCCTAGGTAACACATAAAGAGAAAGGGTGGGTGGGTGTCATGCAAAGAAAAAAACTCAATAGCATGTTTCTGGTAAGTAGGAAGATGAATTTCTATGGGTTGTCCCTGGTACATCCAAATGGAAGAAAGTATGAAATCATTTCAGTAAATAAAATACCTCTTGTACTTGCCCAAAACTCACCCTTTCTATTTCTTCTAAAGTAAAATATTCTCCAGGAGCCTTTACCAATTGATGTACTTCAGCTCCTATAGGGAGTAAATGATATAAGCATAATAATAATGTGGAATTAAAAGCAAAGGAAGAAACAGCTCTTAAAACTTCAGAAAAATATTAACACTTAGAAGAAAGGTAAACAAAGCATGTGTTTCATATCACATAACAAAGCATTGGCAAATCCCTTCATTTTATTGGAATCCACTTTATTATGAACGGAAAGAAAACAAATTGTCTAACATCTCTTGAGAAATTCCAAGTTAATGAGGTTGGGTTTTCCTGAATAAAAATATTTTTCTTAAACAGCGAGCTTCAGATAGGCATGCTAATGTGACAAATGAACACAAAATATTTCTTGGCAAACCTTGCACATTTGTGCTACAATGATTTCAATTGGCAGATTATATGACTGGTTCAATCTACTAATTGTGTAATTCAGCCTTTGAGATTAAGAATTTAGATTGGATTAGCATTCCTGAGTAACAAGAAAACTATAGTCACTTCACATTTCAGTAGAAAAGCACAACCAACTATTTTGCAGTCACTGTTTGCTACGAGTCATATATTAACTTGAATTCATAGCACTGGCCTGTCAAAGTCCAGCTAGATTCCATGGGACCTTCGAATATAAGCTATCATTAAACGTGGCATTGGAGGGGATGGGAGAAGCATTTAATTATTAAGATACCTCACTGATACTTTTTTCTGAAGTGAGAAAAGATGTAGAGTCTTACAGTAATCTTAATGTTATTCCATCAGGAATTCTAATCCAATCCAAGTTCTTACTCAAAAAGGTTGAATCAGAGGATTGAATCAGTAATGAAGTTTTTCAAAAATAGTCTATTATTTTATGTGTTTCAGAGTTAAGTACGCACATCGGGAGTTCTCCAGGATTTTAGATGGGAATCTAACTCAATTGGAATTTAACAATGGTGTTTTCTGGAAGCAAAGCACATGTGTAGCCACTATACCATTGAAAGTTCATAGATTTATGGTTTTCTCACTTTCTCATATATATGGTAATAACTTAAATTTTATTACTTATTTTATATATGAATATAATAAAATAATTGAATTAATGGATTTTATCAAATGGTATCACTGATTAAGATCCTGGCATGGAATAGGGGAGGAATTTAACTGTTTGCCCTCTGCTGTGATGGTCATTCAGATTATTACATTTGTGGATTTACATCAGAAGAAACGATCCCATTCAGGGCAATGGGAGTTTTTCTTGAAGCTTTAGTATGGTCTTTTAATATGGGTCTGGACCTCCAAAAGGAAAATATGATTCAAGCCTATCTTTTGCATCAACATGCTGGTTTGTTTGTATTCTGGACTTTTTAAATAGCTCATTTAAGTTGTTCATGCAACTGGTAACTGCAAGAATGACCTCTTGGCCAGTTTGACTCTTACGCTGCCAAACCTAGATTATTCCAAAAGAGTAACTAGGGTCTAGTTAGGGTTAATACATTACAAGAAAACCATATAATAATAAACCTATTACTGATATTGTGAAGTTATTAAAATTCTCATTCTTTGTATTTCTCAAAAGCATTATGGCTTATGCAAGTGTAATGTAAATTATATTTCATTACACTTCAATAGTTCTGTGAGATTTTTTACAATATTGCTGTTTGTGCTTCATGTGTTCTGCCCTATAATCTTTAATCCCGTCTTTCCTCAGCTATAAAGGAGATGTAGCCCTACAAGACAAAGCTGGGGAAAACTCTTTTAGTGTATGGATTTTTGTGCCACAATAAATCTCTTATGAATTACTCTGACATTGTTTGGGTCCATTATTTGTTTTAACTATGGCTTACTGAATAAGTCATACCTGGCCCATTCTTAAAATAATCATAAAATAAAAAATAAAATAAACATTTTAACAAATTAATAAAATAATGAATCAATTATTTATAACATACCGTAATCAATAATGACTTCATGAAATCATGAAGTTCAAATCATGAACATAATCATGCCTTTAATGAAGAAATGCTCAGCTTCATGCATACCTTTCATTCTCCCCTCAATCTGTGATGTATATGGGACAAATGCAGCAACAACTTGTTGGATGTAATGAGATCGTGAAAACATAAATTGACATGGTACACATCAGAGATGCAGAAGGATTTTTCATAGGATGGCGGTGACTAGAAGTATAGGGAATTTAAGTAAATGGGGATTTAACATTACAGCCTAAATTGCTGCAATGGTTTTCTGAAATGCAGCCAATTGGCATCTCAGTGAGAGTAAACAACATGGTTCAATTGAAAAAGGGAAAGAAATGTCAGTTTGCATCAAGCCATAAAGAAGCTGGCTATGAAATATATAACAAGAGGCGCCCAAGTTCATACCAAGTCTGCTTGCGATGTCAGTTGCTCGTTCTCCCCAAATTCCATTCACAGCTACTAAGACTTTGTCTCCCTGTTCCACCAAATTCAGGAAGGAGGCTTCCATTGCACAGTGGCCTGTTCCACTGATAGCCAGCGTGAGAGGATTCTGGGTCTGGAATATGTACTGGATTCCCACTTTAATGTCATCCATTATCTGAGAGAAAAAAGAAGTAATAAGCATTCCCCTCTCAGGGCAGGGGATTTTGGGAGTTTCACGTTACTCCCACGTAACACCTCTCCTGCGCAAGCTGCACTGGCTGCCTGTGGCCTTCCGGGTGCGCTTCAAGGTGTTAGTGACCATCTTCAAAGCGCTCCATGGCACGGGACCTGGTTACTTGCATGACCGCCTCCTACCACACACCTCCCTCCGACCTGTCCGCTCCCACAGGGAGGGCCTGCCGTCCGCCGGTCAATGCCGGTTGGCGACCCCCAGGGGGAGAGCCTTCTCTGTGGGGGGTCCGGCCCTCTGGAATGACTTGCCCCCCGATCTCCGCACCACCACAGACCTATGCCTCTTCCGCCAGGGGCTTAAAACGCATCTTTTTCATCTGGCCGGGCTGGCATAGATATAATGATTTAATTTAATTTTAATGGGATTTTAAAACTGTTTTAATTGATTTTTAGCACAGATCCATCAAATTTAATCTTATTTTATCTTGTTGTTTGTATATGATTGTGTTTTTTACTTCTTCTGTGCACCGCCCTGAGTCCCACTAGGGAGATAGGGCGGTATAAAAATGTGATAAAATAAAATAAATAAAGAAAATGTATTTATCTGAGAGTAAGATGCATAGGAGAAAATAACTAATATTGTTCTATCAACTAAGTTATTTGTTTTAAACATACTTTGCTTTAAGAAAAAAGTCAATAGGTAGAAGAAACTGAAAGGGGGTTAAAATGTCTCTAATCCTACAACAATTTTCTCCATTTTAGTGGTAGTGAATCTGGGGGAAATTGAACCAATGCATATTTTCTCTCTAAGATTTATATGGTCTCCCATCTTAAAACACAACGCTTACAACAATTATTCTGTGTTTCCTAGGAATTTTGGTAACAGATAAATTTCTTCCTTTCCCTCTTTATCCTGATAGTACAGACAGGTTTTATGTTCAGCTGCTTTAAAACCTAAAATATTCCCTTAAGGTTGGGTTTGTGCTCCTGTGCAGCTGCAATGAAAGTGATATGGCCAATGATGCAAATATGACTAAGCCATGTTTAACTAGTACATGTTTTTGTAATTTTTATTATCATAGATCAGATTTCTAATTTTTGATCATTAATCAGATCAGACATACTGCAGAACAAAGAGGTTGAAGGAATTCTGAAATTGTGCGGATCAATTTCTCTAGACTTGGGCCATCCAGCAAATAGGTTCCAGGATGAGGCTGGAGAAAAAGAGGCTAGAAAAGATGAGATACAGGATAATGATGCAACCAGGTGTTAAGTCTTATTCTTCACTCTGTATTTCTTTTCATCAAATAGCCTATTGGCTGCTCTCTTTTTATAATAAGCAGTAATTCTTTTACTATGAAGGGTAATGACAAATGTTAGAATTAAATAGTGTGACAAAATTAGTGGACCAGAGGAATGCCGTCGATATAGTTTACTTGGACTTCAGTAAGGCATTTGACAAGGTAGACCATAACCTACTACGAGATAAAGTAGAAAAATGTGGGTTAGACAACATCACCACCAGATGGATTCGTAACTGGCTGACCAACCGCACTCAACGTGTAGTCCTCAATGGAACTGAATCTACATGGAGGGAAGTATGCAGTGGAGTACAGCAATGTTCTGTTTTAGGCCCAGTACTCTTCAACATCTTCATCAATGATTTGGACGAGGGAATAAATGGGGAAATCATCAAATTTGCAAATGACACCAAGCTGGCAGGAATAGCCAACACTCCAGAAGATATGCTTAAGATACAGAAGGATCTTGACAAACTTGAACATTGGGCACTATCTAATAAAATGAAATTCAATGGCGAAAAGAGTAAGGTTCTACATTTAGGCAACAAAAATGAAATGCACAGGTACAGTATAGGTGGTACCTTGCTCAATAGCAGTAACTGTGAAAGGGATCTTGGAGTCCTAGTAGACAACCATTTAAATATGAGCCAGCAGTGTGCAGCAGCTGCCAAAAAAGCCAACACAGTTCTAGGCTGTATAAACAGAGGGATACAATCAAGATCACATGAAGTGTTAATACCACTTTATAATGCCTTGGTAAGGCCACACTTGGAATACTGCATTCAGTTTTGGTCACCACGATGTAGAAAAGATGTGGAGACTCTAGAAAGAGTGCAGAGAAGAGCAACAAAGATGATTAGGGGACTGGAGTCTAAAACATATGAAGAACAGTTACAGGAACTGGGTATGTCTAGTTTAATAAAAAGAAGAATTAGGGGAGACATGATAGCAGTGTTCCAATATCTCAGAGGTTGCCACAAAGAAGAGGGAGTCAAACTATTCTCCAAGGCACCTGAGGGTAGAACAAGAAGCAATGGGTGGAAACTAATCAAGGAGAGAAGCAACTTAGAACTGAGGAGAAATTTCCTGACAGAACAATTAATCAGTGGAACAGCTTGCCTCCAGAAGTTGTAAATGCCCCAACACTGCAAGTCTTCAAGAAGATGTTGGATAGCCATTTGTCTGAAATGGTATAGGGTTTCCTGCCTAGGCAGGGAGTTGGACTAGATGACCTCCAAGGTCCCTTACAACTCTGCTATTGTATTGTATTGTATTGTAAATCAACGTTGCAATAAATGGTATGGAAGGAGGTGCCTGATGATTTAGGATCACATGGTTTTTCAGGAGACATCAATATGAAACATATCATCAACAACACGTAATCCATAAAAAGCTCATATCCAGATTATCTGAGAGATTTTAGGTTTTAAAATTTAAACTGTACAACCCGTCCCAGGCAACAGAACTGAAAGGGTTTCCCCTGACATATGGAAGAATGAAGATTACAGATCTCAGCAGCAGTTTTTGGATCGATTTAAAAAGCTGTTTTTCCTGAAGATTTGTAAACTGTTACTCAGAATATCCAAATTAAACAAAATCATATGGGGGTGTTCTCAATAAAGCTCTGGAAAAAATAAGTGTCAAAAATTCATTTTAAAGACTCCAGCTGTTTCATTTGTCATTTAGCTTAATCAATACAATAAATAAAATGTATTTAAGAGCATACAAGACTTATTAGAATAAAAATCAATTTAGTGTTGAATAAATAAACATCTCTCAGCATGGTATCTGAAGGTTACAAAGCAGTGATGGAGGAATCCTGCTGATCTTAGAAATTGGAAGCGTAGTCCTTACCTGAATCAACTCTTTGTGTAGATGTCCTATGAGCTGTCGGCTACCTGCAGACAAGACTCGTGGAGGAGAATTGGAAGGCCCAGGTCCTAGTAATAATCTGTCTGGGACAGATAATGGCTGTAGTAGAGATGCTGGGGGAGACATCCAATGTCTTTGAGAAGACATGGTACAGAATCTCTTAGTTACAACCACAGGCAGCCGAACACGACACCAACTTATTGCCTGCTGAACTAGGAACAAACTGCCCATAGCTGACCTTAAATAGAAGGGTTGTTAGCAAAATAAACAAATCTTAGATAAATGTTGCAGCACTCCCTTTTCTCTAGTCTTCTGAAAAATCTTCCAGTACCTCAATTAGGAATTGAGTCTCTTTTGTGCTGTCAGTGCTCTTCAGATTCCTGTTAATATATACACGTATATATACACGTATATAGTAAATTCAGTTCAGAAACAGCAACACACTGACAACCTACTCCTTGTCCTTCTGTTTTCTCCAGAAAGCTCTGATTAGGCTTCTCTGGCCTGAGAATTCTGCACCTGTTAAGAGCTGGAAAGTTAAATATCATGCAAACGTATTTCTGCTTCTGATATTTTTTGTGGTTCTTTGGGTAACATAGCGAAGCACTTCTCTGTCTACCCTACTTAGACATTGCTTCCTTTACAATCAGTGAAAGGTATGACTACTGGATCATTCTGCTGTTTCTGACTATGGGTGAAATCCCTGAACCCAAAATAAAGCCAATGGCATTTTTAATAATTTTTCCCTTTGGACTCCCTTAAGGGATCTTCTGTTAATTGTTTGCCAGAAGCAGAAAGTTCAGGTTTAATAAAAGATTAACAAATAACTTTGCATTTTTGTTTTTTCTGGCCTCAGAAGGACTAGCCTAAGACATTTTTCTGCTTGAGATGAAACAGAAAATGCTGTACATGTAGTCCTTGATTTACAACCATAGTTGAGCTTGGCAATTACAGTTTTAAGTCATGACTGTTATAAATTAGGTTATGACGTGACTGGATCCAATGTTATGACATTTTTTTGTGGTGGTTATTAAGCAAACCCATTGTTTGCTATGTGCTGGAAATTGGAAGTAAACACTAGTTTCTGACAACACCTTCCTAAATTGTTGTCATGTTGAGCTGGGGGTTATTCCTGATAGCCTCATTCAACTCTTTAATTCTATGTTGTCATATCCTGTTCAAGGACACTGTGTGGATAGATGCAATTGGAATGGGACAACTCACAATGGCCAACTAGACCCGTCTCTCTTGCCGTGGCCAACTCACCCTGGTCGACTTGCTCCAGCTAACTCGCCCTGGGACAACTCGCCACAGACAATTTACACGGGATAACTCAAGCGGTGAACAAGTGAACCTCTGGTGCTGTATATGTTTATATATAGCTTTGTTAGGGCTAATGTATTTTTTGATGTGTTTAACTTACTGGGTCTCCAGAGTTGGCTGCTAAGTGGGTAGCCATATAAATAAAATCTTGTTTGTATACAATATAAGTTACTCTAGCCCTGGTAATTAAATTCAGGATGAAATTTCACAAGTCAGGTCCTTCTATTTTTCATATTCTTTATTATCATATTTACAGTACTAGAAAGCAAGAAGGGTAGGTTTTGTCCAGAGTAGATACTGATTCAGGAATTTGTCGTCTTCTATGCAGTTGCCTCATTTTCTTGTCATAGCAGCTGGAGTTGTTGATTGCATTTCATTTATCCAATGGTTGAGGAAAGGGTGAGAGATCCAGGGACCTCTCTTGCTTTTTTGATTTATGACTACAAACGATGTTTACTCACTTGAGTTTTTGTGTTGTTCATTCATTACATGTTTTCCAAGGTGCAAATTTTCCATTCAAATAAACTAGCTTGACACATATGAGTCACGTATACTTTCCTACTTAGTTGAAACCACATGGAATCAGCTAGAAGTGAAAGAAAAGAGAGAGAAAGGAAGAAATTCGGAAAATAAATATGGAAAAGTCAAAATCTTGGGCCACATATTTCTAATTCATCTATAGAAGCTAGACAAGATAAGGTAAACCTGGGGCTTAGCAGAATGGAAAATTCCAAAATAAGAATATGTTCTGGGCTGGAAGTGAATTTTGACTTAGCTTGCTAGATTGGTGAGTTTAGTCCTTACTCAAAATTCTCTGTGTTTCTACGCAAGTATCTTTTGTTGGTGTATCCAAAGGGAATCTGACTATCCAATGACAACCAGAAAAATGCCAAACACAAGTTGAAAAGCAGTCTGAACAACTATTGACAGATTTGGGGTGGATTGCAGTGTGAAATGACAGAGAGAATTCTGGATCCAGAAGCAGAATGAAGGGAGCCTAAGAGTATCTATTTTTTAATAAGGAGAAATTGAGAGGAGAGAAGGAGAGGAGCAAAGAGGAGTTCCTTTCCTTTGCCCAACAGGACAAAGGCACAAAGAGTTCTTCCTCATGTAGTTGCATCTCCAACAAGTGCCGCTTCTTTATCTACAGTACTTGTAACATGCTTGCCAAAAGGGCATAGAAGATCCATGGGCCATCATTGTTAGAATCAATTCAGAGGCTCACAACCAGTGGTGAAATTCATGTTTTTTTACTACCGGTTCTGTAGGTGTGGCTTGGTGGGCACAGCAGGGGAAGGATACTATAAAATCTCAATTCCCACCCCACTCTGGGGCCATCCAGAGGTGGCATTTGCTGGTTCTCTGAACTACTCAAAATATCCACTACAGGTTTTCCAGAACCTATCAGAACCTGCTGGATTTCACCCCTGCTCACAATCCCTTATTTATAATGCCCCATACACCATTTCTAAATCACATTCCTCCATGCTCTTGCCTTTGTTTCATTCCCAATCCACAGCAGAGACAGACTAAAATTGAATTTAGCTGTTCTAGTTTTAAAGTCATATTTTTATATATGAGTTTAGTGCGAAGAGATATTGACAGACCTTGTTGCCTTAGAACATTATTTGAACTGCCAAAGACAGCCAGGTTCTGCCAGCTATTTTCTACTGTTACCAATGAGTGCATTACAGGTTTAATCATAAGGAGGTTTGCATGGCTGTTATTGTTTCTATTTTCATGCTGGCATAATGCCATGTTGTCTAAACTTCAATAAGCTATTTCTACTTGTCAGCAGCATTCCTGTTCCCTTGCAGCATTTACTGATTACTTTGTCCATTACATTCCCCAACTGAGTGACAGGTTGCAGGCATGGGAGAAGAGTATGGGGTGAAGCAGGAAGGAGCTACTCTGATGTTTCCCAAGCACTTTCTCTGCACCTGTCTCACATCACTCAGGTTATTTCTGAACATGGGTCTAGAGTGCTAGACTCTTGTTCAAAAATAGCCCAAGTAGGGTCACAAGCATGGAGCACTTCTGTGCTTGCAATGTGTCAGTCAGCATCCTTGAAGGTATCAAACTCTCCATCCTAGGCACCTGCCTAGCCTTGCCCTACAGTATTCTAGAGAGATGGTTTATCTACCCCCACAAGAGAGGAGAAGCAAAATCTTCCACTTTCCTTAACTTATCCCACAATAAAACTTAAGGACAGAATTGCAGCTTGAAGGAAAATAGGCACAATAAGGCTCATCTGTCAGTGAAGGGTAATTTAGGCTAGTATATTTTTTGGGTAGTTCGGGGACTGGATTATAGTTTGTTAATATGGGTATGAGGAAGAACTCAGATTGCTTGCAAGGATTTAGGATTTAGGATTTATTAAATTTTTAGACCGCCCTTCTCCCTTGCAGGACTCAGGGCGGTGTACATGCAATAATAAGATCAATAATATAGAGCATAAAATACAATTAAAAATACAATTAAAATATATTAAATAGATTGGCCAGATCTAAATCCTGTTAAAAAACCCTTACTAAAACCAATTTAAAAACTAAAACAATTTAAAAAACTACGCCAAGACAAATATAAATATCTGAATTCATTAGAATGTCGTTAATCTTCTCTGCTAATATTCCCAACTCTAAACATATCCAAAGGAGGTTGTAACGATTTCTAGTACAGCTCAAATCTTCCTTTGTTTTTTTGTAGTAAAAAAATTGTAAAAATACTAAGATTTCTAAACAATCCACTACTTAGACCAGCTGCCTCCTTATAGTCTCCTCCATGATTAACTGCCCTTTGGCTGTTTCCATTCTTACTCTGCACTTCTTTGTTAGTACAAACTAAGTTCTTAGCTAAGCAAACACTTAAGTTTGGAAGAAAACAAAGAGATAATCACCGTCATGTGATAAATGGGGCTGGCTATAAGACATGTGACTTCTAGCAAATCTATTTGATGGAGTAAAGAAAAATGGTACTATACTTACATACTATACTGTACATGTCCTCTTGTACAGGCATCCATTGATCTGGCTCTTGTTTCTGCATGAAACTAGGTAAAGGGTCCTGAATAAAAAGAATGTCTAAATTCTAGTTTTTAAAAGGTTTTACAAAGCCTTCCCTTTTTCAAAAACAGCTACTTTGAAATAAGATTTAGCTAATATTCTTCTTATTATGCCTTCATAAAATTGCTTTCCTTTTGGCTGATTTATCCATGCTGTTGCCTTAACAGAATAACAAAGTTGGGAGGGACATTGGAGATCTTTTAGTCCAACCCCTTGCCCAGGCAGGAAACCTTATGTTATTTCAGACAAATGGTAGTCCAATCTCTTCTTAAAAACATCCAGTGTGCCCACAATTTCTGGAGGCACATTGTTCCACTGATTAGGAAATTTCTCCTCAGTTCTAGGTTGCTTCTCTACTTGATTGGTTTCCATCCATTGCTTCTTGTCCTGCATTTAGGTGCTTTGCAGAATAGCTTGACTCCTTCTTGGTGGCAACCCCTGAGATATCGGAACACTGCTGTCATATCCACTCCGGTGCACCCGGAGACTTCAGTTGGTCCAGAATGCAGCCGCGCGAGCAATTATGGGAACCGCTAGGTCTACCCACGTAACACCGCTCTTGCGCGAGCTGCACTGGCTGCCTGTTGTCTTCCGGGTGCGCTTCAAGGTGTTAGTTATCATCTTTAAAGCGCTCCATGGCTCGGGACCTAGCTATCTGGCGGGATCGGATCCTGCCTCATACATCCTCACGGCCGATTCGCTCCCACAGAGAGGGGCTTCTCCGGGTGCCGTCCACTAGACTTTGTCAGCGGGCGACGCCCAGGGGAAGGGCGCTTTCTGTGGCGGGCCCTGCCCTCTGGAACGACCTTCCCCCCGATATTAGGACAACCACGGACCTCCGCTCCTTCCGTCTGAAACTAAAAACACATCTTTTCTGCTTGGCCGGCCTAGGGTAGTCTCTCTGCTATAGGGTTTTTATTTAATTATTGGGTATTTTAGTGTTTAATGGGATTTTAGCACAGGTATTAGATTTAATTCATTTTTATGCTATGTTTGTATATTTATTGTTTTATTTTTCCCTGTGCACCGCCCCGAGTCCCTGTGGGGAGAGGGAGCGGTTTTACAAATTAAATATATTATTATTATTATTATTATTATTATTATATCACCCCTACTCCTTCTTTTCATTAAACTAGACCAACTCAATTCCAGGAGCCATGGTGGCACAATGGTTAGAATGAAATATTGCTGGCTAATTCCACTGACTGCCAGAGGTTTGAACCTCACTGGCTCAAGGTTGCCTTAGCCTTTCATCCTTCCAAGGTCAGTATTCCAAGTGTGGTCTTACCAAAGCATCATATGGTGGTATTAACATTTCACATGATCTTGATTATATCCCTCTTCTGTCTGTAAGTCTTCTATATTTTCTTGCCTTTTCTTGCTGGGTGATCTTGGGCCAATCACTCTCCCTCACACTTAGGAAGGAGGCAATGGCAAATCTCTTCTGAAATTTTACTAAGTAAACTACAGGAACCTGTTTAAGTAGTTGTTAGGGGTCAACACACACACAGTCATCTTCTCTTGACAAATATCTTGATGGTCTTGGGAAGCAGCTGAAATATGCTTAAATACAATTCTTTCTAATCTGGAAACTTTTAATTCTGGCATTGCCACTTTTAGTCTTTATATTCAGATGTATCCACAGATCAATGGTTCTCCTGTCCATTGAGTCCTTTTTCTTTCCTCCATGCAAATATTATCATCTTGGTCATCAGGCTGTCCAGTGAAGAAAGCAGTCTTTGGACACCCTGTTAAGTTTTAGAGTCTTGTCTGCAAATGGATTAAGGGCTCTTTGATCTTTTAAATTGGGTTTAGAACTTATCTCACGTGCTTAGGAATGTGATATAACTACTATGTTTTTTTTCTGAAGCTATTTAATCAGGTCAAGCTAAATTAACTTTAAAACAAAGGATTTTAGATACAGAAGATCAACTGAAAATTAAAGGAGGACTAGGGGCGACATGGTAGTAGTGTTCCAATATCTCAGGGGCTGCCACA
Organism: Rhabdophis nuchalis; assembly: GCA_039707465.1. Classification (NCBI taxonomy): domain Eukaryota; kingdom Metazoa; phylum Chordata; class Lepidosauria; order Squamata; family Natricidae; genus Rhabdophis; species Rhabdophis nuchalis. The sequence goes on from CM077645.1 coordinate 49,055,291, forward strand.
AAGATGAGGGGTCAACCTATTCTCCAAAACACCAAAAAGCAAGACAAGAAGCAGTGGGTGGAAACTAAGAAGCAACATAAGGAAAAATGTCCTGATAGAACAATAAACTAGTGGAATTCTCAACCTGCACTCATGATATGGTATGAAAAAAAAAGGCTAGAAAAATATTTGGCTTACATACAAGTAAAATGAAGAACTATCTCTGAGTGATTGTGAATATGCAAAAAAAATTTTTTACTCCATCAATTTTACTCAGACTTTCAAATTAAACATTTTCCTCCTGGCATATCTCCAAATATAGCTAAATGTTGATCTGTATAGAATAGTTTCCATTTTAGTTTCTTTTTCTAGTACAGTACCATTAAATGGAAATAAGCACAACTTTATTACATGCTTTAAATAATGATTATAGCACAGTAGCTGTCAGTGCTACTTGTGTGTGTGTGTGTGTGTGTGTGTGGTGTGTGTGTGTGTTTGTGTTGTATGTGTTAATAACATAATATACTTTTCTTGGTATTCATGTACTTGGAGTTCTAAAAAACGTTTTTTCTATTTTACTTTTGATGTAGAATTTGAAAGTAATAATGCAACTGTTAGATGAAGACACAATACTCTTATCATACAGCAACTGAATATATCCAGTAGTTGGCACTGCAGGATCACATTAGGAATTTTAGGGCACAAACATGTTTGCATTACCTGAAGATTGCTTTGGGCCAGAGTACTTTAAGAGAAAAATTCCAAAAAGATGGGCTTTGGCTATGGAAAGTCCAGAGAGCTCTTTTAATAATAAGAAAGCAATACACATGCTGGTACTGTCCCAGGCACAATGAGCACAAGCTCATGCTGGAAAGATTTTCCCTTTCTGAAATTCATAAATTTCTTCTCTGCTTGCATTAGAAAACTCTTAAGGGGAAAAAGCACCTTATGTATGTGCATAATATTAGCTATAGTGGAGAAAAAATGGGAGAGGTGATGTACATGAATGTATGCACCAGAGGTGGGTTCCTGCCAGTTCTAACCTCTTCTATAGAAGAGGTTCCACGAATCTACAGCACCGTTTAGAACCGGTTCCAGCTCCCTCCCCCCGCCCGTCCGCCCATCATCAAGATAAAGAGCGAGAGGAGGAATTCTGGGAGCTGAAGTCCACAAGTCTTAAAGCTTCAAGCTTGAACACCCCTAGGGGTTTTTCCCCTAAAGGGTTAGGGGTGCAAGGGACTTGTCACTTGACAGCTTTAAGACTTGCATGCTTCAAATGCCAGAGTTTCTGAACCAACATTTTGGTTGCTAAGCAAGAGCGTTGTTAAGTGAGTTTCACCACATTTTACAAGTTGGCCACGCCCACCCAGTCACATGACTGCCAAGCTACTCCCACAAAGCAGGCCACACCTACAGAAGAGGTTCTAAAAAATTTTGAAACCCACCACTGGTATGCACATACAGATAGTCCTTGACTTGCAACCACAATTGAAACCAGAATTTCTGTTGTTAAGCAAGGCAATTGTTGAGTTGCACTCAATTTTACAACCTTTTCCTCCCATGATTGTTAAGTGAATTGCTGCCATTGTTAAGTGAATTGTGTGATCCTTAAGCAAATCCCCATTGACTTTGCTTGTTGGAAGCTGGCTAGGAAGGTTGCAAATGGCAATCACATAACCCCAGAGACACTGAAACCATTGTAAACACCTGCTAGTGGCCATTTTAAAAGGGCGTACCAGATCTTGCCTGCAGAACTCCAGATCGCCAATAGATGGCAGCAAATACATAACAGGAATTAGGAATGCTTCTTCAAATAACTGTGCTATTGATTTTGCTGTGTAATGAGTATTTTTTTCTCTTCCCAAACAGGAATCTTATCTAACAGGATCTGTGAGAATGTACACAGGTCATCAAATATGCCCCTGAACTGAGCTGTCACAGAAAGAGTAGACATGTTTGGGAGAAAGAGCTATAATGGTGTCTCTTAGTGTTTAAGGACTTGAAATCCAACAAAATACGTATCTCTTCTTTTCACCAATTTGTTTTTCTGGTTTCTTGGTGTCATAATGTTTACCACACAAGTGTTCTGATTTTCTTTAGCTTTTATTGTATTGTTGAACAGAAAGAACTGATTGTACAGAAACTAGAAATTTAACCAAAAAGTCTGATTAGCGAACTGCTGTTGAGACAAATTCATGTGAGAGGAAGAAAGAAATGAGAAGTGGAAAAAGCTTCATCACTCATGGTGCTACAGGAATCAGAACCAGTGAGAAGCTGGTAATGTTCCGGATCAGGGGTCTTCAACCTTTGCAACTTTAAGTCTGAAGGACTTCAGCTCCCAGACTTCTCCAGCCAGCAAAGCTGGCTGGAGAAGTCTGGGAGCTGAAGTCCTTCAGACTTAAAGTTGCAAAGGTTGGAGACCCCTGTTCCAGATGACAAAACCATCAATATTTTTTTTACTGTATTGTTCTGATGGCATAAAGAGTCTTGTAAATCATGAGAGCAATAACTCTGTCTCGAAGAATAATGAAGCTACTTGTAGTATATTATATTCTTATGATCTAACATATACACGATTCTGCTTTTTACTATTAAATACTATAAATAAATATTTCTAAATTTATGATATTTCTCCATTATTTCCTTTGGTTCAAATGTTTGGGAGCTGCAAACAAGGGATTATGCCTCCAGAGATCAAGATAAATCCTATAGACGCCCTGAGAAAATGAGACCTGTTGTTTTAATTGTCATCCTATTGTTGGAGGGGGGGGAAGGGAATACATGTTTGTGGTGTCTTGATTATGTGGATGTTTTTAAGAGTAGAAATCTAGTGAGCAACAACAAGTGAAACAGGTTTATGACTTTAACAGAAAGGTTTATTTAAGGAAATCCATTGGGAGGAGGGAAACAGGAGAGTCAGCAACTGTGAGTGTGTACACATGCATACACACACACACACACATGCGTGCACGCACACACAAAAGCTCCTCTATGCATTCATGCCTTGGAAACAAAGGCAGAAAGAAAAGCATGAGATTAGCAATCTCGTAGACAAAGACCAGGCACACACACAGAGAAACAAAGAGAAAACAGAATAAATCCCTAACTCTCTATCTATATGGACCCCTTGTGGTCAGCAGGAGCTGGGGTGCAAAAAAAAAATCAGAACCACTGCAATAAAAATTTTAAGATCTCTGCTTTCTCCCATCCCACAATTGCAAAGGAAATAAGTGAGATAGTTACTTATCTCACAAAGGTAGCAGGTGAGCCCAGTGGCGTAGCGTGGGTTGTCAGCACCCGGGGCAAGGCAAGTAATTTGTGCCCCCTAACCCGTGGATTTTAGCACTCGGGGGAGGCAGCTCTTCTTGTGGTGTCGAACCCACGCACCTCCCGCGAGGATCCGGCGGGCAGCCGCTGCCCAAAGGGCTCGGCCATCCGGGTGCGACACTCGTTGCCTCGCCTTGGGGAGAAGCGGGCGCCCTTTGCGTGGTGCGGGCCTGGGACACCCGACGCTCCTTTCTATGGAGGGCGACGGCCCGAAAGCCAGGGCAAGAGGGTCTTCCTGGGCCGCCGCAGGGCCCAGGTCGCCGCTCCTCTGGCTGGCTCGGAACGGAGGAGTCTTCCAGGGTCTCTGCACGGCCGTTGCTTCGAAAGATCTGCGCCTTTAAGTCTCGCCTGGCCCCCTCGGGTAGCGCTGGCGGGTGCGAGGAGCCGGCGCTGGCCTCAGCCGGGGGATGGCCCGGGAGGGTTTGGCCCCTACTGGCCGCTGTTCGCTCCCCGACTTTCGCCGGCCCAGGAGCGCCCAGGCGCCGCCGCCGCCAACTCCAGAGACCCGCGGAGGAGAGCTTCCGAGTCGGGTCTCTGGAGCGCGCCCCCCCCCCAGATGTTGCGCCCGGTGCGCCCGGCCCTGCTTTATAGAATCCCCCCCCCCACATTGGCTTATATAAAGAAAAGAAAATGAGACATGGTGGAGGAGCAATGTGGCTGTTGCAGACAGCACAAATCCAGCCTAGCTTCATTGTCTGCTGCTGGCACACAGTAGTGAGATCACTGGCCAAGAAAGGAAACGACCACTTTATTCAATTCATTCTGAATCTTTATACTATGCATCCAAAGGAATTGGGCTTAGCAGAGCTACATGGCATAAAAGAGGAAATGAAAAGTGAAAGTGTTTTGAACACTTTTGTTCTCTCTTATTGGCTGGATGAAACATCACACTAAGACTGATTTAACCAAAGTTTCTTGAATAATTCAGAAGATCTAAACCATAAAATAAAAATGTGTATGATTTTCACTTTCATTTTTTATGGACTCTAAAGATTCATTTTCAGAAAGACACTGATATTCCTGATAAGAAGCAGGATTTTATTTTTTTTCAGATTAAGAGAGGAGTGAAATGCAAAATAGATGCCTTGGGTTTTATTGAAACTTTTAGCAGTGAATTCTAGCATCATGAATATTATAAGCCATCCAGAATTACCCTGTGGTAAGATGGATGGCCAATAATTTATTTAAGAAAAATAAGTAAAATAAAATAAATTGATAAAAGATGCAGACACAAAAGTGGGTTTGTGATGCCACTCCTGCAGTAAACAATGTTTTATAAACTATAGTGGCTCAGTATAATTTTGAAGCTGGTCCAAAACCAAAGAAATAATGATGGCTAAGAGAAATGTAGCTTAGTCTGTGTACACTGGAAAATGAGCATAAGGAGTAATCAAGCAAATTCAGCTGCTTGTTAGAAAAGCAAGAATACCACCTCTATTTGCTCACTTCCTTATTCATTGGTTGATGTGGGCCAACTGGGCTCCAAACACATCACTATCCCATTCGGGGTCAGAGAGGTCAGATGAAAGAAGGGCAAGATGGGTGACCGGTGATGATTCTTTATGCTGTTTAAGTCTTTCTAAATGCAATTGATTAAGAGTTTCCCACAAAGGGGTTCAGTTCTAACCTCAATTTCTTGACCATTATGGACAGACTAGGAGCATTGGGATTGGCTCTGAGGGCTCTGTCCCTCAGAAAAGGTCATAAGGCATGTTGTGTACATTTAATTACTGTTACATAGCATTTTTTCCTGCAACATAATAGTCTTTAGCTGTATTTGACTGTCCACTGATTACACTGGGTATTGCCAATGCCCTAAGAAAGTGAGCTACAATCTCAAAAATGCTTGGCAAGAGAGTTCAAGACTGACCAGTTGTGTTTGTCCAATTCTCTAATCCTGGTTATTGCGCATTCAGCTTTTCATGAGATGACGGGGCGGGCTAGAATGTAGCTCATTTGGTCAGTGTCAAAATTCAATGTACTACATGCCAGAAAATCATTTTTAATATAATCAGATTCAATTAATAATAATTAGATTATTAAAATTATTATGTTAGTCTGAACAACAGAAGAAAAAGATTTAGATGTGCTCATAGCAGATGATTGTAAAATGAGCAAACTGTGTGGCCAGGCAGCTATGAAGGCAAACAGAATTCTGGGATGTATCATTAGAGGGATCACCAGTAGGAAAAAGGATGGGTTAGTCTCTCTCTCTAGACTTCAGTCAGGTTCCAGATGGAATATTGTATTCAGTTCTGGAGACCTCACTTTAAAAAAGATATTGATAAGATTGGGCGAGTTCCGAGATGGGCAACAAAAATGGTACAAGGTCTAAGGAACAAGACTGGAGGAATTGAATATGTACAGCCTGGAGAACAGAAGGGATTGGGGGAGGCATGAATAAGGTTCTAGAAGGCAGTGTTTTCAATATTAAGCAAAAATCAAGACCACGGGGTATAATCTCCAATAGAAAGAAGAAAAGTTCAAAAGTAATGTTAGAAAATATTACTTCACAGAAGAGTAGTAGAAGCTTGGAAATGATTTCCAACCGAGGTAATGGATCAGTCATCAGTAACCGAGTTTAAAGATGCTTGGAATAAACAGATATTCACCATTCAACAAAAATATAAAAAACAAATATAAAAATAAAAAAATTAAACAAAAAAAAACAACCCCCACTAGTGGTCTTTTTCTACCATCAGTTTTCTATGTTTCTCTGAAAATGGGATCAGTTCATTTATGCATGTTTTGGTAATTCCAGCAAAGGTGGAAACAACCACTGCCTTTCACATTAGCCTGTTTCTGTCAACCCAAAAGAATCAAACTCAGAGATGGGGCAGACAAGAAAGTCCTAGGGCAGTGATGGCGAACCTATGGCACGGGTGCCACAGGTGGCACGTGGAATCATTTCTTAGGGCACGTGAGGCATTGCCCTGTCAGCTCCAGCGTGCATGTGTGCGCTGGCCAGCTGATTTAGGCCTTCTTTTGAGGCTGTTTTTCGCCCTCGGGAGGCTTCAGGGAAGCTCCTGAAGCCTCTGGAGGTTGGGTGGAGGAGGTTGTTTTCACACTCCCCAGGCTCCTAGAAAGCCTCTGGAGCCTGGGGAGGGAGAAAAAAGCACGCTAAAAGCAGGGGGTCACGCACATACCATTATGGGTGTGGCACGCCCACGCACAACCCCCCTGCGCTCCCTCCGCTTTTGGCACGCGAGCCAAAAAAGGTTAGCCATCACTGTCCTAGGGGTTTCTTGCCCAGAAGGCTCTTTTCATTATTGTGTTGGAGAAAGATGGCTACTTACTTACTGGCTGGGTTCATATAAATCCGGATAACTAGGATGACTAAAACCTGTGTCATACACCTAGTTTTTGTGTTCATGTATCTACATATTTTTTTGAAATAATTAAACCATATGATGCCTGAAGGTTACATCCCAATTCCATTTTAACTCAGCCTGGAACTTTGAAAGCATTCCTTCCAAACAAAAATGTAAATTGCTGATTTTGAGATTACCAGTTTTCTTCAATCAATTGCTTTCTTGTCAAGATGGACTTGTTAGACACGATTAACCTTCAGTGGTTTTGCCAAGATTGAGAGAGAGAGAGAGAAACAAGAGAGAGAGAGAGAGAGAAACAAGAGAGAGAGAGAGAGAAAGAGAGAGAGAGACTAGAATTTAACACATACCCCACCTTGAATTCTACCTTCAGAAATAAACTATACAAAACTGAATATATAATTCAATGCTGCATTCAGAGTAACAGCCTCCACAAAAGTAGATTTCTGGAAGATTCAATACAACAATCTGACAGCCTCCAAGCATGACTGTAATAGACAATTATGACAAGATGCAGCCTGTGAGTGTTTAAGGGTGATGTGGGGTGTATTTTGAACTTTCAAGCATCATAAACATTTCGGTGTAGTCTTTGCTAAGACAAGGCAAGAGCTGGGAATGACTCAGATACCGCCTGGGTCTACGGAGAGAATGCAAGAGCAGGGAAGATGTGACGGACTTTGAACAGATTTCCCGAATGCTTGGGGTAGTGGGGTACATCTGTATCCTGCCGAGGGCGGAGAAAAGGGTCTCTTCCCCTTCCCATCTCACTTTGCACGGCTTCTCCCCTGGGACCGCACGACGCAGTTCTGCAGCAAGGGGGCCGCCCTAACCTCAGCCAAGCTCCTCCTCCTATTGGCTGCGGTCAACAGGCTGTTCTTCTCGTTCAGCCAATCAAACGGCGGGCAGGGCTTGTGGGTGAACCTGCAGGAGCCGCGCATCCCCCAGAGAGCGCAGCATCAGTACCACAAGCCGGAGAGGACCGTGGTGAGACGCCCCTCAGCTCTGCTAGCCGGTGGGAACCACAGCCGGAGCTTTGCCAATGGTAGTGCCGATCCCAACGTCTCCCCGTCGAGAGCGGATTGCAAGAAAACCTTTGAGGTAAGCCGCAGCCCTTCCATTGTCCCGCAGGATTGCTGAGCTACCGCTCTCCTCTTTCGCAGTGCTGGCTCCTGGGGGGATCGGAGCGGCGTGGCTGGGGGCGGCCCCGTAGCCGCGGATCTTAGGCGTTCTGCAGTGAACGCAGCGTCTAGTGGTGCATCGCTCTTCCTCGCCCGCTGGCTGGGTTTCAAGGAGAGACAATGGAATGGAGCGCGTTCCCGGCGGACGCCTCTTTGAATGCATTGAGGTTGAGGAACAGGGATGTGTGTGTATGTGTGTGTGTATGTGCGTGCTTGTCTAGTCATCGAGCTCTGCACCTGGCCACTGTTTCCAGGAGGTATTAAAAGGCAACACAATGCCGTATATATTTTTTTATCCTTCCCCCCAAAGTAGAAGCAGAGCATTCGGGTTTGGGCGTCCATGTATGTATGAGTGATGTCATGGCAGATAAGGGCAGCAGGGGGAAAAAAGGCATTATAATGGAGAATGATGGGCTACTAGCTCTTAGCAAAAGAAATTGTCTGTGGGCCAAGTAGTAGCCAGATGCCAAAGCTGATCTCCTCGCCTTGGGCTTTATTTTTTTTAAATTGGAGAAGCAAAACACTCAGTTATAAGGCCTTTGGTATAACCCAGCCTCCAGTGCTCTTTCATCATTCGTCATTCTTCTTGATCCATCAAAAGGAGGGAGACACCCTTTCTCTTTGGGCAGGTCCTAGGCTTTTGCTCTTCGGAGATACTCTTATTGTTTGTAGCAGATTATTTGTTAGGTGAGCTTCTAAAATACATCCATCCTGGGGAAAAAAATTGGTAATAAACACCACCCCACCCTACCCCACATGCCCTGCACCAGTGGCTGTGACTGAAGGCCATAAAGAGAATGCAGAGTCATGAAGACTGGGCAAGAACCTGCCAGTTCATGAAATGCATATCTGAGCTGCATTAATTGCCATAATTAACTTAATTCCAGGGCTGGACCTAAGCACACTTTTTATTTGAAAAAGGATTGGGTGGGTGGGGGGTTAACATTCAAAACGTCTGCTCTGTAGATAACAGATTAGTGTCATTCCTATCTGTTCATAGAAAAGCCGGTCATTTATAATATTATTTTCTTTATGGAGGTTCTACAAAAATCTTCCAAGACATTTTAGAGGAAAATGGTAACATATGTAAATCATTTAAAGATGCTATATTATAAGATTAAACTGAAGCAGTTCTAATAGTAGCGGACTAAAAGTGAGTGCTTTGTCATCTGATACAGCTGAGGAAGGAAAAAAGTCTTCAGAACCTTTAAAAAAAAAAAAAAAAAGGTTTGGTGTAAGCGAAGGATCGAGTGGTATATCATGTCAGCCATTTTACATGAATTAGAGCCTGCACTGCTGTAGCAACAGAATCAACACTGGATTAAATGCTAGTATTACAGCACTACAGGGTCCTATTATACCTTCCTAGTAAGTGTTCATTGTATGCAACATGAAAACTATGCTCATCTTCTTTCTTAAAGAAAAATATCTGGTGACATTGAAACTAACTTTTAAGAAGCCTTACATGTAAACAATACACACACACGGTGATGTAAGTTAGTTGAATTTGGAAGTTTCTAAGGCAAAGGAGAATAAATTTAAACTATAAGCATTTGTACTATGATTAGATACATCACCTCGTTTATACATTGTAGGATAATACGTCCGTTGTCTAATAGTTCCAGAGAGTGGAAAACCTGATGAGAAAATGGACATCTTGCTTCCAAGAAGGAATGTTGCATCTTTCACAATAACTTTGGAATCTTTTAGGCATAAGATACATAACAGAGGTGATATTTCTAGAAGGACAGATAAAGGGGGGTATTTACAAGGTCTCATAAGAAGTGATACAGGGCCATTTTAGGAAAAGCTTGATTGCAGAAATATGGCTGAATATATTGACTTGAGCTTTTGTGCTGAGACTTGAGTAACATGTTTTTCCTTCCTTGAAGTATAGTGCAATTGGGTTTGGCAATGTGAACTAAGGGAATGCTTTATATTCCAGAGATATAAATAGTTATAAATAGAAATACAAGCAGAAGTAAATGCAATAATTTTCTAAATTAATATGTTCATGCTATAGTTCCTGAACTAGACAGACATTTGTCAACAGTATCTTCAGCATTGTGGATCTTCTGTAAGGGCTTGTGATACCTTTTGGGTGATTATTGACTGTCTGTTTTTCTCACTATCAGGAAAAAGGAAGGTCAGTTTAGGACGGTAGGCCTGATGCAGTATAATGAGCAAAAGAGTATATTTCACTCTGAATCTTCAATAAGAAAGATGGTCACTATGTAGAATATGATTCTATAATTTATCTTTTTGTCTCAATTTTTGTTTTGCTTCACCTTTTAATGCCACTGAAATAGTGACCATATTATTCATTTTGCAGCACAAACTTTGAATCTTCTAAAGGATTTGAGTGAGAGTTCATCCACAATAGCCATTTGACAAGGTTACATTCTAGCCATACAATATTTTATTATTAATGAAGCTGCCAGTCTAAGACATAATGAAAAGAAATTAATTCAGGAGTTTTTTAATTATCAGAAATTCAAATAATGTAAATTTCCATCTACAATGGAAATATAGAGGTATAGGTTAAGTTTAGTGGATTACACATTCTGAGTCTTACATCCTTTTCAACTGAGTGGGACTGGAATTATGGATAAACTATTAGGTTAAGATTAAATTCAACTAATTGATGCATCTTCAGCTAACTGCACTCTAACAGGAAAGATAGTACGTATGGCAGCCTTTCCAGATTTTAGGCCTCTAGCTATATTATATTTTCTTTTTATTGTATTAATTTTTGACCACATTGTAGAAAATCAAAAACTCTTTTCTCTTTCAAATATTTAAATTATATTCATGGATTCTGTCTCTCTACATGTATTCATTATGTAAATCCATAAATATAATATACAGTTCATGTTAGAGAATCGGTGTAAGGTAGTGTGTTATCTTGAGTCATATTGTTGGTCCACTTAAGCTAGTATTAAATAGTTTAACTAGTATTAAATAGTTTAACTAGTATTAGATGTTCCTGGGAATGGTTGAGAATTAGCTTCAGATATTATATATTGTATGTAAAGCATGTAGTTACTGCTAAGCTAAGGCTGCTTCCCCTACTTGTAATTCTTTATGGCATTAAAATGATCTGGGTCAAAAACAAATTACAATCTGAATTCCTCAATAGAGTAAATTGGCTGCAAAAAAAGGCAGGTGCTATGTTGAACAAAGGAATGAGCTGTACAGATCAGCAAAGATTTGTCTCAGCTAGAATGGTATGTCCAGCTTCTGATAATATTTTGTATGTACAGCAAACAAACTGGCAACATTTCAAAGGAGAAGGGATACAAATATTTTAATTTTTAAATATTTAAAAGAGTATCATTAAGATATATGGGAATAATAATGCAACCATGTGTGTATAAAGACATTATGCTACAAGTAAGAATGTATGAGAGGCATCAAAAACGTAGATGCTAAAAATAAGTAGGCAGTGGAAAAATGATCAAAATAAATTATGATGTTTCCTACTGAGATTTTAATTAGACTGGAAATACCATCTGCTGAAAATAGTTGGAAAAAACATCATTCAATTATTGGGAAATTGGAATATCATCTGAGTCATTCAAATTAATAATATCTATAAGTATTAGGTGGGAGAGTAGCTATTAAACTAGTCTCCGTGCTGCATAGCAACCACTCTGGTAAAGTTCTTGGACTCTGTGCCTGGGCTAGTGGTGGGAGATTCCCAGGCTTGTAGTATGAGGGGATTTTAACCTGCTTTCTCTGGTGGCAGAGTCCGAGACAGCTTAAGAGTTCATGGCCACTATGATAGCTATGGAGTTCATCCAGGTCACCGAGGATCTGACACATCATGACAAAAATCATATGCCAGATTGTTTTTTTCTGTTGGGGCAGTGGCGGTATAATCTGGAATTGGGGGAACTAGTTTACTCTCTGGCTGCCCTGAGGTTGGACCTAATTGATTAGTTTGCTCTAGGTGATTAATGGGCCCGAATCACGTCTAGAGGAAGGCTGCGGGTGTTTCCAAAGGTCTGGTTCACAGTCCAAAGTCTTGCTTTCTGTCTGGAATGGGGAGGCAGCCCTCTCCAGGGAGGTCCATATTAACTTGAACAAGGCTACCAGACAGTTATCCATGGACATAGTAAATATGGGGAAATATGGACATTTCACTGCCCTTGCTGTCTTGGCAAGCTAGGCATTTCTTCTCTCATTCATTTCCTGTTTCTCTGTAAACCAAGGAGAACTTCAGGGAGGAGTGGCTGTATAGGCACAATTCATCCAAGGTCTCCAGTGCCTCCCCATTCCAGACAGAAAGCAAGACTTTGGAGTGTGAACCAGACCTTTGGAAACAACCGCAGCCTTCCTCTAGACCCAATTCGGGCCCATTAATCACCTAGAGCAAACTAATCAAATAGGTCAAACCTCCATATGATGAGCTGGAGCCACAGGCAAATGCAGGGCAGCCAGAGAGTAAACTAGTTTCCCTAATTCCAGATTAGGAGAAGAAATGCTTAGCTTGCCAAGACAGCAAGGGCAGTGAAATGTCTACATTTCCCCATACTTACTATGTCCATGGATAACTGTCTGGTAGCCTTGTTCAAGTTAATATGGACCTCCCTGGAGGGGGCTGCTTTGGAGGTTCGTCTACAAGATCGCTATGAAGAATATGCTAGTCATCTGTTAGATAAAGTTGCTTGGATTTAGTCCAAGATGGATTGTAGCCTTCAGTAGGCCCTCTGGAGGTTTCTGAGGCTCTGAGATTGGGTACCTGGAAGGAGTTTGAACCTGTTAGTTCTGTGGAAGTAAATCAGATTCTCAGAATTGTAAGCTTGAACCCCTGTATGTATTAAACCTCTGTCACTCTTGGCCTGCTAAGGCACCCAAGAGGTGGCGCGTTGTTGAGTTTGGTGATAGTTAGTTCTTCTTTGAGAGAGGAGGTGGTTCTACAATCAATTAAGGAAGTGAGGGTGCTCCCCCTCCTCAAGAAGCCATTGATAGAGCCACTCATACTGACATTTATCATTTCCTTTTCAGAGTAGGTGGATCATCTATATTTGTCATGAAGCATTTTAGAGCATGCTGAAAGAAGTGTATTATCTGGACCTCTTTCAGTCAGATTTCAGACTCAAGTATGGGACTGAAGCAGCATTGATTAAAAACTCTGATGGAAGTGAGGTGTGGGTGGTACAGTACATCCATCTTGGCTCTGTTTGACTTCTCAGCAGCAATCATGATATTCTTCTGGACAGGTTTTGGAATTAAGAGAGGGCAACACTGTGTTGTGTTGGTTCTCTTCGTTCCACCAAGGCCAGTTCCAATCTGCATTGTTGACAGAGAAAGAGGTGTGGCCTGCAGGCCCTGCCTTTATGTTTTGAAAAAGTTTTATTGGGTTTTACAAGCAGGCCCTGCCTTTGAGGTGTCTCAGGGCTCAACACTATCTAAACTCCTGTTTAAAATTTACATGAAACCACTGAGTGAAGTCATTTGCCTGTATGCGGATGATATCCATCTTTTACATCTCTACCTTGGGATGTGGAGATTGTCTTAGTGTCTGGAGATTGTGAGTTTTGGATGGGGAAGAACTAGCTTCAGCTTAATATAGCAAAAGCGATTGGTTTTGGGTTTTAGAACCAGATTGGTTTTTCTCTCTCCAGATTGGGGAAGTGGCAATATGGCTGTGGGAACTTTCTGTAGCCTTTTCCAAGAGTAGATTGGGCACTATCCCAATCAGAATTGGTGCGCAGTTTGGGTGTGTGCAACAAATAGATGGTAGCTATGGCTAGGATTATTTTTTCAAAGCTTCATATTTCTGTCAGTTGTGTTCTTTCTTGGACAAGGAAGCTTTTTTCACGTCATTCATGTCTTAGTCACCTCCCAATGGTATCTGTATGTGAGGTTTGTCCTTGAAGATCACCCAGGCCTACAGCTCAGAGGTGGGTTGCTCCTAGTTTGGCCTAGATCAGGCAAACCAGTAGTGGTGGTGGTGAGAGACTCTGCCCACCCACCCGGATGCTTCTGTGCATGCACAGAAACATTGCGTGCACCTGAACCGGTAGTAAAAAAATTGGCAAGCCAAAACTGCTACAGCTTTGTGGCAAGGGCATTTTTGACTAGTGGATGCTCGGGTACTTCTGGGTTCAATTCAGGGTACTGGTGGTCAGCTATAAAGCCCTTCATGGCATTGAATTGGGTTATTTCTAGAATCATTTCTCCCTAATTATTTCTATTTATTAAATTCAACAGAATAAGCATGTTATTTGGTGGGACCAGGAAGAGAGCCTTTTTTGTCATTGTGTTTGCCCTGTGAACATCATACCCACTCCTGCTTGAGCAGATTCATATTGACCCTGAAGGCCTTTCACAAAACTTTGAAGGCATGTCTGTGTCCCCAGGGTTTGGGGAGGGTCAGATAATCATTTAGACCAGGGATGTCCAAACTTGGGAACTTTAAGACTTGTGGACTTCAACTTCCAGAATTCCCCAGCCAGCATAGCTGGGAGTTGAAGTCCACAAGTCTTAAAGTTCCCAAGTTTGGACATCCCTGATTTAGACTATGTGAAACCATTCTGTTAATCGTGGCTCATTTGGGTTCTTTTTCCTTGTTTGACAGTTGTGTTTTTTGTTTTTTATTTTGTGTTTTTAACTGTTTTTAGCTGCTTAAGAGTCACCATAGTGAAATGAATGAGCATATGAATATATAGATAAATAGAACTAAATAAATATTCCAGTGCATCATGATATGTATATTATGTAGAAACTGCTTTGGTTAGTTTTTGTGATACCTTAAACTTCAAGACTTATAATATTTCTTCATTTCAAACAATGTTGCCTTTTGAGTTTGGCTTAGTTTTTTTACAATAGGAAATTTCCAGCTGTGCTATAGTTTTTAGCATTTCTGGCCAGCAATATTTGGTGGGAGTTGTGGTTGTCACTTCTGGAGGACACCCAAGTTGGAAAAACTGCCAACATTTGCAACTTTTACTTCTCTTAACCATAGCAACTTGGTGTAGTCTAGGGAATAAATAATTGGCAATGTTGAATGGAGTAAAATAAAGAACAACTGAATTATGCAGCCAAATATTAATTAGGTTACAGCATCATACTTCCTCTATAATTACAAATTGATTTCTTAATGAGCATTTACTGAATATAGGATGCTATCTCTTTTCTTTACCTAATTTCTGTATACAAAGCAGGAAAAAGACTGAAGAGCTATTGTAAAGCAACAACAATAAGGAAGACTTTGGCGGCAGGTGGGGGTGGGGGTGGGAAGCAGAAAATCCAGAAAGGAGCCAGCCCATCCTTCTTCAGTTATGACTTTGAGTCTGGCTCCAAGTCACCCACACCGAATCTGGGATCTTCCTGGCAGTTCAAAACCTCAGCAGAACTGACAAAGTTATACTCACTCTAAAAACTTTCTAGTGAAATAATAGCTTTGCTGATTGGGCAATATAGACAGAAAAGAATGAGTGTAATTAGGATCTGTGTAGATAGTATTCTTTTAACTTGTCTGCTTTTAGTCTGGTTATGTTGTTTTGAGAGGGAAAGATTTTATTCTGCTTTTTATTTTCTGCTTAGCGAATGGAATAATGTTACTCTGCCCAGAAAGTGATATAGAGCTCAGAACAGAAAGGATCAGTTAACACAACTTTCTGCAGAAATTGCTTAGATATGTTGCTGAACTCTATCTCCCATCATCCTTTATTATAGGCCATACCAACTGGCCGTTGGAGTTGGAGTTCAACAACCTCTGGAGGGCTACAGTTTAACATTGTGCTCTCATAATAAAACATTGATATCAGCCCCAACTCATTTTCCACATTAATTCATTACGTCCAATAATGGAAGCATCTTGCCCCAAAATGATTCAGTTTCAGTATTTGTTTTGCAAGCAAACTGAAGGTACCCAAAATATTATAGCTGTGCAGTGATCCTGTTTCAAGGTTGCAGCTAGAGTGGAAAGATACATTTATTTTATTTTATTTATTTTATTAGATTTATATCCCGCCCTTCTCCAAAGAGGACCCAGGGCGGCGCACAGGAATTTAAAATACATACAAAAACAAATATAAAATTTAAAAACTTATTAAATACCCATCCTGCGCTAAAACCAAAATTAAAATCCCCTAAAATAGAAGCTATCTAAAATAGTCACAGCGGAGGTTACACTAGGCTGGCTTGATGAAAGAAATGTGTCTTTAGACACTGGCGGAATAGGCGGAGGTCTGAGATGGTGCGAAGTTCTGGGGGTAGGTCGTTCCAAAGGGCGGGGCCAGCCACAGAGAAGGTCCTTCCCCTGGGTGTTGCCAGTCGGCATTGTCTGGCCGATGGCACCCTGAGAAGGCCTTCCCTGTGGGAGCGGATCAGTCGAAGGGATGTAATCTTTAAGCCCTCTCCAAATACTCTTTCTATGTGTTAGAATCCCTTTTAAGAAAACAAAATTAAAAGGTCTGAATGGCATTTGCAAAGGAGAATCATTGGAAATTATGACTTTGTGACAATCTTTCAGATAATATCCTCATTGTTCAGAGGCTGTTATCATTCCCCCCCCCCCCCCAATTCAAATGGCTGAACAATGTCAGCTCCTTAAGACTCTCTTCATGGGACGAGTACATCATTCCTCATTATCAGTATTGCCCTTCTCAGAATCCTTTTCAGTTTGCCTTCTTTTCAGGCAAACTTGCACTTGCAGGAATCTAATATCTGCCAATGACACGTAGATGCGTCATTATTTTTCATTTTATTGCAACATATTTGGGCATAACCACTGTAATGCCTCCCCCCTCCCATTTTAAACCCTGCATGATGCTTAGATGGTGCAGTATACTGGGTAGCCTAAATAATAACTGCATTCTTCAGAGATGGATCTTCCGCAACAACCTTAAAAAATAATTCAATTTTTTAGTTCTAAGTTAAAACATATTCCTGATCAGAAATCTATGAATATCTGGTCCTTGTTGTTGGTATAATTGAAACATCTAGCAATATAGCATTTTACTTCTGCAAAAATCTCAAAGCCGATGATTGAAAATGTAATAATCCATTTGTGCTTAGTCTATACCAGATGTTCCCAAACTTGGCAACTTTAAGACTTGTGGACTTCAACTCCCAGAATTCTCCAGCCAGCTATGCTGGCTGGAGAATTCTGAGAATTGAAGTCCACAAGTCTTAAAGTTGCCAAGTTTGGGAACCTCTGGTCTACACTATCTCCATTTTCACTTCGTTTCCCATACTCTCCCCAAATAAGGTATAAAATATACCTTAATAATCTTTATTTTTGCCAACCTCAAAACATAAACTATGCAGAGAATACCATGAACCAAACAATGCTCATCCTCCAAGTGACCGATAGGAAGAGTATAAAAGAATGTAATCCATTTAATCCCTCAGGTTTTTGTCAGTCTTGGAGTAATTCCCTTCACCCCTCCCCCCCAAAAAACCCTCCATCACCTCATTCCACACAAATGGGAAACAAAACTGCCAATCTCTGTACATTTGTCTGGCAGTTTGTAAAACAACAACAACAACAACCCTGAGAAGTTGCTGTATATGGAAACTTCATAGCTACCAACCTATCATTCTTACAGTAAGTTGCCTTTTAAAACTTTGATGAGTTGTGAAGACGAAGTATTAGTGTATCAGCAATTTTGCAAGTTGATGCTTTCCCTGATAGATATTCCATTAAATGAATATTTTGAATGGCAATGGTAGATTTCCAAATCTTTCTATGTGCATGTGATCCATATTCTATAGGGCTTAATTTATGGATAGGCATTTTAAAATAAACCTATTCATGCCATACTAATTCAGTAATAGGAGCATAACTTTCCATCAATTTAGTGATGCCTGTAGGGTGGAACAGTGGAGGTCTCAAATCACTTCTCACCCTTTGACTCTGCCTCCTACCTCTTGGAATCACAGTAATGACCTCCAGAATCTATCTTCTGGTGTCCCTCCCCACAACTCTAGCAGGTCAGAGAAATTAGAGGTTCAAATCCTTGTGCTACTCTCTTGCAATTACTGTGTAAAAGTGAAAATAAAGTAAAAGTTATAGCACCACCTACAGATCATATAATAATGAGTCGCCGTGAGGAAGTGGTTAGAGTGTAGTACTGCGGGCTACTTCTGCTGATCACTGTCTGCCAGCAGTTTGGCAGATCGAATTTCACCAGGCTCAAGGTTGACTCAGACTTCCATCCTTCCAAGTTCGGTAAAATGAGGACCCAGATTTTGGGACAATATACTGACTCTGTTAACCACTTAAAGAGGGCTGTAAAACACTGTGAAGCGGTATGTGTATCTAAGTACTATTGCTATCTGAGATTTGTGACTGGAGTTATCAATCTTTCTCCCCTTGAACAATTTTACACGGTATATACAAAATAAAACTTTATTAAAAAGACAAAACTAGAAAAACTCCTCTAGCTTTACATTTTAGAATGTAGGTAATCTGTGTTAAAAATCTCAATTACTATGCTGTTCTAATTTAAAGATCTAGCAACTGGGAATTATAGAAACAAGGAAAGGATCTAATGGACCATATAAAGGTTAAAATATCACAAATTACAAGATGATACTGATCTGCTAGCAATGATGGTAAAAGAACAAGTTGCTTGAACATATGAACATGTTGCCCCCCCAGCAGCACCCCCATAAAACTATGCATACTATTTTTTGACCAAAAAATGGCCCGTTTTCATGAAAAAAACGGGCCATTTTCCTCATTTTGCGCCCCCCCCCCCCGAGCACTCAGCAAGGCTATTCATGCCTTTTATTTGAAAAAAAAGGGCCCATTTTGGCAAAAAACGGACTGTTTGGGGGAGATTTGCACAGTGCAAAAAGGGGTTTTTTCCCCATTTCAGAAAGCTGTTTATTTAGACTGATTGATGAGAATTACGTTGGTCAAGTACTGTGCCTGCAGAAACAAAGATTTGTTCCAAAGGTGGTCAGTGATTTCCTTCTCCAGCACATGGGTTAATACACCTGGAAACATCTACCTACCTACCTACCTACCTACCTACCTACCTACCTACCTACCTACTTTCTCTCTATTTTTCTCTCTCTATCCCTCTGTGTACCTACCTATCTACACTCTCTCTCCCTACCTACCTACTGTATTTCTCTCTCTCCCCTCTATCTACCTCCTCTCTCTCTCCCCTACCTATCTACTGAATTTCTCTCTCTCTCTCTCTATTTCTCTCTCTCTATCCCTCTACCTACTTATTTATCTACACACTCTCTCTCTCCCTACTTACCTACCTACTGTATTTTTTTCTCTCTCTCTCCCTATCCCTTTATCTACCTACCTACCTACCTAACTACACACTCTGTCTCCCTACCTATCTACCGTATTTCTCTCTCCCCCCCTCTACCTACTTACCTACCTACTCTCTCTCTCTCCCTAGCTACCTACTGTATTTCTCTCCCCCCCCTCTACCTACTTACCTACCTATCTCTCTCTCCCTACCTACCTACTGTATTTCTCTCTCTTTCTCTCCTTCTCTATCCCTCTATCTACCTACCTACTTAAAAAAATTTGCCTCTTCAAAACCTGGGTGCGTCTTATACTCCGGTGCATCTTATACTCCGAAAAATACGGTATATAAAAATAATTGCAGCAATAATGAAATAATAATTAAATTTAGTGCCGTTGTATGTACTGTGTATATATTATTTTTTATTCAGTCCTTTTGGATCAGATTTCAATCCACTTTTCACATTTCAAATCCTAAGATTTAACCTGGGGATGATTTAATCTTTGCTCTTTTATGTTCCCAAATCCATTTCTTTCTTGTCTCCCTTCTCCTGGAGATTTGATTACATTTTTCCAAAGGAATAAAACTTCATCTTCTTAGAAAGAGAGAAGTTGGGGGGCAAATGCCTTTTGCTGATACTTGCCCATGTTTTGAGCAAATCGTTGGAGATATATCCTACATTTAATTCCAGCATTGGGTAGGTTTTGATTAGATACCCTAGGAAACCTTCATCTCTTATGATTCTGTGGATCAGGAACAGTATGAAAGCAACCCAAATCTCCGGATAGTTATGATTTCTCCAAAATAGTTGAAAAGATATTGTATAGTTTACAGTAGTAGATACATATGTTGGCGGATATGAAAGTCCTTCTACAGTCAAAAATAAACAACCTGATACTAAATTAGGTTCTTGCCAAAATGAAGAACAGATGGGGATTGTATCTCCTGCCTAAAAGAGATTTGTTGATGGCCTTTTTAGTACAGGAGAAAGAAGTGCAGCAAATTGGAACACCAAGTGTTATAAATACTTGCAGTAGCTGTAATTCTTTTGTAATGGCTTCACTGTTTTGCTACAATAAATCTACTTTTCTGAATGTTCATGACCTTGGTAATATATTATTGCAATGCTTTGCCTTGACAGCCAAGAGAAGCATGACAGCTGTGCCTTGACTGTAATGTTATTTTATATTACATTCTTTCTTGTCCTAATTTGGCTGAATGCTGAATAGCAATATAAATTCCATGCAGTTTCTGTTAAGCACATTAATCCACCAACCAACCAGTGGGAATTTCATAGTATGGGTATCTATATTCAGATTATTTCCCCTCTCTGTTCAGATCGCAGTAATAATTTTAAGCATGCATGCAAGTGCATGTGTTCTTGAGGAAAAATATATATTTTATATTTAAGAGTGCTAGAAATGCTAGAAATATATAGGGCTCTTTTCACCTTGCAGAGTTGTCTATATTAATACCAAACTACAATTTTTTTTCTAACAATGAACGTTGCTACTGTTTGCAATGAAATTGGCAAGCACCAGATTTATGATTACAACTACGTGGCATTAATGCACAAATAGATGTCAGGTTGCCAATTTATAATGCTTTATAAATAATGCTCATTTGCAAATCTATATGCACAGAGGAAATCCTTCCTGCACTGAGATTTAAAAAGTAAGAAGTCGTAAGAAACTATGCGAAACTACCATCAGGGTGGATTTAAATCAAGTCGATTTCAATCTTGATTGAAATCATGATTTAAACACAATTTAAATCATGATTTAATTCACGATTTAAATCACTAGTAAAAAGGCTTGATTTAAATCTTAATTTTTAAAGAGCAACTGTCATCTCTGTCCCCCAGTGGCTCCTCTGCCCCTCTGTTGACTCACCAACAGTCCCATTCACTTTAATGGGATGGATGGTGATGCAGCAGTGCAGTGGTGGGTTTCTGCAGGTTCGCACCTACTCGCAAGAGCCGGTTGGTGAAATTTAGAGAACCGGTGAGAGGGGGTTCCACCGGCATACCTGCAAGTAAATCTGGCCTGCCGCTGCCAGTGACCCAACAGGAAGGAAAAGAAAGGAAAGGAAGGAAGAAAGGAAAAAAAGAAAGAAAGAAAGAAAGAAAGAAAGAATGAATTTATCATCACAATTGAGTCCAAAATTTTGGTTGCTAAGCAAGAGAGTTGTTAAATGAGTTTCACCACATTTTAAAAGGTGGCCACTCCCACCCTGTCACATGACTGCTAAGCCACGCCCACAAAATAGGCCACACCTACAGAGTAGGTTCTAAAAAATTTGAAACCCACCACTGCAGCAGTGACACACAACAAGGTGAGGGATGTAGCAGGCTGCAGGTAAGTAGATGCCCGCTAACAGGCGCTGCCATGATGGATCTGAAATGACAGGTGTTTTTTAATATTATTTTTATAAGCTGCTTAGAAGGTTTCATTTTCA
Source organism: Rhabdophis nuchalis (assembly GCA_039707465.1). NCBI lineage: Eukaryota > Metazoa > Chordata > Lepidosauria > Squamata > Natricidae > Rhabdophis > Rhabdophis nuchalis. The sequence goes on from CM077645.1 coordinate 49,076,792, forward strand.
GTTTTACTGCTTGCCCTTCCTCCTCATACTTAGAGCCTGGTGGTACAGATGCATTTCTCTTCAAACAATCATACAGTTTGTAGTGTACATAGATTTGCAAAACAATGGGGTAAAGGAATATTCCTGAACTTTGTTTCACAATTTATCTCATGGTTACTGTGAAATTGTGTGAATGTATCCATGCAATGCATGTAATTTCATCTTGCAGAGCTTGGATTCATTGAATGAGTTTACAAAAAAATATAAATGTTACAGAATATACAACCCCATGCTGCATACCTAAGCTCCATTTCATGCTGAATAAACTGAATAATTAATGTTTCTTAAATAGTAAGCCAGCTTTAGATAGATTTTTATTCCAAAAGCATTTTATTAAAACAAATTTGATAAAAATATCAAAAATCTGACAAAATTTTAAAAATCCAATTTTTAAAATTTATTTTCATTTTAAAAATCAATTTTTATCTACCCTGACTGCCCTAGTTTCAAATGAAGATTTGGTATGTGGAAAATCTGAAATGTAGATATTAATGTTCTAAAAAGTATTGACCCAAATGGTATTCAGGAAGGAGTGGTGAATGGACAGGAGGGGAAAAAAAGAACCTCATGAACTAAATTATTAGTTCTTATACCATTTCATTTGTCTGAAATGGTATAAGGTTCCTGCCCACGCAGGGGGTTGGACTAGAAGACCTACAAGGTCCCTTCCAACTCTGCTATTATTATTATTAAGTCATCTTTCCCAAAGACTGGAAACAAAGTGCTGTGGATTCCTGAATCTTCCGAGACCTGCACTTCTTTCTGTTCCCAGTCCTCGTGACTAAACATATTAATCTTCTAAAGAAAAAAAAAAGGTTGAAAAGATGATACAATCTGGACTAGTGACTAAAGGATGATGACAGTATCTGGTAATGATCCATTAACATTAAAAGGTCTGCCTGGAAGCAGCCATTGATTCTGCAGCATAGATATCCTTGTTGTTCCCTATGGAGTCTTCCTCCCTCACCCCCACCCCTCTTATACTTCCTCGCTTCCACAGAAGATGCTGGATGTGGCAAAACAGAGTGCTTCACTTAGCTCACTCAATTATTCATATTGAAAACAAGTCTGGAGGTGGGCCTTGGAGGCTTAGCTCAGTTAGTCAGATATGGAGGGAAGGTAGGCTTCCTTTGATTTTATGCGAGCTTTGGTAAAAGGCTTACAATATTTTTCGGAGTATAAGACGCACCCTTTTTCCTGTAAAAAGAGGCTGAAAATCTGGGTGCGTCTTATACATCGAATACAGCATTTTTTGCCTCCTGAAGCCCCGCCCCTTCACCAAAATGGCCATGCGCATACCCTTATGGAGCCTTCCAGAGAGCTCCTGGGGACTGGGGAGGGCAGAAATGAGCAAAAAACGGGCGCTTTTGCCCCCCCAACCCCAGCAGCACTCTAAGAGCCTCCATAGGGCTACGCATGCATTTTTGTTGACCAAAAACCGGCCCGTTTTTGCGATAAATGTGCCGGTTTTTTGCTCATTTTTGCCCCCCTCCCCCCACCAGCACTCTGCAAGCTCCCCCAAGGCTATTCATGCCTTTTATTTGGGGAAAAAACGGGCCCATTTTCACGAAAAATGAGCCTTTTGGGGGAGGTTTGCAAAGTGCAAAAAGGGTTTTTTTTCCCTTTCAGAAAGCTGTTTAGTTAGAGCAGTGGTGGGCAAACTTATTAGTCAAGAGAGCCAAATATCAACAGTACCACGATTTAAATTTCTTTTGAGAGCCAAAAGGTGTGGCCTGTTTTGTGGGAGTGGCTCAGTGGTCATGTGACCGGGTGGGCGTGGCCAATTTGGAAAATGTGGTGACACTCACTTAACGACGGTCCTGCTTAGCAACCAAAATTCTTTCTTTCTTTCTTTCTTTCTTTCTTTCTTTCTTTCTTTCTTTCTTTCTTTCTTTCTTTCTTTCTTTCTTTCTTTCTTTCTTTTTCTTTCTCTCTCCCACTTTCTTTTTCTTTCTATTTTTCTTTCTCTCTTTCTTTTTGTCTCTCTCTGTCTATCTCTCTCTTTATCTGTCTCTCTCTCCTCCCTCCACCCATCTGTCATTCTGTGTGTGTGTGTGTGTCTCCCTCTCTGATTCCCTCTCTCCCTCCCTCTCTCTCTGTGTCTCTCTCTGTTTGTCTCTTCCTCCCTCCCCCTCTGTCTCTCTCTGTATGTCAGTCTCTCCCTCCCTCTCTCCCTCCCTTCCCCCCCGGAAGCAATGGAAAGTCCGGCCCACCGGCCGGGGAGGCCACGGCTGCCTTCTCCCTCAGCGAGCGGGCGGGGGGAGCACCCGAGGCCGTGGCCATCCAAGCACCGTGGATGCTGTCCGGGCGCCGCACGCCCACCTCCGTCCCAGCCCCACACGGCAGCCAGCCCCGGAAAGCACGGCTCGGCGGCCTCTGCAGGCGGCTGTTGCTGCTGCTGCCCCCGAGCCCTGCGACATGCAGCTCCCGCCGTCCGAGCGCATCGGGCAGGACAGCCGGCCACGTTTCCACCAGTTCCCTCTTTGGCCCCTCAGGTGCGGCTCTTCCTATCTCCCTCCCCCCCCGCCTGGAGGCAGTGGAGGGCCCGGCATGTCGGCTGCTGGGGCTCCGGCTGCCTCCCCCTGTAGCAGGCGGGCAGAGCGCCCGGGGCTGCGGCTGCGCCGGAGCCGTCCGGGCGCTGCGCGCCCGCCTCCCTGGGCACGCAGCACCCGGACGGCTCCAGCACAGCCCTGGGCGCTCTCCCCGCCCGCTACAGGGGGCTGCAGGGAAGGTGTCAGGCCGGGGCTCTTCTCTGTCTCCCAGACAGTGCTGGGGGTGAGCTGAGTAGCCTGCTCTTGGAAGTGGTCACTGTGGCCGATGGGCTTGGTCCTGGGCTCTCGCTCTGTCTGCCCGGGAGACAGAGCCCAGGGAGGAAGATAATGGCCATTTTGGAGACAACGTGTCCAGTGCCTTGCACTCGCACCCTCAGCAGCAGCACCTGTCACTCCCCGTTGCCTTCGGAGGCAAAGGAGACAACCGCTCCTCTTGGTGGGGTGGCCGCGCTCGTGTGCTCTGGCCCTAAGCTTCGTGGCTCGTGTGCTCTGGCCGTGCTCGTGGCTCACCTGTGCTGGGAGGACTCTCTGGGTCTCCCCCCAGGGAGGCGGGCGAGCTGCGCCCGGACGGCTCCGGCGAAGCCTCCTAGGCTCACCTGCGCTGGGAGGACTCCCTGGGTCTCCCCCCAGGGAGGCGGGTGCGCGGCACCCGGACAGCTCTGGCGAAGCCGCAGCCCCGGGCGCTCCCCCGCCCGTTCGCTCGCGGGGGGGGGGGGAGGGAGAGAGGAAGAGCCGCACCCAAGGGGCCAAAGAGCCGCTCGTGGCTCGCGAGCCGCGGTTTGCCGGCCACTGAGTTAGAGTGATTGATGAGAACTACGTTGGTCAAGTACTGTGCCTGCAGAAACAAAGATTTATTCCAAAGGTGGTCAGTGGTGGGATTCAAATTTTTTTACTACTGGTTGTGTGGGCGTGACTTGGTGGGCATGGCTTGGTGGGCATGGCAGGGGAAGGATACTGTAAAATCTCCATTCCCTCCCAATACAGGGAAAGGATACTGCAAAATCCCCATTTCCTCCCAATCCAGCGGAAGGATATTGTAAAATCTCCATTCCCTCCCAATCCAGGGGAAGGATACTGTAAAATCTCCATTCCCTCCCAATACAGGGAAAGGATACTGCAAAATCCCCATTTCCTCCCAATCCAGCGGAAGGATATTGTAAAATCTCCATTCCCTCCCAATCCAGGGGAAGGATACTGCAAAATCTCCATTCCCTCCCAATCCAGGGAAAGGATACTGCAAAATCCCCATTTCCTCCCAATCCAGGGGAAGGATATTGTAAAATCTCCATTCCCTCCCAATCCAGGGGAAGGATACTGTAAAATCTCCATTCCCTCCCAATACAGGGAAAGGATACTGTAAAATCCCCATTTCCTCCCAATCCAGCGGAAGGATATTGTAAAATCTCCATTCCCTCCCAATCCAGGGGAAGGATACTGCAAAATCTCCATTCCCTCCCAATCCAGGGAAAGGATACTGCAAAATCCCCATTTCCTCTCGATCAGCTGGGACTTGGGAGGCAGAGAATAGATGAGGGTGGGGCCAGTCAGAGGTGGTATTTACCGGTTTTCCAAACTACTTAAAATGTCTGCTACCGGTTCTCCAGAATTGGCCAAAACCTGCTGAATACAACCTCTGGCGCTCACCCTCTGCCCAGTTGCTGGTCCACTGAGGTTCTCTCTAGAAAACCGGGTCATGGGGGCACCTGCAAAGTAAGTGATACCACAGAGACTCTTCTTAAATATTCCCTACTGAAGTAACATGTTGTCATATAATTCATCAGTATTGTTATTTTGCTTTTCAACTGCCAGAATGTAATGTAATGTATCCTCTACATTATAAAAGTCCATTGGTAATAGATTTTATTAGTTCCCATACTTTAGGAAAATCTAATGTTCTCCACCTATATTGAGACTGCAACTCAGAATTCCAACACCATCATTAGAAAAGGGTCAGTTTGGCTAGCAATCCTAGCAAGTGCACTGTCACCTTTAGAGGGCACCAGGGGAGGCATAAATATGTGAATCTTTCATATGCCGTATTTTTCGGAGTATAAGACGAACCTTTATTCCTCTAAAAAGAGGCTGAAAATTTGGGTGCATCTTATAAATAGAATACAGCACAAAAATGGACGTGCAGAGACTTAAGGAGACTTCCAGAGAGCTCCTGGGGGCTGGGGAGGGCAGAAATGAGCAAAAAACAAGGCATTCCCCCCCCCCCAACCCCCAGTAGCACTCTATAAGCCTCCATAAGGCTACGCATGCAATTTATTTGACAAAAAATGGGCTGGCTTTTTGCTCATTTTTGCCTCCCCACCTTTCGGAAAGCTGTTTAGTTAGAGGGATTGATGAGAACTACGTTGGTCAAGTACTGTGCCTGCAGAAACAAGGATTTAGGTGCTACAGGTTGTCAGCTATTTCCTTCTCCAACACCTGGTAACATCTACCTACCTACCTACCTACCTACCTACCTACTCTCTCTCTCCCTCCCTCCCTACCTACTGTATTTCTCTCTCTTTTCCCCCTCTATCTACCTATTTACCTACCTACCTACTTTCTCTCTCTCCCCCTACCTATCTACTGTATTTCTCTCTATTTCTCTCTCTCTCTCTTTATCTACTACCTACCTAACTGCTCTCTTTCTCTCCCTACCTCCCTACTGTATTTCTCTCTCTTTCTCTCCCTCTATCTACCTACCTACTTTTTTAAAAAAAATTGCCTCTTCAAAACCTGGGTGTGTCTTATACTCCAGTGCGTCTTATACTCCGAAAAATATGGTATGTAATATACGAGAACACAAACAGGGGGATTCTCCCACACATGCAGTAGCACTGGTAGTTTTGCAGAGATTCTGGAAATATTTCAGGATGTTTTAGATAGGCAGATATTTGAAGACAATTTATTACTAATTGGCAGGCAAAAAAAATCTTTTTAATGATTTTACTAAAGTTTTAAATTTTAATGAGGGTATTGACCATAGTTTATTGAGTAAATCACCATTGGCTATATTCATGCGACACTGGGTGTCTTTGGGCCAGTCAGTCTCTCTTTGCCTGAATTGCCTGTTGTTGTGGGGGAACAAAGGAGGAGGAAGGTATGTTGGATATATCCAATATCTCAGGGGTTGCCACAAAGAAGAGGGAGTCAAGCTATTCTCCAAGGCACCTGGGGGCAGAACAAGAAGCAATGGGTAGCAAGTAATCAAGGAGAAAAGCAAGTTAGAACTGAGAAGAAATTTCCTGAAAGTTAGAAAAATTAATCAGTGGAACAACTTGCCTCCAGAAGTTGTGAATGCCCCAACACTGGAAGTTTTTAAGATAAGATTGGATAACCATTTGTCTGAAGTGGTGTAGGATTTGCTGCCTAAGTAGGGGGTTGGACTAGAAGACCTCCAACTCTATTATTCTGTTCTATTCATATGTTCACTGCCTTCGGTTGTTTGTAAAAATAATAAAGTTGGGATACAAATGAATAAAAATAAGCAAGCTTAACCAAAATTATACAAACTATATTATGGCTTAATGCACTGTGTAAATCAGCTCTTTACCTACTGATTATGCAACATTAATTTGAAAGAGGAATTTAAAAAAATTAAAAGTGGTTGTTTTTAAAAGTAGTAGAAATGTAATGTTTCTTTTGAGTGGGCAGCCCCTTATGCATGCCTACCTGGATAAAATTTTCATATAATTATGTTTATTTCTGTAAACACCAATGACTTGTTGCAATCCTTTGGAATTACCCATTGTTTGGAATTCTCTCTGGTTTTTCTTTATTGGGGTGAGTTTCCCACCACACTTAATAGGCTTGTCTTTTGCTTTAATCAAGAAGAAGTTTGAATAGCTTACATTCCAATCCACAATAAAAAAGACAGACCAATCCTAAGAACAATCTGAAGAATACAATAAATCATCCTGCTTGAGGACAGGTTGAGCTTCAAGAGATATTCTTTCTTAACACCTTTTTGATTCCTTCCTAGGACATTTTAAGGAGTAAAATCCTAGCAAGAGGATAAAAACCTGCAGCTTACCAGGATGGCAGGAGCCTCAGTAAAAGTGGCAGTGCGGGTGCGTCCCTTCAATTCCCGAGAAATGGGCAAGGATTCCAAATGCATCATACAAATGACAGGAAACACCACAAGTGAGTAACTTCTCCATCATTTTCTACTTCAAATTGCATTTAAGCCTCTTTTCTTCCATTTGTGATTGATATTAATCAAAGAAGGGATGTGAAAGAGCTTAGTCAAAGTGATTTTCTAATTTACTATACAGATAATAGAATAATTTAATCTTTTACTAAGCCAAGCATTGCTTTACCAAGCGTTGTCCTGTGGTAAAAATAGTACGATAACTATTTGGATATGGTTGTTTCCATGATACCATTTCCTAATAATGGCAGGAAGTTGGATCAGCTAGGAAACTGAAGCCTTTTTCTGCTTCACGTAGATACAGTTCTAACTGTAACGTTATGCCATGCTGAGGTATAATTTTGAATAATTGTATTTTCTATGTAGAACAAAATGATCACGTTCACTCTGCAATATTTGAAGAGAGAGATGGGGTAGAAACTCTTATCTCCTGGGCAGTCATTGGAAAGTTGTTGAAAATGTACCATTATCCTTTGAGCTGGACATTTTCTATTTGGCAAGCATAATGTTGCAAGGTCATTTAGAGTTTCCCCCCAGCCTCTACATTAATCAGTTAATTAAACATCAGCATTGGCATTAATATTGACACTAAATAATTTCTATTAAGGTAAGCCATAACATCCATACAAATTTGACATAATTGCAGTTCCTGCTTCTGAAGTTCTGCTACTTTAACTTTATGATTTTTTTTCTAATAAGAAAACAATTCTAATTAATCCATACCTCAAGTGTTACATTATGTAGAGTTTTCCAAGGTAGCACAATTATTAATTTGACTGCTGTAATTAAATAATCAATTCCCGATTGTAAAGCTCATTATCTGGTCCTCTAAATAAATGTAGCAAGCTTAACTCTGGGGAGCATTTCCTTCTTTGTTTGGTTATAATACTTGTTTCCCCCCAAAATTCTTCCTCTCCTCACCAGACATAGAAGAAGTAGGACAGGGCAGAAGGGTTGTGGGGTTCTTGATTTCTCAATAAACCTCTTAAAATAATCCATTTTTAAGACAATCTAACAGGGTTGTTCCTGGCATCTGCATGTTAAACCCACAGACTGCTGACCGCAAAACTCCCCCCCCCCCCCCGCCTTGCAGGGCAAAGGCATCTAGAGCAGAGGAAAATAGTCATTAAATCCTCCTGCTGGGTATGAAAACCCCTCTTTTTGTAGTTTTATGGGCTTGCGGTTCTGTCTCCTTAAGTCTTAGGTAGAGGAAACAAGGCAGCAAGGAAACATGAGCTTGCTCATCTGAGAACAGAGGCAATCCCCCTTCCCTTTAACCACTTTTGTGGGTTATTTATGTAAGATTAAGTATGTGTTATGTAGACAATCAGGCTATTGGGCTGGTAATCTACTATTGAAAACAGAGATGATTTACTAGGGTCCTTGAGGAGCTCCTTAAAAAATAACTCTGCAGTGTTTCAATTTTGGCCTAACGAAGGCCCTCTTTCGTTATATAAACTTATATAGGGTAATTTAGGATTGGTAGTTATTGAACAGGAATCGTCCACCATGGCTGTGGAGCATAATTGGAAGAAAAGGATGGGTACAGGAAGAAGTACATCCTTGCAAGATTAAGGAGTGTCAGCACTGCAAACGCAAAGCTGTGTATGATTAATCTGCCAGCAGCCTGCATCATAAACTGCTCCTAGTCACAGCTCCACATGTACATAAGAAGTGACTAAGGTACTTTGTATTGGCAAACAACCTTTTTTTTCCTTGCCAAGCTGTATTTCAGCTGCTCGGTTATTTTAATGTATTTTATTAAATTAGAAGTACAAGGAGTAAAAGGACACTTAAGAGACACATTGTTCACGTTTTCACTCATACAGTACCCAGACCTCATATAAAGTAGACTGCTATTTGGGGAACCTAGCCCAGTTTCCAGATAACTTTCAAAATTCTCTATTTTTTTTAATTCTGGATCCCTGTTTCTTAACATGTAACTGTGGGCCATAGTGTTTGAGAGCTTCTGATTTATGCAAATGTTAGGTATTCTTAATGCTATTTTGCTTTCTGCCATAAAGGTATAATCTTTATTGTCATTGTACTTAAATACAACAAAATTAGTTAGTGCCAGTTGTTATAATGGTATACTCCTAAATCCTTTTTATGCCCATGATGGTTTCTTTTGATTGAACGTCTAGGTTTTTGGACCAAGTTTCAGTCACAAGCTTTGGCTTCTCACCTCTTCTTCTTTCCTTCTCCCAGCTCTGTAGGGACTGGACTTTTAGGTGTATTGTATAACAGATAGGAGTGGAGGCTGATAGAAAACAGGGAAATAAACAATTGAAGAAATTCTAGATTCATTTGTCTGCTTATCTGGCAGTTTTGAAGAGACAATAGAAATCTCTAGATTGTGGCCTGGCAATCCTATGCAGAGATTTATAAAGAAATATGATTACTCAGTATTAGGCTGTGCCTAATATTAACTAGAGAAGACTGTTAAAAGTGTTTATGCAGTAGTGTGCTTCTGCTATGGAAGTTACCAACATTTTTATTTACTATTTTAAATTTTTTACACATGTTTATGTTTATGTTTATTGGATTTGTATCCCGCCCTATCTATCTCCCCGAAGGGACTCAGGGCGGCACACAGGCAAATATTAAAACAATACAAACAATACAAAATACAATATAGTTACAATAAAAATATATTAAATTAAACCCCGTGCTAAAAACATCTTTAAAACCATCTAAAAACCCCACAATTTATTAATAAAGTCTAAGCCAGGCCAGCCAGATGAAAAAAGTGAGTTTTAAGCTCCCGACGGAAGAGGCGCAGGTCTGTGATGGTGCGAATGTTGGGGGGGTAGGTCGTTCCAGAGAGCCGGACCCGCCACAGAGAAGGCCCTTCCCCTGGGGGTCGCCAGCCAGCATTGGCCAGCAGACGGCACTCTGAGGAGGCCCTCCCTATGCGAGCGAACAGGACGGAAGGAGGTGTGTGGTAGGAGGCGGTCTTGCAAATACCCAGGTCCCATGCCATGGAGCGCTTTAAAGATGGTTATCAGTCAGAGGTGGTATCAGTCAGCGGTGGCATCAGTCAGAGGTGGTATCAGTCAGAAGTGGTATTCAGCCGGTTCTCTCCAGTTTGGGCGAACTGGTAGTGGCAGCTGTGGGAGGCTCCTCCCACCTGCCCCAATGGAATGCGTGACCTTTTGCACATGTGCAGAAGGCGATGCGCATGCACAGAAGGTGGCATATGATCACATTTGCAAACCGATAGGGAAGGTAAGTGAATTCCACCACTGGTATCATTAGAATGTATGCAGATTTTGTATTGATTGATTGAATAAATAAATAAATAAATAAATAAATAAATAAATAAATAAATAAATAAGCAATATTAGGAAGATGGAAAATAATTTCTATTATTTGGGGAGAATGAAGGGTATATCTATCTTGCAGTGGGGATATGAAAGCATAGAAAATACAAAAGCTGGAAGTATAATCAGGAAAACAAACAATCAAGTAAATATGCTGTTCACAAAACATTGAATCAAAAATTATCTAATAATAATAATAATAATAATAATAATAATAATAATAATAATAATAATAATAATAATAATAATAGTTTAATTTCTTGACCGCTCCTCTCCCCGTAGGGACTCGGAGCGGTGCACAGGGAAACTAAAACCATAAATATACAATCAAAAACATCTTAAAAACAAATTAAATAGTACCTGTGCTAAAATACCCAATCTAAGCTAAAATTCCCACTATACAACTAAAACCCCATAGAGAGAGACTACCCCAGACCGGCCAAGCAGAAAAAATATGTTTTTAATTTCAGACGGAAGGAGCGGAGGTCCGTGGTCATTCTAATGTCGGGGGGAAGGTCATTCCAGAGGGCAGGGCCCGCCACAGAGAGAGCCCTTCCCCTGGGCGTCGCCCGCTGACAAAGTCTAGTGGACGGCACCCGGAGAAGTCCCTCTCTGTGGGAGCGAATCGGCCGTGAGGAAGTATGGGGCAGGATCCGATCCCGCAAGTAGCTAGGTCCCGAGCCATGGAGCGCTTTAAAGATGATAATTAGTACCTTGAAGCGCACCCGGAAGACGACAGGCAGCCAGTGCAGCTCGCGCAGGAGAGGTGTTACATGGGTAAACCTAGAGGTACCCAGGATTGCCCGCGCGGCTGCGTTCTGGACCATCTGCAGTCTCCGGGTGCACCTCAAGGGAAGCCCCATGTAGAGAGAGTTACAATAGTCCAGTCGGGATGTCACGAGAGCATGATAGGGGGCGCAACTGGCGAACCAGGCGAACCTGGTAAAACGCCCTCCTAGCCACGGCTGTCACTTGATCTTCCATGGACAGCCGGGCATCTAGGAGGACACCCAAGTTGCGCGCCCCATCCATAGGGGCAAGATGTTCGCCCCCTATGGCCAGCGATGGAATTAGCTGGTTGAATCGGGCAGCCGGAAACCACAGCCACTCGGTCTTGGTCGGGTTGAGTCTGAGTCCGTTACTTCCCATCCAGATCCGTACGGCTTCCAGGCACTGGCACATCACCGCTACGGCATCGTTGGGGTGGTTTGGGGTAGATATATACAGCTGCGTATCATCAGCGTAGAGATGATACTCTACCCCAAAACCACGGATGATCTCACCCAGCGGCTTCATATATGTGTTGAACAGGAGAGGCGAGAGGACCGACCCCTGAGGGACCTTGAGGAGGGGCCTCACCATAGCCTCTTTTAGGGAGGCAGGCAAGGAACCCTCACTCAAGGATGCGTTGATAACCTCCTGGAGCCAGCCTCGTGTCACCTCCCAGGATGCCAGTACAAGCCAGGAGGGACACGGGTCCAATAAACATGTGGTGGCTCGCAGTCGCCCACGTAACCTGTCCATATCCTCGGAAGTAACGGAGTCAAACTCCTCCCAAACAAGATCTGTCTCGTGGCATCCCACTGGGCCATCAATGGGGGCTAGCTCGTTCTGTATCTGAGCGATTTTCTCCTGCAGAAAAATCACAAATTCCTCTGCTCTACCCTGTAGCGGGGCTTCCCGCACCCTCTGTTGAAGGAGGGAGCGGGTCACCCTAAACAGGGCGGCAGGGCGGTTTTCTGCGGATGCTATGAGGGTGGCACAATGATGACGTTTGGCCACTCTCAGCGCCACAATGTAAGTCCGTAAATGGGCTCTTACCTGTGTTCGGTCAGATTCAGAACGGGTAGACCTCCATCTTCTCTCTAGGCATCTCTTGCGGCGTTTCATCACCCTCAGCTCCTCGGTAAACCAGGGAGCTGTGGTGACTCGCCGCCGCAAGAGAGGCCGCAAGGGCGCGACCCGATCCAAGGCCCCCGCGGTCGCAATATTCCATGCGACCACAAGGTCCTCGATCGGGGCACGGGTCGGGGGTACAGGAAATGGCCCAAGCGCCGTCTGGAACCCATCCGGGTCCATCAGGCGCCTGGGGCGGAACCAAATTGGAGACCCGGGTTCCGCCTCCCCGCGGAGGGGGGTGGCGGTTGGAAAGTTGAGCCGGAGAAGTGAGTGGTCTGACCATGACAAGGGCGTGATGACTATGTCCCCTAAACCCAGATCACTCTTCCACTGGCCGGAGACAAAGATGAGATCCGGTGTATGTCCACCCAATTAGTTGGGTCAGGTCCATGGCCGTCATGGAAGCCATGAACTCCCGAGCTGCCTCGGATGATTCGCCCACCGATGGCAGATTAAAGTCCCCCATGACTAAAAGTCTGGGGGTCTCCACTGCCACCGTAGCGATCACCTCCAGGAGCTCGGGCAGGGCTGCTGCTACATAGCGGGGAGCCAGGTATATAACCAGCATGCCCAACTGCCTCCCTAGGCCCCACTTCACGCAGAGGGACTCACAACCGGTAGTCTGTGGCACAGTGGTCTCTCTCGGCTCAAGACTTTCCTTTACAATAACCGCTACCCCACCGCCCCTGCCAAGGGCCCGAGGCTGATGAAAAGCATGGTAGCCTGGTGGGCACATTTCGACGAGGGGGAGTCCACCCTCGTGGCCCAACCAGGTTTCCGCTATTCCTGCCAGGTCTGGCCCCTCCTCTGACACAAGGTCATGTACGAGGGGGGCTTTGTTGACCATGGACCTGGCATTGCAAAACATCAGCCTCAAGCCCTGGCTCTGTACTTCCCGACCACCTAGCAAGCGGGGGTTGTGGCACTTCACCGTATGTAACCAACGGTTCTGTGCCCTCAACCGGGAGGATAGAGATTGTCTCCCCTCGGACCTGCGTCTCCGCACGACCATCTGGATGGAATTGCCCTCTAACGGGATGACTCGTGTTTCCCCCCTACTCACGGCTCCCTCCGCTACCCTCCGTCGTCTGCTGGCCTGGCCCTCTCTCTCCGTCTCCATCTCTATGCATCTATACCCTCCCCCCTCCCTGGTACCCCCTAAAACAGACAATAACCTAACAACTAAAAAACCCCTAAGACCACGCTTCTTCCACCTCTCCGGATTAATAAACCCCTCATCAAGGCGGGCCCTCGTTAGAGTGGAGGGCCAAACCTGCGAGAGCGGGGACTCTCGCAGTCGCAACAGGTCAGCTCTTAAGTACATGATAAAATTGATATAAATAGATATAAATAAATAGGATTTAAAAATATAAATAGGTCGCAATACATGATTTAAAAGGCACAATGGCAGCTAAAACGTTTAAGATGTTAAATATAAAATTCATAATTAATTCCAGGAGTGCATGGCATGATAGTAAAAGGCGATAAGAGGCACAGAGGTCTTGATGTAATAATTCTTATAGTTCTTATGATTATAGTTCAAATCAGGAAGTTCATGATGATAAAAGTTAATAGTTCTTATAGTTCAGGCAGAAGGTTAATGATGGTAAAAGTTAAAGTGAAATGGGCTATGGGGTAAGGTCTAAAAAGCAGGCCTCAGCTGCAGGTCTTTCAATTCCCTCATGGCCCCTCGGCTTCATCCCGGCAGCCAGGCCTCCATATCAAGCCTCCACGCCGTCCGTCGTTCGCCCCCACTGCTCACCATTCATTCTGTCCGGCTCTCTCACAGCCTTCTGGCCCTCTCACAGCCTCTGAATGGCGCCTCGTGTACGGCGTACGGCGTCCGGCTCGACTGCCAGGTGGCCAGGCCTTCATGCCACCCTGCCGCTCGCCCCCGCCTCTCCCCGCTCACCGCTCGGTCGTCACAGTCGTTTCGGCTCTCTCTTACCGGCTCTCTCACAGCCTCAGTCCTTGGGCTCTCTCACAGCCTCTCTCTTCGCCGGCGACTCGTTCTTCCTCGTTCTTCCTTCCAGCTGGAGGCTCTCTCACAGCCTCCAGCCTCCAACCTCCAGCCCGGGGCGGCGCTCGGTGGAAAGCGCCCGGCGTCCGGCTCGGCGCCCGGCCCAGCGTTCCATCTCTTCGCCGGCGACTCGTTCTTCCTCGTTCTTCCTTCCAGCTGGAGGCTCTCTCCTTCCAGCTGGAGGCTCGGCGCCCGGCCCAGCGTTCCATCTCTTCGCCGGCGACTCGTTCTTCCTCGTTCTTCCTTCCAGCTGGAGGCTCTCTCACAGCCTCCAGCCTCCAGCCCGGGACGGCGCTCGGCGGAAAGCGCCCGGCGTCCGGCTCAGCGCCCGGCCCAGCGTTCCATCAGCCGGCCTCCTCCTGCCTCCAACCTCCGTTATTCTCCGGCCTCACTATTCGATCCTCCGACCACCCTGAGAGACCCGCCTGGTCTCAAAACGCTCCTCAGGTGGTCCACTCACTGGGTCCGGCCTCTTCGTTCGTCTCCAGGCCGGACATACCCATTTTGCTGGCCATTGAGCCTCCGCGACCCGCACGGGACTCAAGAGCCGACCGCCATCTTGCGCACGCGCAGTAGCCTGCAGTCTATATATGCCTGTAGATAACTGGCTATGAGACCCTCTAGCTCAGAGGTTCCCAAACATGGCAACTTTAAGACTTGTGGACTTCAACTCCCAGAATTCTCCAGCCAGCTCTGAAAGTCTTAAAGTTGCCAAGTTTGAGAACCTCTGTTCTAGCTTAAGTTGAAGCTTCAGAAACCATTGGGATATTGCTGGTATACCACTTTCCCTATTGCCAAACATCATCTCTGCTTCTCCATTGCCAGCTTAGTAGTGGACATCCCAAAAATTATGATCCTTGGTGACTGCAACTTTCCTGACAGTGTTGAATCTGTGATGGCTCATGAGTTCATGGCCTCCATTGCAACCAGGGACCCCTCACAAATGATCAAAGGTCCAATGCTGTATGTCTGCTGATTTGTGGTGCTTTTGGCTTTCCAAAGATCTCTGGGAGATGAAATACTAGAAGCAATGACTGTGGTGCTCTTGGAGAAAGACAAGAGTGAATCTGATTGAACATCAGTAAGGCCCTTATCTGGGCTTATGTTATTGCAATAAGACTAGTGAGATTTTGCTATTTCTCCACCTTATTGTGTCAGCTGATAGCCATTCCTTACTAGTGGTATTAAGCACAGGATCTACAGGGTGGTAGTGAGGAATATGAATGTTGTCTGGCAGAGTCACTCAAATGTGGTCAGAGTTGATCTCTGACTGGGCAATTCCAAGTGAGTTCTCCAGGGCCCAGTCTTGTGATATTATCTGAGCTTGATTCTGAAACACCCATGGAAGTGGTAAAGGTCCTTATGTTTGTTAGTTTGGCCATCTTTTTATTAGATCCTGGTCCCTTTTGGATTATTAAGGCAGTCCAGAAGATGACATAGGGTGGGTTCATGCAATGGTTTCATTCTCTTTGAGATATGGTGTGATTCCACTTGTAGGAGGCAGTAGTATGACTCCTCCTCAAGAGGTCATTTTTGAATCCTTCTGTGTTGGATAATTGTCAGCCAGCTTCCAATCTTTCGTTTTTGGGGAAAATTATGGAAACAGTGGTCAGAAAACTACCACAAAGAATCTCAGAAGAAATGTATTATATAAACCAGTATCAGTCTGGTTTCAGACTGGGTACAGTAGGGAAACAGTGCTAGCTGATTGTTGATGACTTTGGTTGATCACCTTCATGATGGTTGATGATCTCTCAGCAGCTTTTGATGTTGTCGATCATAATACCCTTCTAAACTGGTTGTGGGGGTGGGTTGTGGGGGTTAGGAGTAAGAGCCACTTGCTCTAATGGTTCACATTGTCCCTCACCAACTCAGTGTTGACTCAGGGGACAGAATGCCCCCATAGCCCTTCACATGAGGTGTATCCTAGAGCTATATGTCCTATGCTGTGTCAGACCTGGAAGCCATCTTTTTCCTTTTTGGATTTTAGGCCTGCCACACTTTCTACTGTGGGAAAATGGGAGGGGGGATTATACAGAATTGGGCGATGAGTAGCCATAATAATATTCATTCCTAGAAAGTCAAAGTTGCTTTTGTTCCCGCACCTGGACAGATGTGGATGGGTGGAATCTGTCTTCATGAAAATGAAGGATTAGACCATGTGATAGACTTGTGGGTGTTGGGGAAGGATCTTGAATGTTCAACTGGGTGGTAAAACCTGGAAACTTTCAGATTTGGGCTTTCCCAGATGTGCCAACATGACATCTCTAATAAAGTGGAACTTTGAGGAATTACAAGCCTTGGAGCTTTTTTTCATTGGGGGTGGGTTTTTTGGACCCTGATGTTCTAACATCTATATGGAATTCTGAGAATGGTCACCTGCTAGTTTAAGACCCAGTATCATCAGTATAATGATCAAATCCAGCTCTATATCTCAACATCGAGCTGAACAGATGAAGCTGTTGATATGTTTGCTCAACCAGAATGGGATGGAGGCTGTTCAGGATGGGTTGCAGCAAACTTTGACTCAATCCTAACAAAACCGAATGGCTGTCCACCCTCTGGAATAGCACCTACTCCCCTGATATAAGGGCTGTCTGTTTTAGGGTTCTGAAAAGTCATTAAAAGCTGGCTTTGGTCCTAGGCCTGAGGTTGATGTATTGGTGTATTATTGTATAACTGGGACCTCTGCTTTGTCTCATTTATTTTGTTTATAAGACTGGTCTGATGTTTTATTTGGGTTTATTGAATTGTCCAGTATTGAATGCTGTCCAGAGTCCATTGGAATTGTGTAGATAATAAATATGAATAAACAAATAAAATGCACAGTTTATTTTATCCCTTATTAAATACTGTGGTGCAGGGATGGGTTCTAGCCGGCGTTACTGCCAGTTCGCTTGTACATGCATGCTGGGTGGTTCAATAGAAATTGTTCTGCACATGCGCAGAACTCCCCAAAAAGATGGCTATGGCGGCAACCGGGAAACCAGTTCAGGGGTATAGCCAGCCTGGGTTGCTGCCGGTTCTGCGACCCAGGCCAGCATACCACTACTGGTTTGGCCGAAGCAGTCCGAACCGGTAGGAACCCACCTCTGCTGTGGAGTGCAGAAAAAAAGGAAGAAGAAAATGAGAGGTAATACATCTGCATTCCCATTTCTCAGCCTCTTGCTTCTGCCACAAAAAGCTGGTTCGCAGCACTATATTTTTTATTCAGTTGACTGGAGGTTCTCTTTTGGGAGGTGTTTGGGATAACCAACATAATTGTGCCTTTCCTTTTAATAAGGCTGAATTTTCTTTCTCTTTCAGATTTGTTTGCATTACTTTTTTTTTCTATTAAGAGTCAGACAAGGCAGAATCTGCATGCTTATAAAGGGAGAAAAAAAGAGAGCTGTGTATTATTTCCAGGAGATCATTAACATTCTTTCCCCAAAGCAAGATTTTCTCAGCCTGCAGCTGAATGTGATAAAAAAACAGCTTCAATGCTTTTTTCTTTTTGCCTGCTTTTGATCTGGCTATTACATCATTTGTAGCTCCTTTTTAACTAAAGTATAAATCTGTATAATTTGGGTTTTCATACGTTAGGCAATACCTTAGTCCGGTGATATGCAGATCCAAAAGTTTTTTTTCCCCAAAGTCAGAAGTGTGCAGCAGTATTTGATCAAGAACTCAAGAATATTTTAGGTTCTAGCTAAAATCTTTAGCCACTTCTTGTGTTGAGTTTTAAAATCATGAAATTGCTTATCTCCATTATGACTTCCAAAATGCAAAAAAGATCCATTTCTCACAAGAAGTGGTTTGTTCTCTGTAATTAATTCCAAAGTCTTATTATAAAATATTCTAAATTTATCTGGACTCTTAGTCCATTTATAACTTTCTAAGATCAAAATCTTGGTTTTTATGCTGTTTATTTCAGATTCTTTATGTTCTTAAGCTTATAATTATTTTTTCTTTCATTCAGAGTTGAAAATAAACTCATGCAATGAAGACTTTTCAAACATTGTTCTGAAGATTTATAATAGCTTTAAAATGCTTATTAGGCGATTTTTGAAAGTGATTAGAAAATGAGGTTTGTGAGCTTACTGTCCTGTAAAAGGCTTTACTGTGGTTGCAAGCAATACCTTTGTTTAGCAGTGTTCACCCCTGTGGAAAACAGCTTGTGTCCTTTTGTCCTCACAAGGAGAAGCCTTCTAGAGCAGGTATGGGCAATCTCCCAACCTCTCCTTATTCAGAAAGGTTCCAAGGTTCCTTGGTTTTTGCCTTGGCTGTTGGTTCTACTTTTGCTGAGCAATCTTCAGTTTGCTATATCTCCTCTGGAAGTCCCCAGAGTATATTAGATCACAATATTTTGCAACCAAAGAATGTGTTACTACTGCAGCATCTGCGGGTGCTATTATCTTTTGATGTTTGTCGCTAAAATAAAACCTGAAATATGTTAGCTTATTTATTTTCTCTTCCCCCTAAAGTGGCCATTTTCACCTCTGAAAAAAGGAAAATGTTGTGTCCCCTAAACAAATAAAATAGGCGAGAGATTTGCATAAAATGGATTTGCCTAAAATAGGCTTGTGTTCATTAAAAAAAAAAGATAAATATTTAACCTTCAGTAGAGAAGATGATAGCCCTGTATTCTTTAAGCCTGGCTAGTTAAGCAGGGGTGAGCTGATTTGATTGGGGTTGCGCTTGTCTATGGTCTTGTCAACCATCCTGATTAATTTTTTTCAGATTCAGTCAAGATTGGGTAAGTGTTGTCAGATCAGCTGGGCTCATAGATAAGATTCTTCTGTAAAATGCTGTTGTAATGAGCCTATTAAACTTCACAGTGAAAAATCAGAAGGAACATTGGTTCATAAAGTTATGGCTGTTGTTTGCACAATTATGTTTAGAATAGGAATAATAAAATGAGCTTGAACTTTGGGTAAAGGAAGCCAAATGTGATTTAATAGATATAACAGAGGCCTAATGGGATCAGTTCCATGATTGGAATATAGCAGTTGAAAGATGCAATTTGGCAGTTTGTTCAAAGGGCCACTAGAATAGGAAGAATAATATATTCATTCCTCTTCAGATATTCAAGTAAATGAGCTTGGCAATGCTACAGAGAACATCTGAGATAGAGAAATAAAAACAGCGCTGCTTTTATTTATTTATCTGCTGATCATCCAACAACAGATGTGGATTTTGCTTATTAAAGCTAATTTCAATATCTGAAAGAGGCATGATTAATTATCCCAACATCTGTTGGAGGACAAACTCTGCCAAATATGACCCTTCCAGAAAATTCCTAACTTTTCTTTCAGAGGTTGGAGGAAAGGACAAAATGATCAGTGCGTACGCGTGCCCCCCCCCCACACCTGCCACACCTCCCCCCCCTCCACATGCACGGCAGATACCCAAAGGCTAGCTGGCTGGTGGGAGGCATGCACGCATGCGTTGCGGAACTGAACAGGAGTCACAGCTCATGTGCCATCAGAAAGGGCGCTGCATGCCACTTCTTGCATGCGTGCCATAGGTTTGCCATCACAGGACTATCTGCTTGTTAGTGAGGTTTATCTGTGCTCTTTGAAACCTTGCTATGAGATTTTATATTTTATAAGGCCCCAAATTTCCATTAGGAGCTAGCTGCTGCCCTGCCTCCCACCCCGAGTATCAGAGGAAAGTAAGTTTGATGAGGAAAAACTGAAAGGTGATGAAGGAGAGTGCTCGAGGATTAGAGAAAGAAAACATCTTTCCCCCAACCAAAATGGTTATTTGCCCTATGAGCCTACACCGTTAACCACAAAAGCACAGTAAAACACATTGAATGTTACCCTTGAAACTGTCATTAGGTATTTAAAGATTAACACTTTTTAAATATTGGTACTACCAAGGACTACAAAAGGCTATGGAGTCCTTTTTTATCATTTGATTTCAGCATCCCCCCCCCCCCAAATAAATTATTAAGATCTGTTTTAGGAGTCCAAAAGTCTCCCTGTATCCTTTGTCTTTGCAGAGACTGGCATTCAACTATTAAAATTGGTATTGCAGAACCTTTAAGCCCTAGGTCACAGATATCAAACTGGTGGCCCGTGGGCCAGATGTGTCATGCGCAGGCCAAGCCACCTCAGCTCCGCAAAGGGGGAAAACGTTGCAAAAATCACATGACGGCAACGTGATGTTGTGAGTTTGATACCCATACACTAGGATAAGATTGCATTCCTTTTAGATTCTAAATTTTGCCTATTAGAGCAAATGGAATATATTCCAACATAACATATTTATGGGTTCATGATATGGGAGACCTCATGCATGTGGATGCTCAACAAGAGCGTTTTTTTTAAAAAAATCTGGGAATAACTTGATAACTCCATAATTTTTTAAGAACAGGATCTTTGCAGTAGCTTTGCTTTGGTGGCCATGCTCACCATTTTGATTCCCCTTGGCAGTTTCCTTAGCAACTGCTGGTTTTTCAGAAAAGCTTATCATTAATTCAGAACACCGGGCTGTTTTATTTGGTTCATTCCCTCTGGCCTTTATGAATGTATTGTTGTAAACACAGTTAATTCTCCAGCATTGCACCATATGTGAGAGGGGCCATTTTACACCCAGCAGTTATAAAATAAAATGAATCACGACAAATAGCAAACATGAGGGGAAGGAAAGGAGGAAGCAGTGGTGGGTTAAGGTTAGGTGCTGGACAGTGTAAGGCGGGAGGGAGGGAGGAAAGTTCACCCTATCCTGGCTTGGGACAAGGGGAGAGGAGGAACTGGCTGCAAGCCCAAAAAACACCCCCAGGCGTGGTGGGGGCCATGGGAAATAGCAGAGCCTGGATTGCACATGCACACTTGTACCCTGCGGTCACAATACTGTGGCCCAAAGGACAATAGGAGAAAAATTCTGGATTGTATCAACAGATCGTGCACCAATCCTAGCAACCTTGAAGTACTTAATGTTCTTCCAAACTAAACCTGGACATTTCCTGCCACCACTGCCCTCTCCTGCTGCTGCCACTGCCCTCTCCTGCTGCTGCCACTGCCCTCTCCTGCTGCCGCCACTGCCATCTCCTGCTGCCGCCATTGCCCTCTCCTGCTGCTGCCACTGCCCTCTCCTGCTGCTGCCACTGCCCTCTCCTGCTGCCGCTGCCCTTGCCAGCATGCCGCCCTCGTCCCCATTGCGGCTGCAATGGCAGCGGCTTCAGGAGATGCTGGCTGGTGGGGAGGGGGCGCTAGACTACCGCAAATGTTTAACTGTGTGTAGGCAGGAGGAAGCAGTGCTGTGGATGCGCATGGCGAAGGCAAGGCAGGGTGAGCGTTGGAGTGGGCCGGTTCAGGAGCATGGCCAGCTAGCCGTCACTACCCGTTCGGCGACCCATGCCCAGTTACCACTACCAGTTCGCCTGAACCAGTCCAAACCGACAGCAACCCACCTCTGGAAGGAAGGAAGGAAGGAAGGAAGGAAGGAAGGAAGGAAGGAAGGAAGGAAGGAAGGAAGGAAGGAAGGAAGCAAACAAGCAAACAAGCAAACAAGCAAACAAGCAAGCAAGCTGAGTTGGAAGAAGAGGGTAAGGTTGAGCAAATGTGCAGAAAAGCTCTTGCCTGCTTCATCTGAAGTAGGGGAAGAAAGAAAAACTGATTTCTTCAAGGGTGACCAAAAGCAAAAGCCGTGTGGGTTTGGGGATTTCTTTTTGCCTCTAGCAGCAGAAAAACAAGATAGTTGCTTTTTGTGAACAACTGCAGCAGTTGTTTCTTTTGATCTGTTTTTAAAGTTATAAAAAGGTTTTAAAAGATACAAGGAATATTTTCTCTGTTCACCTTGGATACCACTTGGAATTGATATATCAGATGGATTCTCTGGTTATCCTTGTTTAAATAATCATTTTTTCAAACATTAATTCTATCAAACATTTTAAACAATTGAATGTTGGTTTGAGGCTCTTGTCATTGCTTCTGGAGTCATACCCTTGGAGTCTCTGATTTGGTTGAAGACAAATACAAAGCAATTAGCTACTTTTTTAAATTCACCTGTACTTTTGGCTCCTCACCAGATGGAAAACTTTGTTTCTTACCTTCAGATTGATAAGAATGTATATCAGTGATGATAAGGGATGCCAAATAGTCATATTTTGTGTGTATGTATGCCTCTCTATGATATCTTTGTTTGCTATTGTGAAAAAATGTTGAATGATTAAATTCACGTCAATGTTGGTCTCAAACCATAGTTCAGATAAAGCTTTATGCTTGATTTCTCAGAATTCTCAAATATTTTGCCTCAAACCACTGCAAAATTGGTCAAAGATACATCAATAACTTCAAATTATAATTAGGAAAATACTGAAAATCCTTTATTACTGGAGATTTCCCCAATCTAATGAATTTTAGATGTGTTGGGAAAACTGCTGCCTCCCCAAATTATCTCTTGAAATTAAAGTTGTATTTTTCTGACATCTTCAATTTCCCGCAAGTGCCAGGAGAGAAACAGGGTTGGACCAGGCTGACATGAAGCATATAACTAGGCACAATATTTTTATTACTAATGTGAACCTTTTGGAGGTATGGAAATAACTCCAAGTGTGAATAAGTAGGACTGCATCAACCATTGTAAGAATCTGTCAGCTTCCTGAGGAGACCAGACAGGAACATGACAAGATGAGTTAATTCTACTTCATGGTAACGCTACGTTAACAGAATCTTTCAAGTCAGAAAGTACGAATCTTTCACCATCCCTCGCTAGGCAGCATCTCTTCCCCTTATCTCTCAAGGTCATTCTCACATAACATTACAGAGTCTGATCACAGTTACTATTAGCTTGTTTGTATTTATCTAATTTAGTGGTCACCAACCACTGGTTGGTGGACCACTGGTGGTCTATGAGAAAATTTTAGTGGTCCGCAGACAAAATATTTGCATTTTTTATATTGCACTAAATACTATTTATCTTTTAAAAAAAAAATCACATTAGTGGTCTGCGGGATTTAAAATTATGAATTTAGTGGTTCCTGAGGTCCAAAAGGTTGGTGACCCCTAATCTAGTTCATGCGTGAGACAAGGGCATGAAAATTGTCATATTCATAATGGTTTCTGCACCAGGAATTTACTGTTTATGGGTATGCATGCTCTGGATTGATTGGTAAATAAACCAGTTAGTTTTGTCAAGCCTCTGTTGGCACAGAAAAAGATAAGATGTGGACATGAATCTGGAAGTGCTATTTACATTTTTGAAGCTAAATTGCAGTTGGCAGTGCTTCTATATGTCCTGGATTTTAAAATAACACTGCTCTTTTTACTCTTAATTGTTGCTATCCTTACATGCTTTCCTCTGTATCGCTTAGGAGGGATGTGTGTGTGTTTCTCTTTGTCCTTTTCTTCTTCTTCTTCGAAAATGAACCTGTCTCTGGTGCAGTGGAGTCGACATAATGAAAAGAATGTCTAATTTAAGTGATGCATCATCTTCCTATTAAAATGTAATTCTTCACTCCATACCACTTTATTCTGAAAGGTCATCCAAATTATGTATAAAATTATGGAGTTGCTTCTTTTTCTAGGCTTGCCATTATTCTGTGTTTCATGCCTCTTCTGTTTAAAACGCAGTAAACAATTAAGAGAGATTGACAGAGCCAAGTCAGTTCTTAGATTGCCATAGTAACATTCTTGACATCAGAGGAGAAATGTGTGCAGAATTCTAAAGTGTGCATATGGTTCACCAAGAGACAAACATGTAGTGCTTGAATGCTTCTCAGTCCTCATTACCATTACTTCTAAAATCAAACTGCTGGAAGCAGTATCAGAACTGAAGATTGGCTTATTAAGAGTCCTGCTCTAAGATGCTTGCACTGACCCATTCATAACTAGGATTCCCAACTGCCCTATTTCATGAATATTAATAGGAGATATAAAGGTTGAACCTGGAACCTTCTGCATGCAAATAATGCACAAATGGAAACTGTTGGCTGTAGCCTTATTCTGGTGGCAATGAGAGTGCACTCTGCAATAGACTGGAGTTATCTTTTATGCAAAGCCGGCATAAGAAAAGTGGGCATAAGCAGAATTTGGGACAAGAGAATCATGTTTTTTGGAAGAAAGTTTGGGGAGCGTCTTTGATTTTTTCCTAAATATGTTTGCTTAGAATTTCATTCACTTTCCACAAATATTCTTATAGACTTCACAAATACATTAAATAACTAAGGGGATGGCACACATTTTTTTGTTATCCCTTGCTATGTTCAATTGTTTTACTAAGCATTCAGTTTTCTTCTATGTTTTGCTTTTTAGGACATGCAAAACATGTTGTACATAAACCACTTTCTGCACAGAGCAGTTGTTTTTCATTGATCAATGTTCAAACTGAAACATGCAGATTTCTTTCAGAAATGTTTTGCGATAAGGAATAGGAAAAAGCCATGCATATTAAGAGTGGCAAGCAGCAGCTAAAGGGGTGGAAAAATGAGGGAGAGGGGAGAAGGCTAGTTAGATACCAGTACATCACACTTATAGTCAAATTGGCGGCTGCTACACTGCTACTGTCCTTGTTTGAAATGCAACATATCCAGTTGGCCTGTACTCCCCTCCCCCACCAACTTTTCTGGCACCTGCCTTTTCCTATCTCCTTTTAGCTGTTGCCACCAATATCTGCATATCAAATTAATTTTTCCAACATTGTTAGATGACCACCCATCTAAGTAAAGCCACAGTTTATTGAAGTACATTTCTTATGTATTACATAACCCAAATTTGGTTTGGGTTATATAATACTTTGGTTTATGAAGAGCTATTGCTTATTATTATTTTTCTATATTATGCAAAATGCTGTTTAATCCAAAAAGAAATATTGTGATTGATATGTATGTCTAAGTTCTAGGCTTATTTTAGAAGCAATTTATTCTTCCTCATTTCAAAATATCAAGAAACTGTGCCATTAGTATTTGTCATCTGTTTTTAAAAGTGTTTCTAAGAACTGATAGATTTCTCCCAGGCAGGCTAGATTGGAAAAAATAACACGCCCACAGTAATTCAAGAACATCTAACGAAGAATTTTAAGAACTAAGATGACTTAATGAATTAATTCCACTGATTGTAGTGTATCAAAAGCGGATCCTGGCTTCCTGTTCCTGTTCCTGGCAGCGACCGACGAGCCTTGGGGTTCGTCCGCCGTTTTGTTCTTTTTTCTGCCCCAAACGGGGCGGGGTGCCCCTTTTTGGGGGGGACCCTCCGTAGGACTGGCTTGCCTGGACCTGTTCAGCCTGGCGGCGGCCGGGGAAACGTCCTTGTCTTCGGTCTAGGTGGAAGAAGACATGCTGCGGGGGGCTTGGTTCCCTTCGCCAACGGAGGACAGCAACATATAATTGATTTGGAAGAGAACGGGAGCGCTCGGGTCGGATGGCTTTGCCGGGGCTTGGAGCGAGGTGGAGAGTAAGTGACTTTAACCTTTTTTTTTTGCTGGCGGCTTTGATTGAAAGAAACATGGATTTATAATCAGCGTGCAGAAATGGCTCCTCGAAAGCGAGGGAGTGGATATTTTGCATCCGGACTTTTGCAGAACAAGCGAAAGTCTCTCGCGGCTTGTTTCTATACAATGTATCTAAGTCCGGCTTTATTGAAACAATTTTTTTTGCTACTTTCTCCGGCTGGCTGCCAGACTGGGTGGTGGAAGATGGCTGCTCTTTGTTCCTAAACGACTATATTTTATGGAAAATTTACCAACATCTCTTTGTGACATGGACTGCCTCTCTCTACTAAAGGAGGATTTTTTGGATTAATTGATCCCTTCCCTGAAGTGCCGCCTTTGTCTTAATAATTGATAGTGGAAATTGTCTCTCTCTCTGGATATTATAACTTTTTACAACTTTTCTGAACTTTCTCCCCTGGACTTGCTTCAGCGGCCGCACCCAAAAAACGCCATCTTAGTGGCACTGACTTTAACAGCTCACCATGGCTTCAAAAAAACAACCAGAAAATCCAGGATTGGAAGAAAGAATGACAGCTTTGGAAGCAGTGTTACACTCCTTGGTGTTGGAAATCAAAGAACTGAGAAAAGATCATTGCAGCTCTAAGCTGGAACTTTTGGAGACACAGAAAAAATTGATGCAGAATACACAGAAGACCGAGGAGTTGGAAGTGGGGCTGGCTGGGGCAAAGGGGGAACTTAAAAATATTAATACTGAAATTGGAGATTTGTCTGGTCATATGTCTAGGATGGATTTTGAGAGGATGTCATATTTTTTAAGATTTCAGAATATTACTGAGGAATCTGGTGAATGCCTTCCTGATCTCATAAATTTTAATAAATTTCAATTTCAAAAATACAATTTTAGCAGCCTATTTACACAAACCTAAAGATGAGATCAGGGGGGACATTGACCTAGTCTACAGAATAAATTCAGCATATGCCAGGATAAATGAAGTACCCAGAGAGATACATATTAAATTTGTTAGAAGGTCAACTAGGGAGGGAATATTGAGGGCGCAGAGAGAGGGTCTGTTAATGTACCAGCAGAAAGAAGTTGCCATCTTGAAGCAGATCCCAAAAAAGATTCGAGAGGTGAGGAGGAAATTTTCCTTCTTATCTAAAAAATTGTTTGAGCACGGGATTTGGTTCAAGTGGGTGATGCCAGAAGGGATGTTGGTGTTCTGGGAAGGAGGAAGAGTAAGGATTAAAACAGTTGCTGAGGCGGAAGCCTTTCTTAAAAAACATTCCTCTACCCTGGGGGAAGATTCGGGAGGGGCAGAGGGGGCCACGGCCCCGCCCACTGGGGGCCAGGAAGGAGAACAAGAAGACACAATTGCTAAGAGACTTAGATCAAAAAAATGACTTTTATCTTTATTAATACAGTATAACTTTTTATCTGGATGTTTGTACACGACTGCCAGCATAGAATTTAGAATTTATGATGTATGCATTTATTTTCACCTTGTAGTATTATTGAAAAATGTATTACCAATGTCTTATTAAGAAGCCCTGGAGGGGCCAACGATCTCGACGTGAAAGTTCTCAAAATATCTTTGTACTTCACCTTACCCTACCCTTCTTGAAAAAATTTGTAAAAACCAATAAAACTTTTTCAATATAAAAAAAGCGGATCCTATAAATGATGAATTCAGGGTTCATTTGTTGCACCTTCTTGTAGCTGCAGTATGCAAAATGCTGGATGCCCCCTTCTCTTTGATTGGGCGGCCAACTATCCATCTGTCTTTTGCTGTGATGATGATCAGGAAAAGCATCCTGGGCTGTATACTCCCAAGAGCTTCAATTCTATCTTAGACTCCTGATCTAGAAGTCTTGGTGTTACTTTTCCATATGTTTTCAAATGAAATGTTTTCTCAGGCAGAAAAAAAAGATCACATGTCACTGGGGCATTGATAGGGCTGATGCAAGATTTTTATTGTTTCACTTGGCTGATCTGAGAGTTGTATACTAGCATCTTTTGTAACATTGCAAAGACACCTCACAGATAATGAACATCCCTACAAAAAAGTTGGGGGTAGATAATTCTACACTTGTCTCGTAGTACCCAATCCTAGACCCAATAGGCCAATACATCACTTTCATTCTTTCTAACTTGAGAGCTGTTTTCTCCCCATTAGACAAACGACCTGAACACAGGAAGTATCAATTTAAGTTACTAAATTAGTAAGTATTCTTCATTTCAAGTAAGTAACTGAAATATTCTTTTGAAATGATACAGAGTAGGTATAGTATAGGACAGGGGTGTCCAAACTTGGGAACTTTAAGACTTGTGGACTTCAACTCCCATAGCTATGCTATGCTGGCTGGGGAATTCTGGGAGTTGTAGTCCACAAGTCTTAAAGTTCCCAAGTTTGGACATCCCTGGTATAGGAAGATGGCAGCCCTCCCATTAGCAATTCAACAATGCCCACAGGGGCCCAATTCCCCATTTCTGTTACCAAAAAAGGCATTAGAGAAAATTGGAGTCTCACATAAAGGGCTTTCCAAGGAAGAAAAGGGAGGAATTATTAAAGGAGCAAGGCACTTTGCCTTTGTTTTCTGTGGTATAAATTTCACAGATAGCTAGACAGTTGCAGATACTGTATATGGCAGTGGAGACCCCCAGACTTATAGTCATGGGGGACTTTAATCTGCCATCGTTGGGCGAATCATCCGTGGTAGCTCGGGAGTTCATGGCTTCCATGACGGCCATGGACCTGACCCAAGTAATTCAAGGCCCCACCCATGAGGGTGGACATACGCCGGACCTCATCTTTGTCTCGGGCCAATGGAAGAGTGATCTGGGTACAGGGGATATAGTCATCACACCCTTGTCATGGTCAGACCACTCACTTCTCCGACTCGACTTTCCGACCGCTGCTCCCCTCCGCGGGGAGGCGGAACCAGAGTTACCAATCTGGTACCGCCCCAGGCGCTTGATGGACCCGGACGGGTTCCAGACAGCGCTTGGGCCATTTCCTGTATCCCTGACCCGCGCCCCGATGGAGGACCTCACGGCCGCATGGAATAATGCGGCCGTGGGAGCCTTAGATCGGGTCGCGCCCTTGCGGCCTCTCTCGCGGCGGCGAACCACCCTGGCTCCTTGGTTTACTGAGGGGCTGCGGGTGATGAAACGCCGCAAGAGATGCCTAGAGAGAAGGTGGAGGGCTAGCCGCTCTGAATCTGACCGGACACAGGTAAGAGCCCATTTACGGACTTACATTGTGGCGCTGAGGGTGGCCAAACGTCACCATTGTGCTACCCTCATAGCATCCGCAGAAAACCGCCCTGCCGCCCTGTTTAGGGTGACCCGTTCTCTCCTTCATCAGAGGGAGCGGGAAGCCCCGCTACAGGGTAGAGCAGAGGAATTTGTGATTTTTCTGCAGGAGAAAACCGCCCAGATACAGAGTGAGCTAGCCCCCATTCATGGCCCAGTGGGATGCCACGAGAGAGATCTTGTTTGGGAGGAGTTTGACCCCGTTACTTCCGAGGATATGGACAGGCTACGTGGGCGACTGCGAGCCACCACATGTTCATTGGACCCGTGCCCCTCCTGGCTTGTACTGGCATCCTGGGAGGTGACACGAGGCTGGCTCCAAGAGGTTATCAACGCATCCTTGAGTGAGGGTTCCTTGCCTGCCTCCCTAAAAGAGGCTATGGTGAGGCCCCTCCTCAAGAAGCCCTCTTTGGACCCAGCTCTTTTGAACAACTACCGTCCAGTCTCCAACCTTCCCTTCTTGGCGAAGGTTGTTGAGAGTGTGGTGGCACAACAGTTTCCCCGTCACCTGGAGGAAGTTGACTATCTAGATCCGCGCCAGTCCGGCTTTCGGCCCGGGCATAGCACCGAGACGGCATTGGTCGCGTTGGTAGATGATCTCTGGAGGGCCAGAGATGGGGGATGTTCCTCCATCCTGGTCCTATTAGACCTCTCGGCGGCTTTCGATACCATCGACCATGGTATCCTATTGCATCGGCTGGGGGGGTTGGGGGTGGGAGGCACCGTTTTGCGGTGGTTCTCCTCCTACCTCTCTGGCCGATCGCAATTTGTGCGGGCAGGAGAGCAGAGGTCGACCCCGAGACCCCTCACATGCGGGGTGCCTCAGGGGTCGGTCCTCTCGCCTCTCCTGTTTAATGCATACATGAAGCCGCTGGGTGAGATCATCCGTGGTTTTGGGGTAGAGTACCATCTGTACGCTGATGACACCCAGCTGTACATATCTACCCCAGACCACCCCAACGATGCCGTAGCGGTGATGTGCCAGTGCCTGGAAGCCGGGCGGATCTGGATGGGAAGTAACGGACTTAGGCTCAACCCGACCAAGACCGAGTGGCTGTGGTTTCCGGCTGCCCGATTCAACCAGCTTTCTCCAACGCTGGCCATAGGGGGCGAACATCTTGCCCCTGTGGATGGGGCGCGCAATTTGGGTGTCCTCCTGGATACCCGGCTGTCTATGGAAGAGCAAGTGACAGCCGTGGCCAGGAGGGCGTTTTACCAGGTTCGCCTGGTTCGCCAATTGCGCCCCCTATTGGATCGGGACGCCCTTCGCACAGTCACCCATGCCCTCGTGACATCCCGACTGGACTATTGCAACTCTCTCTACATGGGGCTCCCCTTGAGGTGCACCCGGAGGCTTCAGTTAGTTCAGAATGCGGCCGCGCGAGCAATTATGGGCACCTCCAGGTTTGCCCATGTAACACCGCTCCTGCGCGAGCTGCACTGGCTACCTGTCGTCTTCCGGGTGCGCTTCAAGGTGTTAGTTATCATCTTCAAAGCGCTCCATGGCTCGGGACCTAGCTATCTGCGAGATCGGATCCTGCCCCACACATCCTCACGACCGATTCGCTCCCACAGAGAGGGGCTTCTCCGGGTGCCGTCCACTAGACTTTGTCAGCGGGCGACGCCCAGGGGAAGGGCGCTCTCTGTGGCGGGCCCGGCCCTCTGGAACGACCTTCCCCCTGATATTAGAACGACCACCGACCTCCGCTCCTTCCGGGTAAAATTGAAGACCCATCTCTTTCGACTGGCCGGCCTTGAATAGTTCTCTCTGTCTTTTAATTACAAATTTTAATGGGTTTTAATTATATATTTTTAGCATAGGTAGATTTATTTAATTTTATTTTAAGTAATGTTTGTATTTTGTATATTGTTTTTAATTATGCCTGTGCACCGCCCCGGGTCCCTGTGGGGAGAGGGTGCGGTTAATAAATCTTAATTTGTAATTTGTAATTTGAATATACATTATGAGAAATTCCAGCAGATGATAAGAAGTGGGTGGGATACCTGGCCACTTGTGATCTCTGATATACAAAAGCCAGTTAAATATCACGATCTCTCCATTTTTCTGAACCTAGTACCTTATTTTTTTCCTATTACTTTTCCAATAAAAATAGGAAAGAAATTATCTCAAATATATCAACAAATTAAAAAGTGATCTTGTGATCTTTCATTATTATATAATTGATCAAATAATTGTTAGATATATTATATTGCAAGATCACCTGTAGTTGAATATGCTACTTGAAAATTATACACATTTTAATACAAAATAAATGGTTTATATTGGCAGCTGATAAACCCTTCCTCATTTGGCATGGTTACCATAACAATATTCATCTATTTGACCTTATACAGAATCAATTAATATCCAGAGAGTTACATATTTCTGCTTCCATCTATTGATTTCTTACAGGTGCCTAATTTTTGATATAATAAGGATTCATATTAGGCCAGGGATGGCGAACCTTTTTTGCCTCGGGTGCCAAAAGCACACACCCTCGTGCTATTGTGCATGTTCATGTGCCCACCCCCATAATTTAATACCTCCCATGCCATGCCCCCTGAGAATACATGTGTGACACTCCCTGCTGTCCAGCGCATGTACACATGGCTCTTTTGGAGCCTGGGGAGGGTAAAAATGGCCTCCCCTAGAGGCTGGAAACAGCCCTTTTTCTGACTTCCGTTGGCCCGGTAGATCCATTTTTGGCCCTCCCAAGGCTCCAGAAGCTTTCTAGGAGTCTGGGGAGGATGAAAAAAGGCCCAACACACAAACCAGAAGTTCAGGAATAAACTTCTAGGTTGCCCGTTGGGCCATTTTTCTCCGTCTGGAAGCTTCAGGAGAGCAAAAAATGGCTGAAAATCTAGGCTGAAAATCAGCTGGCCAGCACGCTCATGTGCGCTGGAGCTGACAGTGCAATGCCTCGCGTGCCCTCAGAAATGGCTTCGCGTGGCACCTGTGGCACCCGTGCCATAGGTTCGCCATCACGGTATTAGGCTATTTGCTAGTTAAATTGTATGTGTAAATTTATTCACTGTATGAAATTTTGTGTATGTCTGTAGGAAAATAATCTATTTATAATGACAGCTACTTATATTTTTCCTTTGGTGAAAAAACTTACTGAAGGAAAGGTTTCAGAATAGAATATATAAAGGTATTTATTTTGCATTTTTAAGTAAACTCTTGTTGCCTTTTCTCCCATTACTTCATGAATACAATATCTGACATTTGTTAGGAAACTTAGAGCATATTTTTTTCACTTGTCTGTCTAAGAGAAAAGATATTTATCTTAAAGAAATTTGTAGATATGCAAAAATGTTGCACTTAAAGGTTTTCTTTGCATATTTGTTACTTGATTTTGCAGTGCCAAGTCATGATGTACTTAGCTAGTTCAGAATCATAAAGGAGTCTTCATGTTGAACCTCAAATGTTAACTTTCTAGGAGTTACAATATAATCTGTTTTTCAAATTCATGTATTGGATAGCTTATGAAATTGGATACTTCTGTTTATTGGATCAAGAAATGATGTTTGCTAGTTCTTCATATAATGTTTATACTCTGCTTCTTCCTAGCTATCGTTAATCCAAAGCAGCCCAAAGAGACACCCAAAAGTTTCAATTTTGACTATTCCTACTGGTCTCACACAACTGTAAGTAGATATTAGGGCGCAAAGGATGGAAGGTTGTCTGTGGGGTTTATATGCAGCCTAGAACTGTGTTGTGCAGCAGCTGCCAAAAAAGCCAACACAGTTCTAGGCTGCATAAACAGAGGGATAGAATCAAGATCACGTGAAGTGTTAATACCACTTTATAATACCTTGGAAAGGCCACACTTGGAATACTGCATACAGTTTTGGTCACTACGATGTAGAAAAGATGTGGAGACTCTAGAAAGAGTGCAGAGAAGAGCAACAAAGATGATTAGGGGACTGGAGGCTAAAACACATGAAGAACGGTTGCAGGAACTGGGTATGTCTAGTTTAATAAAAAGAAGGACTAGGGGAGACATGATAGCAGTGTTCCGATATCTCAGGGATTGCCACAAAGAAGAGGGAGTCAAACTATTCTCCAAAGCACCTGAGGGCAGAACAAGAAGCAATGGGTGGAAACTATTCAAGGAGAGAAGCAACTTAGAACTGAGGAGAAATTTCCTGACAGTGAGAACAATTAATCAGTGGAACAGCTTGCCTCCAGAAGTTGTGAATGCCCCAACACTACAAGTCTTCAAGAAGATGTTGGATGGCCATTTGTATGAAATGGTATAGGGCTTCCTGCCTAGGCAGGGGGTTAGACTAGATGACCTCCAAGGTACCTTCCAGCTCTGCTATTGTATATATATATATATTTTATTCTTTCCAATTCAACTGAATCTTGGAAAAAATATGTAAATGTGAATTGGATTTTGTTGGGTCATTCTCAGATTGACTAGAAAAACGTATCCTATAGGAGAAGCAGTTGGCAGCAGCTTAAAAAATTAACAATTACTCCATTTTAAACGTCCTCCTTCTAATGTGACCAAGAACATACTCATTGCAGGTTGTGTTCACATTGCATACATCTATACAACTGGTGGCATTGCTGGTAAAAGGGCTAGAAAGCATTCCAGAAGCAAAGCTCCTTACCTACAGCCTGGAGATTTGAGCAAAGAATTATTAGGAAAAAAAGTATATTTGTATGTATGTATGTACATATGTACCAGTAGTCCTAGATTTACAGCCACAATTAGGATTGGGATTTTAGTTGCTAAGGATTGTGGTCATTAAGCAAATCATCATGTGATTTTACCCACTTTTATGACCATTTCTACCATAGTCATTAAATGAATCACTGCAGTCATTAAAAAAAATCACGTGGTTGTTAAGCAAATCTAGCTTCCCTAATTGATTTTGCTCGTCTGAAGCCAGCTGGGAAAGTAGCATATTGTGATCACAGGGCCACAAGATGCTGCAACAGACATAAATGCGAGCAGATATGGAAGCACCTGAATTGTGGCCCCATGACTGCAGAGTTGATGCTATGGTCTTTTGAAGACAGTTTGTAAGACACTTTTCCAGGGCCATTTTAACCATCGTTAAACATAAGGTTGCAGGTCAGGCATTTAATAAATTTGGAATAGTTTCTACTGGTAAAAATATATACTTTTCTATCAAGGAGAGGTATTAATGCTCAGAGGGTGCCACAAAGAAGAGGGAGTCAAACTATTCTCCAAGGCACCTGGGGGCAGGACAAGAAGCAATGGGTGGAAACTATTCAAGGAGAGAAGCAACTTAGAACTAAGGGGAAATTTCCTGACAGTCAGAACAATTAATCAGTGGAACAGCTTGTCTCCAGAAGTTGTGACTGCTCCAACACTGCAAGTCTTTAAGAAGATGTTAGATAGCCATTTGTCTGAAATGGTATAAGGTTCCTGCCCATGCAGGGGGTTGGACTAGAAGACCTACAAGGTCCCTTCCAACTCTGCTATTGTATTATTGTATTATTGGTCTCTAAGTGTTTGGATAGCATCAGACGTTTATCCCAGTCAGAATGGCCAATGATGAAGCTTTGTGAGGATTAGACTAGAACATCTGGAGGCTTCAAGATGATTATATTGTGCAGAGGGAGAAAATGTTTTTCCTCTTTCCTTTGTCTTTCTCAGTGATCTCTGTTTCTTTTTTCTGAGCAGCCTGAAGACATAAACTATGCGTCACAAAAACAAGTGTACTTGGACATTGGAGAGGAGATGCTGCAGCATGCTTTTGAAGGTTATAATGTCTGCATTTTTGCCTATGGCCAGACTGGGGCTGGCAAGTCATATACAATGATGGGTAGACAAGAGAAGGACCAACAAGGCATAATTCCTCAGGTAATCATGACAATGGGAAATACGTCAAAGTAAGAAACAAATCCAAGAAAATAATGTTTGGGATGGGAAGCATTTCTGTTAATGCACGACAATCAAGAAAGGGGTGGAAGCATAAAATCCCATGCATCTTCAAAGAACAGAAAGGTGTGGCATGAGTTTAGAATTTATCCCTGATTATCAGAAATTCAAGAAAGAGTACCAGTAGAACATATAGAATTGATTTATTTGGTTTCAACTAAAAGTTTTGTCATAGTAAGAAGATCTCTGAGTAGATCGCTGGCTGCAATTGGCCACGGTACATGAGTTCAACAACTTGTATGTTTGTATAGCTTAGAAAACAATAGAAATGTTTGAGTTGCAAGATATAACTGCTGGGAATAGTTCCTTCTGCAATATCACACGTCTCTATTAAAAAGGTTGATTCAAGATTTGGTTGGAATTTACATTTTATCCAGATCGCTTTTTCCCAATTAATAAGAACTCTTTCTCCAAATATTATTTTGGGGAAAATATTTCTTTTTACAAACAGTTTGAAATTTTAAATGATGCAGATGGTACTATTGTTACAGAATTGTAACATTTTTTGTCTTTCTCATACTATGCAGCTGTGCGAGGATCTCTTCTCTAGAATCAATGACACAACAAATGACAATATGTCCTACTCAGTGGAGGTACAGGCGGCTATTTTTCAATGCTCAATATCATTTTGGTACATAGTTTTGAGCAACAAAAGAAACTTTCTATAAAGTTGAAGAAAAATGTGTTGCCAAAAAAAAGCTCTCTAATAATGTATTTCTGAATTCTCAAATTTGTTTCATAACATGTGTGGACAACTGTTTTATGGTCAAGGATAATTATTAAATAGTTTGTCATCATTATTATTATTATTCTTTGTTGGGGAGGATCATTGATGCAATAATAATCATTCAGTGATATTACTGGGCTCAGAATTTTCAGCCTCTTTAATATTTTCCCATTTTTGAAAGTATAAAATAAGATCATTAAGCATATTGGGTAGTAAACACACTCACTTATGCTTTTCTGATCTTGGGAGGGAATTGTACAGACAATACTTACTGGTTTGGTGGTTTACTCTGAGGCAGGGATGAAAACAAAGGACAAGAACCAGGAGATAGGATGCCTGCAAGTCTTACAGATCATCAGGGTTGAATTTTTGTTCTGGGTTGACAATGTCATATCAATCAGTGCCCACAAGATATTTAGCCTCTTTCTGTGCTTCTCTTGCTCTTATGTTTATTAAATGAATAAATGCATTTTGTCCTAAAGGTGAGTTACATGGAAATATACTGTGAACGTGTACGTGACCTCCTCAATCCCAAGAATAAAGGAAACCTGAGGGTCAGAGAGCACCCATTGCTTGGACCATATGTTGAAGATCTCTCAAAACTAGCTGTTACTTCATATAATGACATTCAGGATTTAATGGACTCTGGAAACAAAGCAAGGTAAAAAGAACAACAAAGAGAATGTATCTCATTCTGATATTCCTATGAAATCATTCAGAATTATTATTTTAGTCAAGTCCTTCACAGGAACTTCAAGGTGTTAGTTACCATCTTCAAAGCGCTCCATGGCACGGGTCCTGGCTATTTGCGAGACCACCTCCTACCACACTCCTCCCTTCGACCGGTCCACTCCCACAGGGTGGGCCTCCTCAGGGTGCCATCTGCCGGTCAATGCCGGCTGGTGGCTCCCAGGGGGAGGGCCTTCTCTGTGGCGGGTCCGGCCCTCTGGAATGACCTGCCCCCTGACCTCCGCACCATTACTGACCTACGCCTCTTCCGTCGGACGCTCAAAACGCATTTTTTCCATCTCGCTGGCCTGGCATAGATTAAGGGTCTAATTTTAAAGTTAATATTTTAATTGGCCTTAACTATTTTAGCACAGGTTTTACTATTTAATTCCATTTTATATTATATGTATGTGTTGTGGTTTTTACTTTTCTGTGCACCGCCCTGAGTCCTATCACGGAGAATAGGGCGGTATATAAATTTAATAAAATCTAAATCTAAATCTAATTGTGATAAAAATATTAGGAAGTTGAGTTTTTTCAAAGAGAATATTTTGATAGCCCTGAAACAGGGAGTTAAACCTAACTTAAATAATTCAAAACAAGAAAGGGTGTAGAGTATGGTTCCATGATTGGCCTTATGAAGCTATTAATAGATGGATTGAAGACCAGGTACTCTAGTGAGTCTTAGGAAATTTAATACTTTACCCTATTGGATATACAGATTAGCAGCAATCGCTCTATATCTAGAGCAAGAAAGAATGAGTAAATTGCATTGGGGTGGAGTTAAAAAAAAAAGATGAGAAGCTAAGGATTCCCAGCTCTAGAGATCTAAAGGAGTCATATCTTTATGTGGGGATTAAACTTTTACTCTGTTTTTCTTCCAATTTAACTTCCTATAAAATTAATTATTTTTTATTCATTTATATACAAGTACTGTAATTTACTGTGGCAGTTTTCCATGGAAGTTATGAATTCTGAGAAATACAGTAATACATCTGAAAAGTTCTGAGGAAATATATTTTAAACATCTGTAGACTATAAGTATTTGCTTGTTCTTATCAACTTTACTTTCCTGACAAGTAATATAAATAAATTCCCTGCTACTCTTCTTCAATAGGACAGTAGCAGCCACTAATATGAATGAAACCAGCAGCCGCTCGCATGCAGTTTTCAATATTATCTTCACCCAGAAGAGACATGACGCAACGACAGACAACACCACTGAGAAGGTGAACTGAAAAATTAGTATGCATTGATATTCTGGCCAAGAGCACTCAGGCGTGCAGTCTGATACGATCTCGCTTGTAATTACTGTCCAGCCACCATAAAGTCTCTCAGCTCAGCTGTCAGTTAGACTAAATTGGTGATACATTGAAGAGAGTAGTAAAAAGCATCAGTGCACAGGGAGCAAATGGAAAATATTTTCCCCCTGCTTTAATTTTGGTCACGTATCCATAGAGAGTCTTTCTCTGCGTTGAGAAAAGATAGGAGATTTCGAGGGAAAGTTTGGTGCAAGAGGAGTCAACACTTGCCACTGTATAGTGCCTTGGTAAGGCCACACCTGGAATACTGCATACAGTTTTGGTCGCCACGATGTAGAAAAGACGTGGAGACTCTGGAAAGAGTGCAGAGAAGAGCAACCAAGATGATCAGGGCACTGGAAGCTAAAACATATGAAGAACGGTTGCAGGAACTCGGTATGTCTAGTTTGATGAAGAGAAGGACCAGGGGAGACATGATAGCAGTGTTCCGATATCTCAGAGGGTGCTACAAAGAAGAGGGAGTCAAACTATTCTCCGAGGCACCTGGGGGCAGGACAAGAAGCAATGGGTAGAAACTAATCAAGGAGAGAAGCAACTTAGAACTAAGGAGAAATTTCCTGACAGTTAGAACAATTAATCTCTGGAACAGCTTGCCTCCAGAAGTTGTGAATGCCCCAACCCTGGAAGTCTTTAAAAAGATGTTAGATAGCCATTTGTCTGAAATGGTATAAGGTTCCTGCCCACGCAGGAGGTTGGACTAGAAGACCTACCAGGTCCCTTCCAACTCTGCTATTGTATTGTATTGTACTTTAAAATATAAACAGAAATAGCTTTGTGAGGCTTGATGTGATAGCAGTTAAGGGATAATAGATCAATACTGGAAACCAAATCTAAATGTAAAGCTAAACCTCATTTTGGATGGGGTTGCATTGCCTCAGACAGATCCTGTGCAGATTTTGGAGGTCCTCCTGAACTCATGACTTCTGCTTAAAGAGGTGCTATCCATATTCTTGGGAGTATTATTAATGCTAAGAATTTGGGCAGTTTTAATCCCAACACATCACTTATTGTCCATTATTGCTTGAGTCTATTCCACCATATGAATATCCAAGCATACTTGTTCATTGCTGCTTTCTTATACATTGCCCTGAGTTTTTGTTGATTAAAGTCAGTTTGGTAAGATCTGGGATCATCCCGCAGATGGTTGTTTTCTGAATTGTGTGATTGCTAAAACACTCTGTTCTTATTTTGTTTTCCTCAATTTTTAGACTTCCTTGAATAATATCAAATACTCCATCATGCCTAAGTGCTAGAGAATAATCTGAGAGGCAGATACTGTGTTGGACATAAAGCAATATTTAATCTGTTTGCTCATTTCAGGTCAGCAAAATCAGCTTGGTGGATCTTGCAGGAAGTGAACGGGCTGACTCCACAGGAGCAAAAGGCACCAGACTTAAGGTAAAGAAGGGGGGAAAAAACATCTGGACTAAGGGAGATATTTATGTAAATACCTTTGCTTAAGGAAGGATTAATTTTGAAAACTGTTGAATGAGATTATCCTTTGGAAAGCTATAGATTTGCCTCCCAAAAGACCCTTTGTGTAATCGTCCCGGTGCGCGGAGAAAGGGAAGGATTGTGGGTGTCGGGCCTGCTGGTTTCTTTCTTCCCGGAACAGAAAATTACCATATTGTATATACGTTTATTTTTCTTCCTGGGACTAGGTCATAGCATTCAGTCTTGCTGAATAAAAAATTGTTAACAGATGGATTTATACAAACAATTGGGTTTAGGCCGCAGGGGTCTGCGGGATTGGCTCTTTGGGGACGGGTGGACTTCGGCTCCCAGAATTCCCCAGCCAGCTAGCCTTGGCTGGGTGGGGAGTTCTGGGAGTTGAGGTCCACCTGTCTTCGGGGAGCCAACTTTGCAGACCCCTGGGTTAGGCTGTCACCCTATTGTGTGCTGTAAAACGCTATTGTATCTAACTCGTTCACAGAAGAATAACTCTTATCTCATTACTGACAATAAAGTATTATTTATTTATATATATAAAAAAGAAAAGCTATAGATTTATCCTGATAGAAAAACCCGTAGTACTATAAATCAAAATATATTGTGTGGCTCTTACATCTTTTCCTTCTTAGTGTTGTTTGTTGGCCTTTCTGTGGTTAGGAAAATGAAAATGAAAGAAATGCTTGGAAAACAAGGGAAGGTTTACGCATGAAAAAATATTACATAGGAGCATCCTTCCTATTATATAATTATGTGGATGAGGCAAGGGTTCTGACTGATGAAAGACTTGCCAGAAGTGTGAGAAGGGCTAACCAACTGTGATATAATTCACTGTTAACAACTGCTATTGATCTAACGTTTATGTTGTCTGTATTTATTCATTCTGTTATGTTCTATATGGGACACAGTTCCCAAAACTTGATTGGTTTGCCTCTTGTCTTCCCCAACCTGGTTCCTTCGGATGTGCTGGAACCCAGTTTTTAGAATTTACAACCAGCAGTATTGGCTAGAAATTCTGGGAGTGCAGTCCTAAAATATCTGAATGTTTTATGGAACTCTTCAGTGACATCCTAGATTGGCATACATACATACAGTATGTAGTAGCTCTTTTATGAAAGGAAAGAATAGCAAAATTATCCACCAGTAGTTTTGAATAAACAAAGCGATATTTGAATGTGTGATATAATTCTAAATCCTGGTAGTTCTGGTGAGTTAGTAATATAGCACCTTAACTATGTTTTTGTGCAATTTTTAAAAATCTAAATTCAATGCCCCCCACTGATTGGATATCCTTATTTTCACAGGAAGGAGCAAATATCAATAAATCACTAACAACCTTAGGAAAAGTGATCTCTGCTCTAGCTGAGATGGTAAGGCTTTTATTGAGATAAGTAGAGAAGAATATTTTATTACAACTAAAATAACAATTTTATTTTCCCAATTCATTTCACAGATGCTTCAGTAAAAGTATTACTCAGCCTTTTGATTTCTGGGGGGGGGAAGGGGGGGGAAAGCCATGTTTAGTTTTTCTCCAGAAATCAAAAGTCACTAATCTGATAATGGAGAAGAAACTTTATACAGAATTCATTCAGCTTCTTCAGAATGAAACTTCATCCAGCTTCTTTTGCTGTGGAAGACTGAGAATTCAGATTAAAATATTCAAGGACTCAATCTTGAAAATTAAAATTAAAACAATCAAGGACTATTATGAAGGTTACTTATCGCTGTCTTCACTGATACAGGCATTTCTATTTTTGCCTTTGGAGGAAAATAACAACTATATGAATTCACCCCTACAGATTTGAATTCATAGGTTTACTACTTTAGAAAGATTAAGACATTTCAAAGTACCTTATATTTATTTATATATATTTATTCAATTTATACCCCGCCCTTCTCCAAACGGACCCAGGGCACAGGAAAATTAAAATACATACAAAACATCATATAAAATTTAAAAAAACTAATTCAATAGAACCTGTGCTAAAACCAGATTAAAATCCCCAAATTTAAAAACTATCTAAAAGTCAGTATAGGAGGCTACACCTTGATATATGTGCATGTGAATAATAAATTTTTTTTATTATAAACATCTATTTACATTATATATGTAGTATTATTGGTACTTATGCACATCTATATGTGTGAAGATGTTCTGCAGTATTAAGTGGATAAGGGATTGCATGTTTGCTCCCTGTTTCCTTTGCTTTGTTCATTAATTTTGCTTTTAGGTGAAGATCTAAAAGCAAAATTAGATTCTCCAACGCACCTGGGGGCAGGACAAGAAGCAATGGGTGGAAACTAATCAAGGAGAGAAGCAACTTAGAACTAAGGAGAAATTTCCTGACAGTTAGAACAATTAACCTCTGGAACAGCTTGCCTCCAGCAGTTGTGAATGCCCCAACCCTGGAAGTCTTTAAAAAGATGTTAGATAGCCATTTGTCTGAAATGGTATAAGGTTCCTGCCCATGCAGGGGGTTGGACTAGAAGACCTACAAGGTCCCTTCCAACTCTGCTATTGTATTGTATTGTATCTAAACGAGGAACCTGATATATTTGTGGAGATCCCTTCAGTTGGTCAGCAATTGTGCTTCCACATGCCCAGATAATTATTTCCTTAGGCTTAATTCAGTGCACCAAAATCAGGATGGGCAGCAAACCCCTTTTAATTAAACAGGAACCCTTCATGCAAATAACACAAGGAAGCGGATGATGAGAACACTCAACAATTATTCTGTGACAAACATCCAGCATATCTTCTGTCTCTCTGAATCACCTTTGTATTTTGTCTATTCTTCAAATGAGCAGGAAAGATATTATGGCATCACAGCATTGTCAGATAGTAGAATAGTAGAAAATCAGGGGCTGACTAAAGATATGGATTCTGGTCTCTTGATTCAATCGTGTCTGCTTTTGCTCTATTACACTAAAATAGTAAAATTAACTCTGTTTTTAGATTATGTTAAATGTTTCTCATTGGGAAGAGATACATAACTGATATAGGGTCACAGTTTAGTTTTCAGAGCCACTTTATTAAAACCTGCTTTAGTAACATAAAATCATGAAATTTTAATGGGTGTCTGCTTTATTTTCAGGATTCAGGACCAAATAAGGTAATTATCTGTGCTGGGAAATTAATGATAGGCCTGAGTGAAGCTGTTTTGTCTGAAAATTATCCATGTCCAAACATTTCATTTAAAGTGCTATGATATTTTTTTTAAAGTTAGTATATCGCAACAGAAAAGGACTCTTATAGAATCACATCACCTTGTGGTTTTTAATGACAGTCCCATGTAGAACACATTACAATAATTTGGACAACTATTATGGATGTGACTCTCTGTTGCAAAATATCCTGGTCCAAACAGGGGCAATAACCAACCAAAGAATCAGAGTGATTCTGGACAGATTATAACTGTCTCCTGCTAGGATTAAATCTACACATCCAGATATTTGGTTAGGATTTATAGCCCTCTCTGGGATAGTGATGTAA
Source organism: Rhabdophis nuchalis (assembly GCA_039707465.1). Taxonomy (NCBI): domain Eukaryota; kingdom Metazoa; phylum Chordata; class Lepidosauria; order Squamata; family Natricidae; genus Rhabdophis; species Rhabdophis nuchalis. Next base: position 49,119,096 of record CM077645.1, read on the forward strand.
AGTTGGATATCATCAATCTACTCAATAATAACCTCATTGTCCTGTTGCAAGCCAATCACACTTACATACCAGGGAGTTTAATTGCAAGACTTTGGATAATGCAATTCCAATCCCTAGAAAGGCTTCCTGCCAAGGTTCCAAGTGATCAGAATGTAAGTGGGAAAAGAAAAACCATAATCAGATCATCATTTAGAAATCTAAGAGTTCAAATATAGATGTCATCCAGTCTAGGTTCTAAGGGACAGAGTTTTTGTAGTCTAAGAGTACCGAAGACAAACACAGATATTTTAATGAGTGGGATTGTTTTTGTTGACAATAGTTCTGAAACAGTACATATCATGAATGTAGATGATCAAGGATGGAATAGACCAGTGATGGCGAACCTATGGCACGGGTGTCACAAGTGGCACGCGGAATCATTTCTTAGGGCACGCAAGGTGTTGCCCAGTCAGCTCCAGTGCGCATGTGTGCGCTGGCCAGTTGATTTAGGCCTTCTTTTGAGGCTGTTTTTCGCCCTCTGGAGGCTTCAGGAAAGTTGTTTTCACCCTCCCTAGGCTCCTAGAAAGCCTCTGGAGCCTGGGGAGGGTGAAAAAAGCGCGCCAAAAGCAGGGGTCACGGACATAGCATTATGGGTATGGCACGCCCAAGCCCTGTGCTCCCCCCTCTTTTGGCACGCGAGCCAAAAAAGGTTAGACATCACTGGAATAGACTTTGCTGTTCTCTTATTTTTTTCTTAGCATCATCTAGAATATAATGCAACATTAATCTGTTGTATTTCTTCCTAATATTAAAAATGTGTTTCAACAAGCTCAACCATAATTTTCCTAATAGAGTAGTGGTCAGGCTTAGGAAAAATATAATTGAAAAAAGATTTTTTTAAATCTTCCATATTTGACTTCATTGCCTTTGAGGAATGAAATACATCAGAACAACAGATATTGTGCAACATGAGGTTGAAACATGAGGTTGTCCATCTCACATTTTAAACAGTGCTGCTATCATTTTGTATTTTAACTTCTACTGCATGATGATCTGACCATTAGATAACTTCCCACCCAAAGTAACCTTCCCCAGCCTGCTGCCCTCCTGATATTTTTTAGATTAAAATATTGACATTATAGAATAGCAGAGATTATAACATGTTGAGGAAGAAACTCTAAGCAAAGCTCAATTTGAAAGGCTTAATAAAAGTTGGAGACAGATTAATAAACTTCTGATTATAGAACAAGGAATAGAACACTTGCTCAGACACTAGCTTGAGATCTGGTTGGATTTATCAATGAAAGCAAGAGATAACATTATTACCAGCAAGAAATTAGTATTAATGCAAAGTTAGAAATAATTACAAGATAATTTTTGAGGAGTTTATTTTGGTTTCTTATGTGACTTTTGTTAGTAGATCATGGGAGAAATGTGAGTTTTGACAAACAGAAAACTCAGTGTCATTTATTTCTGTGGTGACTGGTAGCTATATGATAACAATTCTAGACTGGCTAAATTTATTTTGAAGAGCAATCTATCTATCTATTTTAAGAGCAATGTATAGTCATAGCCACAGTCTACCTTATGTAACTTGTATTAGCTTTGTTCCTATGAAATCATGCTGAATAGAATGCAAGCCTTCCTGAACTGCGAAAATCTTAAATGTTTCACGTTTGTTAATAAGAGGATAGTCACTTATAGAATGTACATTCTTTCTCTAGAAAAGAAGCTTTTTTGGTTATGTACATAGCTGAATTTAGAGAAGAAAATTAATTCTATTTTTAAAAGGAGATTATTGCTTTTTCTTCCTTTGTATTAGGGTTAAAGATCTGTGATTCACACAGACATTAGAAGTATCAGCTTAATGTTGTATTCTCTATTTCTTGTAGAATAAGAAGAAGAAAAAGTCAGACTTTATTCCATATCGAGACTCAGTACTTACTTGGCTGCTCCGAGAAAATCTAGGTAGGTTTTTTCCCCCCTCAACATGTCACTTACATGCTATCTTATTTCTCAGGCAAGGTCTAAATCAGTTGTAGTCAACCTTTTTATACCTACCACCCACTTTTGTATCTCTGTTAGTAATAAAATTTTCTAACCGCCCACTGGTTCTACAGTAATGGTGATTTACAAAGTAGGAAAGTCAATTAAATTAAAAAAAGAAAAGTGCTTCAGTATCGGACAAAACCTCTACCGCCCACCATGAAAGCTGGAACACCCACTAGTGGGCGGTAGGGACAAGATTGACTACCACTGGTCTAAATAATGAATCTTCCAAGTCTTCTGCTTATGAATTATGAAACCTTCTTTTATGGTTTTCTTTATTCAGCTCCTATTTATTTATTTATTCATTTATTTATTTATTTATTACATTTGTATACCGCCCTATCTCCCTGACGGGACTCAGGGCGGTGCACAGGAAGTAGTAAAAGCAGTAACAATAAATACAGTAAAAATAGAATAAAAATAGATTAAATTTAACACCCCGTGCTAAAATTAGATTTAAAACCCTTACTAAAAACTCTAAAAACTATGCCAACTGTTTCTATGAGTGAGGAAGGTAATTGGGTTGTCTGAAATCTAATAGTAACATTTTCAATTCCTTAAAGTACTTGCTAATATCCTGCACATAAAGATGGGATGAATATTAACAGTCTTCTTAATTTGGGAGACCTGGATGAATGAGCAGACAGTGCAAAGGAAGAGAAAGAAGATGAGCACAGCTCAGAAAGTGGATATTTAATTTTGTCAATCATTGTGTTGTGTGTTCTCTGGGCAGGTGGCAACTCCCGGACTGCGATGGTTGCTGCTCTCAGCCCTGCTGATATAAATTATGATGAGACTCTCAGCACCTTAAGGTAGAATATTTATAAAAGGTTTCTCATTCTTTTAATTATGAACCAGACTAAGCTTTGTGAAATAGCATTGAATTTGTTGCCTTATCCTTGTTTTTTCTTGAATTTTCCTTGGAGGGAAATGTGCTTCCATATATATTTTATTCCTTATTCGTGTTGAAAATATGTATTCTATACATAGGGCCCAGAACAGCTTCATTGTGCTATCTTTTGCTTGGCAGTGCATAGGGATAAAAGTTGTGTCATGGAGATAAATTTCTCTCTCAAGTTGGACTGAGGTTCTAATTGAATTGAAAGTTTGAGGGGGAAAAAGAGACTCGGTGCTAAGCAGTGTCTGGAGAGGCTCTCTCTCTCAAAGAGTTTTGTATTTTTGGGCTTAAAAATACAAATATTGGCAGCTTGAAAGGCTAGTGTTCTGTGATCCAGATTTTAACTGGGGAATGGAAGAGACAGGAGACAGAAAGAAATATCCTCTAACCACAAGCCAGTTTTGACTGAGATGTATGGGATATGACTTGCTTAGTTACTCGATTGATCAAGAATATTTCCTGCATTTCAGGAAAAATATCTTAGTTTTCTATGCCTGGGTAAAAGAGATAATCTTACAATTCTCTTATATATTTCAAGACCTTACTTTGTTTAGAATGTGTATTTTCCCCCACAGATATGCAGATCGTGCTAAGCAAATCAGATGCAATGCTGTCATTAATGAGGATCCCAACAACAAGCTGATCAGAGAACTTAAAGATGAAGTGGCTCGCCTTAGAGACCTGTTGTATTCCCAAGGCCTGGGAGATATCATAGACAGTATGTTAAATATCACTGCTTTGGATTGGGCTAAGGCTGACCTGTGTGTCTGTATCTTGTCTTCCTCAGTTTACTTCTTCTAGTTTCAGATCCAACTTCCACATTGTTCCTGCTTTCAGTTCATAGTCTCAAAGCCCACTAGACCAGGGGTCTCCAACCTTTGCAACTTTAAGTCTGAAGGACTTCAGCTCCCAGAATTCTCGAAGTCTGGGAGCTGAAGTCCTTCAGACTTAAAGTTGCAAAGGTTGGAGACCCCTGCACTAGACAACCATGAAGTGACAATAACAATTTCACACATTATAGTGCCTGTGTTAAGGTTCATAAAGCTAACATACCCCGATTCTAAAGGACATGCTGAATACGAATTCTAGCAGTTTGTTAGCCTAACATATTTTGGAAGCTTTACCAACTGTTCAGTGGCCTACAACCACAGGCTCTTTCAATCATAATCTTCATTACCTCTCTACACCTCTACTTCTGAGCAATTATGATTATCCATCCATTGTGATTGTGATATAAAGTTATTTAAAATATTTAGTAATTGCTGATAGGATTTATTTAAATCCCCCAACATCCTAATCAGAAAATTGTTTTTCTTTTTACAGCCTACAGCAGTGTGCACTTCCTTAGCTGTGAATAAGGAAGGAATTGTTTGATAATGAAGGATATGCATCTCAGGGCCTTTCCAGTCAATTCCTTATTGGGGCAATAAGCAGCTTGAATATCTTGTTGCTCTGTTATACCAAAAGATCCAAATTTTGCTGTAGGATTGATTTATTTTTGCCAATAGCAGTGTTTCTCAACCTTGGCGACTTTAAGTCCTGTGGACTTCAACTCCCAGAATTCCCCAGCCAGCTGTGCTGGCTGGGGGATTCTGGGAGTTGAAGTCCACAGGACTTAAAGTCGCCAAGGTTGAGAAACACTGACCTACAGACTCTTAAGCACAACCTTTCTATGGCTAAGAAGACATGATTAGCCCAACTAAATCAGCTGTCATGAAAAGTATGGTAGCTAAATGAATGGCATGACTCTTCATGGGATAATAGCCATATTATTGATGGAAATGAGTGCAGTTGTTTCCTCCCCTTCTCATTAACTTGTTACCTCTTTCACCAATTATTTTATCCACATTCTTTTGCTTGCACTTTATGTGGTAACTCTTTATAGTACGGGATCACACATCTCCCCGTGTAAAATAAAATCAGGAAAAGGCTGCCCCCTTTGTAAAGAGGCTGCACTACATTTTAAAAAAAGAGCGATCTAGTTATGTAAAACCCAAGGAATAAGCCTCAAGGTTTCTGGATTTGTGGAAAGGCCCTCAGATGCTGTTTCTTTATTCCTACAAGATCAACCTACTCTTGTTTTCTTTGTCTTCCCACTCCCTTCTCCTATCTCTCTTAGCTAATCCTGTTCCAGGAGGACCTAAATGTGTGTATTTCCCATGGCTGGTATTTTGTGTGCTTCAATGCTTTTGACAAACTCAGTCAAAGCAAAGGAACAGAAGTGCAGCATGAGAAATGAATTCAATAGCAAATGTTGGGAAAACCTTTTCTTTTTAGGGCAGGTGTTGAGAGGGTTTACATATACCTTCTTCAAAGGATAGAGGGGGGGGGGCCTTTTACAGGAATCCAGCCATATTACTAAATACAAACAATCCATGGAAACTGCTGCTATTAAGTGTACAGAGCTGTGGCAAGATACTGGTTTGCTGAGTTTTAGTGTTCATTTTAGAATACTAAATACTTCTTCCACATTTCTCTTCTTCAAAATGTCCAAGGACACCCACAAGGCGTTCCGGAACATGCTTTAGAGAGATTTTCCCCCCCCGGACCTATTGTATACATAGAAAAAAAAAATCAATGTAATATCCAAATATATATTCCAGGCCCTGTTGTGTTTGAATTAGGGCACTGCAGCATTCCACTTTAGCTGGGTTGTGTTGTTGTTTTATCTGGTGATCCTATAAACTCTACTCTGTCTCCTTGACTCCAGCGACATTTTCGCTTGAGTTTGCTCTTGGAATTCCTTTCTCTGTGCTGTAACTATGCGTCCTGCTGCTTGTGCTGCTACTATCTCTGCTGCTGCTTCTGCTGGAGCTGGATCAAATGAATTTGTTCTGCTAGGGCAGGGGTCTGCAAAGTCGGCTCTTTTAAGACTGGTGGACTTCAACTCCCAGAATTCCCCAGCCAGCTATGCTGGCTGGGGAACTCTGGGAGTTGAAGTCCACCAGTCTTAAAAGAGCCAACTTTGCAGACCCCTGTGCTAGGGGAAAAGAAACACCAGGCCCCAAAGCACTAAAACATCTGCTTTAGCCACTATTGGCATAAGTATTACCAGTGATCCTGTTTGGCCCTTCTACTAGCAGTTGTACCTACTAGGAATGCTGTGGGGGTAGTTCAGTTGCTGACTGCATTTGATAAAGCAATCTGGCTTTTGCTGGCATGTTAGAAGGCCTGGAGCCTCTGCCTCTATTTTGAGCAGTTCAGCCTACGCTCTGATCAAATTGGCACACAGAACTTTCCTGTTGCCCACATCCAGGCCTATCTTCCCTATGGAACCACATAGGATCTTCGCCCCTCCCATTTTAATCTGCTGAACAACTTAGAAATATGAATTAGACATATGATGTATGAAATTGAAATTTTAAACTTTGACTGCAGATGCTTACAACTTGTCTGGGTCTCTGTTATTTTAACCCATTAGTCCTGATCAGAGATCTACAGTTTTCCCATGTCCAATCCCAATAACTTGATATCTATTTTATTCTTTAGTCTAGCCCCTCCATGTGCCAAGATGGTTTGGAACTGCAATATCTAGTTGAATAAAAAGGATTGTCAGAGAGTCTATCTATCTATCTATCTATCTATCTATCTATCTATCTATCTATCTATCTATCTATCTATCTATCTATCTATCTATCTATCTATCTATCTATCTATCTATCTTCCTACCTACCTACCTACCTACCTACCTACCTACCTACCTACCTACCTACCTACCTACCTTCTCTCTCTCTATCATATGTTTATCTACATACGCTCATGCCTTTGTACACACTCTTGTTCATTCCCATGCATGTGTACACACACACACACACACACACACACACCAGGTGGCAGCAGCACCTACTTAACCTTTGCTGATTTGAAAGCTAACCAGGGTTTAAGGTGGATTTGGATGCAGGACTATCTGGGAATTATAGACTTTGGCTAGAGTGGGAACAATTTCTGGAGAAAAAAATAAGAGTACATCCTTATCACTCATGTCGCTAGGAGCTGCATAATCTAATAGAAACTTTACTTTTAATTGATAAAATGAGATTTCTGCCTTGTAAAACTCAAAATTTTCATCATATATCTCAAATATGTGATGCCCATTCTGATACTATAAATGAAATGCATATCACTGTTTCCCTCATCTATCCAGTTTCAGAAGTGAAAATAAGGAAACAGAATATCAATTTTGGGCATCATTTTACAGTTTTTGAACATTGCAAATTTACCCTTTTTAATCTGATTTGTAAAAATCAGAGGATCCCTCTAAATAAGGAGTTCACTGTACTTCCAGTCAATGATATCTTGTGCATCGATTTTAAAATCCTGAAGAGATGTACATTTAAAATAAAAATAAAAATAAAGAAATAGTGGGAAAACAATATTGTTTGAAATCTATAGGAAATTTCGCAATTGCCCAATAAAAACATTTTTGGAACTAGTCAGAAAAGGAATATCCTATTAGGCAACCTCTGACTTTTCTTTTTTTCTCCGAGAATGTTGATCAAAATACTGTAGTCATTGTTATTTTTGTTTTTTGTTTAACTTCTGTTTGTCAAGATGGCTTTTAACAAATAGAGATATAAAAAATGTTTCAAATGACTAAATGTTAATTGGATGCTGAAATTATATTGTTATTCAGTTAAACCTGCAGAGGGAAGAACATTGTAGAGATGAGTTAGAGGAGAAACTCTATTTAGCTTCTATAGGAGCGTGTATCCTTTATGACAAACATAGCATTTCCCTCCTTAATATCCCTTAATACCCCCTTGATATTAAATTGACACTTCTACTTATTTCAGCATCTTCATTCATAAGAAATTTCTGAATTAGTCTAGTTCAGAGGTTCCCAAACTTGGCAACTTTAAGACTTGTGGACTTCGACTCCCAGAATTCTCCAGCCAGCTCTGCTGGCTGGAGAATTCTGGGAGTCGAAGTCCACAAGTCTTAAAGTTGCCAAGTTTGGGAACCTCTGGTCTAGTTCAAGACCTTTCCAAGCACATTTATGCAAATAGACCACAAATGTAGGGATTATAATTTTTTTGTTCAATTGTACCCAATTCTCAGAAACTGTCTGAACATGCCCCTGCAGTTTTCCTGGCAATGTTTTGAACCACCAGAAGTTATTTGCTGTCACCTCTTTTCTAGGGCTGAGAGAGAGTGGCTGGTTTAAGATAACCCAGCTGGCTTTGTGACTAAAGTAGGCCTAGAACTCAGAGTCTCCCAGTTTCTAGCCTGATGTCATAACCATTATACTGAGCTGGGATATCATCATCATCATATTCTGAACTGAAGTTCACTTCTATTTGCCCATTTCCTTCCCTCCCCTTTTATTTTTAAGTTCACCTTTCAACTCAATGCCTCAAAAATGTAAAAAATACCTTCCATTTTTCAAATGGCACTGGAATGAATGACTGCAAATAAATAATTCATGTGGTATGGAATTTTGATACCTCATGCATGGCCTTAGTAGACGTGGTCATGGATTCTTTTTCTTTTCTTTTTTAATGCTGCCTATTTTCCCCAAAGCGCAGGAATCAGCAAAGTCTGCTACACCCATTTTAAGAGAGGTTTGCACAGGGCGTAGTGTGAACGCTCCAGCTAATGTGAAGTTCCAGCCCTGTCCCTTCAAGCTACATTACTGTCTGCATATCTCTATGTTGAATTTCTATCTTTCTCCTCATTGCATCATGTTGCTATTTCCCAACGGCAATTCTTTTCTCTATCCTTTCCTTCCTTCTTCTTGTCTTGTTTCTTTCCCTTTTCTTTCTCCCCCCTTGAATCCCTTAGACTTGTCCGACTTTGAGAACAATAATGATAATCGTAGAGTGGCAGATATGAGTCAACGGAATGACAATCTCTCCACAGTGACCAATGCCTTGGTAGGAATGAGCCCATCCTCCTCACTCTCCGCTTTGTCCAGTCGAGCTGCCTCAGTCAATAGTCTACATGAGCGCATCATGTTTGCTCCGGGTAGTGAAGAAGCCATTGAGAGACTCAAGGTAAGAGCCATGATGAAGAAGGCAGTGTTTGTACTGTGATGATACGGAGAGAATGAGGTAGAAAGAAGAGCGGAAACAAGTATTATTGGGTTCCAACATGACATTTATTCCAATTATAATAATTTGAATTATCTTATTTTTAAAATTAAAAAGTACAGAAAAGAGTACACTTAAAGAAAGGAGAAAAAAGGAACAACTTCCATTCTTCTTTGCAGTGATTACAAGCAAACTCATTATCTTTGTACTCTCCCTAATTGTATAATAATCCTATTGGCTCCTTGTTCAATATTTTTTCAATCATCAAATCCAGAAATAAGCATTTCAGTTTTTTCCCCATTTTTAACAAGAAGCCAATAAAGAATTTTTTTATTCCAATATTCTATTTTCTGAAATTATAAAGGATTATTTATAATACACTGTCCCGATATAGTCGAACCACAATAAAAAATGTAGTTAAAATAAAAATTAAGCAGCAGTTAAAGTTACACAAAAGCATTAAAAATCAATATACAGCATTTATTAATTTTTATTTATTTAGTTTGTCAAACATGTACGAGATAACAGGTATAAGTATAAACATGGACACGAACACAGGAAATGGGTACAAATAAATGGGAACAATAGGACAGGGACGGTAGGTATGCTGGTGCACTTATGCATGCCCCCTACAGACTTCTTAGGAAAGGGATGAGGTCCACACTAGACATCTTAAGGTTAAAGTTAGTAAAGTAACAACAGAGCCAAGTAGTGCATTCCAGGCATTGACCACTCCGTTGCTGAAGTCATATTTTCTGCAATAGAGTTTGGAGCGGTTTACCTTTAGTTTGTATCTATTGCTTGCCCGTTTATTATTGCAGTTGAAGCTGAAGTAGTCATTGACAGGTAGGATATTGTAGCAGACAATTTTGTGTACTACACTTAGGTCAGACCTTAGTCAGCGTAGTTACAATCACAAAATAATATTTGCACAATCATAACCTCCTAGCTTTATTGACAGGATTTACAGCAATACAGTCTTGTTGCTAGTCTTTAAAACTAGTTGTTTATGTATTGACATGCTGTAAAGTGTTGAAGACCTGATTGTACTACCACCTAGGTCAGGGGTCTGCAAAGTTGGCTCTTTTAAGACTGGTGGACTTCAACTCCCAGAATTCCCCAGCCAGCATGGCTGGATGGGGAATTCTGGGAGTTGAAGTCCACCAGTCTTAAAAGAGCCAACTTTGCAGACCCCTGACCTAGGTTATGAGGGACAGAGACCTTTGTTCAATATGGTTGTGTATTATTTGGGGCTGATGCCCAGATCCTCCCTCTTGTTTTATTTTGTGTTGTGTTTTAATGGTTATATATTGTTTGCCACCCAGAGTTAGTTTGAAGATGGGTAGCTCATAAATTGCATACACGCATACATACAATTGAAATAGTCTTAGTTTAATCAACTGATTTGTAACTTCTAAATGCATAGCTTCATTTAGAATTTGTATACAATAGGAGTATAACACAATAATAATATTGTTCCTCAGTGATATTAAGATGTAGATAAATTAGAATTTTCATCCTGGCAGCAATCTGTTCTAAGACATCTGAAGAATATCAGATTGCCGAACCCTTTGTAGAGTAACAGTAACCTAATGTATTTTAAGCAAAATATTTTTGGTGCAATCAGATGACAGTCACGACACTCATATTTAACTTGAACTTTTCAGGAAACAGAGAAGATAATTGCGGAGCTGAATGAAACATGGGAAGAAAAACTACGTAGAACAGAAGCAATTCGTATGGAGAGGTAGGAATAAGGCAGCTAGTGTTGTCTAGAACAGTGTTAATGCCACAAGATTCAACATTTTGTCATAATATCTTTTGATAGCTAACTGTTACTTTTATAACTGCTGGCTGAAAATGCTACATGAAGCGTTATTTTATAAAACAAAAGAGTTTGTGTGGAGCTGAATGGAATACCCTCCAGTTCAATGCCATTTCATGAAGGGTATCCACATCATCTTTTATAACTGTGACCAGAAAATATCCCATGTGATGGCACTATAACATAATGATTTCCTGTTAAAATTCAAGTTATAACAGTCATCACATCAATGATTTTTCAATCTGTAAATTAGTTGTGGTGAGTAGTCTCAGATTCCCTTTAAACATTAGTTTTTTATATGAATTTAAAGCATTTTGGAGAGAGTTGTTGAAGTCTAACAATACCAGTGATAGCAAACCTTTCGGGCTCGACATGTCAAACATTCAGAAAATGCCTTCCTTGATTCTGCTGGCTCTTACTTCTAAATCATCTCTTACTATGTTATCTTGTTTTAGCAAAAGTTTCAAAAATTCATCTTCCTTCCTTCCTTCCTTCCTTCCTTCCTTCCTTCCTTCCTTCCTTCCTTCCTCCCTTCCTTCCTTTTTCAGAGAAGCTTTGCTGGCAGAAATGGGAGTAGCTATGAGAGAAGATGGTGGTACCTTGGGGGTATTTTCTCCTAAAAAGGTTGGATACTTTTTTTCCCTAGATATTGATCATAAGCATTTTGAAATATTCCAACTGCTTAACTCTGATACTCCTCAAAAATATAAAATAATGTATTAAAATAAGGAAAAATAAAGTAGCTGCACCCATTTTGAAGTGGGACACTTAGTATGCCAGCCAAACTTATGCAGCCCTTGAGCCAATAGAGAGGTTCCCAAACTTGGCAAATTTAAGACTTGTAGACTTCAACTCCCAGAATTCTCCAGCCAGCAGATTTCTGGGAGTTGAAGTCCACAAGTCTTAAAGTTGCCAAGTTTGGGAACTTCTGCGAATAGAAATTTCTATTATCCTTCTTGCTGTCAACTACTCTAAGCAGTTGAGGGGCAAGCTCTGTGATATAATTTCTGTCCTTTAAAAGAAAGTAACTGTGTGAAATCCTATTCATAGGGGATTATGCTGAGGAGCAGAGTTAAATCTAAACCTAAACATATAATTCTTGAGATCTTTATATGGATCTTTAAAAAGGAAGAAAAAATATGGTGGGAGGTTTTCAGGGAAGTAAGTGTGACTGTGGAAAGAAAGAGGCTGAATGCTTCCTATTGCACTTGATGTGTTTGGAATTCATCATACTAGTGTCTATAGATTGTTTTTTTCAATATCAGTTTCATATTTTGTGTTTAATAAAGTATGCAGCTTGACATGACAAGTTAAGGGATGGTTCATTTTTATAACAGCCAAGGGATTGATATTATGACCCAGGTTGTTCTCAGTGAAGTGGATGTGATAGGAAAATATGGTTACATCTCTCCATGGCCAGAAATGCAGGGTTAAGTTTGCTCTTCTCCATTGTTTTTGTAGACACCACATCTGGTCAACCTAAATGAAGACCCACTGATGTCTGAGTGCCTTCTCTATTACATTAAAGATGGAATCACCAGGTAACCAAGTTCCCATATCATAATCATTGCTTTTAATTTGTCTGATCTAGTAAAATAAGAGCTAATATATTATACAATTATTTACAACAATGTTTACTACTATTTTAGGAGTACATAACAGACCTTTTGCAATGAATGAACTGTTGATAATGCCTTACACTTTTGGATCACTGGTCCCTGGATAATTGAGATTTATCTTCAACAGGGTTGGTCGAGAAGATGGTGAGAGAAGACAGGATATTGTACTTAGTGGCCACTTCATCAAAGAAGAGCACTGCATATTCCGAAGTGACACTAAACCTGGCAGTGAAGGTATCCTTATATGGAAAAAAATCTCAACATTTGCAGATGTTCTTCCCTGTTCCTAGTGGGACGTGCATGAGCAAGCCATGATCACCATATAGATACTTAGTGCTGTTATAACCATAATTTACTAAGTGTAATTATAGGACTTATGTATCATGGTAATCTAAATATTTTAGCAGAATGTTTAAAACCAACCAAAGAATGAATAACTCACAATTTTGAATAAAATATTTGGAAATATACTAAGGGAAAAAACCAATTTTCAAAAATTCAGAAACAGTTTTATGCACAGCCCAGGGAGGTAAATACTATAGATATTTAGTAAGACTCAATATTACTTTTTGAAGTCGAAGGGTATCTGCATATGTTAATTGTGAGGAGTATCAACTTCCAGATTTTGTAGTTGATCTATGTGATGTACAACAACAGGGTTAAGTTACTATAACTATCTTCCATTTCCTCGTATTTTTTAGAGTTGGAGATTGCTATTAACCGCACATTGGAGGATAATTATGTAAATATTTCATAAAAAAATCTTCAATAGTTTTGACTTTCTGAATTCCATTTGTATTTTTCACAGCTATTGTGACCCTGGAACCTTGTGAGGGTGCAGATACTTATGTCAATGGAAAGAAAGTAACAGAACCCAGCATCTTAAGATCAGGTAGTTTCACTTTCTAAGAGAACAAATTAAGCAGTAGATCCTTAACATAAAGACCAAGTGCTTTAATAGATGCCTTGACTGTTTGCAAGACCATGACAGATTCGTAAGAATGATTGTTGGAAGGAAAAATTGCGTTATACTAAATATACTGGTGTTTGACCATGAATTGCAGTCAAGTTGCATAACTTGCATCTTATATGCATGTGAGATGTGAGGTCTGCAACAGCGTTATTGTATCATATTAGCATTGGATTGGATAGATTTTGAAATACAACCCCATGTACATCCCTGTTAAATATGTCCCCTCCCCCTTTCTATAGGAAATCGCATCATCATGGGGAAAAGCCATGTATTTCGATTTAACCATCCAGAGCAGGCACGGCAAGAGAGGGAACGAACGCCTTGTGCAGAAACTCCTGCTGAACCAGTGGATTGGGCTTTTGCCCAGAGGGAATTGCTAGAGAAACAAGGCATTGATATGAAGCAGGAAATGGAACAGAGGTGAGTAAGAATAAAAGTATAAAACAACTCATGAACAAGAACTAAGAGGTCCTGGCTAAATGGTGGGTCAAACACTTTGCATATAGACATCCAAGGAGCAGGACCAAAGAGAATGGGAATGATCTCTTTCTGACACTTCCAGAGAGGCTCTGCCCATCAGGAAATCCATCAATTTTATTTATTTTTTGCCTACTAGTTAGTTGCGAAGTCGTGTCTGACCCATCACGACCCAATGGACAACGCTCCTCCAGGCCTTCCCGTCCTCTACCATCCTCTGGAGTCCATTTAAGCTCATGTCTACTGCTTCAGTGACTCCATCCAGCCACCTCATTCTCTGTCATCCCCTTCTTCATTTGCCCTCAATCTTTTTGACTATATATGTGTCCAAATGACATTTTGGGGTGGCAAAACTGAAAGGGCTATGGAAAGTGGACGTTGTCTCTGATTGTTGATCCCGTACTGTCAATTTTTCAATCCTGTTTTTAGACTTCAGGAACTGGAAGATCAATACCGAAAGGAAAGAGAAGAGGCTAATTACCTTCTGGAACAACAAAGACTTGTAAGGCTTCCTTTGATTATGCAGTTTCCTGAATTTTAGCATGTATGTCTCATCGCAACAATTGTGTTCAAAATACAGTTCAAAACCATGTTCATAATGGCACATGCAAAGAAATGTACATGCAAATGTTTGTGCATTTTTTTCAAATTTAATAAATGACTTTATGATGAAATATGTGAGCCTAGGATGGGCTAGAAGTAGACCTATTTGTCTATTCTTTCCTAACTCATTTGCAAGAGGAATAATGTCTAGAATATGTCAACATTATATTTCTGATAAACTTAGTTTCACCAGTTACGTTTATCAAACCATGAGTTTAGTTGGAACCCCTCAATTCCCAGCTGCTCATCTCCCAAGCTGATTGCAAAAAACCTCAGTTCCTGTAGTTTAATTGTTCAAAATATGTATGGGTGATCTCATGATCTCTCCTTTCTCTAAAGAGATTATGTTGGCCAGGATCCACACTCTGGCCATTGATTACCACCGTAATTTCATCCCTGCTTCTTCAGGGATGCCATATCTCACTGGAAGTGTCACAGTACAATAAACTCTTGGCTGTTTTCTTCTTGTTATTTTAGGATTACGAGAGTAAATTAGAGGCTTTACAAAAGCAAATGGACTCAAGATACTACACTGAAACTAATGAGGAAGAGGAGGAGCCTGAGGATGAAGGTGAGCTTCTAGGAAATAAATAAATTGTTGTAGTTTGCTTTTCATAAAACAATATTGTATTGTTTTATGAAAAGCAACCAGAGAAAACATGTAGCTCAGGATTGAACTGTGGAGTCTTTGGTATTCTTTGAGCTGGGTTGTTTCCTTGAAGACTTTTTTTTTTTTTTATTGAAGTTTTTATAATATTTTACAATATTTCACCCAGTGCTATACAAGACAAAAGGAAGAGTTTTAATATTTACCTCTATTTTCCAATATCTTGCTATTACAATCCTACCCATTATAATCATAATTCTAATCAATTCTTTCTCATATTTTGTTAACTCAGGTTCATTAATTATCAATAACAATATATTTTCTGATCTCAATGTTATTATTCTTTTCATCATTTCACCCATCGTTTTTTCTAATTGCTGCCAAAACTTTTTAATTTTCACACATTTATACCACATATGTTCATAAGTTCCCACTTCCATATTACATCTCCAACATTTATCGCTCATTTTTTTATCTATCAATGATAATCTTAATGGGGTCCAATACCATTTCCAAACAACCTTGAAATTATGCTCTTTAATCCTTATAGACAAAGTCCTCATGATTCGACTCTTCCAGTTCTCATTCCAATCCAAATCCAATATTTTAATCTTAAGGTCTTCCTCCCAATTCCTTTTCATTACCATTTGTGGATTTCCATCAAAATTTATAATCTTATATATCTTACTAACAAGTCCTTTTAACCCAATTTCATCTTTAATAATTTGAGATACTAAACTTTCAAATTTAGTTTTACTTCTATCTATTTTACATATTCCCTTTACTTTCATAGTCCATTTTTCTACCTGTATTTTTTCGAACCAATTCAACTCCAATCTTTGAATTACTTTTTTTTTTCTACTCTCAATTCCTAGAGCTCTTAACCAATTTACTATATTTCCTATATTTTCATCCTCAATTACTTTATCCCGACTTATATTAGTTTTAATCGGCCAACTTTCAGTTGTCTTCCCCAAGAAAGCTATATCCGGGATCAATTTTTTAACAAATTTATTCCAAATTTTACTCAGCCCCTTTAACCAATAACTATTAATTGCCTTTGTTTTTGCTCTATCTAGAAACCATATAGACCCAAATCTCTTAATATCTTTTAGCTCCAGATCACCCCAATGACCATCTCCACCTTTGAGTATTTTTATCACGGTTCGAATATTATACGCCCGATAATAATTAAGTAGATTGGGAATTCCCAATCCACCCTCTTTTTGATTTTGATACCACATTTTCTTCATTATTCTTGGTTTTTTCCCACCATTACAGAATTTATCCAATTTCTTCTGATATTCTTCTATATCTTTCTCTATCAAATTTAGTGGTAGCATCTCAAACAAAAAATTGAACTTTGGTAACAACATCATTTTACACATTGCAATTCTACCAAACCAAGACAGCTTTATCTCTTTATACTTATCTATCTTTCTCTCTACTTCCTTCAACATCACCTCATAATTAATTTTTTTCAATTCTCTAACTTTAAGTGAAAGTGTTATCCCCAAATATTTCAATGTATTCTTAACTCTTATCCCAAATTGTTCTTGCATATTTTCCCACTCCTTACCATCTTTATTCATTAGTAATTCAGATTTTGACCAATTTACCTTTAAACCTGTCATTTCTTCAAATTCTATCAAATGTTTATTTATCCTCTTTAAATCTTTCTCTATATCTTTCAAAATAATCAAGGTATCATCCGCATACAAATTTATCTTATATCCCTTGTACCCTTCCAATCCTTCATCTTCTTCTATCAATTTAATCAAAACCTCCATAACTAACAAGAATAATGTTGGGGACAAGGGACATCCCTGTCTCGTACCTGCTTCCAATTTAATCTCTCCCGTCATTGTTCCATTCACCTTTACCTTTGCACTACTTTTTTGATACAATTTTGAAATAACATGTATAAATTTATTACCAAAGCCTAATACCTCAATAATTACCTTAATAGTATCCCATTGTACAGAATCAAAGGCTTTAAAAATATCTAACGATATTATACCTATTTCATCACCATTATTTTCAGCTACATCTATAATGTTCAATACTCTTCTAATTATATCACTCATATATCTACCTTTAACAAATCCCTACTTGATTATAACTTATATATTTATCTATAAAACTATTTAATCTATTACATATAATAGCTGTAAATATTTTTGCATCCTGGTTGATTAAAGAAATGGGTCGGTAGGACTCGATCCTCTCAAGATCTTTATCAGGTTTAGGAATTATAGATATTACTGTCTTATTCCATGACATCGGGACTTCTCCACCATGTAAAATTCCATTAAATAGTTTTTGCAGTCTTGGTGTTATTAGTTCTTTAAATTCTTTATAAAATTCAGCAGGTAATCCATCTTCTCCTGGGGTCTTCCCTAGTTTTAACTCTTGTATTGTTTCGTTGATCTCCTCCTGTGTTATATCTTTTTCCATCAAATCTTTATATGCTGGATCTATTTTTATAGCATATTTTCCAAGATGATTCTTCAATTTTTCTAAATCGATTGATTTCTTTAAATATAATTTTTGAAAAAAATTCCTAGCTACTTCACATTTCTCCAATCTCTTATAACACCTTGTACCTTTTTCATCTATCAGAGAACCAATTTCTCTCTTTTGAGTTTTATTTTTCGCCATCTTTGCCAATAACCTAGAATTTTTATTACTAAATTCGAAAAAGTCCCTATTTAAATACCTTAAATTTTTTTTAACTAATTCAATATCTTCTTCTATCAATTTAGTTTTTAATAAGTTCAATTCCTCCAAACATTTTTTATCTTTCGTAAGTGAGAATTGGTTCTCCAATATCTTAATTTGTCTTGTATCCTGTTCTATTTTAGTTTTATATTCCCTATATTTTCTACTTGACAATTTAATACTTTCTCCCCTAAATATTGCTTTCATCGTATCCCAAACAATTTCAAATTTAACCTCTCCATTATCATTCAATCCCCAACTTTCTTCCCATTTTTTGAATATCCATATTTTATCCTCTTCCTTTTTATACAGTTTTTCATCATATCTCCAACCTCTTTCCTTTTTCTCAAAGTTAAAATCTATTTCCATCGTAACTTCTGCATGGTCAGAATCCTTAAAAATTCCCACATCTACTTTATCTACATTATTCAACAAATCTTTAGAAACAAAAATATAATCAATTCTTGAATAAGTATTATATACCTTAGAACAAAAGGTATACACCCTTTCAGAACCTTTCAACTCCCTCCAAACATCTACCACACTATTTCGAAGCATCCATTTGTTTAAAATTTCCCCTTTATTTGTTTGTCTAAAGCGGGTAGGATTATTACTATCAATTCTATCCCTAATTAAATTAAAATCCCCCGCCACAATTACTTTCCCTAAAATCCCTAAGATTTTAGTAATTTTATCAAGAAATCCCTTTTGTTTTTCATTCGGTAGATATAAGTTAACCAATGTCACTTTTTGCTCATTAATATTCCCTATAATTATTAAATATCTTCCTTCTTCGTCTCTAATTACTTGTTTTTTCTCAAAGTATACCCTATTTGATATCAATATCGCAACTCCTCTAGCTTTAGAAGTCCCAAAAGATTTTTCATAGATCTGCATACCTTTAATATTCATTCTATTAAAATCCTCAGATTTTTGATGAGTTTCCTGCAAAAATAATATGTCAGGTGAGTCCCTTTTAATTTTAAGCTCCAATCTTTTTCTTTTTATATGATTGCCTGTACCCTTCACGTTCCATGTCATTATTTTTATAAACCGCATTTAAACAGTAACTTTTTTAATCCTGACCCCTCCTCTTCCTTTATGTGCACACCCAACACCGGACAAAAAAGACATACAAAAAACACAACAAAAACAAACTTAAAACACAACAACAACAAATAACAATTAATCTTCACCCCCCACATCCTCATTCGAGTTACGCCTCCATATAAAGAGTGTGGGGGGGGGAACGTGCCCATGGTCGGGTCATTTCTTTCGGGTTATTCTTGTATTCCACTTTCAAAAAAAGAAGATAACACTGGCTTGTCCCCGCACTCAGCTTCCTGCTTTCTTCTAAGATCCTCCTCCTCAGCTGATGCTCTCTTAGATTCTTCACGGGTTTTCTTATGTTCGGACATTGCCGGAGAGATTTCTTTCCGTTTTAAACTTTTAGGATCTCCACCAACTGTCCTTGAAGACTTTTCATTACCCAGCTAGGTAACATCATCAGTGTTGACCACAAAAAGCTAAGAAGAGAACCAAAAGACCAGGATATATTCCCTCCAACAACCAACAGCCAGATAAGCAGGGAATAACACAGGAGGAAAAATCAAGCATTAAACAATAGTCTAATTAAGAACTACCAAGAAGAAAAACCATATCCCCACCAATAGTGGCAGAGAAACTACTCTGTGTGTATATGAGAACAAACCCCCACATTGACTAGCACTGATGATGTTACCTTACTTGAGTGATTAATTGTTTGCAACAAAATAACCAAGTTCGGACAGCACCAAGGAATCTACAATATTGTATTAAACTACAAATGCCCCAGTCAATGGACAGACAGTCCTGGGTACTCTTCAGAGAAGTAACAGAGAAGAAATGTGTAGCTTCTGCTTTATTAATGAGTTATCCCTGGATTTATTTGTTAACCTGAATCATGGATTAAAATGGGTTAATTTTATTTATGTAGCTTTGTAACTCAAGAATCATCATTTACATTTCTACAATTATATTCTTACAATCTTAGCAAATTTGGGGTTCAAATTAGATAAGCCATTTAGCTATCTTTTCAGTTTTGATTATAGTTAGATGTATTGTGGTTTTATTGGATGTTCTACTCCTTCTTGTGCCATATCCATCATCGGACACTGGTGATCATGTTGGCGATTTTATTGGATGGAAAAATTATATTTAAAATGGAAGCTAACTATCATTGCCTTATCCTGTTTTTATTCATTTTGTGCAGAGGTGTCAGACTTCTGATTCTGCATACTTTTGCAAGAGAAGGGCTCCCCATTATGAAATTGCCCTGTGAAGTATATATACTTTTCATATTATCTCATGAGCAAGATCATGCAATTTAGACATATTTGAAAATAGGTATTATTTGGATTTATTATTTGGATTTATTTGGTAGTTGACCTTACATAGATATTTCGTTTTGTTTATCTCATCAGTTCAGTGGACAGAGCGAGAGTTTGAGTTGGCACTCTGGGCCTTTAGGAAGTGGAAATGGTATCAGTTTACATCTCTTCGCGACCAGCTGTGGGGCAATGCCATTTTCTTGAAGGAGGCCAATGCAATCAGTGTGGAACTGAAGAAAAAGGTAAACAGTTCTTGTCTTAGAAAACAAATATGTCCTTCCTTCCTTTCTTCAGCTTAAGTGGGTATTACAAAATAGTTTGGAAAACAAATCTGGTCCAAGGGATGGATTCTTCCCACCCCATTATCTAATAGCATCAGGTAGTAAATCTTCAATAATGGGAAAGCACCCTCTCCAAAACCTTTTGCTAAATTTAAGTGCCGCCTTTTCTATAAAATACAGAATTCAAACATACGTGGTTGCCAGTGGTGGGTTCCGGATTCTGTTCCAACCGGTACGGTTGGAACAGCCCCGACGTCACCCACATGAATGTGTGCAGTATGCGTCATATTTACCTGCGACGCTTCCATATGCCTCCACGATGCTCCAGCTGCTTGCCGGACTGTAGCGCAGGCGCTGTACACGCTGTGCGCATGCGCAGAAGCGTTGAAGATTTAAAAGTACGGTAAGGAGCGAGGGTGGACAGGCAGGCCCTCCGGAGCACCGTACCGGAACGGTATCCGGTGCTCCGGGCTGGCTCCGGTACGCCCGTACCGGGGCATACCGCCTGAAACCCACCCCTGGTGATTGCCTTTGTGATAATACTAACCAGCCACATTTATCGTTCACTACCAGGTCCAGTTTCAGTTCGTACTCCTCACAGACACCCTATACTCACCTCTGCCTCCAGACCTGCTTCCTCCAGATGCTGCCAAAGACCGGGAGAAACGTCCTTTCCCAAGGACCATTGTGGCAGTAGAGGTGCAGGACCAGAAAAATGGAGCAACCCATTATTGGACTCTGGAGAAACTTAGGTAGGTGTAAACTTTTAAAGCCAAAGTGGCTACTAGCTGGTTAAAGGAGGTAATTTTTAATCATGTAGGGAAAAATGGCGTGATATTCCTATCTGGAAGCATAATGAATTAACTTATTTTAAAATACATAGAATTTTTGCAGATAGTATATAAGAACAGTAATATATACATCAAATCTGACAGCAATATAATATCTTGCTCCAAACTGATAAAAATGGCCATTCTTGTAAATTCAGTCTTCTGTCAATGCAAGGGAAGGTTTGTTAACATAAGTACCAGAACAGCCATGTATATCTATTAATTCTGAGCATGCTGATGGATGGGTATAGGTCCAATTCTGCGAAATAGGTTCTTTCTCCAGTTTGTTTCCACTGCTTGAAAATGTTTTTATTTACCTGACTTGAGAGCATGCTAATTTAATATGTCTCAATAAGCAGAACAGGTTTCTATACCAAATTCTTACTATATCAAGGAAGATAGTGGCATGCACAGGTAAACTGGCTGGGCAATACTTTCTCAACTACTGTTTTGATAGAAAATCCATTTTTTTCTGACATTGCAGGCAGAGGTTGGACTTGATGCGGGAGATGTATGATCGGGCAGCTGAAGTACCCTCTAGTGTTATAGAAGACTGTGATAATGTGGTGACAGGTGGAGACCCCTTTTATGATCGCTTTCCTTGGTTCAGGCTGGTTGGCAGGTGAGAGTTTTGGTCTTCTTTGTCAAAAAATATAAAGCAAAACCAATGGGTTCCAAAGGGGGGGGGGGGGGAATACAATCCATAGCTAGCCAAAGCAAATGATATGTAACACAAGCTCTCCTTCCACTATGGAATAATGATTGCATTACATTTTAGATCAAGAAGTTAAGATCACATCTCACACTTGATAGGAAATCAGGTCAGCATCTCCCTTTGTGTTGGGAGTAGATTGTCCATTCATTTGATGCAGAGTCTTTTAAATATGATCTGCACATGTTCTTGCACCGCATTCATTTTTCACAAAACCATGCCTAATGCCCAAATGCATGGTGTCCAGAGTACTGAGAGCTTAAACTTTCTGCAACAAGATAATTGTGGTCTGTACTCTCTGTGATCCAGCATGATGCCCTCCTCACTTGCCCATTCTGTGTAGTTTAGCTCATGCAAGCTACGTTGTAGCACATCTTTACAACTTCCTGCTTGTTGATTATGATTTCTGAATTTTGAAAACCATCACAATTAGATGTGAATATGACAATCATTTCATTACCTTATTACCATGTAGATCTTCTTGGTGTATAATGCTTCTAGATGACAACAGTAACAACTAAAACCAAGCAAAAACATTGTAGAGTGAAGAGTAGCTCAAAAACTCTTTTATAGAATTTTGTATCTGTGTGTAGGTGTGTGTGCTTGATGTATGGAGTGTGATATCTGCCTATATACTGCCTAGTATATATTGTGTGTTCTCGTGTGCTTCACATGCAACTATTAGAGAAAAAATGCCTTACCATCAGTTGAGAGTTGGTTGGAGTCCAGGTAGAAAGGGTCTAGCTATAGAATTTTTAACAAATCAAAGATGTATTAAAGAAATAATCCAGTCATTTGGGAGGATTCATAATGGACATCCTATCTTCCCCTTACCAAAATCTCAATTTGGTGAAATGGACACCAGGACAGTTTTCATCCCATGCATCAATTTTCAGCTGATGGCATTTGTGGCTCTTTTGTTAGATGTGTTTGATCTGGGAAGCCTCTTTTTTAATCTCCTTCCTTATTAATTCTTCTGCTTGATTTTAAAGAAGGGGCGAAGCAAGCCTTCTCTTTCTCTCTCTCTCTCTCTCTTTCTCTCTTTCTCTCTGTGTGTGTACACGCGTGTGTATGTTAGAATAGCTGGTGTTAACCTGTCTCCTATCTTGTTGTACTAACCTTAGTTCAGATATCTCTGGCTGCAACAGCTCTCCTATTTTCAACACATGCATGAGCGAGCGCATGGCTGATCTCACCCCCTCCCCCACCTTCTCGAACCCTGACTCCGACATCACCGAGCCTGCTGACGAGCAGCACGTGGGGAAGGAGGAGGAGGAGGAGGAGGACCTGGAGGAAGACATCTTTCCGGAGTACCCGCTGTATGATGGCCAGGATCCATTTTACGACCGCTCCCCCCTGTTCAGTTTAGTAGGAAGGTTGGTGAGGTCTTAGGAGAGCATGCTGGGAAGGAACTAGCTCTTTCGCATAAGAGACCTGCTTTCCCATGTCAAGCAAGCACACAGGGGCTGGGGTCCCCCCACAAAGATATTTCAGAGGAAAAAACCCTCCCCCACCCCTCCCCCAGGGGATGAGTAGTAGAAAGGAAGACCAACTACAGAGTGAAATAACCCACAGGATAAAAGGCAAAGCCTCCGTAAATGGATGTGATAAAGCCTGCTGGCAATACCAACACTTTGGCATTGTGCATTTCTGAAGAGAGTCTCTGTGTGTGCGCATTATATTGCCATATCCTACGGACCTGTCAGTTGTAGTCTCACAGCCTCAGAATTGAGCATAATTTCCTGAGAACTAGCACTGAAAGAAGATTCTTCATTTTGTCTTAATTAAGTTGGTCAATAGTATTTTAAAATGTATATTAATTTATACATGGTAGAAAATTAGGACCATAGATTTGATGTAGTTATCCATTGATTTGGGATAGATATTAACAGGTAAATAAAGGGCTACTGAGCAGAACATGATTAAAGACTATCTGGGATTTAGAAACTTAGAACACTAAAGGAGAATTCCTGACACATTGCAGTTAGCAGAAACACTTATTTTTAGAAAGCAAACTGGGTCAGTTACTATTTTCATATATGGACTGAAAAACTTTATCCTTTTTGCTTTAGGACAATAAAACTGACTTTGGTTATTATAAATCCTCCAATGTACCATTCTGTATAACTATAACAAGCCTCAATGATGACAAAATGGTGGCACATGATTGTAACATCATAACCCAAATGTCACAATTATGTAATAATGGTTAATGCAGGTTTATAAGTTATATCATTTGTGTGATGATGTCATAATGCATATATCATTTATTTCTCTATACCCCAGCAGTGGACCAATGGCATCTTCTTTGCTCAGAAAAACAGAAAAAAATGTCTTATTTTAGTAACTAATGCATAATCTGAACCACCGAGGAAGTATAATCCTTGAAATCAGTCTTCAACAGGATTATAGCAGGTCATGCTATAATGTGCTTTATTTAGCTTTCCTTAAACCATTGCAGCTTATTCAAGAACCATGAAAAACAAACAAACTGAAGCAATACAATACATGAACCAAGTCTTACTGCCTGCCAAAATATTGGCTGAGGTTTTTGTAATATCTTTATCAATTTGCACAGGCCAAACAAATTAATTAGTCTGATTACACAACAGCTAAATACTGCCCTTTACAAGGCTACTGGGATAAGTACAGTATGTAAAAGGATTACTTAATTGATAATTGAACTCATTGGGAATCTGGGATTAGTACAGATAGTCCTCGACTTATTGTTCAGTGACGGAAGTTACAACGGCACTGAAAAAAGTGATTTATGACTGTTTTTCATACTTATGACCGTTGCATGGTCACCTGATCAAAATTTGGCTGGCTGGCAAATGGTTTATATTTATGATGGTTGCAGTGTCCCGAGGTCATGTTTTGCAACATTCTGACCAGCAAAGTCAATGGAGAAGCCAGATTTACTTTACAGCCATGTTACTAACTTAACAACTGCAGTGATTTGCTTAACAACTGCGGCAAGAAAGGTCATAAAATCGGGCAAATGTCTCGCTTAGCAACAAAAATTTGGGGCTCAATTATGGTCACAAGTCGAGAACTACTGTATAAGGTTTTATCTTTGGTATTCAAAGCACGTGATTAAACCTGAAAAAGTATAGAGCTGCTGTACTTGTTATTGTAAGCTTATAAGCAGAGAAAATTTCATCACCAAAAATCCTTTTTCTGTGTAACTATTGCCATTATAGGCTGAGGGGAGGAGGGGGGGGCAAACACATGCATCATGACATCATCAAACAAATGATGTGACTTTTCCACTTATATCAGACATCATTAAGTCATTAGATAATTATGTCATCTTCAGGATGATGTCAAGTTGCATCTATTTTGATATCATTGTGGCTTGTTATAGCAGCAGAAATCTTTGGGAGTTCTGACCTCTTGCACCCGGCCATCCTAGTTCAGGCAGGAAATCCCGACTCCTAGTTTTCTCTCGGTTGAGTAGCATTTAGGAATATGGGAGCAAGCGAGGGCTTAGAAAAGGCAGAGAGGGATAAGGGGGAAGAGTCCTGCAGTCTCAGACCGAAAGAGCTGGCTTCTTCCCTTTTTTTTTTCTCCTCTTGGGGGATTTGAGATTTTAAATCAACAAAACAGGCCAAATGACCAAATAGTTCAATGAGGGAATACCCTCTTCCCCCCAATCCTGTGAACTGTTCTTGGGGGTCTTTTGAGTCAGTCAAAATTGACTCCTCCCGTGCAGCAGCTGTGCCGTTCACATTTCTCGTGAAGTGTGCTTTGATTGGATTTTTGTCTTTGATTTTTTTCTTTATTTTTCCTTATTTATTTCTTTTTAGCTGCTGGCTCTATCTCCAAAGCTTAAGCAAAATTGGGGGGGGATGGTTATTTCACTTTTGTCTTCTTTTGAAAGGCTTTTCTTTGGTCTGAGCATGCCATCTTTGCACCTCACCAATCTTGTGGTTAGCGACTCTGTTCCTTTAATGACACACAGCCTCTCTTTTCTGCCTTCCTTTATCCAACCCTCTTTCACCACCTTCTTCTTTGTCTTCTTTCCTTTTTTCCTCTTCTTGCTGATTCCTCTCCTCAACCTCCCCATCTCCTTATTTTCTTTCCTTCCTGTTGAACAATTGTATGGAAGAGGCATTTTCAGCCTATGAAATACTTAATTATTGGTTTCATTATTTCTGGCCTGCTTCACAATGGTATTGCAATGGATGACCTATCCCAGGGGTCTGCAAAGTTGGCTCTTTGAAGACTGATGGACTTCAACTCCCAGAATTCCCCAGCCAGCCTCAGCTGGCTGGGGAATTCTGGGAGTTGAAGTCCACCAGTCTTCAAAGAGCCAACTTTGCAGACCCCTGACCTATCCAGTGGCCTATCCAATTCTATATCAGAATAGATCCAATATAAAAATAGAGATAATACTGCAGAATGACTGGATCCATTGATAATTCTTTTCGAACTATAATAATGTTTTCTTCTCATGAAGCAGACACTGTTCTATTTATAATAATCCTTCCAACCATCAGCTTTTGTTGTTTAAATGTTTTAATTTTAATATAGAATTAAACATTTGAATAGGAACTTTTCAAAATAGTAAGGAGTCAACTGAAGATGGGAGTAATAGGAGGGGAAAATCATGATTTCAGGTCTCGTTGACATGTATTGAGTTTGTAAAATTAGATTTTTACAAGTCTAGAGAAAAACATCACGTCATGAGTAAGCATATGTGTATTTTCACAACAATCAAAACATGTTGAGCAAAATAATTTATATGTTAAATTTAGCTTGATATGTATTAGCCACATATGAATAACTTAGCCACTCAGTTCAGAGTTGTGCCAGGAGAACAGGATAGCTAATAGTGCTAAAGCATAGTTTTACCATCAGTTAGAACAAAATTTCTGTGGAATATTTTTAATTGGCCCATAATGATTCTAGAATGCCTGTCGCGTACCACAGATAAGATTCTCATAATGTTTGTTAAGAAATGTTTCCTCTCATACAATATAATTTATTGCCCATTGTAATACTGTTCTAGCTACCAGGTTTTAATTAGCTGCATCCAATTCATTTCTAGGAAGGATATAGTTAAAATAACAAAATGTAATTACAGGAACTCAGGTTGATATAATTGATGTAAATGATCCCAGTTCTACAATCCTGTCCCGGATAGGATATAGTCACCATAACTTACATCTATATAATGCTTGTTGACTATATTATAAAACCCCAATTTCCCATTTGTATTCATTTATCCACTATGTGCATTTATACTCCCTGATCTCCATAACTGTAACCAGCACTGAGAATGTGATAAAATTGAACATGGGAATTTCAATACATTAAGGCAGGGGTCTCCAACCTTTGCAACTTTAAGTCTGAAGGACTTCAGCTCCCAGAATTCTCCAGCCAGCAAAGCAAAGCTGGCTGGAGAATTCTGGGAGCTGAAGTCCTTCAGACTTAAAGTTGCAAAGGTTGGAGACCCCTGCATTTAAGGAAAAAAATCTAGGAGAGAAAGCATTAAATAAACAATGCTTCAATGTGACAAATGCTTGCTTTTGTTTCTGTGTATGACACCAACTGAAAATAGCTGAACAGCTCAATCTGGATCTAATGCATAGTTTTTCTATTTCAAAATAATTCTAATTAATTTTAAGCAGAGGTCTTAGGGCATTTTCATGCATGAAATATCCTATAACTTTAGTGTAAAACCCTATTCTGATTGCAAGGTGTATGTGTATTTGATGTCTTTTTCATGTATCACCCTTAGCAATATTTATAGATGGCACAGCAATACATACACATCTAAATCTTCATATTTTTCTGAAGTCTAGCTTTTCTGGCTTACTGTCATGTTGTAATCTGTTGCCAAGCATCTTGTCCTAATTTGCTACACTATGCAATTTGATACAGGAGCGGCTATGATAGAATTCTATTGTTGTCTATTTGCTCCATAAGAGATAATGCTTCAAATCTATAATGGGTTGCTGAAGTATAATGGTAATATAAATATCCTACGTGGGCCTTTCATTTTAGTATATAATATCAATCCAATGGAAAGGGTTAAAATGGAATCCATGAATATCTGTTTCCACATGCAAATCATCAAGGAAATATATCCCAAAAAATAAATAATAGGTAAACTCACCAATATATTCTAATTACAGCAAGAATATGGAGACTGGGATAAATAGTGTTACTGTTACTCACAGGTGACACCCAAAGCAGATAGATTTAGGCAGAATCGGTTGTTGTTGATCTCATGCTTAAGAAGGCAGTGAAGTTCTTTACCTACTTCCATGCGGGAATGTCATCTAAGCTTCCCACGGTAGATACCTTGCATTTAGTACTCCTGGGTATATTGCAAGGAATCCCTCCATTCTCTAGCCATCAATAAGTTGCCCAAATCTAGCTAGAACATTGTCTTTATAGAAATGCTTCTTCCCCCATTAGTTGACTAATTAATTCTGTCGGTTTGGAATCATAGGAAATTATTGGAAACAGGCTTGAAATTGAATGCATTATGTCACTCTCAAAATTCTGAAAAAGCGTTCCTCTTTAGAAGGGACTTCCTCTTCTTCCCAATCACTCCACCCCCCCACCCCCAATTCTCCCACCCCCAATTCTTTCTGCTTTTAGTTCTTTAATTCCTTCAATCTAATCCCATCTGCCTTCTCTCTTTTCTGTCCCTTGAACCCATTGTTATTCAGCAGCAGGACCTTGGACGAATTACAGCACCCAGGGTACTAGTTGCTTGGTCTCTCCGGCCACAGGTCCTTGTTCTAGTTTTCCTTCTTGCATCAGCACCATCCCTTTCCCTTCCCTTCGGTCATAAGAGATGACAGAACCAGAGGTACGCTATGCTAGCGCTCACTAACTCACTACATTTTCGCTTCATGCTCAGTACAGGAGCTCTGTTTTAAGCACGCTGAACCCCCCTCTCTGTCCGGCTGGCCATGGCTGCTTTTCTTTAGTTTTGCTTTGCAGCACCATATTGTGATGTGAGCGGTGAACTGTGGTCCCAGCTACCATCGGCTATGGAGTATGTTTGGAGAAGTTCATACGTGGGACGCAGTGACCGCTGTCCTATGTTACTTTTCCTTCCAGAGCATTTGTGTATCTCAGCAACTTGCTATACCCTGTACCTTTGGTCCATCGTGTTGCCATTGTCAGCGAGAAGGGGGAAGTTAAAGGATTCCTGCGGGTAGCAGTTCAGGCCATTTCAGGTAAGAGGTGGGTAAACATAATGAAGGAGGTGCTGGTCCTTCTTCTGGTGAGCAAATTTTAAAATAATAATATCTGTGGGGAAAGATCCTCTTGTATATTTGATTTATATTCCATCTTTTACTCCAAAGAATAGTCTTTTCTAAACAGTTAAAATGAACAACTAGGGTTCATTAAAGGGAAGAATGCTTTAACATTATTGCTAGGAATGCCAGAGAGCAAAGGTTAAAGTGTTTCAACTGATATGGCCCTGGGTCCATTTCGATGGAGAAGGGCGGTTCTATAAATCGAAATAAATAAATAAATAAATAAATTTATAAGAACATAGTTAACTAAGCCAGTTAAGGAGCCATTGTAATGTATGAACATGCTAACCTCAGGCAGTATTGAAGCAACGAAGATAGGATTACCAGATATTTGAACAGGCAAAGGAAGACAGAACCTGTGGAAAGGACAGCAAATGGTAGGAAGAGGAAGACACATTGTTTGACTTTCTTGGCATCCTGACAAAAAAGTCAGTGAAAAACAGAGGGGGGAAAGGCCTATATTTATTTGAAATTACTTTTTTCAACATCAGAAAGACTGGCTTTTCAATTGCAGAAACTATGCTAGAAGCAATTGCCAGGCAAAAGCCTTCAGTCTGTAACTGATTAAGTTCTTGTCAATTTCAGCCAGCAGCATAAGGAGATGAGAGAGAGGTTACTAATCAATGAATTAAGACCATAGAGTGGAGAATGCTAACTTGTAATTAGCATTTATGGAAGTGCTGCACTGCTGGAAGAAAACCTGATCAAAATAGAGTTTGCTAGATACTTACAATAAAAGGCTGAACAATACATAAAGCTCTTGGTGAGGATTTATGGCAAGCGTCGTGTCTTTTTAAAATATCATCCATGGCAAACATTACAACTGGATGCAGTATGCAGACCGCCGAAGTTCTCTGGAGCAAGAAGAAACTGTGAGATAACCCCTTGTGCGCCATTCAGGTGCTCCTTATGAGTAGATTGTGGGACAGAAGTTTTTATGATTGACTTCTAGTTGAACAGCCAGAAATAGGACTTTCAAGAAGCTTACAGTTATAACACAGACTTTTTTATTGGCAAAAAGTTTAACCAAACCTTATTCCCTAATTACCTTTGGAAGTATTTTTTACTTGTTTTGAAATATTAAGAACTCTTGAAATGACAAGAATTATTGAATTCAGTGGATGAGTTTCCTTCTCATCCTTCTGTAAAAGAAATTTAACGAATAAGTTTAAGGATTTAGAAAAACAATACTGCTTTAGAATAAAGAACAAAAGAAAGATCACAATAATTATTTTGGAAAATTAAAAGCAAATTTAGGTTCCAGATGATTTTGAAATTTGTAATTAAATATAATGATCCTTCCTGTGGTCAGTTTTAGTTTTCTGGAATGGTAACATGATAAGAAAGAATTTTGAATGTTGGACATTAGAGGAAACCAGAGGAAACTAAAGATTACTTAAAGAAGAACACGCAGACACATTGATGCAACATGGAACAAATATTTAAACAATACAATTCTTTTATGGAGAGTAATTAGGATAATTCTTTACTCTATTTATAAAAGAGATCTGTTAAAGCTTTTAAGTGTTAAAATGATGAGACAAAGGGAAGATAAAAAGAAATCAAGCTGAAGGACATTATTTTAAGAGATTAAAACCTGAGGTTATTTAAAGCAAGGAAAAGGGATACAGAGTCATCTTATTTGATCAAGGGTAAAATAGTTACTATCAGGCACGAACAACCTGCATGTACAGAGTTGAAGCTAACTATTTATTATGTTCTGCCTATAAAACAGGAATATTCCCAGTCTGGCATCTCTTGGGAACAATTAGAGAAGGAAACAAGGAATTCAAAGAGGATTGATTCTGGACCTTTTACAGTTACACAATGACTCTAGAATTAGCTTTGCACTCATCACTTCTTCCTGCCAGCAGCACTTCCCAACAGTTTTGTAGTTATTTCGGATAGCCTTTAATGCAGGGGTCTCCAACCTTTGCAACTTTAAGTCTGAAGGACTTCAGCTCCCAGACTTCTCCAGCCAGCAAAGCTGGCTGGAGGAGTCTGGGAGCTGAAGTCCTTCAGACTTAAAGTTGCAAAGGTTGGAGACCCCTGCTTTAATGGACTTTTGATTACAAAGAATGAATGACAAGGCC
This sequence comes from Rhabdophis nuchalis, assembly GCA_039707465.1. NCBI lineage: Eukaryota > Metazoa > Chordata > Lepidosauria > Squamata > Natricidae > Rhabdophis > Rhabdophis nuchalis. Next base: position 49,150,447 of record CM077645.1, read on the forward strand.
TTAATATTTGGAAAAATTTACGAGATGAGTAAAGGGAAAAAAAGAGTGTATTTATTGTGTTACCAAGAGATGGTGATATTTTACTAAAGTTGCTTGATCTTGTGATGAAGGAGACAGTTACTTCTTCATTCTTGTTGTCCCTTTCCCCCATTTTTCTTTTTTCCTGCACTTTCTATAATTTATATATTGTAGTTTGTATCAGTTTTGACTTTTTCAACTGTAATATTAATAAAATTATTTTTTTTTAAAGTTGGGCAATATTTCATTTAATTCTGCCTCCTGGATGGGAGGACATGAGAACAAAAAAAGGAATATCCTCTTTCTGCCAGACATCTGGTAATCCTCACGGGCAATTTTAACAATAATATGAATATAGGGAGTATACTGGGAGAGAAAATTACTTTCTTCTGCTCAGCTATGTTGTATGAAATGGGGGTGGGGAACCCTGTCAACTTTGACATCTAGACAGTCCTCTAAAGAAATGTGGCAGAATAGAGTGCCCTACATTTTCCATAAAATATGGATTGCTCATTAGAATGTTATTTTGCTGGGATGATGATAGATTCCCTCTCCCCCCTCATTATATTGACATGTAGGGATTCACCTCTCTTTCTTGTGATAGAGATCGGATTAACTAGAGTTTTATCCCATGTCATCAGTTGACATTTGGAGAACTCCTCAATCATTTGGTTGACTCTTCAGCCACATACCTAATTTACTACAGAAATATAAACACAATGAAGGTGCCTTCTCCCAATTGGCCTTTTCCTGATGGTTGATTGAGGGATTCTCCTTGGGTTGCTTGGCAGTTTCTGAAAATGGAACTATAAAAATAACACCTAGAACTACAGAATGTAATGGGCTGTGAGAATGACCTTAAAGAGCAGGAGCCACAACCAAGACATTGGTCAGATAAAAGAAATCTGAGTCCAGAGTAGAAATGTAATTAGAGATAAATGTCTCAGATTTGAAGCTTCCTAGTTATCTTGCAGATAACTTCCAGTCAGCATTAGCATTCATAGTTTTGGTTTTCTAGTCTGGCCTATCTCAAAGGCCTAATGAAGTGATGAATGACAAGGGATGAATAGGCCTATATAAAATTATATCATGATTGACATAGTATTATACTTTTTCTCCCTTACTATGTCTGCATGATGCTGTTTAAGGCAGGGGTCTCCAACCTTTGCAACTTTAAGTCTGAAGGACTTCAGCTCCCAGAATTCTCCAGCCAGCTTTGCTGGCTGGAGAAGTCTGGGAGCTGAAGTCTTTCAGACTTAAAGTTGCAAAGGTTGGGGACCCCTGGTTTAAGGTCACATGAATCTACTTGGAGGCATGGATTTCAAGAACAAACTTTAGGCTGCAGTGATCTTTTTCCTAGGTCTTAAGGTCATGATGGCAATTGGGCCCAGGATTGTTATCTCTAAGCAATGTGGTTAGAAAATGTTAAATGTATTTATTTATTTTATTTTATTTATTTAATAAATAAATAAATAAATAAATAGATGACCATATCACTTAGCAACAATAATCTTGTCAGTCCCATTTGACACAGCCCCAAGATATGTGGGTTGTTAAGTAGGCAGTAGTGCAAATCAAGCGTGAGGAGCACAGGGGCACCAGAGGGGGAATGGGCAAGGTCCTGGGAGGGCCAACGCAGACTGCGCATGAGAGGAAGGAGGACTGTCATGAAAAAAAAAGTGTGATAGAGCTCCATGAAGAATGGGAATGGAATAGATTCCCATAGTATTGTTACATACACAATTTTTCAAGCGGACAGATAAATGTGTACATGCATTGGGAGGGTCATACAATAACATATTTTTATAATTTCATTTTATATGGTTTCTTTATTGTTCCTAATGATACTATGGTAGAGGTGTTGCACTGTATGTTTCTTCACTTCGCTACATCCGGTTTCTAATTTAAATCTATATTATTCATATTTAATTTTTCTGAAGTTGAAATTTCTCAATTGATGGGAGTTGTTTTATGAAAGCTCATATTTGATATTATTGTAGTTATTGAATTTATTCACAAGTATTCCTTTTCCAGTGTATCAGCTACAGATTTTAGATTTACCTTTTATGAACAGTTTAATGAAACATTCAGCTTAATCAAACATTTATATTTTAAACCTATTGTGGACAAATTTACAATCCCATTGGTTCTTGTAGCCTAATAAGAATATTTGGATGATTTAAGATGCATGCTGATTGGGAAATTCTGGAAGATGAAGTCCACACATCTTAAAGTTGCTAAATTTGAAAAACACCTACCTAGATAATTAATTAACCAGAGTCATTTAAAAAAATATTTGCTTCATCAAATACCAGTCAGTGTTTTTATCACTTTTTTGAATAATAACCATGAGCTGATCTTCTGAGGTATTTGAAAATAAAATATAAAAATTTTAGGGAACTTCTGTGGCGTACAGCTTATTGGAAAATGTGAACTTTGATTATTGCTCATTGCTGTAGACCAGAGGTTCCCAAACTTGGCAACTTTAAGACTTGTAGACTTCAATTCTCAGAATTCAGCAGCCAGCTCTGCTGGCTGGAGAATTCTGGGAGTTGAAGTCCACAAGTCTTAAAGTTGCCAAGTTTGGGAACCTCTGCTGTTGACTCTACTTTAAGATGGGCAGTATTATTCAATACAAATTGAATAAAAAAACTTTCGTTTAACTTACTATATTATCTTGCCATAATCCTGTTTCCAGCTGATGAAGAAGCACCAGATTATGGCTCAGGAGTGCGGCAGTCGGGAACAGCTAAAATTTCCTTTGATGATCAGCACTTTGAGAAGGTATGCTTAAAAACCCGGACTATATGAGAATTATTTCAGTGGGGTTGATTTCATGAAGATACTTGTCTCATACCTAATCAATTATTAATAGATTTCTTATATAGATTTTAAACACAGAGGACTTTTGAAAGATGGGACATATCACAACCTAATACTGTTGCTAGATGTCTGGAATAGGTACTTTTAAAACTTCCTCAGCAACAGCACTGTGTTTACATTTCCATACATGTACTGAGCAAGGGTGGGTTCCGGCAGGCACTACTGCTGGTTCGCTTGTGGGCGCACTGCATGCGCGCACATGCTCAGTGCAATAAAAATTGTTCTGGGCATGTGCTGAAGCCAAAAACAAGATGGCGGTGCCTATGGCAGTGCCCGGCAAACCAGTTGCCAGTTCTAGCGACCCAGACCGCCAAACCACTACCGAACAAGTCCAAACCAGTAGGAACCCATCACTGGTACTGAGATAAAAACCTAAGCAGAGATTTTTTTCCAGTCTCTAGGTTAACTGAAAACAGACATTAACAATTTTCAGGTTCTAGATTTTGTTGGTGTGGTGTTTGAGTGGATGAGTTTATATTTCATTTTATGGATACTATTCAGAAGCATATGACAGTTTTATTGACTCATGTTGACCACTGTGAACTCCTTGAAGAAGAAAATAGGATATCAATAAAATGAATAATAAATATGAATGCAACAATCTTTGCATGCCCTTCTTTTCTCTTTTAGCCTCTGCCTGTTTTCTTTTTGAGCTTTGCCATATATTGTTGTGATGCAATTGTTTAAAAAGAAGAGAGAAACTGTTTTATTGCCAGAGACAATAATAGGGATGCTTTTCTTTGTAGTTCCAGTCTGAATCCTGTCCTGCAGTGGGAATGTCTCGCTCTGGAACATCACAAGAGGAGCTGCGCATAGTAGAAGGACAGGGACAAATTACTGATATAGGGCCATCGGCAGATGAAGTCAACAACAACACTTGTGCAGGTAAAAAGCCTTCCTGTTTGGGGGCATGGGAGGAAACATACACAGCAATAAAATCACATTGGGCCTTCTTGTAAGGAAAATGTAAAATGCTACATTGTCAGATATATTTGTATGGTGCTGATGCAGCTGAAAGACTAAGCTGAGAAATGAAATACATACAGTTTACATACTGCACAAAATGTGCAGTATTTAAAAATGTTAAACACATAACCTAATGAAAATGAATTAAATGGGAATATAGCTAAATTAAGATGAAGAGCAAAGATTAAGCTTCCACAAAAGAGGTAATGTCCTATGTTTAGATTACTGCCAAGTGATTTACATGAGACTGTCCATGTAGACTGATCAGAAACTTCAGCCACAGTGAGTTGCTTTCTGATCTGTGGTTTGTAGACCATATTATCAGCCGTACTGTGTCATTTTCAGGAAATAATAATAATAATAATCATCATCATCATCATCTTTATTGTCATTGTAATAAGATTGTAATAAAATTACAATGAAACTGGTTAACGGCAAATCGATTGTTATAACTTTGTTTGATGAAGCTTTTCCTCAAATATGGATAGATGATTTTCTTCTTCGTTGTACATATGAAACATGAATAGATAAAATATGAAACTTGAAAGTGTTTACAATTGCTATTATGTTTTCTTAGCCACTCCAGAAGATATTATCCTGGAGAGTTCCGAGAAATCCACAGTTGATGGATCTTTTGAGGCAGCTTTGGAGCACTTGAAATTGGGCAGCATTTTCACTTTCAGAGTTACTGTTCTACAGGCCTCCAGCATCTCAGCAGAATATGCGGACATCTTCTGCCAATTTAAGTAAGATACAATGTCCATTCCACCATTTGCTATTTGCACAGTTTAGATAAATGTATAAGACTGTGATCACACTGTGCCATTGATCCACACTTGTCACATGGAGAATTAATCAAAATAATTTCAACATTAAAAAGTTGAGAGATGGAGGCTTGAATATAAGTGCATTTAAAAGGTTCTTAGTGAGAATAAATACAGGAATGAAGCTTAATAGCCTGAATATATCAATTACTCTTATGAGAGACTATGGAAATACAGAAGAACCCTACAAGATGAGAGGAAAAAGTGTTATCTTCCTAATCTTTCCTTGTATTGTTGTGCTTCTGATTTTTCAGTTTCTGAACTGAAAAATTCTAACAAAGAGTAGAGATAGAAGGTCTGATGATGACCAACAGACTGCAGTTGAACTTGTGTTTACAATTTGAATGAAAGAATGCACATATGCGCATACACACACACCAAGTATGTATATGCTTTTGAAACGAATGTATTCAAACATAGTAAAAGAAGCTCTTTTTTCACAGCTTTATTCACCGCCACGATGAAGCCTTCTCTACTGAGCCCTTGAAGAACACTGGCCGAGGCCCACCTCTTGGCTTTTATCATGTTCAGAATGTTAGTGTAATTTTCTGCTTCACGTTGTTAATTTTGTATATTTTGCATTACTTTTCCTTTAAAATTGTTTTTTTAAAAGGAAGACACGAAATTAAATCCAGCTTTCTGCTTACTGGCTAATACTGGTTTTAATGATTTCTGTGTATATTACAGTACTACAGGTTTATATTGCTAGTTTTAAGACAAGAGTATTTTGTTTCTAGATGGCCATAAAAGGGGAGAATTTAATTTATTTTGTACGATTATGTCCTTGACATAATTAGTGATATTTTATGCCTTACTATGTTGATTTCATTTCTGGAAAGACCACTAAAAAGGAATAAAGCCCTATAATGCCAGAAAATCAATGAAGATAATGAGATATATTAACATATATTAACACTGAAGTTTTAAGACAACCCCCCACCTTTTTTTTTTTTTAGCTTCAGTGAATGCAAGTTTTAGATCTTCTGGCAAGTTTTACCCAGTTTAATAATTTGGCCATTTTAAGTTGAATATCTTGTTATATAAAATAAGCATTATATCCTTTTCTTTTCTGCCTTACAGATTGCAGTTGAGGTCACTAAATCCTTTATTGAATACATTAAAAGCCAGCCAATTGTCTTTGAGGTGTTTGGCCACTATCAGCAGTATCCTTTCCCCCCTCTCTGCAAGGATGTACTCAGGTAAATTATCATCCATGATCTCTCACTACCTGTGGCTCATCTGCTTCTTTATAAGAAGTGGAACTTGCCCTACAAAGCACTGAGATTTTTGCCTGATTTTCAGCAACAGTTTAACTGTTGCAAAGCTGCTATTGTGCAGTCTGTGCCATTATAAAACAAATAAAACATGCCCTAGTATGTTTGAGGAAGCATATAAAGAGACAAAACATGACTGTGTTACATTTAGGTAAACCAACCTGGCTAGCCAACTGAGCAACAGGAATCAATTACCAGATATAAACACTGAATCTTTGTTATTTCAAATTCTTACACAAATTAAAATTGTGATACTTTATTACACTGTATTTTCAGTTTCCAGTATTTGACCAAGCACAAATACTTCTTTGAAAATTTGTAAGATCTATTCGATAAGTCTGCACTGATTGATTACAGTTTATTTTTATAGCATTCATTTTAATTAGTTATGCCTTTTTTATAGCCCCCTAAGACCGTCTCGCCGCCATTTCCCTCGTGTCATGCCATTATCAAAACCAGGTAAGAAAGAAAGAATTATTTGTTTCACATGAGCATGAATGGAAATTTCAAAATGTTTAGACATTTTGAACAAAAAATATTACTGATTAATAACTGTTATTTGAAAAAGTTGTCCCAAATCTTTGTAAAAAATTAGTATTGTGTTGACTGCAGTTGATGGTGAATTGAAATAACAGACATCCTGCCCAAATTTTCATAAGGAATCGATGTAGAAGAGAATTATCTGTGTGTCGCCTCTACTTGCCTCTTTCCCAGACATAGATCTAAATCAGTGGTCCCCAACCTTTGTCGCTTGGCAGCCTGGTGGAGGGGGAGAGAGGAACCAAGCTATGTGACTGGTGGATTGGCACGCGCATATGCAGATCAACCTCCACAAGCTGCATGCATGCACACTGGCCTGCTGCTCATGTAACTCAAGATATGTGTGCCTGCCAGCCTGCTGCTTGTGTGGTCTAGTTGCAAATAGACCATGGCCTGGTAGTGGGCCACAGCCTGGGGGGTTTGGGACCCCTGGCCTAAATGGTAAAACCCCATTATAACCCAATTTTCAGTTTTTAACAAACTTCTTCTGCCTTGAATTTGTGATATCAACTGAATAAATAAATAAATAATGTCATTGGTGAGGAACGCAGAACAATGAGGTTTCTCCTGTTTAAACAGTTCTGATTTCTAGAGTATAGCTGATCTCCTTGGGATATCTCAATGTTTGAAGAATAATTGGGATAATTTTTAGGCACCCATTACAGAAAAGTTGCTCCAAGTGCTCAATAACTGCTTATTTAGTCACATCATGTAAGGACTACAATGCATGATCTTTATTCTGTTATTATTCTTATTCTGTTATTCTGTTATCCTTGTCTGATGCTCTTAGTGCAGGGATGTCCAAGCTTGGGAACTTTAAGACTTGCGGACTTCAACTCCCAGAATTCCCCAGCCAGCATAGCTGGCTGGGGAATTCTGGGAGTTGAAGTCCACAAGTCTTAAAGTTCCCAAGTTTGGACATCCCTGTCTTAGTGGCATTGGATGTAACATGTTTTCCCTTTCTTTGTGTGTCTTGTATATTGCCTTGTATCTCTCATATGGATTTTTTTGTATCTGGTTCTTGTGAGAAATTGTGCATAGACTCACAGCCTCATTTGTCTTGTTTTTGTGCATTTATCCCCAAAGGCCTTCTAGTACCAGCCATTTATCTTTCAACCTAGCTCTTTAGCCATGATGCAGAAACACAGATGCAGTATGAGATAATAGAGTTCCTCAACCTTTATACTTGACCAATTACTCCATTTTATTATACTTTTTGCAGTGCCTGCAACAAAGTTGAGTGCCATGACAAGACCCAGCATTGGCCCATGTCAATGCAAGTATGATCTCATGGTCTTCTTTGAGATTTGTGAGCTGGAAGCTAATGGAGAGTAAGTGGCTTTATATGCTTACAAACAATTACATTTTGCTAACTAATTTAGGAGCCATGATTATCAAGTGTATTACGCAGCTGAAAATGTTCGTTCTGTTTTAGTACATTTGCTGGAAAAAATAATTGCCAAACTTCAAATGTGATATAAGTATTTATAGGCTAGATTCAACTTCATTGAAATCTGAATTGGATTAGTTCAATGCATCTGTTTAGCACATTATATTGAGTCAGACCACTGACTCAATAGTATATAATGTGACTTTCCGATAATGTTTCTGACAGGAATAAGTAAATGCTTCCTATTGTACAGATGCAGATAATGAACCTGTGAGACTCTGAATGGAAAAAGATTCTCATCCTAACTCTAATTGTCCACAAAGCAAATTAAGAGTGATGGTAAAGTCTAATGAGATTGAAAAATTGATGATGCAGAACCAAGTATTGTCATCAGAGATAGTGTATTGACCCAGAGTAGATGAAGGGCAGGGCTCCTGTGCCTTTAATAGTGATGCAAGAAGATACGTTACTATACATGTATAATCTCCAATTATAGTGCTATAAAAATCTTAGATGTTGGGGCTCCAAACTTTCCCTTTTCTACATGACTACTAATGACCTGATGTGGACTTTTGTAGTAGAGAACCTCTGAAAGAGATGTAAATCTCTTATCTAATTACGAGAATTTGTACTTACAAATGAAAACAAGTCATATATGTGTGAATTAATGTACAAGAATTGAAACAAGGAACATATATGAGAAATTGATGGGAAAAGATCATATAAATGCTCTTTAATAATGAATAAATCAACCTGATCTCCTTGTGTTAATTTGTTTGATACATTTTCTCAGAATTGGTTTCTATGGAAACAAACCTCTTTTATATATCTTTGAGGCTATGAAGAGTTTTTTTTAAATTAGATTGAATTTTTATACTGTGTACATTTCAGTGTTTTAGGCATATCTGAACAATTCTTGTCACAAAGCAGAACACTGTGAATTATCTTAGATATCAAAGGGTAGAGCAGTGCAAAGCACAGATTTTTAAAGTCATACAGAAAGAATTGTAACATCAAGTTGTAAAAATAAAGTCCAGTCAAGGTGAGCAAATTAATACTGATGAATACTGTCTACTCAGTGCAATATAAATGGAGATTAATAAAAACGTGTGTTTTGTAATGCTTCACTATAGTGCAATTCTCATCATTCTAGGCCAGCCTTTCTCAATCTTGGCTACTTCTAGAATTTCTCACTCAATCCATACTCTAAAAGTTGCCAAGATTGAGAAACATTGCTCTAGCCCCATGATAGCGAACCTATGGCACGGGTGCCACAGGTGGCATGCAGAACCATTTCTTAGGGCACGCGAGGCGTTGCCCTGTCAGCTCCAGCGCGCTTGTGTGCACTGGCCAGCTGATTTAGGCCTTCTTTTGAGGCCATTTTTCGCCCTCTGAAGGCTTCAGGGAAGCTCCTGAAGCCTCTGACGGTGGGGGGGGGAGCTGTTTTCACCCTCCCCAGGCTCCTAGAAAGCCTCTGGAGCCTAGGGAGAGCAAAAAAAGCATGCCAAAAGTAGGGGGCCACACCCATAGCATTATGGGTGTGGCACGCCCATGCACGACCCTCCTGCGCTCCGCCCGCTTTTGGCACGCGAGCCAAAAAAAGGTTAGCCAACACTGCTCTAGCCAGTGTGGGTATGGATATCTGATTGGGGTGTAATGCTAGGGAACTCCAGGTCCAAAAATTTCTTGAAAGCACAAGGTTGGAGAAGATGCTGTCTATTCAGTCTCAATAAAATGATGTTTTCTAGCTATATCCCAGCTGTTGTGGATCATCGTGGAGGAATGCCTTGCCTTGGGACTTTCCTATTGCATCAGGTATTTCCTGTATTCTTCTTACCAATTCCTAACCCTAACCCTATTCTAAGCATAAGGTAACAACAATACTGTTTTTATTTTAGAAAATGAATTGTTAGATACAATTTTTGGCGAATGGGCATCTTTCAAGAATATGCGACTCAGAGCATTTAAAAACATTTTTGGTGTATTTGCTACTTCATTGAATAATCCTTCATATGTCCGACCTGAATGGGAAAACCGGATAGGGTTCACGATCTTTTTGGATTCTATAATCTATTATTTTGTAAATATTCTTTTTTGTTTTTATTAGGATCATAAGTTTGATTAGCAATCTACTTAAAAAAAAAGAATATCCTTATAAATATACATTCTGTAAATATAAACGAACAGATTTATTTTTTTTTAAATTACATTTTTTCTTCAACACAAAGTGGCAAAGTTGTTGTCAATTTTCAGGAGACACACCTAATAATTTTTTCTTTATACAGTAGAAATATAAAATATCTGCTGACTTTTTCTCTCTTTAATTATATTGCAAAAGTCCATTGTCCATTTATTAGGGGAACTCAGTCCCTTAAAATTACCTGTTAAAAGTGTTATTTGTTATTTTTCAAAAAAAAGAAATCATAAAAAAAGAAATAAAAATGTAAATTTTTATTCAAGATTTGATTTTCTTTTTTCTAACTTTTTCTCTGGTAACCTTTTAGAAATATATGAGATTATTTCAGTATTTCTAGAAACTATGTTGCTTTATTCAATAATCTGTCCTTATTTATAATTATAACTTTATAAATTACAATTATAATTCTGTTGAGAATTCATTCCTTTATTAAATATTCGATTGTGAGATGAGTTTGGTACAAGACAGTCAGTTTATAAATGTTTACAATTATATATATATTGGAGGGATTAATGTCCACTATATAATAAAATTTACAAAAGCTTATTGAGAAAACGTCCTTCTAATAATTCCTATTTGGAATTGGGTCGCATGATTTGCTGGCTGGAGCGCGTGCACATAGCTCGACTTCTGTGAATGGTGGGCCGGCAGGCAATTGCACACATGCGTGTCGGTGCATTGCTTGCATAAGTCGAGCTGCACAAGTGCACGCCAGCCCGACGGTCACACGGCCCAATTGCCCTCTCCCCACCCAGCGGGGCTGCCAAGCCGCAAAGTTGGCTGCTATAATAATACATCCAAAATTAATTCTAAATTAATTCTAAATTCAGTTCAAAGAGCACTTTTTCTGTTTCAGTCCACAAAAACCTTTGAAATTTGCTTTCTAGTCTTTTTGTAGTCATGGGTATGCTGCATGTGGTCTTTGAGATTTTCTGAACTATAACTCCCAGCTGCTCCAAAATCCACATTTGCTGGGAGGTGTAGTTTAGCAACTTTTGCAAGACCACATTTTTCTCTTCTCAATTTTATATTGTATGTTCTGCACTCTGCATATAAAGTTTTCAATAAGACATTCCTTTCTAAAAAAAAAAAAAATCTTAACATACTATTTTTAAACTAAGTTTTTCAACAAAAATATTTTCTATAGTTTTGTTCAACAAAAATATTAATGTATATTTCTTCTGGCCCAACTGTTTCCTTTTTCGCACCATGACTTATAGGAGTTAATAATAATAATAATAATAATAATTTATTTCTTATAAACCGCACCCTCTCCCCACAGGGACTCGGGGCGGTGCACAGGAGGAATAAGAACAATAACTATATACATATATCATTAAAAATACATTAAATTAAGTGACCTGTGCTAAAATACCCGTTAAAACTATCTAACTAGAGATCCCCAATAAACCCTAAAAACAGAGGAGTTGATGTACTTCCACTTAGGATAATACTTTGCATGTACTATAGATTTGGGCAAACTCTTTGGGTCTGGAGGTTGGCTGTGAGATACCTTTTTCCACTTCTGCACCATCTGGGAACCATAGCTGGCATGGCTTATGATAGCTTCACATCAGTGGAGTGCGCAGACTCATAATTTTCAAGATGACACTGGTTATTTTCTTTCTTTGTTTTGTTCTATGGTTAATGTAGGCCACCCAGAGCTGCAGGTTATATGGCAGCCATACAAATGTCATAAATTCATAAAGTTTATCATTAATAGTGTTTTATCTGGTTGCTTCTGGAGGGCAGGATGTTTGCTTAGCTTTTTAAATACAGTTCTTATAACTGCTAACTTTATTACTTTCCCGTATGATGGATGTCAGGGTATCCAGAGGAGGATTACAGTCACCTTGGTGCATGAGACAGGAAGCCACATCCGCTGGAAGGAAGTGAGGGAGCTGGTTGTGGGTAAGCAAAATATTTGTTCTATATCCCAATCAATGTTGAAGCTATACAGTACATCTGAACTAAGCAGTCTCAAACTGCAGAACAGCATCACTGATTTTTAGAAAAGCATATGGATACCGATGCTATGTAAAAAGAATCAAAATAGAGCTTTCAGTGATATGGCATTTGAGCATTTTTCTTTATTTTTTGTAACAAGTTGTTCATTTTGGTAAACAGAACCTGCATATGGATGTTTTACAGGGTATCTCCTCTGTAGCCTCCAAGACAGTAGTGGGATTCAAAAAATTTTACTACTGGTTCTGTGGGGGTAGCTTGGTGGGCGTGGCATGGCTTGGTGGGCATGGCAGGGGAAGGTTAATTCCCATTTCTTCCCGATCAGCTGTGACTTGGGAGGCAGAGAATAGATGGGGGTGGGGTCAGTCAGAAGTGGTATTTACCGGTTCTTCGGACTACTCAAAATTTTCACTACCGGTTCTCCAGAACTGGTCAGACCCTGCTAAATACCACATCTGCTCCAAGAGTCTTTTGGATTACAATAGGATAGAAGTATTTTGGAATAGAACTATGTTTGATGATTAAACAAATCTCCTTTGATACAGTTTGAAGGATAGACCAGAACTTTGCATAGAAAACTGGATGATTCATTACGTTGACAGAGTTTGAGAGATTGTCAAATTACAGTGATGTGATTGGTTCACTGTCTCTTTCTTCTAAGAGGAGCATAGCTCAGTTTGGTAAAAAGTATGACAATATCCCAACAGTATGATTTCTTTTCAGTTCTCATCATGATAAGCAATGATGAGTTTAAGACATAGAGAATAATCTCACTTTATAGATATACTGTATTGGGCAGTTAGCAAACTGCAGGCCTTATGTAACTCTTTGAAATCTTGCATATGGTTAGGACATATGGCAAGCTGGAGACTTTATAAAACATGACTACAGTGGAAATATGGCACATATGGATGAATCTTCCAACACTCTGCCTTCTGCCCCATCATGTTGAAATGGAGAGCGGAGAGAAAGCTGTGTATGCATCGCTCCAGATCTTCCATTCATATTTTGGAAAAGACTTACCCGATTATGATTTAGATGTTTAGAAATATACTTACTCTAATTCACCTGCAACAGTATAGGGAAGATAAAATGTATGCGCTATCCTCTATTTGTAGGTCGAATCCGGAACACTCCAGAAGGAGATGAGTCCCTCATTGACCCCAATATCCTCTCTTTGAACATCCTCTCTTCAGGATACATCCGGCCCTCTCAGGATGATCGGTAAGTCTGCTCAGAATACTCAGCTAATCTGGGTCAGTCATAATACTTCTATATGTCTGGTACCGTATGTGCCCAGTGGAGTGAAAAGCTTTTTCCCTGAAAGACTCTTTACACAGTCAGTAGGTCAAAGTTCTGACAAAGCTAGCAAGAAAGAACACGACAAATTTGCACACAGAAAGGGATAATGGCTTTCCTCCAGTATTTTTTTCCCCATGGATAATAGTTTAAGAGACTAGTGCAACAAAGGAAGTTGCCTAGTTTAATCAATTAAATCATTGATTTGTCTAGTCTGGTATCGTTTCCTCTGGCAGAAAGTTTCATGTGTCTGTGTCTGAGGTCCATCTTGCTCCGCACTTATCCATGTGTCCCTTTTCTTCACTTCAAAATATTGTTTTAAGATATATTATTTAACAATAAATGGAAATACTAGAAACAACCTAGGACCTCTCAAATGGGTAGCAGTTACATGAGCTTGGAGGACTGGCATCTCTCCACATGCAGAATATGTTTAGATTTGCTCCTGAACTGTGGCTCAATTGCTTTATGTCTGCAAACATTTATTTGCCATACATTGTAAATACTACTTTTAGTATTTACAATTTATCTCACAGCCTAGCAGAAAAAAGATGATAATATTTTTATGTACTATGAAAGGGAAGCACTGACACATGCATCTTTGTACAAGGCCCAGTCATTCTCCAATGGAACAACGTGTGGTAAAATCTATTGGTGGTGTAGAAGTTCTTTCTTCTAAATAATGACAAACACTGGCCTTTCCAGATTTAACACTGCAGTTTGAATGGATCCACCCTTCTCCAAAATTTCAAAAATGGCTATAGGGTTACATTACAGATTCTTCCTATTTTGCAAAACTTATATTTTTTAAAAAGATACTTGAGAAAATTAGAGGGTGGAGTGTGAAGCCCTTTCTTGCTTCCTTGGGTCTGGGCCTTGCATTAATTTGAGAGGTTAATGGTAAAATAAAACACAGTGTCATTAACAATTTAAGGGGTGATTTATTATTCTTAAGGTGAAAGACATGGATGAGTGAGTAATGCTATTCTGTTAGGAAAACAAAAGACAGGAGACAATGTGATATCTCATTCATTCATCTTTTTCTGAAGGTTAGTTTCTCTTTCAGTACCTCCTACAGTTGAGACCAAGTTATTTTGATCAAATAATCCTGAGTCTATTCCTCAACATTAATCTCAATTCAGATGTTTAAACATGTCTGATTTTTACAACCCTCTGAAAGAATATATGGGTGAGTTGGGAAATGAAGAAACAAAACAAGGTGTAAGTATATCATGGAAAAGATCAAAGCTGGTGAAGGAATATGTGAAAAGGAAAAAGAGATTGGTTAAAGTCATTCCAGGCCAGGTTTTTCCAATTTGGTGTCCAGATATGTTAAAACTATAATCTGCAAGCAGCCTGGGCGGAGATGATTGTTCAAGGACAGGGAACAGGGAACTTTTGGGGGCCATTAGACACAATTTAAATGGTTAAGGAGTATCAGTTGCAAAGTATTTCTTCCCTGAGACTAGTCAGCTCTCTTTTTTCTCCTTTCTTTATGGAGAAGATCCTCTCTATTATTCCAGCTTTCTTCGTTCCTTTTTTTCTGGGTAAATGATCACATCTCAATGAACACTGTGCTGCACCCATCATCCACGATTGTTTTCTCCAAATGTCAATAAAACATGTGAATGTAGTTCATAGCTATAAAGATGACTGTTAGAACTGGTTGAACAAAGCACACACCCTCCCATTTAATTAGTTTTTAAAGTATTGTCTGGTAGATATCAATGAAGACATTGATAGGGATATTGATGCCCTGTGTATCCTTGAGCATCAATTCCATGTGTTTGATGGTAATATAAAAATATATTCCATTCAAAAGGAATTTTCCCTTCCAAACAAACTAGCAATAAAGTAACAGAAGAAAATAAAACAAAACAAAATAAATCAGGAAAACAAAGCCAAATGAAGCACCGCAGTGTTGTTCCTTTTACTAATATTAACCATGACCTTTAGTTTTGATTAAGTTGAAGTAGATACAATTTATATAAAGATGTTTGCAGATGTCAGCTTTTTCAGTGACAATAATGGCCAACCTATACACAAAAATAAAAGAAAAAAACTTATAAGAAATTTACCTATTATCAAGAACAATTATGATTATTGGAAACTATTGTTCCTAGGTTTATTTAGTGGTTGCTGTTATTCCTACACTAATCTTGACAGCATACTTGCTAAGCAAACTTCTGTTTTACAGGATCCTGGCTTGTCAACAGGCAGTCATCTGTAAAATCAATGATTAAAACTAATATTAGGAAGTATTCCTAATTGTATGATGGATTTTGCATTGCAGAATGAACGCAATCAATCCTGGTCATGCAATATTTCTTTCATCCCTGGTTCCTGAGCTTTCTATCTCAGCCTCCCCTGACCTGGTGCCCTCCAAATGTATTGGAATATAAACCCAGAATTCCTATTCAGCATGCTGGGAATTCCAATTCTATGACTTGTGAAGGAAATTGGGTTGAAAAAGGACTCTCTATTACATATTCTAGAAGTGGTATTTTTTAAAACATTTTTTCCAAACTCTGCAGCTCTTGGCCGGAAGCTCGAATGTGATACTTTTCAGTATGGTTCAGGATTGGTTTACCACTTGATTTATTTGTAACATTTATTAACCAAGTGCCCTGTTATGGTGTTCAAAGCAGCAGCCTTCATTAAACCCAAATTTCTAAATTCTCATAAACTGCAAAAAGTCTATTGTTGAGGCTTCTGAGCGTTTGCCAGAGAAGTAAGAAAGATTAGGAACCACATACTGGTAGCTGCTCCTTCCTCTTCATGTCTTTTTCTCCTATATGAGCATTATTCTTAGCTGCCTGAATGGATGAAAACAGAATTGATGGCTGGCATCTTAAAGTTGTCAGCAAGGCTGGCCAGATTTGGCTGAAGGAAAAGAATAATAAAGGGTCTATCTACATGAACAGCCTTTCCCAACCTGATGTGTTCCCAATCAGAGACTACAATTATTGTCATTCCAAGGTAGCATTTTTATCTTGGGGCAGTAGGAGTTGTAATCTGATCCCATCTGGATTGTATCAAGTTACAAAGGTGGCACTAGAGCACCCATTTTCCAGATTTCTCTCTTTTTTTTTTTAATCTGCATGAATTTTAGGAACTTTCTTCAAATCTTGATAGTACTTAACTAAGAACTTTTAGTGGAGAACTCAGCTCATCCACTCACATGGGCACCTGTTTCAGTTCCCAGCTATCATGTATCACCAAGCCAGTGGTGGGTTCTTACCGGTTCGGACTGGTTCAGCCGAACTGTTAGCTGTAACTGCAAGCCAAGAGCAAACCAGTTCTCTGTTTCTGTGAAAGTGGGTCCGCCCGCCTGCCCCCAGGTTTATTTCTGCTTCTGAAGCCCAGCTGATCAGTTGTGGCAAATTGAATGGCCACTCCTCAGCTGGTATTCTTGTTCCTTTCCTTGTTTGCAATAATAATAATAATAATAATAATAATAATAATAATAATAATAATAACAACAACAACAACAACAACAACAACAACAAGAATAATAATAATTTTAATTTATAGCCCGCTCTCTCTCCCCGAAGGAACTCGAGGCGGGGCACAGGGAATTTAAAATACATATAAAATCACAGACATAGTACAATATTAAAATGAAATTAAACTAACCCTGCGCTAAAAACCCATATTAAAACTAAAAATATGTCACTAAAAACCCTAAAAACAGTTGATTACCCCAGGCCGGCCAAGCAGAAAAAGTGTGTTTTTAATTTTTGACGGAAGGAGCGGACGTCCGTAGTTGTTCTAATTTTGGGGGGAAGGTCATTCCAGAGGGTCGGGCCCGCCACAGAGAAGGCCCTTCCCCTGGCCGTCGCCCGCTGGCACAGCCTAGTGGACGGCACCTGGAGAAGTCCCTCTCTGTGGGAGCGAATCGGCCGCAGGGATGTATGGGGCAGGATGCGATCCCGCAGATAGCTAGGTCCCGTGCCATGGAGCGCTTTAAAGATGATAACCAGCACCTTGAAGCGCACCCGAAAGACGACAGGCAGCCAATGCAGCTCGCGCAGGAGCGGTATTACATGGGAAAACCTAGAGGTTCCCATAACTGCCCGCACGCCTGCATTCTGGACAAGCTGAAGCCTTCGGGTGCACCTCAAGGGGAGCCCCATGTAGAGAGCATTGCAGTAGTCCAGTCGGGATGTCACGAGAGCATGAGTGACTGTGCAAAAGGCACCCCGATCCAATAGGGGACGCAACTGGCGGACCAGGCGAACCTGGTAAAACGCCCTCCTGGCTATGGTCGTCACTTGATCTTCCATGGACAGCCGTGCATCAAGGAGGACGCCCAAGTTGCGTGCCCCATCCACAGGGGTTAGATGTTCGCCCCCTATGGCCAGTGATGGAGTCAACTGGTTGTACCGGGATGCCGGGAACCACAGCCACTCGGTCTTGGATGGGTTGAGTCTGAGTCTGTTCCTTCCCATCCAGGCCCGCACGGCTTCCAGGCACTGGCACATCACCTCTACGGCATCGTTGGGGTGGTTTGGGGTAGATATATACAGCTGCGTATCATCAGCGTAGAAGTGGTACTCTACCCAAAAACCACGGATGATCTCACCCAGCGGCTGCATATATGTGTTGAACAGGAGAGGCGAGAGGACCAACCCCTGAGGCACCCCACAAGTGAGGGGTCTCGAGGTCGACCTCTGCCCTCCTGCCAACACAAATTGCAATGAGGAAGTTCAATTTTTGCTAAACTACGCACACATGCATGTGTGAAACTAACTGGTTGTTCAGCCAGTAGGAATCCACCCCTGCACCAAACTATTTTCCCAGTAGGCAGGAAACCGTCTCTTTAGACTTTGTTCACTGTATCCCAATATCATTGAGTAACATGATGCAAGAGAAATTAAGACTAGCTTCTTGTTCATAGCATTGTAGAAGTCCTCCTTGTGTGTTGGCAAGAAGCCCCTGTAGAGCCATATGGCAGTACTTATAGGAATTATTAGACAAAAGGTGACGATGAATCAGACTGAACAAAATGGCACAATGACCAAATTATACGCCTGAATTAGAATGTCTAAAATACTAGTTTTGAGGCAAGTCAGCAACAGCAAAACAAAAATGGCCTGAATTTCTAAATGAGGACAATACTTTTCCTACATATCCGTTTATAGTCAATGAGTGCGTTCTCACAACATGTGGAATAAAATGCCCCGTTGAGAGGCAGACAGGCACTGATGTTCCCAATCTTTGTGCTGTCAGATGCAGCTCTTTAAGCAAAAGTTTACCTTGTCTTCTAAACCTGAAATGGATGCCATTTTGGAATTGGAGAAACCAGCCTCTGTAACTTAGATCTGTGATGGCTTAAAATTCCAGTTTCTCCAAATGGCAGGTATTTCTGATCTAGGTGGTATAGTAAACATTAATTCCTGACTAAGAATTGGGTGCAGTTGTGGTAAAATGGTAGCCGACATGCACTCGTCAATCTAACTTTAGGACTTCTGCAAACATACCAAAAGCTCTGCCCCTTTCACCTTCACAATGCTGAGGGAGCTTAAATTTGCTTTAGGCAGCGATATATTAACAAGAAACATCATTTGAATTTGAGTGAAGTGATTGGATTTAAGGCTCTGCAAGAAAGGCCCCCAAACTGACCCTAGACATTTCAGTGTATCTCATTGTTACTCAACTTACTAATTTACAATGTGTTCATCAGGGGCCCTTGAGCTTTCTTTCTACTTGGGACAGAGAGGAGTTGTTTGTAGGGCTTTGGAAGACTGCATGATAAAACTGCTGATGCTACTGCCACTCCACCACCACTGCCCATTTAAACTAACCATGTGATTGTTTGTGTTTTTGCAGGCAGTTTCTTGATTCGGATATGCCTAGGTATTATTTGTGAGCTTTCCCATATATTTTATTTCCTCTCACGCACCTTTTTCAAATCAGCATTGGGTTAGCAATGCTGTAGACTAAACTTACTTCCACCTACCTGACACAGCAGCTTCTTCCTTTCTTTTTTTCCCCTCTTCTGCATCATTGGGCTTCTTTTTGTTCCATTTTGTTCCTTGGTTGTTGCTTTTTGTAACTTTTCTTTCAAAGGCCAGTGTTTTTCTTATTTCTCTCTCATCCATATATGCTCTCTTTGGGGACTGGGGAATAGCATTTTTTCCCCATTTTGATTTCCCCCTTTCCAGTGGTGGGTTTCTGCAGGCTCGCATCTACTCGCGAGAGCCGGTTGGTGAAATTTAGAGAACCGGTGAGAGGGGGTTCCACCAGCGTACCTGGAAGTAAATCTGGCCCGCCGCTGCCAGTGACCCAACGGGAAGGAAAGGAAAGGAAAGGAAGGAAGAAAGAAAGAAAGAAAGAAAGAAAGAAAGAAAGAAAGAAAGAAAGAAAGAAAGAAAGAAAGAAAGAAAGAAAGAAAGAAAGAAAGAAAGAATTTATCATCACAATTGAGTCCAAAATTTTGGTTGCTAAGCAAGAGCGTTGTTAAATGAGTTTCACCACATTTTAAAAGGTGGTCACTCCCACCCTGTCACATGACAGCCAAGCCACGCCCACAAAATAGGCCACACCTACAGAGTAGGTTCTAAAAATTTTGAAACCCACCACTGCCTCTTTCCTTCCTCCTCCCCCTCTATCTCTGCCAAAAAACGCTGGCTTGACCTGTCCATACTGAAACTCCTCCATCTCCTGCTTCTGGCTTTGGCAGTGACACACAAGGAGTTGTACTGATGCAGGCTTCATGAGATGCTGTGCTCCGTGTGACTGGGAGTGAGAGAGGAGATTAGGGTAACCCCAGGATGGTGTGAAAGAGCCGTCAATGGAGGGAAGGGGGTTTAAAATGTTTCCTAGGCAGTCTTCAGTCAGATGTGGGTGCCAAAACTGTTCAAAATGCAGTCTGAGGCAACTGTACGAATTCAAGTATCAAATGGATTGCATGACTTGGACTGTGACAATGATTAGATATTAAAGCATCCCAAGGAGCCAATAAAATTGCCAACTCTGCATGCTAGGAAGATTGGAATTTACTGAATATAATTCTTTAAATACTGACAAGATCCTTCTGGTCTCACTGGCTGCAGTCCCATACATTGTTAAGGAGGAAAGCTATGCCAGGCCAGAGAACATGATCAAAAGAGCTAGGTTGTGATATAAAATGTAAGTAATTCTTCAAATATTTCTCTATTCCCTAACTCCAATATAATGATTTACTTCTTTTGTTGAAGAATTTAAAATCAAACAAGGAAAGCTAATGTGGAAAATGGAAAGAAAAATTGTCTGGTTGATTTAGTTTAGACTAATATTTGAATTAGGCCTATTTTGCTCTCTGGCATGTAGGCTTAAGGCTTAGCGTATGTTTGTTTTAGAGATGTCAGTGATAGAAATTATAATAAATACGGATAAAATATCAACTTTAGTTGCAAGTCAGTATGCAATTACTGTAACTATGTTCTTAATTTATGAGGTCACTGTAAGAAATACAATTTTATTGCAGTGCCTCCTAATAAATCGTCCAGATTTAAAAATTTGGTACCAAAAGTGTCATTAATTGGCTGGAAAATACCATGGATAAATCGGACAAGACAGGTGTGGCCACTGTGATTTATGGCTCAATTCACAAAATTAGAAGCATTTCCTGCCTTGATGCCAATATTTTTATTCCTTCATCTGCAGTTTTCTGCCAATTTGAACTGAGTTGCTGTTGTTTATTCTAGGCACCATGATGGAACTGGTTTCCATTAATGGTTTCTTATGTGGTGTGGTTTTATACAACAAAGTTTACATCAGACTTTCTATGATGGTCATCTGGAAGATGAAGTTGATATGGCTTTTACCTTTTAAGGATTGGAAAGTATTATTTTATCACTATTAGAATGAATATTTCTAATTTAGGACTTCCTTTTACAGAGCCATTTGGATTTATTATTGCTATATTACTTCTCATCTTACTATAGCATTTTTGCATGGAACACCTTGCTTGTTCCTTCTTGATGACTAGGGTATATAGTAGCTTGATTTGATAAAATAAAGTTGCTGAATACTGCTCAATACAGTATCATTGCTCGGTACTACTAAGAGAAGCTGTATTTTTTTAGGGAAGTACTATAGACTGAAAGTTTTTTTCCCCTGTAAATCTTACCTTCATGAAATCATTGTAGCACAGCAAATTTCATGCATTCCAGATGTGCGAAGATTACAACTCCAGGGTGCCAAGTGATTCAGAGAGCTGTAATCCCTACATGTCTTCAAAGCAACAGGTTGGGAGAGACTGAAACCCACCTTTCATACTGGAAATCACAATTCTGATAAGAGCCTGGTTAATGAAAATTTCCTTGACTTTTTTAATCTACAGATAATATAGATTTTAAAAAATCTAATTGAATCAACAGAAACTAGACTTTCACCTAGAAAACAAGTGGGAAATATCCAACACAACAGTCTGGGCTTCCTATTGCATACATGTCCTTCTACTAAGAGATTGAAGAGAGAACAGTATTGTAACTAAATATGGCTGATCTCTTCAAATCTCCATGCATCTCTGTGTAGCTGCCTCTCTGGGTAGCTTTTCTCAGACACCTATAAACAATGCTTTCTGACACTTTAATTTCTTTGTGTATCTGTACGTGTGTTTGTCTTGGGTTGCCTTCCACTTATAGCATTTCACTTGGAAATGACACTAGGTATTTTTGTCTCACTTTTCTCTCATACCCTTGCTTGATCTCTTACTGTTTTCCCTCCTTTTCTCTTCACTTCTACACTTTTCCTGTCCTAAACTTGTTTCCTTCCTTTTGGAATTTGTCTTTGACTTGCTTGTGTCTCAGTGAACTTAGTTCTTTTGGTTTTTGCAAAACGTCTGTGAAAACGTCTTATGTGTAGAATGGGGTAGTTAATTGTGCATCAACCAATACTCAGATCCTCTTTACCAAGAGTCAGCTGTTGTTCTTAGTAATAGATCTATTGTTAATAAATTATCTTCCAGTAGGTGGATTGGTGTTTCTTATGACTAAAGAGGCTTCTGACTATGTTGATACTGAATGTTGGTGAGCTGTGATAGTGGAATGCCAAAATATTTTTAAAACTTGAGGATGCTCAGATGAAAATGATAGAAAGAGGAGAAAGAGAAAAAGTCCCAGTATTTTTATCATGTCTGGAAATTAATTTCTGAAATGACCCCTGGTATATTAAAAAAAATAAAATTGAACCAAGCATGTTTCACAAGAGAAAAACTATTGTAAGTGAAAATGTGATTGAAAGGGGATAGGTGGGAAATTGGGCATGTGTTCTAACTAGCAGAGATATAATAGTCCATAATTTTGAAATTGTTATGTGCAAAAAAACAAAAACAAAAACATGGTAAATTAGCTGCAAGAACTTTGTAACCAAACTCTGCCAAGGAAAAACTGAAATTGTTTCTGGCAATGTAGAATTGAAAGCAATACTGAGCATCCTCACTTTTTCTTTCTTTTTTCTGACTATGCTTGCCAAAAATTAGTATCTCCTTCCAATGGAAGAAAGATTATTTATTTTAATGTATTTGACTGAAGAGATGTGGCCTTGGAGTGCTTTAGGCAATGCTTTAAGATGACCAGTTATTTCTATATCAAGGAAGGATCTTTTTCAATTGCTACCTAAGTGTATTGCTTCTTCCCCACTTTCTCTTTTAGATAGCATCTTAAATTGCATTTTTGGATGATCCCTGGTGGGAATGGGATGGGGATAGTGCATCCATCCTGGGCATCACAGTGGCTGCAGATACCATCAACCATGGGGTTGAAAATGGATAGAAAAACACTCTCTTCCTTTGGAAGGTTCTCTTCCTTCCTTTGGATCTGAAAATAGTTGGTGTTGATTGGGAATGAGAGATATCACCCTCCATGCCAACCAGGGGTGGGTTGTTGCTGGCGTTGCTGCCAGTTCACTTTATGTGCGCTGTGCTTGTGTGCACAGTTGAGTTTAAATTGTTCTGTGCATGTGCAGAACATTAAAAAATGATTAAAAACCAAGCTGGCAACAGCAACGGCAGCAAGAGAATTGGTTCTGGGGCATGGCCAGCCTGCTGTCCCCACCAGTGCGAACTGGTAGCAACCCACCTCTGATTCCAACTATGTGGGTGCTATAGATTTTGGTGCTCTCTCCACACATGTTTAACAGTTACATAAAATCACTGTTTGAGATCATCTGTCACCATCATCTCATCATCCTTGTTAAGGGACTATTAATAGATGCTGATGTTCAAATGTACTTCCCTGCTCCTGGTAAGTGATGCTGATGATGTCTTCTCCTGGTGCCTGGAGGCTGTGGAGTTCACTCTGTGAAACCTCATTCTCTCTTAAGTGAAGCTAGCCCCAACCTTTATGTCCTTCCAGAAAGTCTTCAAAACATGCTGTATGTGGTTTTTTTCACGAGGTCTGAGGATTCCCTGATAGTAGGGAACCCACACTGTGGCTACATCATGCATAACATCCTGATTTTAATCCCTGCCCCAGTCTTGATTTTAATAATTGAATTATTTAAATTCATTTTATAATATATGTAAATAATCAGTTTCATTATAGGCTGCCCAGAGCCTCCTTATGTGAAATGGGCAGCTATCTAAATAAAAATAGTTCCAAAATAAGAATGAGGCAATAGATCTCACAATTGCTTAGAATCATTTAGTCAGAAGTATGGATCAGTGGGTACTATTTCTGTCTGGTATACTCTCAGCTCTAATCCTGTTTATTGTTTAATGCCCCATGTTTATGTAACTCCCTTTTCAAGTGCTGCCTTTCTCTTTCCCTGTTTTTCTATCACCTTCTTGCTTTTCCAAAATCATTTCTATCTATATGAGGCCATTAAAAAATAATTATCATATACCCCAAGACCTTCCTTGAGAATTCCCAGTGATGCTTTCACTTTTGCTTTTTAAACAAGATATTATATTTCGGGCCAGAGTACTCCAGTATGGCTACATTATTCAGACAGATCTATGTGTGTGTATGTGTAAGTGTGTGTGTATGTGTGCATCTGTGCATGTTTGTGTTTTATTCCTATTAATAATGTTTCATAATAATGTATAGTCTTTTATTAACCTGGTATTTTATTTTTTCCATTGCAGGACTTTTTACCAGTTTGAAGCCGCGTGGGATAGCTCCATGCATAACTCTTTGCTCCTGAATCGTGTTACCCCTTACAGAGAAAAAATCTACATGACCCTCTCTGCTTATATTGAGGCAAGACATATCAGCGCCTTCATAATGCTCTCTGTGCAATTGTCAGATCCACATTGGCACCTGCAAGGCTATGTTTCAAAATTTGTATGATGTCAAGCATAACCTCATGATCCAAGTCCACCCTTTTCTACATGCATATAACCAGGAATATATAATGATTTGAGATAGGGTTTAATACTTTGTTATCAATGATATTCAGCCTTGGCTGATGCTGAGAAAGCTACTGAGGCCAGATCAGATTAGGAACTTTATGAAAGTGAAGCATGTGGTCTGGATTCAATAACTATCTCCAAAATCCAATCCAATCCAATAGCAGAGTTGGAAGGGACCTTGGAGGTCATCTAGTCCAACTCTCTGCCTAGGCAGGAAGCCCTATACCATTTCAGACAAATGGCTATCCAACATCTTCTTGAAGACTTGCAGTGTTGGGGAATTCACAACTTCTGGTGGCAAGCTGTTCCATTGATTAATTATTCTAATCCCATTAAAAAGACAATAACAAATCAACTTTTGTAGGAATGCAAGAAAATTACACAGATATAGAAATCACCAGTTTAAGCTTGTGGGTTTTTTTTTTTAAAAATCACTGTATATGTGAAAGAGAGACAGAGCCTGGGGTCAGAGTCAAGAGAGGAATTAATCTGGAGTTGTTACATTCCTACAAACAGTCCAAGTCCCACCCCTCTTGAATTCAATGAACTCTTATCTAGCACTAGTTTAGTACTGTCCATTAATAGACTAAAATCTCGTGTATAAATCAATTTAACTAGAGCTTCGTGTGTGGTCCTGATTCTTCAGGCCTGACAGTATAATAAGATTATGCCTTCATTTCAGATGGAGAACTGCACCCAACCTGCTGTCGTCACCAAAGATTTTTGTATGGTCTTTTACTCCAGAGATGCCAAACTCCCTGCTTCTCGATCAATCCGCAATCTTTTTGGAAGTGGAAGCCTTCGAGCTTCAGAAAGGTAAAAAAGGCCAGAAGGGAAGCACATCTTATTAGGATAAAGAATAAACTCCTGATCAACTGACATGGAAGCTGTAGGTGTATTTCTTCGTAGACATTAACTGTGTTATGTTCACTGACTTAACTAAGGGCTGTTAGGCTCCATATAAAACTTTCAGCTTAACATTACAATTCCCTAAAAAACAGAGTTTTGTCTTCTCATCTTGAAAGATGAGATGGAGTAAAATGATTCCTTGAATGTACCTTATTCATAAGAATGGTGTATCTTCTGTTAACTTGTTCTGTTTTTCCTTTTCTGCTACAGTAACCGTGTGACAGGGGTCTATGAACTCAGTCTCTGCCCAGTTGCTGATGCTGGCAGTCCAGGTAAAAAAAATTGTCTTTATGAAAGGGTCTCCATGAGGTTTTGGGCTTATACTTAAACAAGAGGGATATAGCTTTAGAAGGCAAGACTTAATTGTTGCTATAACTTACAAAATATGAATGTGTTGTGTTGCACATGCTTATAGAACACAGCTATGCTGAATAAAGATTTCCTCTGTAGGTATGCAAAGGAGAAGAAGGCGTGTGCTGGACACCTCT
Source organism: Rhabdophis nuchalis (assembly GCA_039707465.1). NCBI lineage: Eukaryota > Metazoa > Chordata > Lepidosauria > Squamata > Natricidae > Rhabdophis > Rhabdophis nuchalis. Next base: position 49,176,541 of record CM077645.1, read on the forward strand.
GTGGCCTACGTACGAGGAGAAGAGAATTTAGCTGGCTGGCGACCCCGTAGTGATAGTCTCATCTTGGATCATCAGTGGGAACTGGAAAAACTGAGTCTTCTACAAGAAGTAAGTCTCTAGCCTGAAGGGCCTGATAGCTGTCAGTTTCACATCAGTCCTGCCCAACTAATGGGCCAGGTGGAAGAGTAGATTGATATAGAATAAAATACTTAAAGTACTCTTCTCCATCCTGGATGTCCCCTAGATGTATGGATTCTGATTTCCACAATTCTCCACCTGGCATGGCCATTTCTAATAACGGAAGGTATCAATCGCAAACTCGCCTTTCTTTCCATAGGTTGAAAAAACAAGACATTATCTGCTCTTGCGTGAGAAGCTGGAGACAACTCAGCGCTTAGGTCTGGATTCCTTATCCTCAAGCTCCAGTGATGATTCTGATTCCCGTAGCACATCCTATGTCTCATCTCCAATTTCTGCAGATGGTACCCCAGAAGGAAGGCCTTTACCTCTTGATATTCCTAGTGAGAGACAGAAAGAACTTGCAGTCAAGGTATAGAATACGGAATGTGCCTATCTGCGGTGACGGGGCTGGAAAAGTTGGCTTCATATTTTCTGGGTATTTTTGTACCTGCATTCTGAAGGCATCTGACTATTCTCTGCAAGTTGCAGTAGTATTTTTTCCTGAAAGTAACAGTCCTTTTCTGAATGAAGAAATAACATTTCTTATCAGGAAAGCTTTCTCAGAAAAGAGCATTTCCTTAATTTGAAGGTCCATTGAGAATATACGTAGATTTCTACAATGCAGGTACATGGTGGTAATTTTCAGCAGCACTAGTTTTTATCATCAGTTATAAAAACTTGTTTTGTGCTGTTACAAAAATTATTCCTTTCCCCCACTTCTTCAAAATGTTGAACATATGATTGCTTACTAATCTTTGCTGTTCTAGCCGACAGAAAGGCAGGAAGACTGTCCATAAGAATAAAAGTTATCCAGACTTGTTCAGCTACAGGTAGTGCTCACTTAATTACTTGTCGAATGGTTTAATGACCATTCAAAGTTTTGACAGTCTTGACAGTCTCGGAAAGAGTGCTTGACAACCTGTGAAGCACTTTTAATTGTTATAAAATGAAATGCTGCCCCAACCCCCATGGTCATGTGAGGCCTTTGTCATCTTACATTTGCAACCAGTTACAGCATCTCATGATCATGTGACTATGATTTGCCCCCCCTTTTTTTGGCCATTTTCTGATGGAAAATGGCAAAAAATGCCCATTGGAGATGCTGGATTTGCCTAATGACCACATGGTTTACTTAATGACAGTGGCAAATCACTTTATGATTGTTACAAGTGCAAAACCAAGTCAGGTAGTGTGCCACCCAATTGTGATGGTAAATAGAGAATTACCTATATATTTAATTTTTGTTCTTGTCAGACTCAAAACTCATTTTTCTCTTTCTCCATTTTTTTTTGCAGTGCTTGCGCCTTCTTACACACACTTTTAACAGAGAATACAGCCATAGCCATGTGTGTGTCAGTGCAAGTGAGAGCAAGGTAAAGTAGCTTCTGTGATTTCATATCTGTTTATTAGTCTTAATATCCTACAGATTTTAAAACCTAATCCATTTCATAATTGACTCCCAGAGTACTGAATAAAGCTAATACAGTTAGCTTGCAATAAATTGGATTTTGGGGCAAAAAAGGAGACTAATCTATATACAGTAAAATATCAAATTATGATAATTGTGAAATGATGGAATCGCACCAGATCTGAAATGTTCTCATCTTGAACGTCTACTTTGTGTTGTGGAACAAATTACAAGTTATCCTAGAGGGCTTATTCTAACTTCATTCTGATGTCCTAAACTTTTCTCTTTTACTGCATGTACTCCCTTTAGAACAGGGGTGTCAAATTCCCCTCGGGGGTTGACACTCTATTTCATTGAGGGCCGCATCAGGGTTGTGTTTGACCTTGGGGGGCCAGGGTGGGCATGGCCAGAGTGGGTGTGGCCAGCTCATTGTCACTTGTGTCGGGAGCGCCTGTAGTGGCCTGAGCGCTCAGCTAGCAAAAAGGGGGCCTGAGCTCCATTTCCGGCTTTGATTTCCTCCTGCAACCCTCTACCAGTGAAAATGGAGCTCAGGAGGGCTGCCCACAGCCCTCCCGAGCTCCATTTTTGCTGGCAGAGGCACTGTAGGCCAGTCCTTCGCTGTTTCCAGGGCGGCCCCGCAGGCCAAATCTAAGGACCCCACAGCTTGGATCTGGCCCCCGGGCCTTGAGTTTGACATCCTTGCTTTAGAAGAATAAATGATAAATGAGCATAATTTGTAGACATTAGGGTGCTTTTTTTATGAGAAGGTGCTGAATATATAGTTGCAAAAGTGCTGAAGCATGCAACCAAGATTTGGAGATATTTGTTTTCAGGCAAGCATATCCAGTGACAGATTCTTTTTATGTCCAGCTATCTGAAATGTCAGTGACTCTGCTGAGAGACCCCTCCATGTCAGGCCTTGGTAGTGCAACTTTGACCCCCTCCTCAACCTGTCCATCCCTGATCGAAGGCCATTATAGTGCTACAGAAGCCAGGTAAGAAAGCTGGCAAGGCTAAAAATGTTGGGGTTGTTTATGTATCAAAGGTACATAGTTTTACTATGAAAAATAAAGGCCAGAATGTCAAAATGTAATTGAAGTTATAAAACTGCTTTTTATCTGCAGAACTCTCCAGCTTCCTTCCAGAGTCGAAAGTCCTGAAATTGAGCTCACCATCGAAGGAGAGAAGAAGAAATCTCCTGTTTGTGGGCCTGAGGATGATAAGGAAATCCAGCGCCTATTGGTTCCTGATATTCAAGAGATTCGGGTCAGGTAAAAACTATGGGCAAGTGGAACAATTAGCAACTTGGCCAAAACTGTGAATGTTATTCCAATCATTATGAGCTGGACCAGATTATCAGAGGAATTGTCACATTCCAATTATATTGACCCATCCCAACCCTCAGTCTCCCAGATGTGCCAGGGACCACAAAATTGCTCCATAGGGTTGACTGTTGAGCACATACTGTGATGTTTGTATGTAATTACTAAGTGGGATGCCAATGTGTCTCCTCTACAGCCCTATTGTCTCCAGAAAAGGCTACCTACACTTTCTGGAACCCCATACAAATGGGTGGGTGAAGCGCTATGTGGTGGTGAGACGCCCCTATGTCTACATCTACAACAGTGACAAAGATTCTGTGGAAAGAGCAGTCCTCAATCTCTCATCAGCTCAGGTGGAATACAGTGAAGACCAGCAGGCAATGCTAAAAGTAAGAGCAAACTTTGTTCAAATAAGTGTCCCCACAATAGGTTGCTTTCTTTATTTTATTTTCTAGGAAATATTATAGTAAGGCTGTTTTTGACATCACTGTAAAGTATACTTATACACTGTAAATAGGAAGTAGATTTAAGGCAGAAAATCACTATGGCCAAGATGATTATTGAGACTATCAGATAAACATACTGCTAAAGTGATAGTAACCACTTTAAGAGCCAGTTAGAAGGCAGGAGACTGTGAGTTTTAATCCTGCCTTAGCCGTGAAAGCTGATTGGGTGACCTTTGGCTAAGCATTCTTTTAGTCCAATTCCTGCCACAGGGTAGTGCGTCTTATACTGCGGTGCGTCTTATACTCTGAGAAATATGGTATATAGTGACTGCAACTATAATGACCGCCTATCCAACACACCACCTCCTTATTTTCCCCACAAGACGCAGCGCAGTATAAGACGCACCAAGGTTTTGAAGAGGCAAATTTTTTTAAAAAGGTTTTGCACTCTGCAAACCTCCCAAAAACGGCCCATTTTTCATGAAAACGGGCCTGTTTTGTGTCAAAAAAAGGTCATGGATAGCCCTTAGGAAACTTATAGAGTGTTCCTGGGGCCTGGGGGGGCATAATTGAGCAACAAACTGCCTGTTTTTTGCTCATTTCTGCTCTCCGCAGCCCCCAAGAGCACTCTGAAAGCCTCCTAAAAGCTATGCACATCCATTTTGGTGAAGGGGGCGGGGTTTTGGGAGGCAAAAATGCTATATTCAGTGTATAAGACACACCCAGATTTTCAGCCTCTTTTTTGAGGAAAAAAGGCACCTCTTATGCTCTGAAAAATACGGTAGTCATCTTGTTCTTCTGTGAATGAGTCTAACTAACAACATTTTACTTGGTTTAGACCCCTAACACTTTTGCAGTATGCACTGAACATCGTGGAATTCTGCTACAAGCAAGCAATGATAAGGACATGCATGATTGGCTGTATGCATTTAACCCTCTTCTGGCTGGATCAATAAGGTAATTGAATGCCTTAAAGCAGGGGTCCCCAACCTTTTTTGCATCAGGGACCGGTTTCATTTTAAAGAAAGTTTTACGGACCGGCTGAGTGGCTCAGCAGTCATGTGACTGGGTGGGCGTGGCAAACTTGGAAAATGTGAAACTCACTTAACAATGGTCTTGGTTAATAACCAAACTTTTGGGCTCAATTGTGGTCATAAGTTCTTTCTTTCTTTCTTTCTTCTTTCTTTCTTTCTTTCTTTCTTTCTTTCTCTTTATTTCTTTCTCTCTTTCTTTCCCTCTTTCTCTCTCTCTTTCTCTCTTTCTCTTTCTCTCTCTTTATTTCTCTTTCTCTTTCTTTCTTTCCCTCTTTCTTTCTTTCTTTCTCTCTTTCTCTTTCTGTCTCTTTTTCTCTCTCTCTCTCTCTCTTTCTCTCTCTTTTTTTCTCTCTTTCTTTCCTTTCTGTCTCTCTTTCTGTCTTTCTTTCTCTTTCTCTCTCTCTTTCTTTCTCTCTCTCCCAGGGGGCTGTCCCCTCCTCCTCCTCTCCGGCGCTGCGGCCCGGTTCCTACCAAACTACGGACCGGCACCAGTCCGCGGCCCGGGGGTTGGGGACCCCTGCCTTAAAGGACTCCTCTTTAGAATGACTTTCCAAAGATGTCTTCTTTGTCTTGCACAAACAGCTCCCATTCGATTTGCTGGATAGCTGATATAAAATTATGAAAGGAACCAATTGAAAACGGCTCTTCTAGAAGAAGAGTAAACTAGTTCATTTATACTACTGTTACAGATGTACAATCTCTGATTCAGTTGAGATTCTTGCACCTGGGTGGAAGTCTGAAGCGTAACTCCTCTTTTTTTCCTCTCAAGCCTTTACATTTGTTCTATCTTGGCTTCTCCAACAGATCCAAATTATCAAGACGAACAACAACCCAGGCAAGAATTTAACTTAAAAGAGCTGCCCACCTCAAATAATCCAGAAAAGTGAAATAATGGGTGCTGTTGGAAGATCCCCATCTGAAAACTGGAATTTTCCTGTCATTCATCTCCTCAGATGCCTGTGCCACAGAGTGATCCATCATGAGTTACAGCTTCATTGGGCAAATTCATTTCCCTTGTGTAATTTTAAAAGGGTAGCATTCCCTGGAATTCTTGCACACATGTGATCTTCCACTCTTCTCTTTATTGGGTGGCTTATGACTACTAACAAAGCAAGAGCTTTTTTCTTTCCTTCTGTTTTTTTTAAATTCCTAAATCAATTGTTCAATTTAAAGAGATAGGAATTTGCAAGAGTGAAAGTTAATGCTATTTAAAGAGATAAAAGTGATAGAATTATGTGCTGCTAATTCATTACTTACTGTTGACATTTTACAAATTACTTGATAGAAAAAGAGTAGTATGAGATTATATTTATAAAGTATTTATTTCTATTTACTTCACTGAAAATAATATGCATTCTGTTAATCATGTGTTTCGGGGTCTCCTCTAACTTATGCATATTCCTGATGCTGGACTGCATTTTTGGTAAAGGAAGAGATACTCAAAGGAGCCAGGGTGATGATGCAAGGAGAATCCATCTCTGTTTTATGCGGCTGTCTTTATTTTCTTTTCAAGCTGCATTTGTTGTCTGTACATTCCTTTCCAGTTTGTTTAATTAAACAACATTCTCCCCCTCCTTACCCGCTCCCCTTCACTAACACACAGTTTTTGTTTTTTAAATGCTGTGACTGAAGACAAAGGAACAGCAACAGAAAATAGAGGAAGCAGGGTTTCTCCCCCTTTCTGCTGCTTGTAGGGTGGCTTACATTTTTCTGTTGGATAAAATGAAGCTGTAAATATATACAAGAGCATAGGAAGTGACTCGCCAGTGGTCCAATCCAGTCCAGCAGCTTGTTCTCACAGTGGCCAACCAGCTGTACAAGGAACTCCACTAGTCTCCCAGCAGGTGGCCTTCAGAGGCAGTCACCCTGCCATAAAGGCTAATAGCCACCAATCCCCACTATTTCTATGAATTGCTCCAACCCTTTTTTGAAACCAGTCAACCTGGCAGCCAGCACCACATATTCCAAGCAGAATAATTTGTGAAGGAAAAGTTTAAGCAGGTCCTCCTCCCAAGTATTCTTTTTGCTCCCAGAATATTGCTTTTTATTAATTAAAAAAGAGCCCATGAAGAGGGAAAAAGTATAGCAAGTGCTGACCTTGTCTTAATAAGGATGAACAGCTGGCACTGAACATGTGCTGTTCCTAAAAAGAAAATGCTGGGGAGAGAGCTGCTTAATCTTTCCCCTGTTGCCAAATATTATTCATGGCATGGAACCGTTTTTCTCTATCCTACTGCCCTCTCGCTGAGTTGGGGCTGTACTTCCCAGATTTCCCTGTCAACATGGTCAAAGTAGCTCTACATGCGTGGAAGATACCAGATGAAAGAAAGCTAGCAGGACTGGGAGAAATTGGAATGCTTCTCCTTAGCGATGTCGTAGATAATATTTAATTATGGCATAATATAGCCATTTGAAAGCGTAAGGCTGCACTCTTTGAGAAGGAAAGGTGGACAAAAGGCGACATACGCAGTGCAAACTCAAGAGATGGTGTCTAGTCTTCCCACAGCAAAGAAAGAACTACTATGTGTTGGTTGCACTTAAAACTGATTGTCTGAAAAAGATAGTTTGTTGTTTTCTTTTCTGAGAAAAGTAGATTTAGAGAATTCAGTGGGAATATAGCAAAGATGAAAGGGATCTTTATGCAGGAAAGGGTATGCCTTTCTGTCACTATAGGAAGTGAAGCTGTTAAAAATCTCCTTCAAAATGTACTTTTTATCTCACTGCTTTTTTTCTTTTTCAAGTGTTAGAATTCCAAGTGGAATGGACAAATTGGGAAATGAAGCTGACCAAAGCATAGACACTGAAAAATAAATCAATCCCTAGCACTAAGTACTTGAGGAAGATATTTTCATTTTTATTAAATTTTTAGAGTAATCTTAAAAGCAAGTGTTTTATCTCAAGAGTTCTTGTTTTTGGTGATTTTTTTTAATAAAATGGGTATCTATGTAAGCCAACCTTTGGCAAGCCTCTGAAGATCCCCAGCCCTTTTAATGTATGTTCTTAGGAATGTGGCATATTTCACTAATAGTGAATCTTGATTTGCACAGCATGGATACACTTTGGTTTCACTGTCTCCCACTTTTTTGTTGCATCCATTGGCCCTCTGTGTGATGCCCAGATGAAAGTTTGTTTAAGGATATACTGTTTGAATTTCATGTGCATGTGATGTGAGATGTGTGAATATAAAGGCAAGAATGTCACAATCCCTTTGGCATAGATTCAGTGGATTGGCAAAAGTGTCCCAGAGGTACAAAAATACAGATTTCAGCAGGAATAACTCCAGAATCCTTTCATAATGTTGTAGTCTCTGGCTGGAAGATATATGCTGGGTTCACACATTATCAAGCCAATTGCTTCTTTTTAGCTTACATTGTTGTGCGAATCCAGAAAATGTGGATGTTGATGTTTTATGATTTGGTGTGTTGTATAAAATTAGTTAACTGTGATTTATTCTGTAAACCATGACTTAATGGTGTTTGAACACAGCCACTATATAATTGTGAGATTTTCTACATATTTCCTTCTGATTAACTCTCTTAAGATAGCATTTCCTTCCTTCAAGAAACTCCATTCTTAAACATCTATAGGACAGAGCCTAGTAGATCCAATCTCTTACTGATCTGGGGTCAAAATTGAGAATTATGGACCACTCCAAACATTGCTGAACTGTAGCTACCAGCTGCTGCTTGAAGCATAGATAATGATGAAAGATATTGGAAGCTGTAGTTCAGCAAATCTATGAGGAATCCAGGTTTCCATTCTTTTACCTAACCTAAACACTTGTCTTGCTCTTTTAAGAATTATTCCTAGTACTAGTTCTTAATTCTGATCAGTCAAACACAGGTTTGGGTGTTTGGGACAACTGTTTGGGCAGAATGTGTTACCTTAATTTAAATGCACAAGAAAGGTATTTTTACTGCCCAATCAGTGAGAAGATTTAAGAGATTGTCAAGTGACACCTTTATTTACTTTAATCTTCATTATTTACTCTTTGTGTTTGCAAAATAGTGAAGAATTATAATCATGACTTTAAAAACAGCCTTGATGGGCAATTTTATTCATTTCAGCTTTCCAGCCTGAAGCTGCTTCCAGACAATGTGTTTACAGTAAAATTGTGTATGTCTTGTTCATTCACATTTAATGAGGAGTTAACACCAAAGTCATCCTCCAGCAACCCTTGTGTTTTTCTAGTGGTGCTGCTGCTTTTTTTTTTTTTTTTTTTAAACTGAAGGAAATAACACTTTAGGGAAAGGAATAAATAAGCAGTGACATCTATTTGAAGCTGTGCTGGCTGGGAAAACTATCTAAATTAGGACCGTTAGAAAGACTTATCACTGAGGTAGGAGATTTCTCACTGCAAGGCAAGGCCAATTTGTCTTTTATAGTGCAGTTCCTTTTTTCAAAATGTTTTGCCGTTTAACCTTTCTTAACCCTGGGTCCTTTTGGAGAAGGGCGGGATATAAATCAAATAAAAATAAAAATAAATAAAAAATTCATTTAGTTCTTCTTAAAAAAATACCCAAGGCAGATTAATGCATGTTTGATTTAAAACAATAGTTTCCAGTATTTTCCTTTACGCAGATACATTATCAACAGAGGTGGTATTCAGCTGGTTGGGGCAAACCTGGTAGTGTCGACTGCCCCCCTCCCCCAACTCTATGCCGTCCTATTTAGCCATATTTTCGAAGCCGCGTGCATGCATGTAAGCCACATGAGCGAGCAAAGCGCATATGCGGAATGAACATACACTCACGAAATGCGCCCAGGCAGGGTGAACCGATGGTAAACGTCTGTGAAACCCACCTCTGATTACCAGCAACAGTTTTGGGAAGCACCACATAAATCAAGGATTAGCATTGTAATGCTTGTGGGCACCAGAAGACATGACCCTTATAACATCCAGAACTTATATCATCCAGAACACTTCAAAATTAAATGTTTTTTTTAAAAAAAAAACATGGCTGAAATCATACTATGACATTTGGAGTAAATGTGCCAAAATTTGGATAACTAATTAACCTTCTACTGTTAAGATTTGGAGAATTTTTATTTTGGTACCCATGCCAAATATCACCTAACATTCTCTAAGCTACAGATTGGGAGCCACGTATCTCTAAAGCAACTCTGCTCTTGATTATTCCATTTGCAACAACTTTTCAAAGGAAGCTGGGAGATACTTGTTCCCTCTCAGAAGGAAGTTTTATTAACGTCTACAACACAAAATGTAGCTATTTAATTAGAAGATTTTTCATACTTTGCTCTATATTTAAATAGTTGCTTTGGAGCATTTTTGTAGCAAATAATTGAATTAAAAATAATAATAATCCCATATTCTGATCCTGAGATGATGATGATAATGATTGATGATAAAGATAGATCATAGATAAGATAGATAAGATCAATGAATGGCACTATATCTCATCCTAATTCTGGAAGCATGCTAAATCTATACATTAAATTATCTCATGGAAATTCAATTCTATTTTTCATTTAATGGTGGTTCTTGCTTTCTTATTAATATGTGGCCTATCACCCACAAAACTAATTATTTAATTAGACCTAATAAAACCTAATTTGTAAGCAGCGAATGAGCTCTGTTGAAATTTAGCTTTCCTAAAATCTCTAGCTGCTGGAAGCCAACTTGAGGAAAGCATCTGAACTTGGGCATACTTTATCTGTGAAACAACCACACTTTGTCCAACCTGCAAATGATTTCTGGTTAGCAAGTTTCACAATGTCCAATGGGGCTTTCTCCTGGGTAAGTGTACAGAAGACTGCAGGCTTAGTCATCTTAAAGTAATGCACTCTTTTAAATAAAGGAGAAACTTACATAAGTTAGGAAAGTTTGTTCTTTTTGTATATATACTCTGTATCAAAACTTCCCTAAATGGCACCCTCTGTGAATACTGTATTGCACTAGAGAGCCGATATTATTCCCACCCAGCACAGTTCATGAGATGCAAAAATCAAAAGGATCAGAATTACGTCCTTATTATTGAGATAAAATCAGGTAACTGAAAAGTTTTTTAGTTCCTTGTACAAATCAGAAATTGTCAGATATTTCATTATAATAACAATGAATGAAGTAGTTATGTCAGTATTCTTGCTTGCATATATTTAGCTCTTCCAATTAAGCAGTCAATAAATATATACTATCAACTGCACTGGAACTGAAAAAGAAAAAATGCTCGAGTGGATTGTGGACGGATTAATAGTGGACATGCCTTAGGTCAGCCAACCTGAAGAGCATGTCCTTCTATGGTGTGATAGTTGGGTCAAAGCTTGATCTCATGCTTTATTTCATGTTTTTTGGGCCAGCAAACCTACAAAGTACATGAGAGTTTTGAGCTAAGAGATCAAAGGTTTGACCCAAAGCCCTTAGATCAGCAGAAATGTTTTGATCAGAACATAAAAATAGATAAAAATGAGTTGGTGAATTCTGATCTCAGTAAATTGACTGTAATATATCATATATCAAGCAAGATGCAGCTTTCTGCTGGAGTGAATATCCTCAAATGATTGTTATTTATAATGGGGTAGTAAAGACCTAATTACCAACACATCATTTTTCTTGGTTTCTGTGTGACTGAGCGTGCTGCTTCATTCATTACTGAAAAAAAATCAAGCTGCTAAGAAATAGTATCCAGACTTCAACTGAAATAGATGGGTCTATGTTGATTTATTGTAATCCTTCTGACTTTGTTTGAATGGAAAATTTTAAAATGTTTTTGCGAAGTACTTAGTTCAAGTAACAAAAAGGCCTTTGTTGAAAAGAAAATTACTACTTGTTTCCCCCTACTATGTTAATATTTTGGGAGTCTTATCAATAGGAAACTTCTTAACATGAAATGCAAAAGGGTAAATTTTCAACTCTGCTTTTTCTCATAGTCCCACATCCTGGGTGGCAATCTCAAGAGGGAAATTAGTTACTATAACATGATGTAATAGAACAACACTATGGTATTGTAATAACTCACACATTTCCATAAAATATACACATTAGAGGTTGATTTTTATTTACTGGGTGGCACAGTTTTATGTTTCTTCACCTGTACACACTAAATTAAGGGAGACATTTATCCCATACAGAAGTTTTTTCTATCACCTTCCAGTAGATTAATCCAGCATGATAGACTTGAATATTATCATAAGGCAACAGAAATGAAAGGAACATAATTAGACAATAACAACAAATACCATAAGGAAATTGCATACCTCTGGTAACCTGCGGCTATAACACAAGACATTTAACTGTTTAATATACTATTACTGTCTCTTTTTCTGTCGTGTATTCAATTGCATATACAGTACAGAGGGTTTCTAACATTCATAAACTGAGATTCAGTATCAAGATCTTTCTGTATAATAACACAGGTTGTAGTTATTTTAATTTTTCTTATTTTGCCTGTGCTTCCATTATCCAGTTTGTCTACATGAGTTCTTCCTGTGATGCCATCTCCAAATGCTGGGAGACTATTTCTCTTGCTTTGTACAGTATATATGTGATTGCTGTGGGAACACCCTTTACCACTGTATAAATAACAATACTGAAGTAATGAGTCTAGTTTTCTTGATGTCTTAAATTATGAGTGTTGGAAATTAGGGTCTTAAACTGTTTGTGTACACTTCAGGCACTGTTCAGTTAAAGAAATAAATGTGGCATTTATGCAAAGGCTAGGCTGTTTTTTTGACTGTTTTCTTAATCAAAAGTGCATTATTTGAATGCCATAAGTAACCAGAAATAAACATATGCTGCAAAATAATCCCTTCAATTTATAAGGAAAACTTTAATGGAATGGTTAACGTTGTGTTCAATTGATATAGTAAATCATACTGTGGTTTGAAATAATATGCTGTCCAAAGCATGTATAGTCTAGATCAGGGGTCCCCAACCTTTTTGGCACCAGGGACCGGTTCCATGTTAAAAAAATTCCGCGGACCGGTGGCCATGGCTCGGCCGGCGTAGAGGGGGAGCGGGGGGAGGGAAACAGGCAGCATGTGCGTGTGCGGGAGGGGTGAGTCGGCTCACTTGCCCCTCTCGGGCCCCCAACCGTGCAAGCGGCCGCGCCTGCGCCCTCCCGCCCCTGGCGTGCGCTCTGCCCAGGGGGCTGCTCCCTCCTCTCCGGCCCTTTCTAAGAGTTGCATCGCTCACTGCGGCCCAGTTCCTATCAAGCCCCCCTCATCAACAAAGCCCCCCTCATCCATGACCTTGTGTCAGAGGGGGAGCCGGACCTGGTGGGAATTGCGGAGACCTGGCTGGGCCACGAGGGAGGACTCCCCCTCATTGAAATGTGCCCGCCAGGTTACCGCGTTTTTCATCAGCCCCGGGCCCTAGGCAGGGGTGGAGGGGTAGCGGTTATTGTTAGGGAAGGTCTCGAGCCGAGAGAGACCATTGTGCCACAGACCACCGGCTGCGAGTCCCTCTGCGTGAAGTGGGGCCTAGGGAGGCAGTTGGGCTTGCTGGTTGTATACCTGGCTCCCCGCTATGTAATAGCAGCCCTGCCCGAGCTCCTTGAGGTGATCGCTACGATGGCAGTTGAGACCCCCAGACTAGTAGTCATGGGGGACTTTAATCTGCCATCGGTGGGCAAATCATCAGAGGTAGCTCGGGAGTTCATGGCTTCCATGACGGCCGTGGACCTGACCCAAGTAATTCAGGGTCCCACGCACGAGGGTGGACATACGCCGGATCTAATCTTCGTCTCTGGCCAATGGAAGAGTGATCTGGGTATAGGGGATATAGTCATTACACCCGTCATGGTCAGATCACTCAGTTCTCCGGCTCGACTTTCCAATCGCTACACCCCACCGCGGGGAGGCGGAACCTGAGTCATCTATATGGTTCCGCCCCAGGCGCCTGATGGACCCTGATAGGTTCCAGATGGCGCTTGGGCCACTTCCTGTATCCCTGACCCGCGCCCCGATGGAGGACCTCGTGGCCGCATGGAATACTGCGGCCACGGGAGCCTTGGATCGGGTCGCGCCCTTGCGGCCTCTCTTGCGGGGATGAACCACCCTGGCTCCTTGGTTTACCGAGGAGCTAAGGGTGATGAAGCGCCACAAGAGATGCCTAGAGAGGAGATGGAGATCTACTCAGTCTGAATCTGATCGAACACAGGTGAGAGCCTATTTACGGACTTACCTTGTGGCACTGAGAGTGGCCAAACGTCATCATTGTGCCACTCTCATCGCATCCGCAGATAACCGCCCTGTCGCCCTGTTTAGGGTGACCCGCTCCCTCCTTCAACAGAGGGTGCGGGAAGCCCCTTTACAGGGTAGAGCAGAGGAATTTGGGATTTATCTGCAGGATAAAATCGCTCAGATTCAGAGCGAGTTAGTCCCCATCAATAGTGGCCCAGTGGGATGCCCCGAGGCTGATCTTGAGACAGTTTTGTGGGAAGAGTTTGACTCTGTTACTTCCGAAGATATGGACAGGTTACGTGGGCGACTGCGAGCCACATGTTTATTGGACCCGTGTCCCTCCTGGCTTGTATTGGCATCCTGGGAGGTTACACGAGGCTGGCTCCAGGAGGTTGTCAACGCTTCTCTTAGTGAGGGTTTCTTGCCTGCCTCCCTTAAAGAGGCGATGGTGAGACCCCTCCTGAAGAAGCCCTCTCTGGACCCAGCATTGTTGGTTAATTACTGTCCGGTCTCCAACCTTCACTTTTTGGCGAAGGTTGTAGAGAGTGTGGTGGCACAACAGTTTCCCCGTCATCTGGAGGAAGTTGATTATGTGGACCCGCGCCAGTCCGGCTTCCGGCCCGGGCACAGCACCGAGACGGCATTGGTCGCGTTGGTGGATGATCTCTGGAGGGCCAGAGATGGGGGTTGTTCCTCTATCCTGGTCCTATTAGACCTCTCAGCGGCTTTTGATACCATCGACCATGGTATCCTATTGCATCGGCTGGAGGGGTTGGGGGTGAGGGGCACCGTATTACGGTGGTTCTCCTCCTACCTCTCCGGTCGATCGCAATTTGTGTTGGCAGGAGAGCAGAGGTCGACCTCGAGAGCCCTCACCTGTGGGGTGCCTCAGGGGTCGGTCCTCTCGCCTCTCCTGTTCAACACATATATGAAGCCGCTGGGCGAGATCATCCGTGGTTTTGGGGTAGAGTACCACCTCTACGCTGATGATACGCAGCTGTATATATCTACCCCAAACCACCCCAACGATGCCGTAGCGGTGATGTGCCAGTGCCTGGAAGCCGTGCGGGCCTGGATGGGAAGTAACAGACTCAGACTCAACCCGTCCAAGACCGAGTGGCTGTGGTTCCTGGCATCCCGGTACAACCAGTTGACTCCATCACTGGCCATAGGGGACGAACATCTTACCCCTGTGGATGGGGCACGCAACTTGGGCGTCCTCCTGGATACCCGGCTGTCCATGGAAGATCAAGTGACAGCCGTGGCCAGGAGGGCATTCTACCAGGTTCGCCTGGTACGCCAGTTGCGTCCCCTATTGGATCGGGATGCCCTCTGCACAATCACTCATGCCCTCGTGACATCCCGACTGGACTACTGCAATTCTCTGTACATGGGGCTCCCCTTGAGGTGCACCCGAAGGCTTCAGCTTGTCCAGAATGCAGCCGCGCGAGCAATTATGGGAACCTCGAGGTTTACCCATGTAACACTGCTCTTGTGCGAGCTGCATTGGTTGCCTGTCGTCTTTCGGGTGCGCTTCAAGGTGTTAGTTATCATCTTTAAAGCGCTCCATGGCACGGGACCTAGCTATCTGCGGGATCGGATTCTGCCCCACACATCCCTGCGGCCGATCCGCTCCCACAGAGGGACTTCTCCGGGTGCCGTCCACTAGGCTATGCCAGCGGGCGACGCCCAGGGGAAGGGCCTTCTCTGTGGCGGGCCCTGCCCTCTGGAACGACCTTCCCCCCGAAATTAGAACAACTACGGACCTCCGCTCCTTCTGTCAAAAATTGAAAACATACTTTTTCTGCTTGGCCGGCTTAGGTTAGTCTTCCGTTTTTAACTGGGTTTTTAGGGGGGTGTAGTTAGTTTTAGTATAGAGGGTTTTAGCGCAGGGACAATTTGTTTAATTCTTATTTTAGCTATTTATGTATTTTATATTTGCTTTTTTAACTTCCCTGTGCACCGCTCCGAGTCCCTTTGGGGAGAGGAGGCGGTCTATAAATAAAATTATTATTATTATTATTATTATTAAGCCATGGACCAGCACCGGTCCGCGGACCGGGGACCCCTGGTCTAGATTGTGGCCATCTCTCCAAATTGACATAATTGATTCAGATTACATAATAATTGATTACCCCTCTACATATAATCTGAATTTGGTTTGGTTAATTCTTTGTTTCTCCAATCCTCAATTCTAGCAGCAGAAGCAAAAATCCATTCCTGCAGCAGCATTTCTGCAAGTTCTTTTTCAGTTTCCATCTTCAGCCGCACAGGCTTTCCCCCACCCCCTGCCATAAGATAGGGTTGAGGAAATGTTAGCTTTCCATAATTGAGCTAAAGAACCTATCGCAACTAGGTGCACTACACACAGAAAAGTGCTGGATACAGACAGTTTGGTACAGACTAGAAGTAATCGATGATTTCCACCAATTTCTCCTAACCGTTTTAAGAGTTCATCAGCACATCCTAGTAGCAAAAATCTGTATGTAATGTAATTAAGATGCTGAAATAGAACTACACTTTCATAAAAGTGTTACTCAAATTATGTCTAAGTAAACATTTTTTAAAAATCTTAGCAAATGGTGGTCCGGTCCCCTGCCTTGTTGTCTCAACTTGCACCTCTCAATCGCCCATGCGTCACTAATGTCATTTAGTTAAAATTATGGTTATCACATCTTAGCTGGAAAA
This sequence comes from Rhabdophis nuchalis, assembly GCA_039707465.1. Classification (NCBI taxonomy): domain Eukaryota; kingdom Metazoa; phylum Chordata; class Lepidosauria; order Squamata; family Natricidae; genus Rhabdophis; species Rhabdophis nuchalis. The sequence goes on from CM077645.1 coordinate 49,192,760, forward strand.
CGCTGAAAATGCATGAAACTGCTTTTAGGATTTTTGCAAATGTGGACACCCCGGCTATAAAACGACGACGCTTGCTGTTTAAGTTAAAGGGCAAACTTGGCGAGGAGACAGAAAGGTCCAGTGGCATCATCACCTGCTGTGAAGCCTCTATTACAGGGGTGTCCAAACTTGGGAACGTTAAGACTTGTAGAATTCTGGGAGTTGAAGTCCACAAGTCTTAAAGTTCCCAAGTTTGGACACCCCTGCTCTATTACTACAACCGACGAGTCTATTGAGGCCTACTCGTTCTGCTCCGCCCCGCAGGAAGCTCGGGCTGCTCGGGCAGCAGCTGTGACACTTCGAGTTTTTTAATGTATGGATTATATCCAGCTATAACCTAATCGTTCCCCTTGGGATTTAGAGCAGGGGTCTCCAACCTTTGCAACTTTAAGTCTGAAGGACTTCAGCTCCCAGAATTCTCCAGCCAGCAAAGCTTCAGACTTAAAGTTGCAAAGGTTGGAGACCCCTGGTTTAGAGAGCGGCGGCCGGGAGCCTTCCAGACCGTACGAGATGATCCACCTGCGGAGCCACCGGGACCACAAGCGGTGGGCTGCGAACGCCTGAAGCTGCAGCGCCTCCCCAAGCGGAAGAAGGGCGAGCTCTGGCGGGAACCACATCACCGAAGACATCCCTCAGGGCCCAGCCCTCCTCAGGTTTTCTTCCAGGGGAAAGCCCTGGAAGGAGATCGCCCAAGAACCGCCTCCGGAAGTAGCGAGGATGGCTGGGCCACCCCCGCCATCCTTTGTTGGGGGCCACAGAGATAAGACCTGAGAAACAAATTCAGAGGCGTCTTCGGACTCAGGCTCTTCCGGCCACTTGAACGCGCCCTCTCGCTGGTTTTTAACCTCCCAAAGATTGCCGCGACCACGCCCCTTCTGGCCAACCATGGCCTTGAGGGCCTGAGCGCGGAGGGTGGCGCTTGAGTCACCCTGACGCCAATGATTGACAGCTAGACCGGCCTTTGAGCGAGAAGGAGGGAGGTGGAGGAGGAGGGAGCGGCTCGCGCTGGCCGGTGCCGCTGCAGCCTCGTTAGGGCTGGATGGATCTGTTCGGGGATCTTCCGGAGCCAACTCCTCCGGCAGTGGCAGCAGTAGGTGAGTGGCGGATCCCTTTTTGGGGCTTGGGCCCTCATGTTGGAGGAGGAGGAGCGGGGCCGAGTCGGCAAGGGACAGGCGAGCTGGGACAGCTTCCCTCTCCCAAGAGGGAAGGTATTTGCCTTGCTGCAGCTTCCCCGCGTACACTGAAGGGGCCTTTACACGCCCTCGCCCCAGCGTCCCGGGGGAGCAGGAGAGGCTCTCTAGGACCCTCGGAGGCTTGTGACGTTCGAGTACGGAACTGTAATGCTTCGAATTAAGACTCTGCCAAGCGCGAGTCAACGCGCCTGCGCCTGTGACCCCACTGGGAAATCCACGCGCCTCTTATTGACACTCGGGGGTGACCTCTGGCGGGCGCAGGTAACACCTGAGTAGCCCAGGTGGCTCCTAATAGCCAGACCCTGAGGAACAGCCGTTCCCATCAGTTTTATAGCTGGAAGGGTGAGGCAATTAACTGATGATAGGATTGCTCTTACCACCACCACCACCACAATTTATTATAATAATAAGGATATTTTAAGAAGGTACTTGGTTGATACCTAGGACGCTGTCAGCAACCCATGTGGGTATTTATGATGCATTTTTGAATGTTCAGTTGGCTGAGTTTCATGTTTAATGGATAAAGTATATTATTATAATAATTTTAAAGTTGCAAAAAAAAAGTGTGGAAAACTGGATACCCAATAAAGGACAACAAAGAGGTGCTGAAAAGTGTTCACTATTTGGTGTTGCTTGTCAGTCTTTGAATTTTTGTAGCTCTATTTGGCAACCCTAATCATATTTTTGAATACTGTATGTTGATAGATTACTCTGTAATTTGGTTTGATTTGGTTTTGTTTATTAGAGAAAGAGGGACAGAAAGGATCTCTGCTTTTTGATGATCTTCCTCCAATCAGCAACAGTGATTTGGGTATGATTGTTGTCTGCATCTTGTGTTACTTTGAATTCTCTTGCTTTCACAAGCTAGTTGAGTCCTTGTGCAAAGTTCCCCTTAGAAGTAGTGGGAATTCAGTAGGTTTATCCGAATGGCCAGAAATTTGCACACTTATTCCCCTGGCTGCTAGTAAAAATATAGCAATGGCTCTATAGGGTTTTTCTGTTGGCTATTTCCAACTTTTTCACTTGCTTTATTCTCTATGGAACTTCTTGTTTGCATCATATTGGTGCAAAGAGGCGTTTGGCTCAGTCCTTTTAACTCTGAAGCTTTTTCTTAAAAGGAATATTTTTAGATGTAGATAGATATATAAATAGGTAGGTAATTTTTAGAACTATATATTGTTAGGGGAAAGCCATTAGTTGCTGGAGTAACACATATTTTGCAAGAAGATCCCAGTTTCATTTCCTAGGGTGGCTGGTACAGAGAGTTCCTACTTACATCCGATATTATTACCAATACTGCTTGACATATCAGATAGTTTTCTTTTGAAGCAAAATTTCTAAATACACTGCCAATTTTTAATTTACTTTTTAAGAAATTTTACTATAACTTAATTTAGCAATTTATACTTCTAGCTTTTTGTATTGGTCAATGATCAAAATAAATTTCTGTCTACCCCTAGTTACACCTCTTTTTATAAGCTACATTTTAACATGGATAATGAAAGTAATCTTTTCCATGTCTATTTGAAAGCTATTTTTGTAAAGCCTATTTCTGCGTAAGTATAGGATTGCAGTCCTAGTGCTTTCCCCCTCATTTTATGAATTGAATTTAGTGTCATATGTGAAATGGATAAAATGTTAAGTAGCTGTTAAGCTTGGCAGAGTTTTTTGTAGATGAAACTGCTCAAAAATCTACTTACTGTGATATCTGACTACGGTTGTATATTTCCTTGTTTGGTTGGGGTTTTTTAGGAGCAGGAGGCTCTTTGCTATTTGATGACCTCCCACCTGCTAGCAGTGACAACCCAGGTGAGCCATGACTAGATTTATTTTGCTATTTATTACAGTGCTCTAATAGAGTTACACTTAAGCATTACCGTTTAAGTACCTGTGGTTTACACTAAATTCACACAGTGTCTAAAATGATACTAGAAGGTAAAATGTCTCCCTGATTTTCCTTTTTTTTCAGATTAGAGAATACCTATGCTGTTCATGTTTTTGTTATGATACTAACCAAGTACTTGAATAGGATGAGATTACTACTGTGCTGTTGCTGAGGCCACAAATATCTACAAAAATTTACCCGAGATCAATATTTGTGGAGAAATAGCAATCAGGGAATGGGTTCAGCATGTTCCCTGATGTAGTTGGTCCAAATTCATCTTCTAAAGCAGCTGTTCTTTTATTTTATTGGCCTGCATTTCCATGTAGGCCTTTTTACTTCAATTTTAAATATCAAAAATTTGTGACAGTCTTGGTTTTTTATTTCAAAATATTAAAGCCAATCTAAGCTAAAGAAAACCCCCAAGCATAATTAGGTGACAGAATAATAGTAGTGTACAGTGTGGTAGCATATGCCATTTGGGGCACATCAAAGTATGGCCACCGAACACTGCTGCTATTTGAGTTGAACTGGTTCACAGTAGGCTTTCTAAGTGGAGTTTAAGACGCTGCTTCCACCTAGAAAGCATCATAGCACAGGGCCAGTGGTGGGTTCCAGCTGGTACGCCCCGGTATGGGCATACTGGTGCCTGCTGAGAGCTGCAGGCACCATTCTGTTCTGGTGCTGCAGGGGGCCCACTTTCCCGCCCACTTTCCTTACCTCTATTTGAACTGATCGGGGCATTTTTGCATGCGCAAACAGTGTACGGTGCCTGCGCGCTGCTCTGCTGAGAAGCTGGAGCGTCGCAGGGTGGTGATGCGCATGTGTGCACAGCACACGTACACATGGTGCACTCCTGGCCCCGTCGCAGCGTACAGGTTGTGATGAGATCCGGAACCCAAAATGTGGGCTCAGAAACTCTGGCCCTGTTAGTCCTTTGGAAAACTTAAATATGCGTTTTTCCCCTCTGGCACTCAGTTTTTAGTGGAGCCCAATTAATGTACTGGTATTTTATGTGTGCTGTGAACCGGTTTGCAAGGCATCTCTTTCTTTTAATTATGTATAGCCGTGTGGCTTTTACATTGTGTTTTATGAACTGATTTTATTAGTTGTGCAAAATTCTTTGACTAACATGGGTGGCCATGTAAAGTCTATAACTAAATTATTATTATTATTATTATTATTATTATTATTATTATTATTATTATTATTATTATTATTATTATTATTATTATTATTATTATTATTATTATTATTATTATTATTATTAGATAACTAAATTACAAAATTTTGTTTTTCAGCTTCTCGTCCCACTGAGCAAGTTTCTCTTCCTGTGAGCTATGGGAAGGGAGAGAAGAGGAAGTCCACTGAAGGAGAGAAGAATGGGAGTGAAGAACTTGTGGAAAAGAAAGTTTGTAAAGGTTTTCAGACACTCTGAAGCCAAATATTTTGTTCTATTCTAGGGCTGCTTTAAATAACGAAAAAGTGAAATTGTTTTCCTAAGATGGTTTTGCTTGTAGCCACTCATAGGAATGGGAGGGGTACACAAATGAAATCCTTCCTGAATATTTCTACCTTAGATGAATTTGTGTTTCTCCCCACTTAAGGGTACCAATGCAAATCCTTTTTCACTTAATAATTACAATTGTGCTTCTGCATTCCTTCACAGAACTCAGGACAGTCAGCATCAAGTATTACCGTTTTTCTCACAGCTGCCACTTTTAGAGTTCTTATGTTTAAAAAATGAAGCATGCCGATTGCTTTTTAACCTGCTTGGATTCTGTTTGTAAACAATATAATGCATAATTAAGATTAGTTACCTAAAGTAATTAATACAAATTTAAAGGTTCTCCCAAATTGTTCACTGTGCCAAATATACTTTTTTTGTGTGTTGCCAAATTTATATTACTTTGCACAACATGACTTAATTGCTCCTGTATTGTGCACATCCTAGTGTCATCTTGCACAGGACATTTGTTACATCATGGTTTTAATCATGACTTGCTGACTATCTAAATTGTTGACTCAATACATGATTTTTAAGTTGCAGTGAATAGGTCCAAACATCAAACTTAAACCAAAATATCACATATGGTTTATGTAGTGTGAGAAGCCTGTCCATATTTATCCTCTTAGTAATGCAGGAAGCCTCCTAGCTACATGTGGCCCAGGTTAGATACAGAAACCCAAACAGGGTCTTTGAACTTTTTACCTGAATTATAATGTGATGACAGTTGGATAAGCATTTATTAGCATCATCCTCATGTTCACATTTTCAGTCAGAGGCACCATGCAGGAACTATTTACAATTTCACTATGGGTAAAATTGAACAGGTTGTTAGAATTCTGTTCCTTAATTTTGCTAGCTGACTATAGTGCTTTTACACAGAAAACTTGCTGAGGGATTAAATATGGGTGCATCTTTGCTCTGTTTTTCTTTAGATTCTGCAGGTATTCTTGGTTTGAAGGGTTATGTAGCAGAGAGGAAAGGTGAGCGAGAAGAGATGCAAGATGCCCATGTTATTTTGAATGATATCACAGAAGAGTGCAATCCTTTGTCTTTTCAAATGTGAGTTACATCATTACTTTTTGATTGGATCTTTGTGTTTTCCTTCTGCTTAGCCCAGGATGGCTTATCTGGATGGTACTGTGAACTGGTTGATTTTGTTCTGTAATGCTATAATGATGCAAAAAGTATATTTTATTTTAAATGTCACTGATTTTAGGAAGCCTGACTAAAAAGAGAATCCAAGACATCTAAAAAATATGTCATTCACTCTGTAAGGTTCTCATTTTTAAATTTTAATTTTTGCAGAATGAAATGACAAAAATTCTTACCCAAAGAAATGATTGGGATGAAAATAAAACATTAACCCCAAAACTGAATTAAAAATATTGATAAGTAATTATGTACATACAACATATGTATTTGCTCTTTTTAAATAGACCTATTTTATATTTTAAGTTTCTAGTTTATTCCAGATGAATATTTCTTCTTAATTATTTACATCTTTAGCATGATCTTCTTTTATTTTTCACATTAACCAGGAAAGAAAAGATTCTTCCCACATGAAACATAATGTTAAACCTGTGTATAAAGTAATTTGACATCACAGTATTCATGTATATAAGGCATTGATAATAGCAATGCAATATTATTTAATATGCACTTATATCTAAATATAGCATAGATAAAACAAATACAGCATAATATAAACTAATATCAGCAAAAAACAGTAATCAGTAATAAAAGACCTAAATATCAGCACATCATCTTCATCTTTGCTAAATAGATTTCTTTATTGGCCAAGTGTGATTCGACACACAAAGAATTTGTCTTGGGTGCATAAGCTCACCATGTATATATAAATAGCAAGTAATAGGTCATAGATCATAGTTACAATTATTAATCATAAATTATAAATTACAAACAATTGATAAATCATAAGAAACCAATAGGAGAAGGTAGTAGGAAAGATGAGAAAAGATGAGAAATGAGACAGTGCTGTAGGAATTAAGTGTTCAACAGAGTGATGGCATGGTGGAAATCCGGTTGTTTTGGCATGCAATGCTCTATAGTGGCATCCTGAGGGGAGAAATTGAAATAGATAGTGTCCAGGATGTGAAGTGTCTGTAGATATTTCTCATCTCTTTCTGGTTCTTTCAGCATACAGATCCTCAATGGAATGCAGGCTGTTTGCTATTGTTTTTTTTCTGCAGTCCTAACTATCTGTTGAAGCAAAGAAACCTTCCTACATAAAGATCCCGAGAAAACAAATATTTAAGAGGGTTTTTTTCAAACTTCTAAAGATCAGACTCCAAACTACTGATCAAAAGGAGCATCTGTATACAGTGGTACCTCGGTTCACGAACTTAATTCGTGAAATGACTCTGGTCGCGAACCGAATTGGTCGTGAACCGAGGCACAATTTCCCATAGGGTTTAATGTAAATCCAATTAATCCGTTCTGATCTTTCTTTTGGTTTTAATTCTTGAACTGACTCTGGTCGCGAACCAAATTGGTTGTGAACCGAGGCGGAGTTCGTGGACCGAGGCGGAGTTCGTGAACAGAAGCGGAGTTCGTGAACCAGACCATATTTTTATGAACTTTTCTGTTCGTGAACCAAGACGGAGTTCGTGAACAGAAGCGGAGTTCGTGAACCAGATCATATTTTTATGAACTTTTCCGTTCGTGAACCGAAACGGAGTTCGTGAACCGGAGCACATTTTGAGGAACTTTTCTGTTCGTAAACCAAATTGGTCGTGAACAGAGGCGTTCGTGAACCGAGGTACCACTGTATTTGCATTGAGAACAAGGAAAAAAATCCTGTAGGGGTGAAAGTATAGAATTTTCTTGTACGGGTAGTAGAATCTTTTCATAGCTGAATTGTTAAGGGAAGTTTTGGAATTGGAAAATGTGAAACAGATCACTTGCTTTTCTGAGACTAGGAAACATTCCCGTGTAGGTTGCAGGAAAGATTATTTTTTTCCTGGATTTCATGTTACAATTTCTACAGCTCTGTTGATGAATACAAATGTAGTATGGCCAATTTCAGAGTGAGAACAGTCTGTACCTGTATTTTCTTTATAGAACTCGTGTCTCATATTTTGCTGTTTTTGATGGCCACGGAGGAGTTCGAGCTTCCACATATGCTGCACAAAATCTGCATCAAAACCTAATCAGAAAATTTCCTAAAGGTCAGAGAATATGGTGGTATTATTTGAGTTCTACTTCTGTTGAGAGCCACATCCTGTCTTGGATCTGTTAATAGGATATTTTTATATACTATCATTGAGAAGATATACACTGATTTAAGAGAGTGAGGTAATTAAACAGTATCAAGCAGTATCTGAAGGATAACTTGGGTAAAACAGAATCTAAATCATTAATCTGATTTGTAGACTTTTTTAATCCCATGGTCATGTAGGATTAAGCAAAATAATTTTCCTTTCATTGTGAATGCTGAATTTTTGTTTTTCCCCAGAAAATAGGCTGGGTGTCAGTTCTGGAGTGGCTGATACAGATTCTTTCTAATATTTTATCCGTTAACCTGCAGATTAGCTGTCTAATTGTTCCCTTTGAATCTATAAAACAGGAGAGGTACCCAGTGTGGAAAAAGCAATAAGGAGATGCATTTTGGATACTTTCAAACATACAGATGAGGAATTTCTCAAACAAGCTTCCAGTCAGTAAGTATATACTTATCAGGGATGTAATATGTCATGGTATTTGAAGTTGAACCTCTGTAGAAAGTTGGAGGGGATGCAACTTTACATTTTTTTCTTCTATCAGTCAGTTTCAGTATATGGAAAGGTAGCCATTTCAGAAGAATATTATCTGATATTTGCTTGCTACTTTTAGAACTTGGATAGGAGAGGAAGGTATTCCAACATGCATTCTGGAATGTTGCACTTGAAATACCAGCAAGGCTGTTTTATATGTGTGGGGTTCCATGGGGCCTAACATTTCCATCTTTGTAATGGGGGACTTGGTATCTTGTAAAAATCACTTTGAGTAATTGGACTCATCTTTGTTTTGCCCCCCATTTCTGAAACCTGCAGGAAACCTGCTTGGAAAGATGGTTCCACAGCAACCTGTGTGCTGGTGATTGATAATATTTTGTACATTGCCAACCTTGGCGACAGTAGAGTAAGTCTCACTGAAAATTGTGGCTCCAGACTATATATGTTTTATAGTATTAAACAAGGGTAATTGTTTTGTTTCAGTGATAAGATGTTATCCTTTAGTTCAGTTACTGTTTTGCAGTTCCTTTACCAAAGGACCAGGAGACTGACACAGACTCTTCTTATACTGGTAGTAAGCGCCTTGTAGTAGCTGGAGAGAGGTATTCTTAGTGACCTATTGTTGATGACATCTTTTTTTTTTTAAAAACAAAACTTTTTTCTGAAGATGGGTGTAGGTAAGGATTGGTGCCTTGCTAGTTAGAATGCTTGATACTTCAATACAGTAGGGATTGGCAACCATTCAGCATCCAGCACCATTACATGAAGTCAAGGGATATCCCAGATATCTCAAAATAAACAATGCTCAGAACGTTAGCAATCTTACCCTGATCTCAGTCTCGTTTGGTTGGGTTGTTGGGGTGGGGGGGTGGGGTTGGCTTATTTTTCTAAAAAGATTGTTCCAGCTTCATTTGAGGGGGTTGGCAGTGCTGTTTTGAGGACAATGGGGCCTTTGTTCCCCAGATGTCATTTGTTAAGGACTACAGTACAATGTGTTGCTTAGATCTTGCTAGCAGAGACTTTATGCTTATAGACCTTGCACTTGCTTACAAGAGTTATTTTGTCAATACAGGCAATTCTTTGCCGTTACAATGAAGAGACTCAGAAGTACACAGCTTTGAGTCTTAGTAAAGAACATAACCCTACTCAATATGATGAGCGGATGAGGATCCAAAAGGCTGGAGGCAATGTCAGGTAACAAACAGGAAGCAACCAAGAGAAATGATGGGAAGGAATTTCAGAGTTGCCAAAAATTTCAGCAACTTCTTGGGGAATTTATGTGGCACAGAGCTTAAAATGATGTTGCAAGTCTGGTGTTGCAAATCGAGGTTGAAAGCCCTATGGATCTCACTGGCTGATTTAGGGACACTTCCTCTAAACTCAATTTTCCTTTCGTTATGGGAATAAAGGGTATTACATACATACATGCACAAACTCCATGCAAACTGTGCTGTGGCAAATATATTTTAATTGGTATTTAACATAACATTGAGGTTCTAACAAACATTTCATTTACAAAAAGGTAAAACAGGATTTCTCAGCTTGACCCCCCCCTTGACCTCAGGTGTATTGGATTGCCAATCATAGCTAATTTAGATGATGCCGTTATTGATTTCATTATATGATAAGAGTAACAATGTCATGTAATACAGAGGACTTCCAGATAATTGTTTAGGAAAACTAATGACTTGAGTATTGATTTCTGTTTTTAAATGTAAAGAAAATATTTGTATGTTGCTTTTAGTCACATTCTAAAATTAGAGATTGAAGCTGCAAAAGGAATTGTATCAGTCATTTGTGAACTCTAGACAAATTGAAAGATTCTAGTTTTTTATTAGAATGGCAGACCTACAACTGCCATCACTCTGGATTAGTGACTATGTTTCGTAGAGATTATGGGTGTTGTAAACCAGAGTTTCTGTGAATCTGTAGTTCAGAATTAAAATCCATATGTCAGGGTTCCAAGTAACATAACCGTAGCAAACTGACTGAGGCCATTTTGAGACTTCAGCGCTGACACCATATTTTAAGGACTTAATTTAGGGACATAATTATAAATCCAGCACGCTCCTTTCTGTTTAGGGAAGGACGTGTTCTGGGTGTCCTGGAGGTCTCCCGCTCCATTGGGGATGGACAATACAAGCGATTTGGGGTTATCTCTGTGCCAGATGTCAAACGCTGTCAACTTACACACAATGACAGGTAAAACTGAAAGAGTACACAGGTAAGGAAATATATGCAATGATTCTTCCTAAGTGGTTTCAAAAGTATAAGTACATGCTTTTTTGTTTTGTATTTGGGTACATCTTACTGTCGGTTACTTTTGCAGATTTATCCTATTGGCCTGTGATGGTCTCTTTAAAGTCTTTTCACCAGAAGAAGCTGTGAACTTCATCATGTGTTGTTTGGAGGTAAGAGGAGGAGGGTTGTATTGAGAAGTCAAGAAGATGGTAAAAAAGAAATTGCATGTCATTTATTTCAATTGGGCTTGTTCCTCTTTCCCACTTACTGTTTTGTCATTTCATTGCTGAACTTTTTATTACTGTTTGCTAAAAGGATTGTTGCAAACAGTGTTTGAGAGGCAGCTCAGCTCTTTTGTTCTTTTCTGTCTACTCTGTGGACTGCATCCTTGCTTTCAACTTCAGAACAAACTTTGATTATCCTATCAAGTGACAAGATTATTGCCCAAATGTTGCTTCCTGTCTCAGATTAGGAATCCAAGATACCCATTTATTTTGCCCCAGCAGCATGGCCCTCTCATAAACTGGGCTAGCAGTACTGAGACTGCAGGGTGGGCGATTTTGCTTCCTGTTTAAATGCAGAAAAGGTATACAGTTCAAGCCCATTATGTGAGATTGTTTTTGTGGGGAAATAAAGAGGCCTTAAAACTAATACATGTAATATTTTGTGGACTTCAATTCATTCTGATATATTGTAATGTTAGAGTCAAGGCAAGATACTGTTTTGTTATTTTTATTTATTTATTTCAACAAAATGTTATCTTTTTTAAAAGAACTGTTCTGTTGAGAATAAGCAAATAACTATGTTCAAACCTAAATTATTACCTCTGAACCGGGAGGTTTGATGAAGATTCAAGATGTCAGATGAGACATGATCTCTGGAGGGCACGGGATAGAGGATATTCCTCTCTCCTAGTCCTGTTAGACCTCTCAGCGGCTTTTGATACCATCGACCATGGTATCCTATTGCACCGACTGGGGGGGTTGGGGCTGGGAGGCACCGTTTTGCAGTGGTTCTCGTCCTACCTCTCTGGTCGGTCGCAATATGTGTTGGCAGGGGGGCAGAGGTTGGCCTCGAGGCCTCTCATTTGCGGGGCTCCTCAGGAGTTGGTCCTCTCGCCCCTCCTATTCAACACATATATGAAGCCGCTGGGTGAGATCATCCGTGGTTTTGGGGTGGGATATCATCTGTACGCTGATGATACTCAGCTGTACATATCCACCCCAGACCACCCCAACGATGCCGTTGAGGTGATGTCCCGGTGTTTGGAAGCCGTACGGATCTGGATGGGTAGTAACAAACTCAAGCTCAACCCATCCAAGACTGAGTGGCTGTGGTTTCCGGCACCCCGGTTCAGCCAGATTACTCCAACTCTGGCCATTGGGGGCGAAACACCGCCCCCCGTGGAGAGGGCGCGCAATCTGGGTGTCCTCCTGGATTCCCGGCTGTCCATGGAAGACCATGTGGCAGCCGTGGCCAGGGGGGCGTTTCATCAGGTACGCCTGATGCACCAATTGCACCCCTTACTGGACCGGGCTGCCCTTCGCACAGTCACTCAGGCCCTTGTGACATCCCGACTCGACTACTGTAATGCTCTCTACATGGGGCTTCCCTTGAGGTGCACTCGAAAGCTACAGTTAGTGCAGAATGCAGCCGCGCGGATGATTACGGGAGCCTCTAGATGCTCCCATATAACACCGATCCTGTGCGAGCTGCACTGGCTTCCTGTGGTCTTTTGGGTGCGCTTCAAGGTCTTGACGACCATCTTCAAAGCGCTCCATGGCTCGGGACCTAGTTACATGCGAGACCGTCTCCTGCCCCATACATCCCTTAGACCAGTGCTTCTCAAATAGTGGGGCGGGCCCCCCAGGGGGGGCGCGAGGCTCCGTAAAGGGGGGCGCGTTTGACCTCGGCAGTTTAGTTTAATTAAGGATTTCATTTTTTTTAAATTTCTAATGCACTTTAAATCTTTTCTGCTACAGTTAATAAAGCTATTCTTTGTTGTAAATTGATCCACATTTCTTTCTTTTTTTATTCTCTTATACGTTAATAAGGATACAGTGTTATGCAGAGGTGTACTTATAACAATTTTATAGACAAATGATACTATTTACAGTCGCGCGGGGGGCGCGAAATGTTTTCTTCTTCCTAGGGGGGGCATGACAGAAAATAATTGAGAAGCACTGCCTTAGACCGATACGCTCCCACAGAGAGGACCTTCTCAGGGTGCCGTTGGCCGGACAATGCCAACTGGCAACACCCAGGGGAAGAGCCTTCTCTGTGGCGGGCCCTGCCCTTTGGAACGACCTACTCTCTGAACTTCGTACCATTACTGACCTCCGCCTCTTCCGCCAGTGTTTAAAAACACACCTGTTTCATCAAGCCGGCCTTACATAGCCTCCGCTGTTGACTAGTATAGATAGTTTTAAAATGGGGGGTTTTAATTGGTTTTAGCGCAGGATTTCATATTTAATAGGTTTTTAAATTTTTGTATTTTGTATTGCTTTGTATGTTATTTTAATTTTCCTGTGCGCCGCCCTGGGTCCTTTTGGAGAAGGGCGGGATACAAATTGAATAAAATAAATAAATAAATGAAACTATATAAAATTATCTCATTGGAGTGAAAGGAAATTACCCTGACTTGTGTGATCTACTTCTCAACAGGATAAAACTCTTCCCACAAGAGATGCCACATCTTCCACTGATACAAAGTATGAAGCAGCCTGCAACAGGCTGGCCAACAAAGCAGTGCAGCGAGGATCAGCAGATAATGTCACTGTGATGGTGGTCCGGATTGAACAATGATGGGACAAATACGTGCAAGGAAGATCCATAACAGCATGCAGCAAATTAAATAGAACACAATAGTGTGTTTGTGAAATGTGCGCGTGTGTAGAATCTTATGGATTCCCCCCCCCCCCCCCCCATATGCTTATTTGTAAATAAAAGGGTTTTTTATAAGCATTCAGGTCAGTTCATTGTTTCATAAATTGTAAATAATTGGGTCTTCTGTTTTCCTCCTTGAGTGGGCTACAGGAAGTAATTTAACAAAATTTCCCTGCAGGTAGTTATATTGTTTGCTGTCTTACAAGATGCTTCAGGTTCCAGTGTCCCACTTTAAGAAAGACACACACAAAGGGCACAGTTATATTTTACTGACACCTTGTTTTAACTGAGCATGGGTTCTAATCCCATATATAGTCATCTGAACTTTTATCCAAGCTGCATGGATACTACCTCAAGTAATATTTATACAACTATATGCAAAATAGACTTAATTTCCAGCTAGAGCTAGAAAGTGAGGTTACATTAGATTTTAAATGCACGGAGTAGTGGAATATGGCATTGTTAGATTCTTTAGGCTGAAGTCTTGGAGGAAAGTATATCAGAATAAGTCTATCATGAATAGGATTGGGCTGTCATTGAGATGATCATATTTATAGTGACTGAAATCAGTGGGTTTTTCTGTCTGAATTTAAATAGAGATATAGAGTAAATTTGTGCCTTGGGTCAGCATTGACATGCCAGTGTAGCTTGAGAGAACTAGCTAACATGGAATTATAGTTTATTTTCAGTTATGATACAAATTGTGGTTTGTTTGTTTGCACAGAAACATTTAGGAAAAATTTCAAGGTATGAATTCATATGTGAGGAAAACCTTTGTAATATGTCAGCTTTAGATGTACTTTCTAAGCCCCATTATTCTGATTATTTAATTAATAGGAATAGAACTAAGCTATTATGGGTGAGATGATACTCAATGGTGACTAGTGTAAGGAAAAACGGGCGGAGGGGGGGATGGGACAATAGGAACAGAATGCACCACCAACTCAATGTGAGCAAATGGGAGGGGGGAGGGGAAGACAGGTTAATTTTGGACTGCATTAAATGAAGCTTTGTAGTTCGTGGGAAGTAATAATTGCAGGTATTCTATTTTGCACTTGGGATCCTGTGCCCATTCTGGACATACCGTTTAAATAGCATATGAAGAAGCCAGAGTGGATTTAGGGGGAAGTTATTAGGATGAGGCATATTGAGCCCCCTGAAGAACAACTTAAGATTTATTTTATTTAGCATATTTAACTTGCAATAGAGAAAGCTAAGGGAGAGACGATAGCGGGCTATACTCTAAATAGCTAAAACATGCTACGTGCAAAAGGGGATGGACCTGTTCTCAGCTGACATTGAAAGAACAAGAATCAATGAGCCAAGGACTAGTTAAACAGTTTAACTGAGTATTGAGGGAAAAAACTTAATGGATTCTTGTATTGCGCAAAGAAATGTTAGATGGCCTGTCTAGTCCTTCCAACTCAGAGCTTCTATGTTTCTACATGACGTTGGGGTGTAGTTCAACCAATAATAATTTGGCTCAAGTGTGGATGTCAGCAGCTGAGGTTATCAATCCCGTAATAAAGTATTTGCTAATCGGCCCTTACATTTTCAGTTTAGTTTTCAATATCCTTTGCAAGTATTGCCATTCTGTTAACTATTTGATAGAAACTCTTCAGCGAATGGAATTCAAACCAGGAAAGAATATTCTCCAATTTAAAACTACAGCTTCAGTCAAACATTTTCAGTATAGAAGTGTTCTGAGCTTAGGTTAAGCCTACCTGTTTGACTGGTAAAGACAAGTAAAATTTGAATAGTACTGGTAAACAATTAGATATAAAATTGATATCCTCAAATTGGTGCTCTCTGTTGAAATTACTGAGATATTAGCACTAGCTCCATGGTTCTTTTATATAAAAATCTACTAAAGAGTCATTTTCTTCCTGTGCGTCAGCTTCATTGTTTGGCCTATTTCTTTTGTAACTAAATAAAACACATTTAAAAGTGGGTGTATGTCTTAATTTGTTATTTTTTTTATATAGGAAACGAGTTGCTGTAAAAATATTTTGTGTGTGTGTGTATGCATACACACACACACACACATGCCCCCCTCCTTCCCGGATATATACATAAATATATAAAAGAGCTGCAATTTGCAGATGATTGATTGTGCGGCAGTGCCTAGGTCTTATCAGGGCAGTGCCTAGGCCTTATCAAGCCAGTAGCCCTTCCAGAATGAGAAGGGTGGATGCACAACTTACTGAGAATATGCTTTCCCTAAAATTGAGCTTGTATAATGCTCAGCTTAATCAGTCTGATGCCTAGAATTCAAAATGTTCTGTTGATGGTTCTGCCCTGTAGTAGTCTTTAAAGCTGAAATTGAATTTTGACTTTCCAGTTCTTACATAATTTTTCAAATTCTGAGCAGACAAGTAGCTTATTAGAAATGTATGGAAAAGAAAAGAAACCCCTTTTGAATGTAGAAAATGAATGTGGGTATAAAAAATCCTACCTTTTCTAGATCTTGTAGCTGCTTTTACTAAAAAAAAAAAACTAGGAAAGGAAGATCCTAAAATGCTATTATTCCTGATTTTTCTGAATATTAGAGTGGACTTAAACTAGAATTTGCCAGTGTGTGATTACTGTAGTCCTATAGTGTTCGAACTGAGCCAGTGTCTGCCTGTTGCTATAACTCAGGGGTGGGCAAACTTTGCAACTTTAAGTCTGAAGGACTTCAGCTCCCAGAATTCTCCAGCCAGCTTTGCTGGCTGGAGAAGTCTAGGAGCTGAAGTCCTTCAGACTTAAAGTTGCAAAGTTTGCCCACCCCTGCTATAACTCCTAACCAGTTTTGCTAAAATATATTATGTATTTCCTTATAGAAAGCGATTATGAGAAGGAGCAGCAGTTAAATAAGTGACTTTCAGGCTGAAATAGATAAGGGTGTGTCCTCTGCATTTCTCTGATACATAAATTAGAGAAATGGCAAAAAAAAAATATTGCCTACGTGCCAGTGGTGCTGTAGGACTAGAGGGTGGTGCTGTGTTGGTTTTGTTGGATATCACACTACAGTTCTAATAGCTACAGGGAAAATAAAGACCATTACTCTGAAAGAAAAGTTGACTTTCTGTAATCAGTGGATGCCTGAGCACATAACTTCATAAACTTGCTGTGATACAATTAGGAATTAAATTCAAAGTGCACTTGCTCTTCCTCCATCCATTGGATTTAGTGCACCGAAACAATGTAATCTGATAGGTGAAAGGCAGCAGTTTACATGGTTAGCAGCGTTTATAAGCAACACAATACTACTGTAATTAACTGTGTCAATGTGGTTGATAGTAATGCATATAGTGTCATCACTTAAGAGCCATAGAGTACCATACAAAAGGACATGTCACATTGGTTAATGTAGGGTAGTTTAGATATGGGACTAGGCAGATTTGGACCAAAATTCATTGTCTGCTATGAAAATTCATGCAGTTACTTTAGACCTGACATGGTCTTTTCAGTCCAGCAAAGGATATTGGTGGGAGTAATTATTAGAGGAATGATTTTACCATCATGAGCTCTTGGAAGAAAGATAAAATACAAATGAACAAAAGTTAAAACACTGGGAGATTTCTGTAAGTACATATATGCAAGTGTTTGATACCCTTTAATGAAAGATTGAGCTGATAAGAGCATCTTCAGGAAATGCCAATGTTTTACAAAGGCATTCTGTTGTGGAGGGAACAGCAAGTATATATCTTTGGGATTAAAGTAGGATTGAGAGCCATGTCCAAAGGTAAACTAGAAAGCAGAAGGGTCAAATTTCAAACTTTTAGTGCTAGAGGAAAATATAAATTGTCTTCAGTCAAATGTCACTTGTGATCTTATTTCCTTTGGATGTTCTGCCACATGCTGAACTCTTTCTACAATCACATTTTTCACCTTTGGATGTTTAATCAAGGGTCTGTGCTTCCTTCTAGTGATTCCAATTCCACTTGACCAAAAGATAGAAGCTTAGCTTGGAGCTGATTAAAGGCAGGATTTCAGCTTAAAAATGGGCAGTTCTGGGTCACTTAGATACCTAAGAGGACACCCCTGAAGTCTGACCCACTTCGTACAATGAAGGAGGATCCTGTTGCATTATCTATGAAAACTGAAGCATACTGGCCAGCCTATAATAGAGAAGATCACAGTTAGTAACTAGGTTCACACCTATACTAAACCATATAGTGTTTTAATTATGGTATGTTAAAATATTAAATTGACTAGCTTCACATAACATTCTAAGCCAAATATAAGCAAGTCACACTGGTGCGTATGATGTGTAATAACTTCAGACATTGAACTGAACACAAACCTTGGGTTTAGTAGGCTTTACCTAGTACCTAGCACATTCTGAAGAGGAAAAAATAGGCAGTTTTTAGTGTGACATCTGTCCTCTTGTCATGAAATGTATTCTTTAAAATAAAATCAACTTAAAGTTGGATATTTCTGAAATCATACAGGTTTTTAGTGTGAGTGCTTGCTCTCTAAAGACTCACCTGCAGAAAAAGAATTCCACTGACTGAAATAGTGAAATATTCACTCGTTTTGTCCAAACTGCTGACTGTTTCCAGAGAACTGAAAGTAAGATAACAGGATCTTTAGTAATGGATGCCAGAACACAAAGTGACCCCTTTTTAATTGACCAGTTTGCTCTAAAATCACATCCAATCTTGCTTCTCACATTAACCTGTTTAGCTGTAGATAAGAGATTAGGTGAATTAACTACATAGGTAATTAATGATTACCTATATTGGGATACAGAGGCAGGCCAGTAATACTGAAAAACAGATGCTTTCCAAACAAATATTTCTATCCCAATCAATCACCTTTTCTGGCGGCAGAGTGACTCAACACAGATCAGCAAGCGCAAGCGATCTCGGGCCCTTGACTGGTACCTTGTGGGATGGATTTGAGGAACTGCAAGAGATAAAAAACAATCAGGCTGGGCTGCAAAGAGTGCCAGCAACTAGAAATTGACCCCAGATCCTGGACATTACTAAGGGCATTGCTTTAAAATGCTTATTAGCCCAGTGCCCATTTTTCAGAGATGAGTCACATAGCATGATACCACAAACAAGACTTTTGTAGTTGCTGCCTGCTTTTGTTGCCTGAAAGAACTTGAAGAGATCTAAAGTATCTAAAAAACCCAATCTGCCCATTCCATTGCTGATTTAGCAAAGACAAATATTTCTATGACTTTGCTAGTAATCTTTATATCATTCATTACTGCAAAATTTCTCCCTGACATAATTTCTCCTTGGAATTTAGTATTACCATTTTTTAAAAAATCCACATGAGGTGAGATTTCACCCTTCTGTGGGCAGAATTACTGTGCGTTTACTTTTATAGAAAAGTTGTTTGAAAAAATAGAAATATCTTTCAAATTCTTGATTTAGAGTTTGTCTAGTGCAGGGGTCTGCAAAGTCGGCTCTTTTAAGACCGGTGGACTTCAACTCCCAGAGTTCCCCAGCCAGCTATGCTTAAAAGAGCCAACTTTGCAGACTCCTGGTCTAGTGAATAAGCTAAGAGTGTATTATTTATTCCAAGTTAAGCACTTACCAACATAAAGTCTGGCACTGAAAATGTAGTATCCACTGACAGGGGCCATATATTGACCATTGTTGAGATTTAGACCTAGGCCACGATGGAATAGCTCCTCTTTCTTAGGCTAGTACCAAGCACACAAGAAAGGTTCATTAATTATATCTATTTGCTAAGATCAAAATATTAAACATATTCCAAAACAGTCAAATAAAAACACAGGGTAAGTGGGATGGAAAGCTCAAAGACCATTCAGGCAGAAATGGGATGGCAGCTGGGATGCCCAATGTTGATTCCATAGCCCTCTGATGGGAATCAAAGTCAAACAACATTTGACAAGTCTGTCATGAAAATCACAACATTCTCCTCATTAGACTAGCCCCAAGCAGGAGGTTAATAGGGGCATACTTGGTAGAAAATGCAGTTGCATGCCAGAAATCATCTTAATTCATGTTTTTCAAACTTGATAACTTTAAAGTGTGTGGGCTTCAACTCTGAGAGCTCCCTACCAACCTGTTGGCTGATGAATTCTGGGAATTGAAGTCCACACATCTCAAAATTGTAAAGTTTGAAAAACACTGATCTTAATTGTCCCATCTGGTTACTTGATCTTTCCTTTAAAATAATCAATGACAAGACATTGAGGATGGTTAATGAAAATTCTCTTCTATGTGTCCAGGACAGAGAAGATATTATAATGATAATTAGATAAGGAGAAAAGTTATTACAAAGACCACTAGAATCATAAGGGGGGGGGGGGGGAATGACTCTTTTCCGCGTCTTTGTTCCGTGTAGGGATATTTAAATAATAAAGAGTGTTGCAGAGAACAGAGACCAAGTATTACTTATTTGTGAACACATATTTGTTAGTATAACCATGGTTGGGAATAGCAGGTTGGACCCAGATTTATTTTGAGCACATTCTCAGGAATTAATGGGACTTTAAATCTGTAATGATTAACATAAATGCAAATAATGTACCAAAGCAGGTCAAATGACAAGTTTAGTCATCCAAAATCTCTCCATCAGCAAAGTGGATGTTTAAGGCTATTTTTTGAGGGGTGTGAGTGTGTGTTTCCAATCAGGTATTTCTTTAGTTTCAGCTTTAGCAAGGTAATCTTTACTTGTTAGCCCTTTTCAGTGGAGAGACTGAATTCCTTTAGCATGAAGGGTAAAAAACTGAACCTCGCTGCTAAATTTATAGGTGCAATCTTATGGTGCTAATGGACCACCAATCATATTTTTTTGCTTGCTGAACTCTGTATATGATTGCTCTAATCTGATAGGGATTAACCGAAAAGTGTGCTAAGCGTAAAATAAACTAGATGTTACTCACAGTAATTTTCCAACAAGCATATTGGTGACATGGCAGCTATGTACATTTGAGAAATAAATAAACTAAAGCCAATCCACCATCATTTAATATTATAGACATCATGGACAGGCTAATCCAGCAGCCTGGGCCAAAATATCAGGGTTGTATGAAAAGCCAATAGGCATGGGACCATCTATGTCTCAGAGGTATGTATAGGTAGCCCTTGACTTATGACCACAATTGAGCCCAACATTTCGGTTGGTAAGTGAGTCATTTGTTAAGTAAGTTTTGCCCTATTGCCACAGTTGTTAAGTGAATCACTGCAGTTATTACGTTAGTAACAAGGGGTTATTAAGTGAATCTGACTTTCGCATTGAAGATTGTAAAGGATCACATGACCCTGGGACACTGCAACCATCATAAATATGAGCCAGTTGCCAAGCACTTGAATTTTGATCACATGACCAAAGGGATGCTGCAACAATCCTAAGTGTAAAAAATGGTCGTAAGTCACTTTTTTCAGTGCTGTTGTAACAGTCACTAAACAAACTGTTGTAAATCGAAGACTACCTGTAATATAAAAAATCAGACGCCATGACAGAGAAGGGTGCAATGGGAGAGCAATGTTTTAAGGAAGGAGCCTGCTGCTACATATTATGGGAGGACTTAGAGATAATTGAAATAAGTGGTCTTACAAGTAATCCAGGCCTATGTTACGAAAAGCTTTATAGATGTACTTGAATTGCATCTGGAGGCTACCAGGGACCCAGTGCAGATCACAGAGCAACAGTGATACATAGGCATGCCTTGATGGGATGGGGTAACCAGGAGATGAACAAAGGTTGAGTGACTGTAAACAGGGCTTCTGAAATCAGGAATGGATACAAATACAAGTTGGAATTGTACAAAATCCCTCCTCACTATACAGCTACCTGCTCTTGAAGTAGCAGGTATGAAAGAATGAAGATCCTTTTTTTTTTGTACTGATGATTCTTAACTGCATATATTTGGGTGACCCATTCAGCAGCTTTATATAGATATTTAAAAGGAGTGTAGAGTGAAAAGGCCTGAGTCACCCTACAAAGTAGGCATGTAGAACTAGATATTTTCTGTCCTAACAATACCAACTGGATCTGTTCTGGAGAAATAAGAACCACTACAACTTACACACACAGACAGACAGACAGACAGACAGACAGACAGACACACACACACACACACACACACACACACACACACACACACATCAACTCTCAGGGCTAGTCCCTAAGGACACTATGATCAGTTGAATCAAAAACTTTTAAGAGATCAAGGAAGAACAGGGAGATGTCCCATCCACACCCTAACCTCACTAGATATCATCCACAAATGCAAGTAATGTCCTCTCCATACTATACCCTGGTCCAGGCATGATATCCTCTTACTTTTGCTATTGGTTCGGAACCGGGAGAGTGTGCATGCAGGGCACTTCTGCACATGTGCAGAATGTCCGTGATGCCATCTGGGCAGGTGGGCGGAGCCTCCCGCCACCACCACTACCAGTTCGCCCGAACGTGGCAGAATACCACCTCTGCCCTGGTCTGAAACCAATTGAAAAGGGTGCAGACAATTTATTTCAGAATCCTCTGAAGCCAAACACTTTCTCAATAATTGGAGGCAGGACAAAAATGGGATACAGCAGTTGATTCTTGAGGAGGGGATGATCCACTGCCACTAAGAATTGGCAAAACCATCTTCTCTGGCAATGTTACCATTGCCTGGATTCAATGACCCATCATCTCCTATGAGGCTTTAACTAGTCAGGTGGGTCATGGATCTCATACACAGGTAGGCTCACTTAGAGCCCCAATCATTGTCTCTACTTCAGAGTAGCAAACTTGAACACTTTCCAGGGAACTAAGCCAGGCTCTCTAGAATCTACACGCTGAGAGAGTCCACACAGATGCAATCTGATTTAAGACTGCTATCATCCTCTTATTACAGGCAACAAGTAAGGCCTCATTTGAATGGTGCATTAGAAACAGTGCTGTCCAACTTCTTTCTTTTGCTACTCACTATATAATAAAGTTGAAGTTCTTGAAGGGACCTTCGATCCACTGAAATGTTCTTCCGGGTCTGGCAGTGGAATGCTGCTTCTATTCGTCCTTGTTCCCTGTTTTTTATCAGTGGGACCCTATTTTGGGGAAAGAAATTCTCTTCTTTTCCATCTCTATCTTCTTCATGCTGGCACATTTGGCTGGTGGTTTTCATATTGATCCTTTCTTGCTTCCTAATTATTCCTGAGCAGTCAAAAACACAAAGATTTAGAACGGATTTGCCTCAATATATCTTATTCTCAAAATATAGTTGACTTGATTTTCATTTTGGAGTGGTTTTTTTATTGCCAGAGTACAATTTATTAGTTTGTGAGGCAAAAGCTGATGGAAACCCTCTTCAGGCAATAGATTTCTATCACACAAAGAGAGATATATAGCCATTCCCTTCTCCAGCTCTAGCTGGTTACCTCACTGAAAAGTCAGTATCTACAGAGTGACCATCTGCCACAAAGCGTCTGAATAATGCATTTCAAGAATTCCATGCAATCCAATTCAAACTCTGTGCTCTCTGGATTCCAGCTTATGTGGTATAGATAAATAGATGTAGATGTATGTATGTATGTATGTATGTATGTATGTATGTATGTATGTATGTACTGTGTGTATGTGTGTATTCATGCAAGGGTGCCTCTTATCCAAATACAGACAACTGCCCTATATTCAGGAAAATTGGCTCTTTAGTGTTGTCACCATTATAGTTTGGAAGGAGGAAGGGCTGCTCCCTGCCCCCTGTTGAATTCTACATAGGAAGGTATTGCCTAAATATAGTTTTGGATCTCTGATATCTTGGGCTACAATATCCTTCAGAGATCTAGCTACTTCATTAATTATGCTCTATCATTACAGATCATTTGTTCTTGTAAAAGGAATTTTAAAAGATTTATCCCCAGAATGTCAGTTGAGACAACGCTACTACCGGTATCAATACATAAAATCAACTTATTCACATTCATTATATTTTAATTTAATTGTACCATAATATATTTGCTTAGAGTGTAGTAATTTTTGTTCCTTACCTTTGAGCAGCAGCTGGAATTCCCTCAGCAATTTCTCCTGAGTAAGAGTATCTGGACGAGTTTGTGTTGACTCTGCAGCCTCTAACAGGCCTGGAATGCCAAACTAGAATCCAAATTCACCACAATAATTAGGTTCTACTCCTTCAGGTCCAAACATAAAATCTTTTATCTTCTTATTGTCCATATCCATGGCACCACTTTTATTAATTTTTTTTTGTCCCTCTGTTAATTAGTCAGTTTTGAAACATTTTGTAACCCTTCTGACACAGGAACGGTGTTACAAATATCACCTGTAATATCTGAATTCTTCTTCTTGAACCTCTCACCCTTGTACGAATTAACTAGTGTAAATCCTAAATATTTCACAGGCTGTTCTGGTAAAATCCAGTGAAAGGAGACCATAAAACAAGCAGTTTTGCTTAATTATGGTACAGAGTATCTATAAGGTAGTCACAGCCCCTAAGGCAGTGATGGCTAACCTTTTTTGGCTCACCTGCCAAAAGCGGGGGGAGCGCAGGGGGGTTGTGCATGGGCGTGCCACACCCATAATGCTATGTGCGTGACCCTCTGCTTTTGGCGCGCTTTCTTCGCCCTCCCCAGGCTCCAGAGGCTTTCTAGGTGCCTGGGGAGGGTGAAAACAGCCTCCCCTCCCCATCTCCAGACACTCCAGGAGCTTCCCTGAAGCCTCCAGAGGGTGAAAAATGGCCTCAAAAGAAGGCCTAAAACAGCTGGGCAGCGCATACATGTGCGCTGGAGCTGACAGAGCAATGCCTCACGTGCCCTAAGGAATGGTTCCGTGTGCCACCTGTGGCACCCGTGCCATAGGTTCGCCATCATGGCCCTAAGGGATGGAACTTTGATACAGAGTTTACTGGGACGGGTTGTCTGCTGTCATCTCTCTGGGGTTCCCTGACTGACAGAAGGGGCCCAAGGTCTTTCTTTGTCTAGGGTTATGCTATATGTTTCAGTTTTCCTATGTATTCCTTGATTGTCTCGTGCTATGTGATTGTGTTATTTCTTTATAGTGCTTTGGAATAACTCTTTAAGTATCCATCCTCTTGTGGTCAAACCTGCTGTGCTGGGAACAGAACAATACAGTCAGGCACACAGTTAACTTACTTTCCTTGGATTTGTTATAGAAATATCTAAAAACTCTGTTGTCTCATTTATCATAAGTCAACTACCCTAGAAAAAATATGAAGAATAGGTTAAAAAAATTGAACTAGAATTCATTACCAAACTTGGCCAACACCAAGCACATGCTCTGAACACTGATTAGCTATAGTAACCAAGCCACAACTATTTCTGTTTGTCTACTTTGTCTGTTTATCAGTGTAACCTTGTACTAATCTTGTGGTTCATACACTAATGCAATTCTAGGAAAAATGACCAGGATGCTATATTTTTAAAATGATGACTTTTGACTGTAGGTTACCAGAACTAGTTGGGAGATTTGGCTGAGTTAGTGACTGAAGTTGTAGGAACATGACTTGGAAATCTTCAAAAATAGGGAATATCAAAACAAAGGCAGCATGGTTAAAATTGCTTACCTTAATCTTTCTGGACTTGTTTTTATTCATTTTTTTGCTCCTCACTTCGTTGTTCATGAGGAGCATCCAAGCATTCCGGGAATCAGAGCTATGAATCTTTTGTGGAGTATTTTCCTTTGCATAAGAAGAAAAAAGTTAAAATAAGAAAAAATTAAAGCAACTATACAGGTTGATCACAAAATGTAGACAACCTGGAAAAACAACAATATCTGAAAAAGCACTAAGATTTATCAATAGCTTTACAACCTGCTGTTCCAGATATGAGTCAGAAAATTATTTGCCATCTGGGCTAGTTTTCCTAAAGTATTACTACTCATATTTGTTGGAATATAACGCTTCAATATTTCTAATCAGTTGGTCATGCTAGTTGACAATTGTGGAAACTGTAATTTAGTAAACCTAGTAGTCACTAAATTGGGGAAGACCAATATGAACTGTCTGTTTATATTGCTGCTTCCCATTATTCAAAAAAAAAGAATTTGCAAGTTCTTGTCATAAGTATGATTGATTAGATTGGGTTTTGCACTGTTTTGTCTCTCAAAACATACATACAACTGGATACTTTCCATCTACATTTTAACTTATTTTTTTCCTATTTTATTGTAAATAGG